>JABCIY010000022.1:0-636739 GCA_014298035.1 Pseudocercospora fuligena
ATAAAGCTAATAAATATATAGATATCGTATACTAATTTAGATACTAGCTAATCTCGTATAGTATTAACCTATTCTAGCTCTATCTCTATCTCTTATAGGCTAACCTTATATCTAAGGAAGGATACCGAATCCGTATAGAACTCGTATTTAGATAGTTTATAATAGAGCTTAAACTATTCTAGGCGCTTAAGGACTACTAAGATATATTACTTATATTCCTCTTCGTTTTTAGAGAAGATTAGTATATTATCGAGATATACGACGTAGAATATATTAATTAGGTCTAATAAGATACTATTAATATATATCTAGAAGGTTCCTAGAATATTCGTAAGCCTAAATAGGACTACTATATACTTAAAGAGGCTATAACGGGTCCTAAAGGCTATTTTCTACTCGTTACTATCCTTAATATAGAGTCTATAGTAGGTATTATATATATCGAGCTTAGTATATATATTCGAGCCCGCTAACCTATCTAAGGACTCCTAGATAAGTAAGAGAGGATAGCGATTCTTAATAGTAATAACGTTTAAGGCCTAATAGTTAATATATAAGCGTAGACTACTATCTTTCTTCTTCGCGAAGAGGATATCTATACTAGCCGGTAACCTCGAAGATCTAATCTAGCCCTTCTCGAGGTACTCTTCTAGATACTTCTATAGAACCTCTAGCTCTATCTCCGAGAGATTATATAATAGGCCCTATAGGGGTAACTTACTATCTACGAAGTCGATACTTAATTCGTATAGTCTATAATCTAGTAATAGTAATATATCCTTATTAGAGAAGATCTTTAAGTACTTCTTATACCGCTCTAGGATAATCTTTATTAATAAGAGGTTATTTAGCGCTAGCGATCCTATATATAGTATAGTCGAGGGGTCTAATATATCTTATAGTATAGTTACCGCGGTAACGAGGGCTAACTTATACTATTTTCGGCTATTTTATTTTCTCTATATTACTATATAGCGGTAGAAATTAATAGTAGGGTTCTATTAGGATAACTAGAGTATATCTAGGACTACGTTAAAACTATAAATCCTATCTATAGTAAAATTATCTATATATCCTCTTACTATACTATTTATATCTAGCGCTAGAAACTTTACGCGATAGTAGCCGTTAATAGATAGGCTCTAACTATTAAGAGTCCTATATCGAGTACTAGACTTATACTCTAGATATAAACCGAGCTCTTTAGCTAGTATATTACTAATAAAGTTGTCTTAGGCGCTATAATTAAGTAAGCCCTTTACCTTCCTAGGCCTATCTAGCCTAGTAAATTCTAGATCGAGTCTAATTAGCTCCTTATAAGGCTTTAATATCTTAGAGCCCGACTCTATAGATTATCTCTACTCTTCTATATACAAAACTTCCCTAGCTATAATAAGATATTCTATAGTATAGGACTATCGTTTTCTAACCTCTTCTATTTTAGAACTAGATATTCCGGTCGCTTATAGCCTATCTCTTAGTAGTAGTAGTAACGAATCTAGTTATCGTTAGCCCTCTAGAATAGTCCGTAGTCCGAATTAGGCCTCGATAGACTATTAGGCCGCTATTAGGATCTAGATAGTTATTTATAGTCTAGCGTATCTTTATCTATATTACCGTAGATCGTATCGGAGTATAGGCGATCCTTTCCCTTCGCCCTACTATCTTCTACTAGTTTTATATATCTCTATTATTTATATACTCTATCCTCTACCTCTATTAGAGTAGCTAGTAGCGGCTTAATAAGACTTAGTCTCTTCTAGAGGTTATTATATAGCGCTACTATAAAAGTATATATCTATTAGGACTATCTATTCTTACCGATCTCGTCCTACTAGATCTTTATATATTCTATAAGCTCTAATAGATCTCGGAGGCCTTATTTAGCGTAACGAAGTCGTATATAGGCCCGTTAGGCCCTCTCCTCTATAGATCCTATCGAGTCTAGTATATATATCTTTATTTCTTTCTATATAGGTTAGGTTATCCTAAGCGACTTAGTATAGCGCTTCTATTTCGACTAGTATTTATAATCGACCTATTCCGCGCTAAAGTCTATCTTAGTAAGCTTAGTAATATAGATAGTTAGGTTTCTATAGAAGATTCTCTCTACCGAGTCGGCCTATTACTACTATTCTACTTAGCTCTTACCTATAAAGATTATTAGATTACGAGCCTTAGGGATTATAGTTAAGATTAGTATAGTATAGCCTAAGATAGGCTAACTAATAATAGCTAGCGGTCTCCTAGCCGCTAGTTCCGTTATCGTTACGTTCGCCGCGATAGTCCTAGTCTTAATTTTAGCTAGTTTAGCTTATTATTCTACCTTCTTAGCCTCTTTCTCGGCTACGAGGATCTATCGCTCTAGGTTATCGTCGTCTAAGCTAGATTAGTTATCGACCGGCCCTCCCTAGTTCTCTATAGGTCCGTCCTTATTAGGCGGGACTAGTCCTTTATCTTCGTCGCCTTCTATAGGTATATTATCCCTCTCTTTAGGGATAGTATCTAGCGTTACTAAGCCTTCTAGCTCGCTTTTAGGTTAGGCGGTTTATTTACTAGCCTTCCTCGAGATAGGAGCTATTACTAAATAGTTCGTTATATATTAGAAGATCGATTCGTATATAAGAGTAGATTATAATACGTAGACTAAACTATTCTAAGTATAAGATACTCGAATCGATAAGGAAAGGAAAGGAGAGAGTACGAAGGAGCTATAGAAGCTAGAATAGCCTAGAGTAGGCTAAGCTAGGCCCTTCCGAGGCTTAGTACGGCTAATATATAGTATACTATATATAGGTCCTTATACTTAGAGATAGTATCCTTACTAAGTTCCTTACCTAAATTAGCCTCTACTACTTATCTCTATATTTAACGACTATCTACCCTTCTCTACTATATCCTCTACTAGACCTTAAATAGTACTTCTTACTTCTACGCTCTTATATCGAGTCTAGTTCTTAACTAATCGGTATTATATTTAGTATATATCTATCTCGCTATTCTATTACGATAATCTATATAACTTTTATCCTTAATCTATTCTATATAGCGCCTATTATTAATATAAACCTCTACTATATAATTAGCCTCTTAAGTAGTATTTAGTTTAGTATTAGTTAGAATAAGATCTAGCTCTAAGGATAGCGGTTATCGACTATTAGATAGGATAAAGTTATAAATAATATAGTAGATAATAATAAAGCGACTTTATTAAGTAATTAGCTAGCTATTTAGTCTATTACTAATAATCTTAAACCGCTAATTTATAACGCTAAATACCCTCTCGATATAGTTATAAAGCTAAGTATAGTAGAGGTTATATATCTCTCGATAATTAGTCGGTTATTCTTCTATCTCGCCTTACTTATAGAGATAATATTATATCTTCTAATATAGTATAAGAAGCCGTAGATCTTTAAAGGAATATCTACTATTAGTAAGATAGAAGTAGCCGTCTAGTATATTAAAGCCTAAGGAATAGGCTTTCCTTAATATAGTACTATCTATTACTAACCCTTTATATTTAAATATTATATATAAGAAGCGTAAAGACGAGTCGTAAGCTACTATTATATTCTATATAATATAATCCTTCCGATAATACTATAGATTACTATTAATCTTCGGTAGACTAGCTAGTAATAAAGTACTATTAATAGCGCCTATAATATCCTTAAAGTATAGTTAGAACTTACCTCTATTAGTATCCTTAGACTATAGTAGTTTATCGTCCTTCTATAGTAGTTTAATCTAGTCCTTTACTATACGATATAGGTAGCGCGATATAGTATAGATTATCCTTCTTAGTATCTCTCTTACTATACCGAAGTCGTTAGTAAGATTACTATAGCTTCTATTATATCTAATAGTAATAAGAAATAGTATAACTTATATCTCTATCGAGTACTTATTATTCTTACCTTCTATTCTATACTTCTATATTTTATTAATTAAAGCGCGTAATACCGATTACTTTAATCTCGTACGCTCGTAATAGTATCTTAGCGGACTATATAGTATTTAAAATATCTTACTCTCTATCTTATTATACTCTATTTAAATAGTATAGTACTCTACTAGACGATATATTATATAGTAGTAGAATTTAGGCGATTCTTCGAGTAATAGTAGTATAGTACTAGAAACCGCGCTTACTAATAATACTACTACTAATAATTACTCTATTATTAACTACTATCTTCTATATTTTTTTAATTACTATACTACTATATTTATAGCGATATAAAGAGGTAGATACTACGGCGCTATACTAGAAGTCTACTTAGCGTATAGATAGGCTTAAAAGCTCCTTAGAGGCTAGTTTTATAGATTATACTATATATAGCGTAACTATAGCGAGTTTACGAGCGTAGCGAGATACTAATAATATTATAAACGGTTATTATAAGACGATAGTAGTTATTATAAGAGTTGTTATAATCCGCGGTTAGGTTATACTATAAACGGTAGCAAGTAGACAGGGCCTCCGCCGGGCAAGGTAAGAGCAGTGGCCTGTGATCGCGACATTGCGGACCGTAGCGGCTTGGCTGTTGCTTGGCGGAGTCTTGTCTTCCGTCTTTATTACAGTCATCTGGACTGGTGGATGAATAACCAGCCCTACGCGATCTGACCCGGCCTTCAGATGCGGTGCGACATACACGACAGGTTGATGTCGATTGCTGACAAGGAGCTCTCACAGGACGGCCATGTGTGGACAAGCATAATCGTGGCACTCAAGAGACACGACCTTGAATTCTGGCGTGAATTGGCGAACGAGAGCACAGAGACGCTCTGCCTCATGCCATCTACCCGGTATTTCCTCCTACGGCTGCACTCTGCTGATCTTGCAGCTCCTATGCTATTTGCTCTTCTTCTAGTGTCTCGCCTATAGGCAAGTTGCGTTTCTATGAAACCTCCTCCACTTCACGACACGGCAATTACCAGTGCCTGCGAGCGCTTGCGAGCGCCTTTGAGAATTCGAAGCCCTGGCTGGGGCGGACACTCCTGCCACTAGTGCCCAGCCGCAGGAAATTTTGTTTCACGGCGACTGTTTCGGGCGAGCTGAAGCGAATTTGCCGACGGGTTGTCGCTTCAACAGCCACTCTCACATCTATCGCTTTACACTTCTTCCATGAGATTACAGACTCCGATCATGGACCAGGGACATCTATAGACATGATTATGAGTGCCAATGACGATGTTCCTGCTTTTCAAGGTCATGATGTGCACTAACGACAGCTACCGCTCTACCCGCATGATATCAGTCTCCAATGAGCGATAGTCCGCTGCGCCACCAAAACCCATTATGTCCGTCTGCGTATCCAGCGGGAGGCCACCGACTTCGCGACATAAGCATATTGCCTTTCGACCAGCGAAGCATATGGCAGCACGTCTTTCTGGTGAAGGTCGCCAAAATTGGCCGCCTCGTGCGTAACGCTAACATCCTTCGTCCGCATGTTTCCAGCACACCGCACTACCCCTCTCCTTCTCACAGCGTGGCTGCTATCCTGCACGCCGACCAAACATATCAGCTTTCCTCGCACCTGGCCGAAGGATTCAGGGCCTGCAGCATGTCGTATGCACCAACAAGATGGCTCCGTCGAACCCGTCCGTCCCTTTCAAAATGCTTCCCCGTGATCTGCAGCTGTCCAGACGCGAGCGTGTGCAGCTAACGGGCCCGGCTAGCACAATCACCGTCGGGTCCTTTCGTCTTCAGCGCCGTGCACGTTGCATGTCACAGCTTCGATATAAACTTCATCCTCTGAGCTGAACTTGTATATGGTGGTGGCTCCTTCCGCCTTTTGTTGTTATTACATCCTTCTACACATTCCGACTCCTGTTGCCCTACCTCACTTAGAGCTTCTCGCTTTCGCAGGCATCAGCTAATCGACAAAAGCTCCAGAGACATCACTATGGAGTCTATGGACTACAACTATTTTGCGTCTGCGCCGCAGCCCTATCAATATATGGGCTTCGGCGCCGACATGGGCGGACTTCCCCAAGGAAGCGGTGATGGGCTGGGAGCCACTCCTGTAAGTCCTTGATTTGGGATTTCTAAATATGCCATGCTAACAATTCAAGCAGAGCTTGGAGCATGTTGATGCAGGTGCCTTCACACTTGGATCATTCGACTACAACTTCGACCCATCACTCGGTACAGGATTCACACCTCAAGCGAATACGGCAGGTTCGCAATCACCGCCATCGCAACAGCTCTCATCATTTCCCAATGGGTCTGTAGATAGTGGAATAGCAATGGATATGGAACACGAGCGAATGGACAGGCGAGGCAGCAGCGAGGAGAAAGACTCACTTACTCCAGCGCAATCAAGACGAAAGGCTCAGAATCGAGCAGCGTAAGTTCTGTCACATGTCTAAGTATGCTCATTGGTGCTGATGCGTATCTTCAGACAACGCGCATTCCGGGAGCGAAAAGAAAGGCATGTCAGGGATCTGGAAGCGAAGCTCAACCTACTCACCACTACTACATCATCACTACAATCTGACAACGAGCGTCTCAAACTCATGCTACAACGGGCCCAGACGGAAAACGAGATCTTGCGAGCGACAGCGTCTTCTTCACCGACCAGACATCACCCTCCTGGATTTGTCGACGACCCTAGTCTGCTGCCTGGATCACGCCAAGGAAAGAGCTCACCTTCAACAAGTCCAAGATTAGATTCTACACGTCTTGCAAATGGCCTTCTTTCTACCGAATCTTCATCACCTGGCAAACATGGAAGCTCGCCTGGTAGTGAGAGCCACCTCCTTTCAGCAAGCGCGACATGGGACCTGTTGCAATCACATCCATTCTACCTGTCTGGTGCTGTCGACATCGGAGAAGTCTGCGAACGCCTGAAGAAGATGGCCCGTTGTGACGGCATGGGACCAATGTTTGAAGAAGACGAGGTGCGCAAGGTGATTGAGGAAGTGGGCAGAAGTGGCAATGATGAACTCATATGACCACGACTGCGCTCAAATGCTTGAATTACTGATTTACGTTTGCGCCTCTAGAGGTTCTGGCAATCTCCAGGAGTCGCTTGACCCGGAGTCGATACTAATGGCGAAATTGGGAGACTGGAATATACCCGGCAGAATGCCAGTTTGACATCCTCGCGCCAAGTTTTAGCGAGGAGCATATTCATTGGGAGGATGTAGTTTTGATCGCTTTAGCGATTATACCATTATATGTTACGATTCACGATATAGAGCTATATGTGACCATGAACCTGTGCTTCCTCCATCAACAGTGTTCTCAGCATTTACCGCTATTCCTACACCTGAAGCCCAATATTCTCACGCCCTATGTCCTCATGACTTTCAGAAGATCAACACCTGCCCTCGAACCCATGATGATGGGTTAAAAAATCCTTTGAATGCGACGAGACAAATAGGAGTGCAGATAGGAGTGCAGAGCGTGATCGTCTCGTGCTGCCACGCCTTGAAGTTTCCGACAAGGGATGCACTGTCAAGCTCAACCAACAAGAGCTCGAACCTTCGGCCCCGCCAGAAGTGAAGGATTGGAAGGAAACAGAAGCGGTCCAAGCAGATCACGCAGATCGACATCCCACCTGTCTGATCAGGAGCCATGTGGAAACGAAGGAAGCGGTGCATGAACGGCTGTTGCCGGTTTAGTATGCTGAGGGTTAAATAGCTCAAACCTCAAGATCGCTTCATGCTGTGAGCTACTGGGTTTGGTATGGAGGGCGAGGAAGTGGTATAATGTCTTGAGGGAGGAAGTTGTGAGGGTGGTATGCTGTGCGGAATTGGAGCTGTTGGTTGCTACGCAGGCAGCAATAGATTGGATAGCGAGCAAAAGGAGATTAAGAATACGCCACCTTCTTCACTATGCGTGCGAAGGAGTGTGAAAGCAAGCATGATATTGCGCCTTTCCATTGCTCCATCGCAGGAAATTGTCAAGTGTTTCGGCTTTACATCGCGGCTTCATTGGCCGAAGTGCTGTCCTTCTCTACACGAGAATTGACGGGTGACCCTGCTTCAAAAGAGCTTCGGGGTGACGTGGGTGTATCTCCAATGTGAAAGGGACAATAGAGTGCGAACGAACATGAAGCGGGGAGCATATTCACCTCTACGTCTTGAGAAGGAACGTCTTCCGGAGGGTGAGGCGACCTTGTCGCAAGCCGCAATCGTCTCGACGAATGGTCTTGAAGGAATTGCTGGAAGACCTCGTAGGGCTATATGGCGGCTATGGCCAGCGTGCCATCGCAGAGACGCGGTGAGCCTTCCCTGCTGCCGGGCTCCGAAGGATCATTGGGCAATGCAACACGCACTTCTCACAAAGCTGATTTGTGGACGTTGATACCAACACGATCCTTCAAGATGGAGCAAATCAAGGAGCACAGATAAGGTGTCGGCGAGAATCCGTGACACAGGCGCCGGCCATGATAGGGACGGAGTGTTCAGCCACATCTGCACGGCATATGCTGCCGTTGATTAGTGCTCCTTTGACTTCTGACTTATCACACTGTCCAGGACTTTTGTGCTTACTTTGTTGCAGATCGCTCCTCCTACTTTGCGGATCCGATTCAAAACAACACAGTACTGCAGAGTCGACGTGTTCTGCCAACCTCTTGCTGCCCTCTGGCGGCATGCCAATCCTTCGCCTTCGCCTTCATCAGCAGCAGATGGTTCGTCCAGGGTGGACACCTCAATATCTCGTGAACATGACCAAGGTTCACTGAGGACGGCCACTGATTGGAAGCTGAAAGTAACGACAAGCACATGGCAGACGTGTCTATGCCGAAAGCCTGCTCACTCACGGCTCTTCTTGCCTTGGACAGCTCGTCAATGGTTGCCAAAACACGTGGCTGCAGCATCCTTCTCAAGAGAGGTTGGACATCGATACGCTGGCGTTTTCCATCGCTGATCTCGAGGTGTTGGAACTCATGTGCATCGGTGGCTGTCTTTTTCTGGCAAGCTTCCGGTATTGTTGATGTCGGTGGTGAGCAAGTATTCTGATTCGGTTCGTCGGAGGAGTGGCTCCGGTTCGCAAAGTTCACCGGATCCGATCAAATCTCGCCTATTTTGCAGGCATACCAACCTCTCCTGACAGACAAAAGCAATTGCAATCCTATCAACTCCAAGCATACCATGCAGCACACTGGTGAACAGCGAGAGAGAACCTGTCGTCATCTGCCCGGGTACGGAACTATGGCGGGCATCCTGAGTGTTCGATAAGTCCACGCCATTGTGCATTCGGAAGCTCAAGGAAGAGCCTTTTGATCCTGAACACGTCAGGCAACTTTTCAGACACTTCAATACACGCCGCAGCTTCCAAGATGTGCAAACAATCACTTCATTCCGAACCGGTTTCAGAGTCATTTGCGACGGCCACATCCACCAGGACCAGATCATTCGCGAACCAGCACTGAGCATATATAGCCATGTACGACTTGGGACATCCGGACAACCTCATGTTGCAGACAGAAGCCGATTCCTGTTGTACTACGCCTTGCGGGTTGCCGCATTGCGTTCTTGCTGAAGCCAAACAATTGGCTCTAATTCTCCGGTAGTCAAGTGGTATCGGGTTGCCATTTCTTGCACACCAGTGAGCGGAAATCTCTAATGCTATTGACGACAACGACAGCCTATCACGAATTAGTATACATGGGCGAGGAACGAATTGCTGGTCGAAAATAGTCCGTGGCGCAACCAGACCAAGCAGTGGTTCCGCCTGCGACATCATTGCACTTTCACCTTAACCTCGATAAGCAGTATGGAGTGAGAAGCTTGGCAACTGCCAAGACCGTGATCTCGTCGATCTGGAGCCTGCCTCAGGCTTTCCAGAAAAGAAGGATTCCGGATCGTGGCTTGTGCCCTCTTTCCACAAGTCATCCTGCCCTACTTCAAAAATGGACCTGCGGTACACTATCAAATGTGCCTGCGACGGCGCCTCGGTTCCAACTCAGCCACGACGGCATTGACCGCAACGACAGCTGCCAGAATGGTTGAAGGATTTTGGCCTCTAAAATAGGCCTCAGGGTAGATCTACAGATTGACATCCCTCTAGCTGAACATCGTAGTGCCGACAATTTGGCTCCAGCCCGTTCCCAAACACCCACGAAGAACATTCCATCGCAGAGTTTGGAAGAAAAATGCCAACGAGGCTAAGATCAGGCACAAGTTTCATCCCCGGTGGCGTCCCTCTCTGGTAGCGGATTCCGGGCCTCTCCACGACGATATGCAGGGCAACAACGTCGAGATTGCGACCCGTTGATAGACAGGGCTCTTGAAGGCCGACGACTTCCACCGGTCACCGCCTCGGACTCTCCGGCCGCACAACCAACACCACAATACCCATTCTTTGCAAGTGAGCCGAGAGAAGCACCGGCCGAGGCTGGCAGCAATCGCACATCTCAACAACATTGCATAGCTTTGACGGTATGGTACGGATCTGCACTCCTCATCTCCACGAGAGCTGTTCCATGTTCGACATGGATTTACATTGATTGCTGTTGCGTTGAGGAGCGACGTCGTCTGGTGTGATAGCTGTTGGCGGGGACCTGCCCGGCCGAGATAGCCCCAAAGAAGCAGCTCTGCCAGGGTCTGCAGGTGTGAAGCCACAACACTCACGATATCGACAGCTATCTCGAAGCTCGAGAATCGCAGCCTGAATACCAACAAAGATGGCTGGCTTGCAGCGGCAACTCTGGGAAGCAATGCACGACTCACTGTTGTCGAGACTGGCACACCTGTCATTGTCGGCTTCAAGGTGACGAGTAAGCTACCCCAGCTTGGCGATGACAGTGCCTCGACCAACCAGACCGAGCTATCAATAAGTGTCATGGAGGGTTTTCAATAATATGTGAGCAAGCAGACAGCGTTCTCGGCATGAAGTGCGACACATCATAGCGTGGACCAAGGTCTCGTCGAGATATCTCACTATCGTCTGGAATGCATCCAGGCTACGACATCCTGACTACAAAGAATTTCTGCCATGATGTTTCTTAGGGAACGATGAATACATTGGGGAATCGAAGCATGCCGTATCTCATCCCACTAAAAAGCCCATCGGATCAAGCCAGAACGCCAAACACCCAACACCTTCGCTTCATGCACATTACCCGTGAAGGCACGTCCTCTAATCGGGCCTAAGGCGGCCAGTGTTCGGTACACATACAACAGCGCTCCTCAAATCATCCCAAGGACGGCTGCTCCAACTGCGCCCACAGCACCTGCCATCAAAACTTGTGGAACCGGAGTTGCAGCAGCCACACCTTCGGAATCTCTCGTCCGGTCTCCAGTCTGTCTTGCGCCTGTTGATTCTGCTCCTGTGGCGCTCATGTCGATGACGACTGGTCCTGTCACGCCCGCTGAGCTCAAAGCACCGGCGATTGACGTTACTGCTGGTGGAAGCGTCGTCTGCGAAAGGTAGGACGTGATAGCGTTCTCGATGTTGGCAGCACCGCCTGGTCGGTCGTCCGGTGAAGTGTCTGCCGCTACCAGACTACCCACTGAGAGTAGTAGGAGTGTCGCGATTGTGGTTCGCATCGTGGTAAGTATTCCAATTCTTTTCCTCTTGGCTTCGTTGATGTAATGCGCTGCTTTGGTGAGTACAGCAGAAAGTGCGGAAGGAAGGAACAAGCAAGCGAAGAAGAGGAGAGGGTTCACATCTTCAAGATATGCTTTCCATGACATGTCACATTATCCATTACTTTCATCAAACACTTCCTACAGCAGATGACTGAAGAACACCCAGGATGAACCATACATATTAGTACTCCTCGTGCCCAACTCCACACGATTCTTCGCAGTCCTGACGATCGCTGCGTCGTAATTCGAGGCACTGGCCACTTATAATTAGGCTCTCATACGTCTTAAGACAAGGGTGTCTGTGTCAGGTGTCTCAGGTCTCATGGGCGGAAGAAATACAGCTTTTCTAGAAGACATTACACTCGCTTCTTCTGACGTTGTATCAACGTGTGACTTATCAGGCTGCTGCTTTTTGCCTGCCTTCTGGAACAAAGTGGATTGGAGTCTTGGCGAAGTAGGTGTAGGAAGGTAGATTGGGAGACTGAGTGGCTGACTCGTGCAGGTGCTACCTACGTCAGTGTATTGACTTCACGCTGAGAGGACGACACGTCTTGGCATCACGTACAATACGATACACATCTAGGAGCTGATGTACGAAGAGCAACTGGAGCACCGAAGCTGCATTACTTGTGCAGTCTGCCACCCTCCTGATAACATCACAGGACAACAGCATTCGAATGTCTTCGACGCCGCAATCTTTCAGAAGTACGACTTGTCCTCATGTCTTCAGAAGAAGGGCATCGTCTTTGCCTCTTCAGTCCAACAAACCATCCCGGCAATGCCGCATAGACGTCCTCACGCCAGATGTTGAGCGAGAGGTGACGCATGAGAAGTGTCATATGGAGGAGCATCAATACCCTCAGAGCATCCGACGAAGAATTCACCTTCCGCTCATGTCTCAAGCTGTGAACCCCACGCAAATGCTCAAAAGTCTCTCGACAAAATTCTCTCTGCGAAGAGAAGACTTGAGTTCTCGGAGCTCGGATACGTTTTGCGAATACTCGCTTCTGAGAATAAAGAGAACAGGGAAGAATGATGCGTAGCAGCAACTAGATCGAGTGAAGTGGCTCACACTCATTGATCTCGTAGTTCTCGAATCTGGTAGACATCATGTCTAGAACATCCAAGACAGAACTTCGAGCGTCCTCTCCCATGCTCAGGATCCATCAAGTCGAAAGACAGCCATTTAAATCCAACTCTCACCCTGTGACACCTCCTCTCCCTACATCAACAACCCATTTTCCCTCCATCAGAAAGCAATCATGACCTCCTCAATCCCACCCCTGCAGATCCCTCCAGTACATGCCTACTTCGCTCCTCTCAAACCCTCAAACAAAATTGTCCTCTCATCTCAAGAGGCAGCAGCGTTCAAAATCCTACCATCAGTACCGCTAGTCAGACTCACGGATAGAAACGACTGCTCAGCTTGGGCGGAAGTCTACTACTTCGAGACCGGTAAGAACTGGGAACAGTTATATGCTGAAGCCAGAGACAGGATTCAGGTGATCGTAAGAGCGTATCATCGTTGGAAAATCGAATTGTGGAGAAGGCTGCGGGAGAAGGCATTGGAAGAGCAAAGAAAGATGGGGGAGGAAGTGAAGGAAGAAGAGGAAGTTGAGAAAGAAGAGGAAATGACAAACGAGGAAATAGAGGAAGAGGAGTTCAGAAGGCTGGAACCGGAGAGAAAGGCTTTGGATCAGAAGTTTGGAGAGAAATGGAAGCGAAAGGACGATGAGGAGCAGAGAAAGCTGAAGGAAGAGGGAAAGGTGACTGTCAAGCAGGAGGTTAAGGAAGAGCAGAGGTGACTCTCATGATGCAACTCATTCACAAATGGGAAAAAGAACTTGAACGCCTTTCGATCTAGTCACACAGCATCGACCATCAATCAGAGATGAACGAGGTGAGCTGTAAACAAGAGATTGTCGAAGATTACCAGAGCTCTCCGAAGCTTCTCGTTACAGAAATGCACATGATGGAGCTCGAAATATATCGAACTCCTCCCTGGCCGGCACATCGCTATACTCCTAGTCCTCTCTCATAATGTCGCAACCACCCATTGAATAACAAATCTCCAGCTCCAACTTGCTAACCCAACAGTTAAAACAAATATACCGAGTAGTAAATCACAATCTATATCACCTCGAATATCTCTCGTACCAACCCATCACAGAAACTTCTGACTTTAATATGAAGTCCATAAAACCAATTCATCGTCTAGAGCTCGAAATGAGTAGCAAGAAAACTAGTCCCAGATCTTCTCTGCGTGCTTAAACATTATGGAAAACTGGAACTTGAGCGTGATTTTCGTAGTGTCTAGATAGTTGTCGGAGCTGGATAAGTGAAGTACTACATTACTCCCGACTATCTCTGAGCTATCAAATGTCGCGCTCAATGTGGAATATACATCTGTCGGAGCGAATAAGGATGAGAGAGGACTAAAGAGCATAGCAAGGAAGACAGTCTGGATATCTTTAGTCTACGCAATTCGCGATTCCAACGCGAACAAACCATGGTTTCTTCCCGATATGCAATACACTCTGATGCCTTCCCCGATTCTCTCCCCTTTCTCTAGTCCTCCGAACCTCACGCTCATCTCCTCCCTCGATCCCTTCTTGCTCTTCTACCCGGCTTCTTTCTTCTTCTCCTACGCTCCGTGACAACAATACATAAGGCGAAGCTCGCTGCTTCCAGCCTTTCGCTTCAGGGCTGGGCGGGCCGCAGGAGCAGTGGTAGATAGTTGCATCGATCTTGGAGAATTTGGTGGTAGAGCGGCCGTTGAGAATGTGTACTCGGAAGGGGTCGAAGGCTGAAGAGCCCTGATGCCTAGCAGTCCTGGGATAGCAGAACGTTGAGCTGCTGTGCGACCAGGCGGTAGTTCTCGATAGAATGGACCAGGGATCTGGAAAGGCTGGGCGGAGGATAGTCCTGATAAAGTGAAGCGGTATGAGTTTCTTGATCCTGTTGCAGGAGGTCGTGCCCGATAATATGGACCAGGGATCTGGAAAGACTGAGCAGACGATAGTCCAGGTAAAGTCCATCGGAATGTGTTTCGAGCGTTCGTCGGAAAAGTTAACTGCGGTAGAGGCTGCGGACCTGTGAACCACCATTTCGGTGACTCCTGCGATGTCGAGTGATTGAAGAGAGGCGGCTTGCTTCTGAGAGGAGAGACGGGCATCTTGAGACTCCCACCTGGCCTAAACGGCGGACCAATTGCTCTGGAATCACCATGACCCTGCTCTTTTCCTTTGGCAGATCCCTCCACTTGTCGAATTGCTTCCTCTGATACGTCGGTCTGTCCTCTGAGTCCAAAATTGATGTAGTGCTGATTGATATGGCGAGGTAGCTCCTGAAGACTTTCGTCGTTGACGATTTCTCCGTTGACATCTCTCCCCTCCTTCCAATCCTTACATTCTTGCCATCCATCACCGCCTTTGTCCCAGTCGTCCTCTTCATAGCGCTCTTGATCGCTCCCGCCCTCTTCCATCCCTGCGCCAAGGCCGTGGTCCTCTTCTCTCATGTTAGATGCAGCTCTAGAGCTCAAGAAAATCGAGTTTGTCTCGGGTGCTTCGACTGTAGCTCGAGATCGAAGCCACTCTTTCCAATGCTCGTTGGAATGTAGACTGCTGTACTCGTCCTCATAGTCCTCGTCTCCTTCATCGTCTTCGTAGTCTTCCCAAACTTCTTCGGAGCCCATAAGCTCTTCCTCACAGACATATTCACATCCGGGTTTCTCGTTCTCCTTGGTGAGATTGTTCGAAGTCTGGCTTCCAGAGGTATCAATATCAAAGGCGGAATCCTTGCGAACCATGTCCATACTGATATAGCGAGTCAAGATATTCTTCTGTATTCCTGGAAGCTTGTAAATGCTGAGGTAACTTTGTGGATCGGCGCCTCAATGCTAGCGATGTACTGGATCTCCTACCGGGTATCGAAATGCGAAAAAGTGCTGCGGTTGCGCTCGGTCGTACAATTGCAATGTTAATACTCGACGAACAATCAACAGCGATAGATGTCCGCGTTTTGTAGAAAACCCTTTAGCAGCCAAACCTCACCCGCCCGCAGCATGTGACCCGAAAGTACATGGCGTACCATCGATTCACTGACCGTCGTCGCGGGCGGGCTTCTTTCATTCACAAGAACCCGCGGAAACTGCATTGTCTCGTGATCGAGCTGCAGTCTTGCAGTGCTCGTGAGATTCACCTGATCAATAGCTCTTCATCCACACGAAACATCAAAAATGCTGATGTCCAAGCCCCGTATGAAGTCAGAAACTTTGCCTTTCGGTCTTGTCGTGAAAACACAAAAGCGATTTCGTTTCCATATTCCTGTAAATCGATCCTGGCTCCCAAATCACCATCGTAAACTGCAGTCCTCAGGAAATCCCCGACCATGGCACGAAACGCAAGTCCTAGAAGTCGCGAAGCGAGAATTGTGAAGTCGTGATCAAGTCAAACTCAAAAATGTTGATGCAGATCTGTAGCCGTGAAGTCGAAGCTGGAAAGATCTACATGGACCGGGGGTGTTTCGTGTTAAATGCGCGGTGTACTGAAACCCTTGTTCACTCCTACGCGACAGCTCAAAGCGAAAACTTGCCGTCTTTGCAGTTGATATTTGATCTGGAAAATCTTGATATTCTTGCTTGAGAGCGAGAAGGCATACATAGATGTGCCGACGTTGCTTCTGCTCAGCACTCGCATACCGGAGGAAATGGCGGAAAGCCACTACATCTTTCAAAGTAGTTTCATCTCAAACATACGCTATGTGATCAACAATTCCTTCCATCCCGCTAAGCTTGACTTTTCTATTCTGGGTCAAAGTCTCTCCCTCCCGGCATCTGACGCCATGACGCCCGACATCGCTCATCAAGCCACACCACCAACGACCAACTGTGCAAGACCTTCTTCTTCACTCCTTGCTGTGATCTTGACTGTTACGCCAGACTTGGCACTGTATGCCATTCGTACTGTGCTGGCGACCTTGCCTCCAGTAACGGACTTGCCGTAGAGCTTGAGCGTATGCGTAGATGTGGAAAGGGCGACTTCAGTGCCCTCAAGAGGCTGCATGCCCAGAGTCTTGACAAGCATCTCCACAGCTTCCGTGATAGCCTTCGCATTCGACAGCTGTAATGTCTCGGATGCTTCGGTCTCAATAGGTAGGCCAGAGAAGATGTTGTCGAACGAGCCAGCAAAGGCAGGTAGCACGTAGTCGGCACCAGAGAGCTCGAGATCCTCGACTTGGTACTCGTCTTCGTAACCACCCTCTTCTGGCTCGCCTGTTGAGGGATCCATCTCCTTGAGCGTGAATTTAAGCACGTTCGTGAAGGATGCTGCAACGGGTTGATCTGCGGGTCTGGTGAAGGAGACGTAGACTGTGCCTGGCTCGTCGGTCTTGAGAAGCTCGGCGGGAATGATGAAGCCATCATCGACAAGCGGCGACTCCTCTTCCTCGTCAGTGGCGGAAGGTGTGCAGATGACGGTGACGTCCGAGAGGACGTAGTCGGCGAGCGTGTTCTTGATGTTGAACTGAAGCACAACATGTTCTTTGAACAAGTGCTTGATGGCGCTGACCACATATTCGGTCTCTGATTCGGTAAGGTCGATGACCGGCGAACTCTTGAGCACACCGCCGTATGAGGAGAATTCTGGAATTGCTTGCAGTTGCGAAGCGTACTTCTGCGTTGCAGCAGTGGCAGTCTCGGCGACTTGCGCTGCAGATGCATCGGTCTTCTTCGGTCCCACAGTAGGCGCCTTGAGAGTAGGGGTGGCAGTGGTGAGCTTTTTTTGTCGGTCTTCGGCGAGAGACTGTTCTCGTGATACTATCGGGACGCTTGAGAAGTCGAAAGGATTCGCGAAGGCCTCTGCGCTGCCACCATTGACGTAGTGTGCGAGCTGGTCTTCAAGGACAGGGAGGGAGAACATCGAGTCTAGATAATGTCAGTAAAGTGCGGCAAGATAGTGCGTACCAAGATAGCTCACCATTTCGCACGAACTTGGCTGCAACCTCGTCATCCTCTTCCTTCATCAGGCGAAGATTGAGGGCAGCACGGTCACGGACTTCATCATCCGTGTCATCCAAACATCTGGTAAGCAGAACGCCAACACTGCGCTTGACTTCTGCATCTTTCTGACCAACGCCGAACTTCGCCAATGCAGTGACAGCAGCAGCTCTCACTATCGCATTCTCCAGCACGACTCGGTTGTAGATGTATCGAATATACTTCGTCGGCTGCTGGGTCTTCGGGCCCTCCATTCCCAGAACGTGCAATATCCGGACTGCAAGCTTCGTAAATTCACAGTCCTCAATGAACTCGCAAAGATGCGCAAGTGCTTCTTCTTTGCTTTCTGGGACGAATTTGATCAGGTCAAACATGCTCTCCACCACAGCACGCTTGAAGTCGTAGCCACCCTCTTCGCGCAAGATCCCAGACAAGAAAGCCAGCATACGTGCTTGCTTGGATGGGAACTTGAGGCAAAGTGTTCGGATCGCCTCTACTATGGTAACCTTGAATTCGTCGGTGATCTCGGACATGAAAGTGCTGATCTGGGTCATGAGGCGGTCGACCGAGGACTCATTTCCAGTCTTGAGGAGAGTTGTGATGGCAAATGTCGCGATAGATCGGTTCGAGTTCGAAATGAGAGATTCGATGTCTGGGTTGCATTGTCGTACTGCGTCCGGCTTGAATGATGCAAACTGGTGGAGGATTCGAATAGCGGCGAATTTAGTGACTGCTCGCGGAGATGTGAGGAAGAGCTGCAGAACGTGAATCGCTTGGCCGATTTCAGCATCTGTGAGGTCGGGCATATCGCAAATGGCCTTGGCGGCTTCAAAGTTGACCATTTCGCTCTTGTCCCGCAGCCATTCATCCAGCAATTTCATCATTGGTTTTCTCAAGCTTACATCGTCCTCCGCAAGCTTGGCTGCCAGTCGAACGAGCATGACTCTTGCAGCCGGGCTCTTAACCACACCGGCGGCACTATATTGCTGCACCATCTTAACCAAAGCCATGCGATCGTGCGAGCGCATTTGGTAGAGCAGACCAATTGCATGGTATTGTGTCATGTAGTTTGTGTTGGCAGCGGCCAAATTATGCGACGAGCCTCCAAAGCCCATAAAGCCTCCTGAAGACTTGGCTGAGCTGGCAGCCTCCTGTGTCTCGCTCTGCCATCTCCTGACGATATCCCTGGCGATTGGTAGAAGGTGGTAAGAGCTGACCAGTGCTGCAGAGGAGACAGAAGGCGTCTTATCCACAATCGCAGTCTTTATATTTCGCTCAATTGCCTGAACAGTGCTTGCGTCGATTATGCGGCATAGCGCTCGAATGGCATTGGCTCGGTATACAACGTCACTCCCAACTGCGGTATCCTTCATGATACTGCTTGTGACCATGATGACATCTTCGGCGGTGTTCGCGAGCTCCTTGATGACCAAATACACCATCTGTCGGAGGGAGGCATCCTTATTCTGGAACAATTTTGAGATACCGAAGAAGAGGGTGGTGGCTTCGTTGGTTGGGAACTTCTCGCCGGTAAAGAGGAGGAGGGCGATTTTGGTAAGGAGGATTCGACATCTTCGCGGCGATACAGGCGATGTGTTGAAGACTCGGGCTGTATAGGGAAAATGGTATGGTCAGCGTATGCGCTCACCATGAGGGCGGAAATGGATATAGCTGGCGTTCGGAGAGCTGCTCACCTTCCTGGAAGACGGAAGTCCTGTCAACCTTCACGATCCCCGCATCGTCTTCGTCTTTTTTGTACTGCGCCATGGTGAGGAAGGTGTGATTTTCTCCGTTACCAGTCCATAGAATAAATATGAGAGAGACACTGCCCCTACTACTCCCAAAGCGTGGTTCTGGGGAAAGAGCGACGTTGCGGGAATTGCGGGAGGGAGGCTTTTCTTGGCATGCGGCTCCGAAAGCCAATCTGACTTTGAAGCAAAATCACTGCTGCAGCCTACAACAACGACACGTAATTCTCTCACATCCAGCTCGTAAGCATATAAAGTGAGAATCGCACAGTGTCCTCAGAAATATCAAATCAGTGAACATGGACATGAACATGCCGGTCAACGTCCCTGTGGACGACCCCAACGCGGACACAGAATGGTAGGACTACCTCTTACATATTTCCTTCACTTCTCTGCCAGAATGGTACGTTGCGCAAGCTAAAACAGGCCACGAATACTGAGTCTCGATACTCAGGAACGACATTCTGCGAAAACATGGTGTAATCCCTGAAAAGCCACCGTCACCGACACCCGCCATAGAAGAAGCTTTGGTCCAGGCCCGCGAGCTGGCGCATGAGCACAGATTAGAAGGGAAAGACCTGGACGAGCTCGATGAGTTGGAAGATGATGAGGATGAGGCATTTCTCGATCAATATCGGCAAAAAAGACTAAATGAACTCGCGACATTGCAGCAAGCGAGCGTCTACAATCAAGTCTATCCGGTGCAAAAGCCTGAGTACTCGAAGGAGGTGACGGAAGAGTCGAGCAAGGCTTTCGTACTTGTGCTGCTCACATCTTCGACTGGCACAAATCCAGAATCGCAACTCATGATCGAGCTATGGCGGGAGTTGGCGAGGAAGTTTGGCGACATCAAGTTCTGCCAGATGCAGGCCAATCTCTGCATAGAAGCCTATCCTGATCGAAATACACCCACGGTGCTCGCATACAAGGATGGCGAGATCAAAAGACAGCTAGTGACGCTGAAGGAGCTCAATGGCGTGAAGACGTCAATCGCAGACATGGAGAAGATATTGCTTGGACTGGGAGCGCTGCGGCACAACGACTCACGTCTGAAGAAGAAGGATGAGGAGGCCGAAGATGCGCCGAGGAGAGGCATATATCAGAGCGCGAAGAAGAAAGAGGATGATGACGACAGCGACTGGGACTAAGGCATATGGCAGCCAGGAAGGCGACCTGCGTAGCCTCCACGAACGGCGGCATTTGGCAGTACCAAATTCACATCTTTTCCGATCCGAACTCTGACCCTTGTTACGTCTCGCGTCACACAGGCGCATTCGGTCTAGACAACGACCCTGTAAAAATCGCATGGACGACAATGCCAGCCAAGATTGCCATACAACTCAGCAGCAAACTACGCATGTTAGCATACTTAATGTCGACTTGTCAGCGTGGAAACGGATGTCCACGAGAGCGCTGACTCCTCTATAGACTTCTACACCATGAAATATAATCCAAGCTTGCGTTGGTCGGCTTGGGCCGACCCGATCAAGATCTGGAACAGGCCCACGTTTACCCACTGCTTTTATGTGAGCACAATTTGCATGTGAGCGAAAAGCGCACGTGATGATCGGAATACGCATGTGAAGCAGTGAGGTGGCTTGTCCTTTGACACATGCGATGCGGATAAGGATGGCTTCGACCACTTTTCAGTCTGAACTACGACATCTTTCTACACAACATTTACACGACATCCAGCGCTGCGACATCCGACAGCAATACTGCTACACTTATACCGAATCAACATCATGGATTCCGACAGCGAGACTTTTAGCGACATCGCAATGGCTCAGTCCTTACCCGACATTCCCGAGTATGTAGCGTCTCAAGTATACACCGGCCGCCACTTGGATCCAAGTATCCTTGAGCTCGATGCTGAGCAAGCCGTCGCCCTCGGACTTCCGGCAGTCCCACTTCAACGACTTCCCTACGATGACGACTTCGGCAGCTCGAGATGGGTGGAGAAGGATGAGTTTGAGAATGCTCATCATCAGGAGTTGTTTCGTCTCCCTGCCATGACTATAAACCCAGAAGCAGACGGTGAGGCTGAGAATATCATCGACGAAGCCCAGCAGCTCGTAACAAGCACTCGTCAAGACTCAGTGGTTGAACGAAGTCAGAAACGACAATATAGCGAAATCGTCGACGAGCCTGACGAGCATGACGCAAATCTCTTCCGACGGGATGAAGCACACCAAACGTCCACGACTCGCCACTCCAACTACAAGCACTTCTTTCCATGGCCAAAACGTCAGGTCCAATTCAAAGAAGAGAGGATCTCAATCAGAACCAATCATCATCGACTCCGAATCCGACGAAGATGATACTCCTCAGTCTTCTTCCGTTGACCCGATTAACGTCGACTCCAACTCCGACGAAGACGAAGACAATCTTTCTCAGCCTTCTACAGCTAAACAAATCGACGTCGACTCCGAGGACGGACATGATGAAGACGATGCTCCTCAGCCTACTTCAGCCGCTTCAACAACAACTTCCAGCCTGACAGCACCCACTACCACTACAGCATCCACTATCCCCAGCACCAATGTCACCGCGTCCTCTTCCTCCTCCCGCGCCCCACCAGGAACCTGGACCACAGAACTCCGCTTCCTAATCAACGAAGTCATTCGTGATGATGGCCACTTCAACGCCAACGGTCTTCAATGTGCACAAGTCATCAAGGCTCTCTACCCAAACTTCGCCCTCGCACACTTGCCTGATAAGGAGTTGGCTAAGAGAGTCAGTGCGCAGTGGAAGGAAAGAGATTATCCGAATAGAGCGGATTGGGTTCGAGTTCGTGCGATGAGGACTGGGGATGAGGGGATGAGGGCGGCGATCAGGGGGAGGGTTAGAGGAACTGGGATTTTGAGGTAAAGGGAGAGAGAGTAATGGGATGGGTGGGGAGAGGGTTTGGGGATCGAATGGGGATTGATTTTGAACTCGGATGGTTTTGAGTATATTTCTCGATACCTGATCATGGCGCACAGCGGACGGGACGTTTTGTTTGGGAGATATCTTGGACCTGTGATTCTACAGCGGCTCGAACGATACTTCGAAGTTCTTTCACAGATATCTCGGAACTACCTAGAAGGTATCTTGTAGTTATTGGAACAGATGTATTTCTGCCTCGCTAATGTCTAAAAGCTATGGGAAGGACTGAATCCAAGCTATGTAAAATATATCTCGTGGCTAATAAGAAGATGTCTTACGATTATTCGAGGTGTATCCTCTAGTTGTCTAATTAAGCGTAAGTCGTAGCTCTTCAAAGGATATCTCGTAGCTATTTGAGAATTTATGTTGTAGCTCTTAAAAGGATATCTCATAGCTATCGAAAAGATGTCTCGATAGCTCTTTGAAGGATATCTCATAGCTATGGAAAAAATATCTCGCAGCTAATGAGAAGACTTTCTATCATCTATTGAGAGATATCTTCCAGTTGTCAATGATGGCGTGTCTCGCGGCTACTAGAAAGATATTCCGAGACTAACATCCTTCCTCCTTCGACATCTTTTCTCTCTATACACAAGCGCTGTTCTCCCTTAAACCTCTCTTCTGTTGATTGAAGTCCTCTATCGTGTGCGTTTCCGCCTCTCCAGCTGCACTCACTGTATATACTCCATGAAAGTCGTGTTGAGGCCGAGGTATGCTATAGCGATGGAGAGTTCTTGGAGATCAACCGCAGTGACGGTGCCTGTTCTTCACTCCTTGATATAGCTGCTCCAATAGATCTCAAGATTCTCTGAAAGTTGGATCGAAGTCAATGCATTCCACAACAACTGAGAATCTAGAGATAGCCCGGGGTGGAAGAGCTCAAATTTGCTTGCTCTTCACCTCGCGAGGCTTGGGAGTAATCACAGCTCCAGGCGATCTCAAGCTCTACGCAAGTCACGTTGAAAGCGATGAGTCCCAAGACGACCAACTATCTGGAGGTGATTCCGTGTGATAAAGCTCGTTACTCACCTCCCAGCATGTCCGCTCAAGAATCGACGGTCGACTACGGCGTGGAGGTCGAAATTGGCACATCTTGCTTCAAAATCTTGTTATGAGACGATGGAGCTAAGGGAGGGGACTCGGAGAGTAGTCATTGAGCTATTTCTTGAAAGGAGGGAAAATTGTAGAGATTCCGATTTCTATTCGCCGACAGTGGTAGCGGGCATTAAGTCGGAGTTGTCAGTTGTTTCGCTCTCAAGCTTGAATAGTATCATGCTGCGAGGCTCAGGTGTGTGGCTCCTTACTGACAGTGAAGAAACGAGAGTAGACCAAGTGTTGCTTTCCTATTCACGCACCGATGCCCGAAAGCGGAGCGCTTTCCTTTCTCGGACCGCATGTCGGCGAGTGGCATGCTTCGTCATGGGTTGTATCGTCTTGAAACCTTCTTCCACGCAGCTCACATATAGCTTCGAGTGTCCAATATCGAGCAAAGCATTCGATTGTTTTAATCCTTTTGCAGATGAAAGTCTGTGATTCGCACAATGGAATCGACGATCAAACTCGCCGAATTCGTCGCCAGCCTGCAATTGTCTGCCGTTCCCGAAGACTTTCAACAATTGCTGCGAGTCTTCATTCTGGATACAATTTCCGCGATGGTAAGCATCCATAACAAGAGGCTTAGTAGAACAACATCTTGTCAAGCTGCTGACGAAGGGTCCAAATCTCAGCTGTGCGGCGCAGTCCAGCTAGTCTATCAGTCGGCACTCCGGATGATTAAAGCTACACATGGACTAGGAGGCCAGTGTACCGCGATAGATGGCACTGAAACGACACTCTCCGGCGCAGCATTCCTGAACGGCGTAGCAGCAGGGTGCTTCGAGTTTGAGCATGTGATCCAGACGACGCATCCAGCTTCTGCAATGCTGCCTGCTTTGTTGACAATCGCATCTGCCTATCACAAAACTGGAGAAGAGCTCCTGACGGCAATGGTGGTGGGTTACGAGCTATCCACACGCATCGGGTTCGCCAGCACTAAACATGTGGAAGAAGAGCGCGGGTTTCACAACCCGGGTCTAAATGGCCATCTTGCTACGGCAGCCGCTGTCGGTAGGCTCTTGGGCTTCGATGCCGGCACTATTGCTTCAGCGATGGGAATCGCCGCTTCCAGCTCGTCAGGCTTGATGGCATTCGTCAATACTGGAGCAATGACGAAGAGACTCCACCCGGCTCGGGGTGGTCAGCTAGGCTTGGAAGCTGCCTTGCTCGCGAAAGAAGGAGTCGTAGGACCTTCTAGTATCCTAGAGAATCCTAGAGGGTTTCTTCAAGCCTTCTCGCCGAGTCCGGAGCCCGAAACTTTGACAAGAGATCTATGTAAAGAGTGGACCGGGAAGATGATGATGCTGAAGCTTTCACCAGTTCACATGACTGCTCAAGCTTTTGTGTACGCGATCAATAGGAGAAGAATCAGCGACAAGGAGATGTGGATGGCTGATCAGATCGAAGCCGTCACTGTACACGGAGGACCGAATGCCCTGAGACCATCCCATATGATTCGACTTCCTGAGAGTCTGGTATCTGCTCAATACAGCGTTCCTTTCAGCATAGCGGCAGCTTTGACAGTAGACCTGCGAGATCCGATGCAGATGAATGACGGAATACTGTCTAATCCGTTGACGAGGAGGGTGTCCGAGCACATGAAGTTTGTGGTGAATGACGAAGATGCTCGATCGCTCACCGGAAGAGTTGTGATACAGTCTGGTGGCGAAGAGATCCTCATTGATGCTGGAGAGTATCCTGGTCT
The DNA here is from genome assembly GCA_014298035.1 of Pseudocercospora fuligena. NCBI lineage: Eukaryota > Fungi > Ascomycota > Dothideomycetes > Mycosphaerellales > Mycosphaerellaceae > Pseudocercospora > Pseudocercospora fuligena. The sequence goes on from JABCIY010000022.1 coordinate 25,025, forward strand.
ACCTGGAAGTCCTGGATATGCAGACGCTGCGCTCGACAAGTATGAGAGGGTGGTCGATTCCTTGAATATTACTGGGCATTCAAAGGTCATTCGCGAGAAGATTGAATCGATCGCGACGATGACGGATGTCTCAGGGATGATGGACAGCATTGTCAAAGCTGGGTCTGAGGCTTGCCGTGAATTCGGTGCTGTTAGAGCTTGAGGCCATCGGTCATAGCCAGCTTAGTCCAGCAAAAGAATCAGTGGCCGCGCAAGATACCCCGTAGAGCGTGAAGGATCATTTCGTGACATTAATCAAGCTTGTTGTAGGAGCATCGGATTAGGTAGTCCGCTCCACCAGATGTTCCGGCATCAAGCCGATGCAGCGACTCAGCCACAGCGAATCGCCAAAGACCTTTGACCAGATCCAGGTTGCTGCGTTTGGACCCATGGTTCCCGCGTTGAACATGAAGACTTTTGTAGTCCAGAGTCAGTATCATGCATCGCTTCCCGTAGGTAGTATTATGGCATACCGACTGCCTTTGTTGACCCTGCCACGTAGCCACCCAATAAGACCGAGATGCAGGTCTGCAGAACATAGCTGATGGCACATGCAGTGCCTGCGACATCAGCACTACCAACCGACTCCAGGTACTCGCGCTCCACGAATGCCTTGTACGTTCTCTTGAGTAATGCAACACCTATGAGGCTCTGAAAGGCGAAAATGCTGCACACTGCACCGTGCCAGGCGAATGTCAGATCCATCATTTTGTCTTTTCGGAGGCAATAAGACGGTAAGATTCTGTCGAACTGCCAAGGAAAGCACGAAGAAAAGTGATGGTCAAGGTAGCAAAAGCAGGTCTTGTAATTGAGGCACAGCTGGACGAAGCAAGTCGCTTTGAACAAGCATCCCTTGCCTTTCTCAGACCAGATTATGCGGCACTGATTCGCTACAGCATCGCTTTGAAGATCAGCCTACCAGCGCTGCTTGAGGACCAGGATATTTGCCCTCAGGTCCGTCCAAGTGGGCATCAAGCACTGCGCAGACGCCACTCTTGACTGCAGCGATAGCTTCTGGTAAGAGCCTCGCCAAATCATCAGCCGTACCTGCAACACCAGCCCAAGCCTTGTGACCTGATGCCGCCTTCGCAATTCCTGAATAGTCTGGAGTCGGCGCAAAGGAGATATTTAGAGCTCGATTGTCAACTTTCGAGCCTTCGCCGTGTGGATGTACAAGCTCGAGCGACTTCCTGGGAGCGTTCCAGCCTTGATTGTTGAGCACGATCGTCAGGACAGGGATATTGTACCGTTGTGCGATCCAGTACACACTCCCAGGTACAGAGAAGAGATATGTTCCGTCTCCCACGATCTGGCATACGAATTTGCCTTTGTTGGTGCCACCCGCCTCGAAGTCCGTTGCGAGCTTGATTCCGAGTGCTCCGCCTCCTGACCACCCTAAGCCTCCACCACCGCAATTGATGTATGAATTTGGTATCGAAGGCTGGATCTGATCTGTGACGATTGGTCCGTTCGTGACAGCCTCAATGGCCCAGATTGTGTCCGGCGGACAAGCATCGCGGACTTGCCGGGTGAGGTACGCGGTGCCAAAAGTGCCATCATTGCCCAGCTTAGCTTGAGCAGCAATTTTCTCCAGTCGAGCCCTGTAAGATGCTTGAAGAGCTGTCCACCGGTCTTCGAAGACCTGTGAGCTCACAATGTCCTGCATTGTCAATTTGATGTATCCCACGATCTGTGCAATCGCTGTTTCGGAGTCGACCTTGTATCTCGCAATCGCATCAATGTAGAACACGGGCATTTGCTGCTTGAGAGTATCGACGTCAATGTGGAAGATCTTTGCATCAGATCTAGGCCTGCACTGTGTCGGGATCCAGGGCACATCGCAGTCGAGAACCAGAATTACGTCGGCTGTTCTGATGCTTTCGTCATTGCCATATCGTAGTCCAAGCGAAGCAGGATGATTGTGAGGAAAGCACAAGTCACTGCCGCCAGTCTCTAGCACTCGAATGCCCTTCACAGTATCTGCAAGCTGGACGAGTGCGTCCACGGTGTGCGGATTTCGACCTGAGTAGCCTGTGATCACAAGTGGCTCTTTGGCTTCTACCAAAGCTTTGCTGACCTGCTCTAATTGTCGTGTATTTAGTCCGCCTAGTTCCGCTGGTGTCCAATGCTCTTGCTTGACTGAGTACGGCTCGATTTCCTCTTCCATAGCTTCTCTTGCACCGCACAGATAGACTGGCCCTCTTGGCTCTGACATGGCAAAGCTCAATGCTCGGTTGACAAGCTGTTTGACGTTCTTGCCTCGCTTGATCTCGCCAGTGTACCTGCAGTACTGCGATACGATCGACTTTTGGTCTGGCACATCTTGAATCCAATGTATGTACTCTGTTCTTGACCCTCGATATTCTCCTTCGATCGTGTATGGTGAAAGACCGGCAAAAATCAGAACCGGTGCTCTTCCACAGCTAGCATTGTGAACAGCTGCACCCAGACCCTGGGTACCGACGTCGACATGGATCACCACAGCTTGGGGCTTGTTTGTAAGCCTAGCGTAGCCATCTGCCATTGACAGGGCCACCATTTCGTTCGGGCATGTTATTATTCGAGGAAATTGTCCTTGCTTTTCATTTTGGCCTTTCACGATGGCTTCGATGATCGATGGGTGGTCGGATCCTAGGTTGACGAAGACATGTGTCACGCCTGCCTGGACCAACATGTCAGCACCACTTCTGGTTTATAGCAATATTCATCTCCACTTACATCCCACAACGCCTCGAAGAAGGCGAACGAAGCTGTGTACATGGCTATGCTGTGATACGGTCGCTGATTCTGAGCTTTGTGAGTACCACTTGGGAACAGGTTGTAATATCAAGTAAGACAGTCTACACTTTCCTCTCGGTTGCACTTAGTCATTTGGTTGCTCACCTTTCGCAAGCTGATATGGCTACTAGCTTACGGCAAGCAGTATCGGAGGTAGATGCCCCGCCCAATGCCCATCCTTCCTTGCATTGCCGTTCCTGGCCGACGGTCGATTTCCGCGACGCCGACAGCGGAACAAATGGTATGGACGTCTTTCTGTCTATGACTTGCATGATTGCGATGGCTTTGGTGATGATGTCTAGGCCTGGTGAAGGCATATCTTCACGCGCGTCAACAAGCCTCTGGCTCTTCCATACTGGCCGCCTGGAATGTCACGGTTTTACCGCGAGATGAATCAATCCCGACAGGATACGGAGTAGATTGACGAGATGGAAAGATTGTTGAGTGCTGTACGACGAAAATTGTTGCGAGACCAAGGAGGATGCCGACAGAACACAAACACGTCAACATTCACCCAGGCTGCCAAGCCTATATCTGATTGGACGAAAAGCGCGGCGCGCTATTTCCTGACCATCTGTCCTCAGTCATGGCAAGCTCGAAGTCTGTTCTGTCCTCAATCTCGCCACGCATCCTCGATTCCTCGCTTCGTCCTCCCACAACTCGGTCTGCAGCAAAGTCTCGGCTGCTTTGGCATCATGCACTGAACACATGCATTCACTTGCACAGATGATAAAAGTCAGCTCTGCAAGGATGTCAGTAGCCTCCTAGAGGACACTGTACAAAGATGACAACTCGCCTAACAGATGAGCAAGCGAAGCCTTTTGAACCCGTGCGGTGTCGACGTAGCGCTCTGAGGTGTGTCTGGACTTCGGCTGGCTGTGTTAATGGTCGCTACTTCAGCCAGCACTCGCAGTTGCAAGTATTTCCTCCATTCCACTCAGCAACCATGACGAAATCGCTCGCCTTGTCTTTGGATCCAGCTCTCCCGCAGGCCATGAAGCAGTTCTGAGTTGGTGCGCATGGGTCTGAGCCTCCGTTCTGGTCGTTGCAGTTGTACCACGGCTCGACGCCAATCGGGCTGTAATTGCAGCCGCCGAAGACCGTGTTGACCTTTTCTGCCATGCTCACGGAGACCGCGTAACCGAAGAGGAGGGCAATGAGTTGCATCGTTAGCTTGGTCGTTGCTAATGAGTTTGTGGGAATGAGTTCTTCGAATGTTTGGATTCGGCGCTGGTAAGTGTAGTTGAGAGCTGGCTGTTATGCTACAGAGACACGGACATCTTTATATCGACAAAATAGATATCGATACTCAACGCTGAGACGCTCTGACGACTTCAAATCAACTTTGAGACGAATATACGAAGCCGACATTGAGGCAGGCGATCTGGACTCGCGCCATTGCGGAAATGTCTCAGGCGGAAGATGTTCGGACGAGCGACTTCATGCTCGACACTACATTTGGGTGAACGCCTCTGGCAATCAATTTGAATGGCGACAACAGCTCAGAGAACGAAACATGATTAGAACTCTTAGAGATGCATTCTGATGACCATATAGCGCCCGGCAACAAGGGAAACCCACGAAGTATCACTCGACACCAACGCAACCCAAACTCATAGCACCTATGACCAAAGCCTTAGATCAGCACAACACCTGCTAAATCCAACCAAAACACTCATCTCGAATGCCCTTGAACCCAGTGATGACATCAATTATATCCACAAAAGCACTCCCCAACTTCTTCGCAGCCGCCAAGCTCTTTGCATTCAAAAGCTTCTTCGCAGCATTAGTAGCACCACCAGCAGCGTCAATAGCCCGCTTAAGCTTCAACAATTTCGCCGCTGGAATGGCTGTAGTGGCCAACTCCCAAGCACATTTCGCAATCTGCCAAGCAGAGACACGCTTTTCGAGGTCTGTAGAGGGCTCATCCACGTACTCGGATGAGTGCTCATGGATCCAGTCCGCGGTAGCTTCGTCTCCGGATTCTAGGACACTGTCTGGGATGTGGGCTAGGAAGTCAAAGGCTGAGGCGAGAGAGACGATGTTTTCTGGATTGGTGTCGAAGGGGAAGGGGATGGTGGTGTCGTTGGTAAGAGGAGCTAGGGTGTCGCGCTCAACGACTTTGAGCGGGTTGGCCAGGACTGCTGTTGCCATGATGGCACCGAGAGCTGCTGTGATGAAAAATTGCATCTTGATGGCTTTGATTCGAGCTGGATTTTCAGGTTTGATGTGAGGCTCTGTTTACTGAGGTGGCTGGTGGTTGTCGGTGCTGCTGATGATGAACCAGAAATCGAGAGATGAACGCAGCATTTATGTCTCCAGCGCAGCTTTGGCATCGCCACTCCAGTGCCTCCCTCGGAGCCATTCTTGAATTTTTCAATACAACAAAGCCTCTTCGCCGAGCATCTCCTTCGACGAGTGTTGCATGAATTCGCATAGCCATTCTTGGAAGAGGCCTCCACGTTGATACTGCCTTAGCTCTTCAAAGTTGAGTGTCACTAGCATCTAAAAGTGACTCAGGCATCGCTGTGTGCGACATTATCCTATATTGGTCCAGCCTTGGTTACGCGAGCAAGTTGTGGAGGCGATGCACGTGGATCCTTCAGCAAGGCACGCCGTAACTAGGCGAAGCTTTGTGCTACATTCAGCCTTGGCATACATTCCAGACCGAGTACTGCGGCCTCGTTTTTTGCTCTAGTCTCTTGACTCCATATGCGTTGCATGAAGCCGAGCGCGAGCTGAAGTGGAGGGGAGGGGTGGACCAAGAGCATATGTTGGTGTTTGGCTGTACTTTAGTGTACGTAACAAATACTTCCATGAGACCTCCAGCACAAGATCTCGGCTCAAGAGGTCAGCGCGAAATGATATGGCACGGTGAGTGCTTCGTCGACAGATCTCATTTTGACAATTGCTCATGCTGAGCAGTAATCTAGATCTATTAAATCAGTATTACATCACAGTAGATTTCTCGAAGATTGACTCAGTTTGCGCCTCACACTCTTTCCTGAAAAGAGCTCACCATCGTCCGAAAGGTTCTCGCCCCGGAACACGAGTTGCCCATTTCCAAGAATCCCACCCTCCATCGAAAGCCACCTCAACACGATCCTTGCCCGTCAGCCTCTGCAGAGCAGAGCGAACGTCGTGCGGTAAATGGTACCGAATGTCAAAATCTCTGGTTCCCAGAAACCAGGGATCGCGGAGACGAATTGTGCGCAGCTGCGAGTGTCTTTGCGCGAAGTCGCCGAATTGCGCAGGTATCATACTCATATTCGTTAATGAGATCGACTGCAGAGAGCGTAAGGACGACGACAGCAAAGCTTTGCCGACTTCAGTTGCATCTGGAAAGTCTGCAACGTCAAACTGTATGTCGCTCTGGTCTCTCCCGCAGATTTTCAGGCTTTCCAGCTGACCGAGTTCTTCGATTGATCGGACAAAGGCATGAGCGTTCGCTGGCGCTCGGCTGTCGGTCCATGCATCTAAATCCAGTGAACTAGTCCTCCGCAGAGCGTGTTGCATATTGGCGAGATGTTCCTTCAACAGCATGTGTAAAGGAAGACTCCAGCTAGGGGTCTCCATTGCAAATGCTTGGATTTCCAGCCCGGAGGAGGAAAGAGCGGCCATGACGGCTTCAAAGGCGTGGGGATTTCGCATCACTGGCGCCGTAAGACATGCCTTCGGGTCATGTTGATCTTTCTGATGCACGATCCACCTCGGAGTTGTCGATGCAGTCATCAGCTTGACTTCTTGACATCGACCCATGACCCTTAGTTTCCGAAATAGCCATGTGAGTAGTTCAACGTCCAGTCGTTGTGACCGGATCCATTCTTGCGCGTCATACAGAACCTTGCACCGCCCGCAACCGACTCTGTACTCATCAATTGCGATCGAGACGCTTTGTGCGAAGCTACCAAATATGGGATGTTCTGTTCGTTTGATCGCTCCCCGTAGGCTGCCTTCGGAGTTCAATAGCACCCTGATGTCCGAGAAGTATGCTTTGCCAAATGGTCTGAGTGACTTTTCGTAGCAGTCTCGCGATACGAGACGAAGCGAAGGCAAGTCGTCCTTCAGTGTATATCGCGCTACAAGCTCGAACAACTCCGGTGGTAGGTTGGCCAGCGTCATGTTGCGAGGCATGTCGATGCTGGTTGTGTCTTGCTTCTGGAAATAGCGAAGTTGAGTATGCAGAGCCAGCAATGATTGCGACGAACACAATGATAGTATCTTGATTTCAGAACTTGAGGTCGGATCCCGAAAACTGCCGAAAAGGAGGCTGAAAAATGGTCCGATGCTTCGGCTGCCGTGCGAGCGTGCACTTTAGTTGAGTCGAATGTCGCAAAGGCGAAAGGGCGGTCCACTGCGCCAGATGCTTGTGATATAAGACCTGAATGGCATAGCCTAAGTCCGAGACCAGGCCTAGTTCAATGTCGTTGAGATTGAGTTTGCGCTCATAGCCATCGTGTACTGCATGTGAAGCTTGCACAGACGTCATTAAACGAAGCGGAACCTTTCCACGGGCATACAACGTGGTAGAAACGTGGCACAGACCGAAGAAATTTGCTGAAACTCATGGTTCTTATCCGTAACTTCTGTTGAGAGCCGATGCCGAAGTCTGATATTCCTGTTGCTGACCCTGTTCTTTAATCAGTCATCCCGCTGAGTTCCGAGCTTGGCAAGGAGGCCTGGCATGGCCTGATAGGACAGAGATCATCCTGCACCTCTGACATTAGGCACTTCAGGTTTTCCAGCATCGGTGCAGACAAAGCGCTTCTCCCAAAAGCAGTCATCGACGGTCACGTTATTCCTGCTGGACGAACGCTGTCTTACGGATGTCGGCACACAGCTTCAAGGACTGTGGATGTAAATGGCAAGCCCATCAAGGCTTGTGCGCTGACACGATTGCGTCGGCCTCTCGACGTCCGCTCAGGAGAGCTCCATGGACCGTTGCGAAATGGTTTCGGCTCGTGTGTTCGCCTGCGAATCTGAGCACACCACCTTCCCGATTGCGAATCGGATCCTGGAAAGCCACACGATGCTTGGTCTCCGAAAGACCGGTGATCATATGACTGTAGCTACCAAGTGAGAATTCGTCGCTTGCCCATCGGGTGACATGAATAGCATCTGGTGGTGGCGGCTCGCATCCTAGCCATGAGGTCAAGGCGCGGTGGACGATGCCTCCCGCTTGTGCATCTGACATTGCTTCCACCTCGACCGCGTTTGCGCAAGAGACAAATGCAGAGAGCACAGGCTTTCCAGTGAGACTGTCGAGGTTGACTAAAGACAGAACACGAAGTCCAGGCGTTGCTGTTCCATCCTGATGGATCTCAATTCCTGCCAGCTCGTCCGTGAAGCCCATTAGTGAGTCTGGTGCAGCTTTTGACTGGGAATCGACTTGATCTTCTGGACCGAACGGTCTGGAGACTAGTCCCTTCTTGAAAATTGACGTGTATGGCTCGTCGTTCCACCAGGGACGGTCATATACAAGAAGAATCTTGTCTAATGTGCCGAATCCAAGGCTTTGAATCGCAGTTTGCTTGTCGGAAGGCAGGTCTGGTTGGAAAAAAGGCTTCGCTTTAGCTTCGGGGCTCGTTGCTTGAAGATGACTTTGTAGGACGCCAAGAGGTAGTGTGCATACAACTTCGCTAGCGGTATATGCACCCTTGCTGGTGACAACTTTTATTGGACTCTGCTTCCAGTCAATGTGTAAGACGTGTGTGTCTAGTTCAATCAAGCCAGCTTGTAGCAAAGGCTTAGCGATCTCGTTCACGATGGCTATGTAGCCATCCTGAAGAAAGACCTGATCACCATCGAAATCTTCAATGCCAAATTCGAGCAGGCTCATACCTGGATTGCCGACAGAATGCTCAGCAGACTGAGCTGCTAGAGGTGCCGCCTCCATTGTCTCGATGAACTGTGGCATAGCGTTCATGGCGAGATGATATTCTTGTGGCAGACTTTTGAATGCTTCCCTGAACTCAGCATTTTGCGCAATAGCATGAAGCATTGTCGTTCGAGCTGCTTCTCGCTCAGGAACTTCGGCTGCAGTTTCGTGCAGCGACTCAATCATCGGCCAAAGAGCGTTCATCATAATCTCTGCGACCTTGGCGGGGATGATCAGGTCTTTACTAGAGCTTGGGTCTCGTATGTGAAGAGAACGAGTTGGCTTAATCTCAACCCAGTCATCGTCTTCGACAGCTCTGGAGCCTCTCTGTGCTGGCCTGAACGTGACCGAGCCTTCCAGTTGTTTGTATTTCTTGTGAGGCAGAATGTCCATTAGCGGGTTGGGTTTGTCTTTAGTCCCGATGCCATGGATCCATTTAGCACCAGTGTCCAGGCGATTCCCATTGACATAAACCGCGTTAATTCGACCACCTATCCTGTTACGTCCCTCAAGCACTTTCAGACGATTCTTGCCTTTGAAGTAATCACTCTCGTGGAGTTTGGCAGCACAGGCCAGTCCAGACATGCCTGCGCCAAGAACCAGAACATCATAATGGCGGCTCTCAAGTCCGACTTGAGTAGCCATTCTGACCATAGAGCGCCGCATTCACTGCGAGTTGATGGAAAGGGCAGTGACAGATGGCAAAGGGGAAAGGAAGCATGACGTGAGTGATTCAAGTAGGATTCTGGTCAAATCAATTATTGATGGAAACTCATTCAATCCAGTCGCGAAGGGCAACGAGCGCGAACTCTAAAGTGGCTCCGCCGATTTTGCTTCCGCACGACGCGTCCGAGTCTTCTCTGAACGACATTAGGCAACGAGGCATTTTGGACATGCTCGATCACTGGTATGCCTGACAGTTGCACTGTTTCCGTTGATCTTGGGGCAAGGGACTGTGCTTGGTCTGTAGGTGAAGAACGACATCGATCCGGCTGGCGACTTCCTGACGATGAGGAACGTGAGAGATACTGCCATGCTTTCCACGAGAGAACAAACAGGACTCAAAGAACACTCAGCAAAGATAGCGGTATTCTCTCTACGACTTGGTGCACCATTTAAAGGACCGGCTTCTCACGAGCAGCCTTAATCGAGCACGAGGTCAATAGCAATGGTGCAGAAGCATGTACTCGACACCGAAGACTTTTCCAAGTGGCGACTACAGGACTGTCACGACGCTGGCCAACGACTTCTAGTGTTTGATCCCCATCAGCAAAGTTCTCGCGCTCTTCTACGTGCGGTCCAGGGATTCTGGACACTGAACCCCGATACCGATATCAGCTTCCATTTCTCGACGGAAGAATGCACGCGGCCAAGATATGGCCGCAACAGAGACGATCTCACGGAGAACAAATCGCTGCAGTATGACCAATACGAACGCTCCAACGCTATGAACCTTAGCCAATTCTGGTCGCGAAGACCTTTATCAGATCTTACAGAAGCATCATGGGCTCCGCAACAGGTCGGAAGGCTGAACATAATGCTCCACTTCGATCCGCCTTCACCTCAGTCTACCTCCGAACTGGCCAGTGACAAGAGATTCCCGAACAAGCCGTACTCCGAAATCGAGTTTGCGGGCTTTGAAGACGACCCAATACTGCCCTATGCGACTGCTCTGCAGAGACTTTCTAAGATCAGGGCCGACAAAGCAGAAATGAATGTCAAGACCTGGCTCAAGGATACTTCTGCTTCGATGAAAGACGTTGCAATGACCGATGCAGAGAAAAGTGCTTCTGAGAATCACTTTAAAGCTATTCATCACGGCATGGAGACCGGACCACCGATTCAAGTGCCCAGCTTACCCGTCAACAACACCTCACGCCCGATCATTCCTCAGCACAGCCGGAAACGCATAAAAGCTGCCAATGCGGAGTCTGACACCGCTATGCAAGGCAGTAATAATGCCATAGGACCTCCCTACAATGCAGTCGCGACTCCGGGACCGATGGAGATGAACAAAATGCCAGCCTCGAAGCACTTTCAGAGCACGGCTCAGAACACATCAAGCCCTGCTGAGCAACGTTTTGACAATCCGATTGCCACAATTGGAACAAACGCAAATGCCCACTTCGGCCAAGGTCCAATGCACTTTCAAAACTGGATGGATCCACCAGGCAATACATTCGGGTATCATGTCAACGCCTCAGTCAGAAGCACACAGGACAACCGCGATCCTACACCAACCATGAGCGCTCCATCGCCCTCGAATCAGCGCGGTGGGATCGCAGATGCAATACGCAGACGCTCGAAGAAGGCATCACTCGGATTTGGTGCGAGGGCGATGCAGTCCCCACTACCGAAGCGCAATAACACCGGGGACTTTGGCGAAGGCATTGATAGTAACAAGCCGTACGACTACCCACCCTATAGTATTCAGACCGATGCAACTGACAACCACTTAGACCTTGAGCAACGAGTGCACAGCTCTTCCCGGCACGTGAATGCCATACTAACAACAAGCTTCGGCACTGTCCTGAAAGAAGTCAGTGATCCGAACTACGAGAGAGTCACAGAAGATTCTGAGCCAGAATTATAGGGCGAAGGTCAAGACATGGAAGAAGGCGCCTTTGATATGTTGCACATACAGCACTGGCCTGGCAGGTCTGGATGAAGGAGTGGCAAAGGCAACACGAGATTCGTGTGCCTTGGAAAGACTCTGTAGAGTAAAGAGCTGTGGCCATCTGCATGGCTGCAGTGCAAGGCTTTAGAGCTCTGCTTTGCCGTAGAGGTAATAGATATCCCAATTTTCAGTGCTAATCAAGCTCCAGCTCAACCTGCTTCAGAGCACTGCCATTCGTGTCATCGTGCCCTCTTGCCTCTCCTCCAATCACAGCCTCGGCATTCGCCCTCATCGCCTTACACAATCCCTCCCTCTTCACACACTCCTCAAAGGAGAAGCTCTTAGCACACTGCTCCAACTCCTCAAACGACATATCTTTAAATTGTTCTGCGAACTCATCACTCAAACACCCCGCCATCCAAAGCTGATTCACCAACCTCACAATCTGCCTCTCCGTAGCCCAAGGAGTAGGATACTGCGCCTTACTCTGCGGAATATGCTTATCAATAAATTCCACAAGCGGATTGATCACATCCTCCACCTCTTTACTCGGTCTCCTCCCCCAAGCATCAAGCTGCAACAACCTCTTCCTCTCCAAAAACGGCGCAATAGTCTTCATATACTTGCTCTCCGGATCCAAATAACAAATCCCTTGAAGTCCAATATCCTTATACAACCAAATATTCCAATGCACACCATACTTGTCGTAAATATCCATCTGTTTCGCTAACAGATTGTACCTCGCCTGATTCACATCCTCAGCATCCTCGTCAAGTTTCGAATCAGCGTAAACAGGTCCCCATTCTCCATTCCAGATCGGGCCGCGAATACTTCTCATGAATTCCGCTTTCCTCAGAAACTGACTTTCCAACTTCTCATCCTGCTCTTGGGATCCTTCATACCTATCACCCTTGGGAAACCCCATCATAGCATAATCATGCAGTCCATACACCACATTCTCCAAGCTCAACTCTTCAAAATACTTAAACTCCATACTAAACGTATTCCCATCCAACCAAAGAATATGTTCTCCATCAACCTTCCTCACAGCTTTTTCAATCCTTTCATAAAATCTCACTAATCTATAATGAAGCGGATCGCAAGGCTCATTAATCAAGTTATACCCAGCGACAAAGTTTTCATTCTTATACCGCTCAGCAATGATTTCCCATAACCAAACAACTCGATCCTGGAAATCCTTATGTTCCCAAAAGGCCGCATGATTAGTCACATTATCAGAATGCCAATCTGGATTCTGTCCTCCAGGAACCGCATGTAAATCCAGAATCACATAGATTTCGTACTTGCTACAGATCTCGACGATACGATCCAAATATTTGAATCCATTGTTTTCTTTGAGAACGCGGGGATTCATATCATCTTCAAAATGGTGGTAATTGAACGGAATCCTTAAACAGTTCAATCCAAGATCCTTGGAGAAGAATTCCGCATCCGCTTCAGTAAAGAAGTAATCTAGAAGTTTGTCGAAAAAGAATTCATATTTTTCTTGACCGAGGACTTTGAGCATTGAGGTTCGATGTTGGGATTCTTGACCTGGGTAGCCTGTTATGAACTGCGTATTTCTTTCAGTGTCAGTATGGGCATCGATTTGAACTTCATCCCTACATTCATTCCGGCTACGCACGTTCTCCATATTCATCCACCCACCGAGACCTGCGCCTCGCAGAATGATCGGTTTGCCATCTCCGTCGACGACTTTGTCGCCTTGGACTTTGAGAATTCCTGTTGACATTTTGGAAATGACTTGATGCAACGGGGCCACAAAATATCAGTAAAGGGCGTTCATAGGCGAAGCCTTATGGCAGAGGAGCGTATTGAGTAAGGGAGTTGACCTGGCTCTCAATGTCATCTGATGGAGTGAAGTGGGTCTGAATGGCATTCAGCCTAAAGTGATCCTAGAGCTGTGAGCTTGGAGTTGGGGGTCTCCTATGCATGTCATTATGTCTGCTGTATTACACTACTTACTATGCTGTTCACGCTATTAATGCCGTAGATGTGTATCCAATCAAAGCTCTTGGGTATCTCCATATCATGAACGCCGTCGCTTATAATCATCGCTCACAAAATGCCAATCGTAATGCTGTTGCTGTGCACTGATAGCACACTAATTTTTCATCCAATCAACTGCTTTTGTCATCGTCGACCAGTCTGACCTCGTCATCCTGGCTGGCTTGTCGTTCGATCTCAACTTGGAGGGCGAGGACCCAATGGTCCCTTTCAGCCCGGCTGCGCGCTTTGAATACAACAGTCCGTCCTGTAGCACCAAGTTGACTGACTCGAGTAAGCTTCGTCCGCACCTTCTGACTGCTCTCGGAGTTCTCTTGCTTCTTAATGTCGTCAACGGTCGATGCACTTTTGAACCAGGAATTGCTCTTAGCGTGCCAGATGACGAAAGTCGTCATCGCATCCTCGTCGGTGCTAGTCCAGCCGTCTTCAAGATAGATCCGAGGCAGGGCGTTATGTCCAGGAGTGTTCGAGTCGAAGGTTTGATTTTGGTATAAAAGGTCGTTCTCCGTGAGAAGGCCCGAGTACAGATAACAGCCTTGCAGAGAAATGGCTGCGATTCGTTCGTGGTGGATGTGGCTTATTCTCTTGCCAGTCCGCTTGCGAAGAGTGTCTTGGAAGATGAGGAGATGTCCATGAGACAAGATGACATGACATCGTTCGAAAGTCGTATGTTTGCGCGGCTTGCGAAATAGCGTCCCCGACATGTGTATTGTCCGACATTCCGATATGCCACACAAGTTGTACAGCGTCGGCGACGCGAACGATTTACCGACCTCCCACTTGTAGGCAAATTGACCCACGACAGCCTCGGCACGCTCGTCAATGCCCAGCTCTCGCAAATTCTGCTCGCGAGTGAGCTTGTAGAGATCCATATCTGATTTGCAGCGAGAGGTCCAGTAGCTGGTCAATTGCGCAAGCCGCCTCCGCCATATATTGCGAGTCTTTTTGTTGAAGGCTTGAAGACGAATGGCCAATCCATTTTTCATGACCAGCTCGAAGACACGGTCGGAATCGACTTCTGTGGTCTGGCCATCGTCCTGGAGGGTATTATCGACTTGAACGTGGAAATCCACATCTTCACCCTCGTCGATATTCTCGTCGGCTGGGGACGCTCCCTCTGAGAAATTTCGCACGGCCTGCACATCGCACAAGTCGATAAAGCCGTCGCAAGAAAATACCATGTTTGTGTTCCGTTCTGCTTCAGTAGCAGCTGCTTTGTCCCAGTCCTCTTGCTCTTTCAAGGATCTGACGCCCTCAGTGTCAAGCCAGGCAATGTGGTCTCCCTCGAGAGGGTACGGCTCAACCTCGTACGCCAATGGCACTTGTGCTGAGATCTCCTTGGCGGACGGAACATTACTATCACTGTCGCGGCTCGGCATCTTCGGCGGCGGCGGTGGGGTCGCTTTCGCAGGTCGAAGGAAGACTAGATACTGGTTGTATGTGCTGAAGTAAAGTCGCTTGAACATCATTCGACCAAGCTTTTGCTCTTTACCCTTCTGAGAAGTCAGGCGAATTAGGAAGCCTTCCACTGGAGGTGGCTCTTGTAAAGCGTCGCCATTGACAGGCTTGGTTGTCATGGGATAGTGGTCCTTGGGTCGAAGCTCAAGATCATGAGTGCGCTGCATGGCGATAGTGCCGTACATCCGCTGCTCCACCTGACCATAGATCCATTCCAGACGATCGTAACGCTTCCACGCAAGGCCAACGCGGCCATTCTGAGCCCATGCTTGAAGCACATCAGCCCATTCTGGCGACTGCTTGAGCATTTCCATGCATCTTGACACGATCGCAGCCGCAGCACCTTTCTCGTCGTTAACCGCCTTCATGAGTGCCTCGTCATCGCCTTCTGCAGCCTGTGCCAGAGTCTGAGAGGCCTCCAGAGATCGGAACGGGTCATCAAGGCGTAAGCTGACGCTGAGATCAGGTATGTTGACTTGCAAGGTCTTAGCTCGCCCATGTCCAAGCACACCGCGCAAAAAGGTATACCACTCTACGGCAGAAGCAGTAGAGGGCGCCCGCAGGTAATATATGGTTGTTCGCCGGTTGCCAGTTGTCCAAATGCAAAGCGTCTTGTCCAAGGCAGAAAAGAGGTTTACATGTGTCCTGCTGTTGCTCAAGAGAAGCTCCACTTTCGGCGCTTTCTTGACCTTTTCGCCTTCGGAGACCTGGATGACTCTCGTCTGATAGAACTGGAGAACAGCCTCGGCGTCGTCCTCGGCGTGCTTGCGGCAGACAACCATGAACTCTCGCCATTTGTCTATGGCCTTCGTCTCAAGGCCTTGACTGAGCTTCTCGTCATAATCTCTAGGCGACTGTTGAGTTATGTCTGCCCGGATGAGCATCTTGTCGACCTTCATCATCTCGCCATCCTTGGTCTTACTGCTGCGGAATGTCCCTCGCGCAGCCAATCGCGAGGCTCTTGCCCGGAGCTGGAGTCTGCCTGCCTCGGTGAATCGCACCTTCGGCACAGGCAGTTTGCTAGCGACTTTGTCAACACGGGACGTGCCTGCTCTGTTCTGCAGGATTGAATCGATCGTAGGCTCGGTCGAGGGCTGGACATCGTCGCCTGGTGGCCGCGTCGCTGGAGCATCGTCGGCCACAGAGCTCACTCGCTGACTCGTCTGACCTCTGAGTAGACTTGTCGTGCTTGTAGGTCCCTCACTCCCAGATGCGATGGCGTCGCCAGATTGGCTTGAAAAGCGAGGCTCAGGCGATAGTCCTTGACCGCCTTCTGTTGGACCCGTACTGCCAACGCCATCGTGCGACGCGAAAGTTGCAACTGGGCGTGTGGATGCTGTGAAAGTGGCTGATCGACTTCCTCGATAGCCAACATACGATCTATACCATTCTTTCCTGTGACTTTTGAGCCATCCTTCGGGAATGGGTCCTATGAACACTCGGCGCGTCGTCTGGTGCAGATGTTCCGGGGTAGCATGTTCAAGCCGCCGTGCTGTGTGGGAGTCCGGTGGCAGAGAGTTATTTGGATTCATCGCATCGTAACTTCGTTGTCCGCTCCCTCACTTCTTCCGCCAATTCGCCGCTTGGTCTTTCACATGCAAATGCAGAGACATGACCGCGAAAGACGCATCGTGAGCACAAACTCCCCATCCTGCGGAAGCTTCGATGATCATGCCGTGGCTGAGCAACGACCACGTGAACCTTGTCACCCAGAAGCACTTGCCCTCATTTCCTGCTTTGATTGGCCTCTTTCAAATCTTCATTCACTTGCTCGGCTGCTAACATCTGGCCTGCTCTTTTCCTTGAGGTGTCGCGCCTCTCTGGAGGATTCGTCGGGAAGAACTGTCTTGTCCTCGTACATTCTCTCTAGATGCCTCGAGTTCACCTTCCAAAAGATCAATATGCGCGCCTCAACCTAATGTTGCATCCCGTCATCTCCCCACAGCCGATCATCCTCCGGCGTTCGGTCCCACCCGGCCGATGAGGTGCGCGCTATTATCGATATTCCTTCTTTCTTTCCGGTCTCATGGCGGCGATATGACCTAATAACTTGCCTGGTGTTGATATTCTGTAAGATCAAGAGGCTGGCACATGTGTATTTGCGGTCTGCCTTCATGGCTATATTTCCATGATGTTCTCAAAGCGCGCCGGGAAGGCGCTATATCAACAAATTCGCCATTTCTCAGCTAGCAGTCGCCACAACGCGGACTTTACACATGCTGTCATCGGAGCTGGAGCTGTTGGCCTCGCCGTAGCCAGAAGACTGCAGCAGCAAGATGGTGCTCAAGTCGTATTAATTGAAAAGCATGATATGGTTGGAAGCGAGACCAGCAGTCGAAATTCGGAGGTAAAAAATGGTTGATCCGACGAGAGAGTTGAAGATGTATTGACAACAATCAGGTGATACATGCAGGCTTATACTATGGACACGATACATTAAAGACGAAACTTTGCATACAAGGCAAAGAAATGATGTACGATCTCTGCCGAAAACACGATATACCACACATGAATTGTGGCAAATGGATCGTTGCGCAGACCGATGCGCAAATGAAGTCGATCAAGAAAGTCCATGACTTTGCGAAATCGATAGGAATACCAATTCGCTATGTCTCGAAAGAGGAAGCAAAGCAACGCGAGCCCGATGTTCGAGCTGAAGCCGGTGTGCTCGAGAGTCCAACAACGGGCATTGTAGATTCGCATGGCTTCATGCAGTGGCTTCAGGGAGACTTTGAGAATGAAGGCGGCACTCTAGCACTGGTCAGTCCAGTGACGAAAATTGAAAAGCCTTCAAGTAGTAGCTCAGATTGGAAAATCTGGACAGGTGCCGATGCCTCTCCCCCAGTGGCCTCCGATCCCACGCCTCAGACTCCGGAGCAAAGTCCAGCAGACGAAGAAGATACATTCATCACAGCAGAGACAGTCATCAATAGCGCCGGTCTTTATGCTTGCGCAATCAACAACATGATACTTCCTCCTGAGCGACACCGAACGCCATACTATGCCAAAGGCTCGTATTTCAGCTATTCAAAATCTTCGCCAAAACCTTCGACATTGGTGTATCCTGCTCCGACACCTGGACTGGGAGGTCTTGGAACGCACCTGACGCTAGACATGGCTGGACAGATACGCTTCGGTCCAGATGTGGAGTGGGTAGATTCACCCACTGATCTTGCGCCCAGCCCGAATGCACAGCGTTTTGAGAAGGCTTTGGAGGAAATCCAGTCATTCCTACCCGGCATCGATACTGAGGCTGTCAGTCTTGGATATGCTGGAATTAGACCGAAGTTGGGTAGACTTGGCGCTGTCGCCAGCGGTGAGAAAGGCTTCCAAGACTTTTATATCAAGAAGGAACATGATATCGATGGCACTTTTGTCAACTTGCTTGGCATTGAAAGTCCGGGCTTGACGAGCAGCTTGGCTATTGCCGAAGAGGTATATCGCATACTATATACTTCTAGCGACAACCGTGTCCTAACCGAAGAGAGACCATGTCGAGGTTAAAACCATGGATTCGGGTTTGGGTACTAAAACGCTAGAATAGCCCTTTCCTACTTATCGTAAGCCCGAACGTCACGGCGCGTTGACCATCCACCATAGAGACCGGCGTCTTCCTTGACAGCAACAGCATCACGGCGTGTTGGCCATCCACCATAGAGACCGGCGTCTTCCTTGACGGCAGCAGCATCACGGCGTGTTGGCCATCCTCCATAGAGACCGGCGTCTTCCTTGACGGCGGCAGCATCACGGCGTGTTGGCCATCCACCATAGAGACCGGCGTCTTCCTTGACAGCAACAGCGTCACGGCGTGTTGGCCATCCACCATAGAGACCGGCGTCTTCCTTGACGGCAGCAGCATCACGGCGTGTTGGCCATCCTCCATAGAGACCGGCGTCTTCCTTGACGGCGGCAGCATCACGGCGTGTTGGCCATCCTCCATAGAGACCGGCGTCTTCCTTGACGGCAGCAGCATCACGGCGTGTTGGCCATCCTCCATAGAGACCGGCGTCTTCCTTGACGGCAGCAGCATCACGGCGTGTTGGCCATCCTCCATAGAGACCGGCGTCTTCCTTGGCCTCACTAGATACCGTTAGCATGGTCAAATTGCTCCAATAAAAGCAACGTACGGGGCAACTGGCGCAGCAAATGCTAGTGGCAAAGCCACAGCGAGCACACAGGCGGTTTGAAAGGGTTTCATTCTTCTGAACGGTACGACAAGCGGTAGGTCGACAGTGTGATCGAATGTAACTGCAGTGCAATGGCTGCACAGGCCTATATACCTATGAAGCAAAGCCCAGCTGGTAGCAACCCGTGGTATGAACCGTATACTCCCACTGCCGAGCGCAACCTCGCTACTAAGTTCGCCGAAGGTATCAGCAGAGAGGACGGTTACAGCAGCTTCTCTAAAAGCACCAGGTAGCTTCGATGGACAAGAGCTACCATCCCTGTGAGAGTTCGACGTACGAGAGCGTTCATGCAAGTCGCCCCAGTTTTGCCTGAGCGCTTATACAAATTCTGTCTGTACACCAATTTAACTACATTTTCTGCTCTACTTATATTCGCCAAGCACAACCGCTATAACCTTCACAGGGATGGTCACCAATCTCCTGACAATGTATAGAGTGAGGACGTTTCGGAGTGCTAGTGGACTCTTTGAACGTCCCAGTCTGACATGGGCTGCAGCGAATAGATTTGCTTATAGACAGGCCATGGTGGGCCTTGGGCCTGGCAGAGCGCTATCAAGTTCACATACTGCGCTTGGGGGTTTAGGCATTCGGCCGTCTGCTATCAAGATGTTACATCAACGACATACACTACCCTGACAACGCCCCGTAGCCCTAGTCGCGCCAGCAGGACTCCAGCATGCATCTCTTTGCAAGCCGCGGACCTGGCATGTCAAGCTCGATTCGCAGGACGTAGTTCTACAAGGCCCAAAGATCGAGGCTGCAGCGGAGAACGCGCGTTCAACAAATTGCTGCCTGATCCTGAGTTCATGTGCCCGTAAGCATCAACAACTTGTCTAGAATAGTCCATCGAGAGAAACATGATCAAGTATCAAAAGATACCACTTGGTGATGAAGAATGGGCATCGAATGCAAGAACGAAGTTGACCGGGCTTTCGATCGATGCCATTACAAAGAAACCTTTATTCTTCTACTTTAATATTTTCCTCTTTACAAGCTCCTTGTTGATGATATGGACATCCACACTCTCGAACAAATGTAACCTTCAGCGCCCAGAGGATCTGTTAAGGGAAGTTTCAACAAAGTGTACGTTGCAATTCTCCTCGGAATGCGATCAGAACCTTGACAGATGAGTTAGCACCTATGTTCGACAGGATTGACATGAGACTGGTCGAGAAGCAGCTCAATGCCACGCTTCTACCATCGCCGAACGATGAGATGCTTCGCGGTGAGCCAAGTTCCACAGTTGACGCGGCGTGGGATCGAATTGCAAACACAGCGCCGATTGCTCTTTCAAGGAGAGAGATTATTGCAGCTGGCATTGATCCTTCGAAAATTGTCAAGTACCCTGAGTCTTACGGTCTTGGAGAGGTGTATGCCGCACGAATCGATGTGTTTCACCAACTTCACTGCCTCGATGCGTAAGTGCAGTCGCATACCTTTCCAAGCCGTCTTTCCTCATGTCTAACGCCTGGATTATAGACTACGAAGAGGATCGTACTGGTCACATTACGAGGCAGATCAGTGGGTCAATGTCGAATCGTCCTCACCATTGCATAAGGCGCATTTGTCCCATTGCATATACTATCTCGCCCAGAATATCATGTGTCAAGCCAGCGTCGACATTTATCCTCATGTTTGGACAGACACTCTTCTTCAGCCGTTCCCAGACTTCAACAGAGTGAAAACTTGTAGAGATTTCGATGCAGTCCTCGCATGGCAAGAAACCAATGCTCAGGATGAGGCTTCGTTCTACAAACTCAGGAAGCCGGACGGATTTGGCCCGCCTTTGCACATGTCGGACAACTTTAAAGAGTTGTGGCAAGATAGCCCTTCATACAACACAGAAGCTGATCGCCATCATGGCGACCAGATCGGTTAGATCATCCTCATTCTGTCGATCCAAAAGATGTATCACATGCAGAGTTGTTTCAATTGAAAGATTAAGCCTACCTTTCCCTCGAAGAACCTAGGCCGCGCGATATTCTATTTGTCCGAGCGAAGCGGGGTAAAGAGGCATAAGTTCGGCATTCGAGGAGCTTGCGACAAGGATACGAAGGTGTTACAGCGTCTGCGCGCATCGGAGTGCCAGTAGGTTTCCCGCACACCCTTGGAATCCAGGATCGCAGCGGATAGCAAATTGTCACTTCGCGGCCCGCGACTAGTGAGTAGCACTCCGATGCGTAGAGACGCTGTATCTGCTTTTACGAGGTTCCCCGCTACGACTAACAGGCTTTCGACGGCCTATTCTCAATTTCAAAAACTCTAATCTTTTAAGCCGCGGGGTAGCTTAGTATCTCTACTATATAGTCTACTATACTATTCTAACTATATCTTCCTAACTAATATACTAATTTAGTTTATTATTTTCCTAATAAATAATATATAATCTAACGCGTATTTTAATCTATATATCGCTCTAGAAAGTAGTATTATTAATATATAAGAATTAAGCGTAGGTAATAGCTTATTACTAAGCTAATCTACTAAATATCTTATATCTACTTTCTTAGTATTCTATAGTTAGTTTACTATACTAATATACTCTATAATCGCGCGATACTAAACTAATATATAATATAAGAAGACTCTTTATTACTATTACTTCTATCTAATAGTATAGTTATATAAGACTAGACTAAGTTATCTAGCTTATTATAAATCTAGAGTATTTCTCTATCTCTAAATCTTAAAGAAATATAACTATCTAGTAATACCTTAATATATAATAATATAAGTAATATTATAGCGCTTTAAGAAGATCTAATATATACTTAAAGAGATCTAATAGATATTACTTTATTATAAGATACTTAGTAGTAGGTATAGTATACTTAAAGTTAGTCTTAAAGCTAGGCTTAAGAAGCGTAAATCTAGCTAGAAGAATAATATACTTAACCGTCCCTACTAGCTCTCTCTATATCTACTAAGCGCCGTACTAAGAAGAGTACTAAAGACGCTCGTTTATTAGTATAATAGCTAGTAGTAGAGGTTTCTACTACTTCTATAGATACTAGATCTACTAGTAAGAGGAGGAGTTCTTAGATAAGTTTAATAGTAAGTACTTCGAAGAAGGCTAAGAACGTCTAGTTTAAGATCTAAGAGATATAATAAAGCGATACTAGTATACTAATAAGTAATAGACTATTACTAGTAGAAGAACTAGAAGCTTCTAAAGTAGTAGATAAACCTCTATTAGAAGGATAAGAAGTTACTATTATATAGATTACGAAAAGGATTAAAAAGCCGTCTAAGAAGGCCTTAGATACTATATCTAAGCCGCCTAATAAGAAGGCTTCTATATAGTCCGTTTCTACGAAAAAGACCTCGCTAGAGCCGGATACTATTAGTCTCGAAATATAGGTCTACTTTAATTATAAAGATCTTAGTAAGGACTATAATATTATAAATAGTAGTACTATTAATCTTAAGCGGTTAATTAAAGCTATAGAGTCTACTATAATACTCTATATAACTAAGAAGGGCTTTAACTATTACTTAATCTAGTACTACTATAAGATTTAAGCCCTACTAGTAAAGAATAGTAAGCCTTAATCTAAGGACTTCCTTATATCTAAAGGATAGTAAGATTAGATAAGTAAAGGTCCTAGTATTATTAAATACTTCTACTAGATAAAGCCTCTCGGTATTAAGGTCCTTCTAACTAAATACTAGAGCTATAAAGCTAATACTCCTATTACTAAACTAGGTCTAAAGAACGATAATAAACTAGCGGTATTACTATAGGCCTTTTTATAAGCTAACCCTCTATCTTCTAATACTATAGATCTACTATTAAGTCCGCTACTTAATCTATATAAAGAGCCTAAAACTAATAAGAAGAGGAAAGATAGTAATTAGGTTACTAAGGACGAAGCTAAGAGCCGTCTACTAGAATACGAGATTATCTATAAGGCCTATAAGTATAAAGATCTATAGTATATCCTATCTAGATAGAATAGTATTATAGAATACTATAAGCTTATAGATAAATACTATATACTAACTACTATAGTAATAATATTCTAGAGGGATTAGATAGCGCTTAATAAGAAGTACTTAATCGAGATACTAAATAAGAAGGTTATTAAAGAGATAATATAGTACTATAAGGCTAGGTTTCCTAATAATAATAATTAGGATAAGGCTAAGGATAAAAAGTAATAGGCTTAGTAAGAGCCTTTAGTATAATAGTAGTACTATTATTATAGAGCGCCTTAACCGTCTAATCTATAGGTATATTAACCGCCGCCGCTACCGCTATATTATTATTAGTAGCCTAGCGCTCTACTAGTAGCTTAGTAACCTATTACTTAGTAACCTATTACTCTATACTTAAGTCTACCTATTATAAGCGATAAGATAGATCTAGATATACTTATTATCTACTACTATTAGCTTCGTCGGCTCTATCTAGTCTATACTATAGCTATTAAAGTAGAATAAGACTTTATAGCTTTAAAGGACTAGAGCTTAGATATACTAAAGATAGAGAAGAAGTTAAAGGATCTAGAAGAGAAGGTATCTTCTAATAGTACGTTCTACTAGATAGCGAGTAAAGTAGACCGCTTCTTAAGGTACTATAGAAGTAAACGAGTATCTATAGATATATCGAGCCTACTAGAAGAGGAGACGGAAAGCTAAGAGTATAGTAAGCTAAGAAGAGTAGATTTACGATCGTACTATAATACTACTACTATATAAGATATACTAATAAAAATTATAGATAAGTTAGTCTATATACTATACTTAGATCCTATCTATTTAGTTTTTCTATATTCTATTTATATAGCGAACGCTATATATATTTCGAAATATAAGTCCTCTCTCTTTTACTACTAAGACTCTATTTCTAGATCCTAAATCCTCCGCGATTTTTATTACTTTTTTTTATTTATCTTAATATAATATTATATAACTACGTCGGATATATAAGATATATTTCCTAATAGATTCTCTATATACTAAAATAATTTATATAAAAATCTATATATTAATACGTATTCTATATACTATATTATAGCTACTCGAAGTATATAGAGTCGGCTTTCTCGTAATAAGCTTATAATAAGGTATATAGAGTATAGAAAGTAGAGCCTTAGTACTCTCTATAGTATATAACCTACTATCCCTAAAGCGATATTACTTAACTAAACCTAGTCTAATTAAAGAGATTTTTTAATACTATTATAGCGCCGACTCGGCGCTCTTATTTATATATTTAAATACTAAAATCCTACTACTAGAAGATATTACGCTAAGCCGACTTACTATATCGTTATACTAGCTTTATAGAATAGTTTACTATAGTCTATATCCTCGCCCTAACTATCGATTACTAGCTATAAGTAATACTTAAACGCGACTTACTAGTTATCTCTATATCTATACTTAGGTATTATTTCCTAGTATCTCTTTATCTAGTACTTAAATAAGCTAAAGGAAGGCTCTATTAGGTTTAGATATAGCGAATATAGTAGTAAGAAGTTAGTAATAATACCGTACTAATAGTATATATTACGTACGAGTTTTCTATTATATATCTTATAGTTATCTATAATAATAATAGACTATAGATCTAGATACGGATTATAAAGTAGTAATATACTCTCTTATAGCTATAATAAGAATATCTAGGTATTAATACTACCTTACTTAATAAGAGTCGCTCCTAGAAGCTAGTCGTCTATTAAGTATACTAGAAGGATACTATATCGTTATAGATAGTATAAATAATCCTTTATAATATAAGGGAAGCCCTTAGATACCTATCTACGCCTTTAGATAGTAGAGCGCTTACTAGTATAGATCTCGTCTATAAATACTATCTATTCGGCTATCTATTAGAATATATAGTCTAGTTAGTAACCTAGTAGAAGATACTAAGATAGGCTAGATTATATAATAGTAATTATATAACTAATCTAAGCTAATACCTTTTAGGTTTAGCTCTAACCTATAGATAATAATAATATACTTACTATTTCTACTTTAGCCCCTACTATTCCTTATAGCTTCTATTATAGTTTATAATCTATTTATACCTATCGGCCCTCCTTAGCTTAATAGATTATAAGCCCGGGTTTATAACTATAAGGTAGAAAGACTAAAGTAGTTTAGGTTACTCCTAAACCTATAAGTCTAGTCCTAGAAGAAAGAAGTAAAATAGGAGAGAAAGACTCGAGATAGACCTATATATATTATATAAAGAAGCTCTATATATATAAGCTATAAAAGAATCTAGTAAAGTATACTTACTTAAAGCGTATTAGATCGCTTAGAGTATAAAGGGAATAGATAAGCCTAAGTTTTAAGTATCTTTAGATAAGTCTTAGATTTAGTACTTAGTACTACTAATACTCTAATCTATAGGTTATAATAGTTAGGAAGGACTTAAGGAAGTTATTAGCCCTATAGAGTAGGAATCTATATTAAGTTTTTAGTAATCTTTAAAACTAATAGGTCTAGTAGAGCTAGAGATCTACTAACTAAGGAAGATAGCTATCTAGAAACTATTATTTTTAGATTAAAGAAAGAGCTTATTTCTAGAGTTTATTTAGGTTTAATTTATAGAAGAAATTATAGATTAAGAAGATAGAATTATAAATTATAGTTTAAGATTATTAGGATATACCTAATAAAGCTAAAGGTTAAATAGATACTAGATAAAGTAGTCCTTAGTATTCTAGTATCTATACTATCTAAGTATATCTTAATAATATTATTAGAGTCTTTAGACTAGTTAATTAGAAGAGTAAGTTATAAGGTTTATAATATAATAGTATTATATAAAATATTTATCTATATTTTAGAAGATAACTAAGATAAATATTAAGAGCTTAAATATATAAAATACTTATAGGACTAGGCTAAGAGGAAATATAAAAGGAAGCTTTAGATAATAGGAAGGAGCTTACTCTAATAGTATACTAATTTTAGTATAGAAGAAGGCTAAATAATTAATAAAATATAGTAAGGTCTAAGTAGTATAGCTAGGAAGGTAGTATTAATCTCTCTATAGTTTAAAGAAATTAAGACTAAGGAAAGAAGGGTTTAATAGCTTCTAGTAATCCTTCTAGAATTATTTAGTACTATTAGGGATAGGATAGATCTAAGATAGGACCTTAGTCTATAAGATATTCTTAGTATCCTAAGAGAAAAATAGGAATAGATAATAAGCTAAAAGATAGCTATATTTACTAAGAAGAGAAATTAGGTAGATAGGGATTTATTATATTTTCTATATAAAGGAAAGTACTAGATTAAAGAATACTCTAACTTAAATAAAGTAAAAGTAGCTATTAAGCTAAAGTAAAGCTATAGGATAGTAAAGAAATAATTCCTATCTAAAGCTAGAAGAAGATCTTTACTAGATAAAGAGTAACTTAAAGAAATAATAAAGAAGCTAAGCCTAAAGATATAATCTCTAGAGAAGAAGACTAGGAAACTATCTTCTAAGAAAGCCTATATAGTAAAAGATATAGAGATATTCTCTAAGTTATCTCTCTCTTCTAAGAAAGAAGATATAGATATAATAGCTTATTTAACTATTAAAGTAAAAGATAAGTATAAGCTATCTAAATAGCTACTTAACTCTTATACTTCTATTTATATAACTAACTAAGAATTACTCTTTAAAGATATAAAGCCTCTTAAAAGGAAGAAGTAGATTAAGGTTAGAGATAGCTACTTAATAGCTATATATATTAGGAGTATAGTTATAGATAGAAGGAAGGAAAAATAGATTATATTAAAAGGTATTCTCTTTATATCTAGGCTTAAAATTAATCTTATTTCTTAGAACTAATTTAGTAAGTAGTTTAGTATTTAACTACTAAAATTTATACTTTATTTACCTAATAAAAAGCTAGTTATCTAGATAAGGCTTTTAGGAGGAGTACTATTTATTAAAGAAATTAGCTAAGATCTAGATAAACTTATATACTAGTATATTTCCTAGGACTTAATAAATAATAGTACCTATACCTTTATAGCCTAGACTAATTAGAATTAGTAGGAGCTATAATATAGAAGAGTTAGATACTTTAGAGAAGAACTTCTAAGAAATCTTTATAAAGTTACTAACTTAAAGGAAAAAATTCCTATCCCTATAAAATACTAGCCCTATAGAGTATATTCTTTAGCTAAAATAAAGAAATATAGAGGAAAAGAGACTAAGAGAAAGCTAGCTAGACTTTCTTTTATTTTAATTAATATCTATAGACTACTACCTATCTTAAGGCTTAGTTTTAAATAGTAGCTTAAGATTATTAATAGCTTTTCTAGAAAGAAGTAGGTATTCCTATTAAAGTTAAGAGAAGATATAGTAAGTATACTATAGGAATAGAAAAAAAAGCTAAATTATAGTTAGGGAATTAGCTTAAAGTAGTAAGAAGTAATAGAGTAAGGGAATTACTTATATTACTTAAGTAGTAGGAGAAGGAATCTAGAATATCCTACTATATAACTAAGGTATATAACTTAATTTAAAATAGAGTTATAGAAAGATCTATCTAGATATCTAAAGAGTATATTAGAGTAATACTTAAAGATTTAAATATACTAGTTAAGTTCTAGCTAGAAGTATTAGATATATATACTATTATAAGAAATACCCTACTAAATAGGCTAGATATTAATAGATTTAAAGTTTTACCTAATAAAGCTTTTACTAGAAGTAGGCCTTCTATATTATACTTTAGGGTTTAGGGATATAGAGTAGTTATATATATAGATACTAAATCTTAGCTAATTAGGATAAGATTAAATAAGCTAATAAATAGAGGAAAAGATATTATATTTATTAGATATATATCTAATATATCTAAAATATAGCTATTCTAGGAACCTAATATAAAAGCTATAAGAGTATATAATAATACTATCTAGTTTAAGGATAAGAAAGAAAGAGATATAACTTTAAATATTCCTAGACTTAACTAGCTAAGCTATACTCTAGTTAGAAACCTAATTAGTAGGCTAGTAAGAAAGGAGAAACTAGATCTAAAACTACTATAAGTTTAGCTACCTCTACTACTAAAGGATAAGGACTAATATTAGGTAATAGATAATCTAGAAGAAGAAAAAGAAAATTATAAATAGTAGGCTCTAAATTAGAGCTAAGAGGAACCTTAGTAAGATAACTAAAATATCTATACTTAGAAGGGGAATTTAAAGAAAAGAAGATTAATCTCTAATAAAAGGTTAAGAGAAGAAAGAGTTTATAATATAATTATAAGATTAACTATATAAAAGAGACTAAGAGAATTAAAGGATAAGGAATTCCCTAAAGCTAAATAGTATAGAGCCTTTATCTATATAATAAAAGATCTAGACCTAAGTATAGACTAGATAAATAAACTTTTAGAATATATTTATAACGTTATATTCCCTACTTTTATACTAGAGATTATATAAAAATAGGAGGTTCTAATTCTAAGAATCTACTAAGAGATAATATAAGATCTAAAATAGGATTATATATAGAAAGAGGCAATCTAGAAAGAACTAATTATACTTAGAAGTAACTATATCTAGGATTAGATAGTCCTACTAAAGGGAGCTAATCTAGTTACTTTAAAATAGGTATTTAATATAAAGAGGCTAATTAGTAGAGTAATTAATAAGTTTAAAGTAAGACTAGTTATAAGAGGATTCTTTTAGAAGTTTAGAATAGATTTCTAGGAGATATTTATACTAATAGTTAGATATAATATACTTAGAGTATTTATAGCTACTATATATAAGAAAGATCTAGAACTATACTAAGTAGATATAAATAATATATTTACTAAGAGTATCCTATAAGAAGATATCTTTATAATTCCCCTACTAGATATAGAAATCCTATAAGATATAGCTCTAAAAATCCTAAGGAGCTTATATAGCTTAAAATAAGTAGTAAGAGACTAGAATAAGCTATATATCTTAAAGCTAGAAGAGATAGGATTCTACTAGTTAGAAGTAGATCTATACTTACTTATTTATAAAGAAAGGAACTTAATAGTTCTAACTTATATAGATAATATTCCTATTATAGTACTAAAGCTAGAAAATATTCTTTAGTTTAAAAAAGAACTAAGTAAGATATTTAAAATTAAAGACCTAGATAAACTAACTAAAATCCTTAGAATAAAGCTTACTAGAGATAGAAGGAATAGTACTTTAAAGCTTAACTAAGAATACTATATCTAGGAAAATCTAGTAAAGTTTAGAATAATTAAAGAAATAGCCTATCTAACCTTATTACTACTTAATAGCTATAAGAGCTTAAGAAAGTCTAACTTAAGTAAAGAAAGATATAATAAGACTAAGTACTAAAGTTAGAATAGTATATAAATATAGCTAATAACTATAATAAGACCTAATATTACTTTTACTCTTAGAAGACTTAGATTATATATATTAGATCTAACTAAGAGATACCTAAAAGTACTTATAAAACTAGCTAGATACCTAAGATTATTCCTAAGTCTAGGCTTAATATTTAGAAGGGGAGAAGGAAAGCTAATTAGATATTTAGACTCTAATTATATAATAGATTAGACTAATAGAGTTTTAATCCTTAGAAGTATCTTCTTTCTCTATAAATTACTAGTTTCTTAAATAAGTAAGAAGTAAAAGTTAGTTACTATATTAACTATAGAAGCTAAGTATATAGTAATAAATATATATATAAAGTAATCTTAATTCCTTATAGTACTTCTAAAGGAAATAGATTATATATAGTTAGTAGGAGAATATTTATTCTAACTACTAATTAAAGGAAATTCTAATATAGTAAATAAGATTAGATCTATTTAGATTATAGGAGATAATTAGGTAGCTTTAACTCTAGTTAAAGATACTTATATCTATAAGAGATTAAAATATATTAGTATTAGCTTTAATAAGGTTAGGAACCTTTAGTAGTAAAGAAAAATTATAGTAGAATATACTCTAATAAAAGAAATTTAGTAGCTAATAGCCTAACTAAGCTAAAAATAGGGCTATAGTTCTAGGAATTTATTAGATAACTATAACTTATATAGTAACTAACTAGGAGACTACTATATCTAATTAACTATCCTAGATTCTTATTAGATTATATTAGTTAGATTTCTTTAGGATAAATAATTAAAAGGATATAGTAATTAGAGGATAAAAGGAACTAAAGAAATACTCTCTAAGAATATTTCTTTATATTCTATACTAGATCTAGGAATTAAATCTAGTAGGTTAGATATACTATACTAACCTAGAAGCTATTATATCTAATTAGCTAATTAAAATTCCTAGTTAATCTTATATCTTTAGATTAGATTTAAAGACTAACTATCCTAAGTAGAAGTATTAGAATATATAGCCTAGTTAGTAACCTAGTAGGAGATACTAAGATAGGCTAGATTATATAATAATAATTATATAGCTAATCTAAGCTAATATCTTTTAGGTTTAGCTCTAACCTATAGATAATAATAATATACTTACTATTCCTACTTTAGCCTCTACTATTCCTTATAGCTTCTATTATAGTTTATAATCTATTTATATCTATCGGCCCTTCTTAGCTTAATACTATCTAGTATTCTATATTAATTAAGTATACTAGCTTAGCTTCTTCGTCTTATTAAGAAGCTAATCGCTATACTACTTTATTAGTAAAGTCCTTTCCTTTAATATATCTCTAAATAGTTATTTTACTAATATATACTCTAAATCTAAGGACTAGTTAGTCCTATATCTTATCTATCTAGATCGTTCCTTTAGTAGTAAGAAGATCTATTATAAAATCTTTTATATAGGATAATATCTTCTTTAGATACTCTAGTCTATCTTAATAGCTATATACTATACTATACCTCTTTATATTTATACTATAATACCTTATTATAGTAAACGACCTAGTACTATACTAGTTATACTATAATAACTATATATCCTTTATTAATATATTATCTAGTAATAGCTACTTAATAATAGTCTTATCTTATATAGTAAGAGATACTATAAGTAGAATTTAGATATCTATAGAACGCGATAGTAAGGTACTATAATAGTAGAAACGAGATAGAGTAGTAGAGACTTAGTAGAGCGAATAGTAATAGTAATAGTAAGTAATTATACTAATTATTAGAATAACTAACTATATAGAATAATAGTAAATACTCGGTTTACTAACTAATTAGTATAGTAGGCAGAGCTGAGAGGGTACGGCTTAAAAGATTAGGGTTTTTGAAATTGAGAATATGGTAGTTAGCCGATCTCTGCCAAGCCGCTACACAAAGGCTATATCACGCTCGAGGGAAGCTGCAGCTTGAGATAAGGGAACCTGCTTCCTCCTTGTACAGTTACATAGTTGTCACTATCAATGATTGGTCGTGTTACATGGTTCACAGCATGATGAACTCGTCGCTAAAGGCCGTTCGTCGTTAAACTAGGGTTGTGGCCCTGAGAAGAAGCTGGAATAACGAAGTTCTCCTTGCACACGTTACATTCGTGCAGCTGTTGGCTGATAAGAGTCTGGATCGACGTGGGCAGAACCAGACGCCTAGTGGGCAGGAGGCGGACGACTCTGCCCCCGAGAGCAGCAACGTTATCGTCCCATGTCATCCTGTAGCGACTTCCCATGCCCTTGGGCGAAGGGCGGCTCGTTCCTACCTTTCCACCCACGTATTTGCGCTTGAAGCACATCTTCAATCTGGAGAATGAATCATCGAAATTTCTACTTGTAAAAGTTCGCATAACTCAGATGGTGTCTGATGTTGGGACCACGTCGACTTCGACTTCACTTGAGAAGTCCAGAGATAGTACCTGCTCGAGTGCCGCAGGCGATGAAATCGAAGGTCTTCTTGGGGGAGGGACGCTCAAGAAGGATGGGGAGATCTGTCGTCTACGACAACGACTGTTGATTTCGTATGTCGTGAACGCCGTCCTGGTTGCACTATCGACCACTCTGAGCGTTGCGCTCTACTTCGGAGAATGCAAAGATCCTTCGGCAAGCGTATGGTGTATGACTTTCTACTCTGACCATGGGACGAACGGAGCTCGAAGCTAATATGTAACGTCCAAGCACCTGCAAATGGGGCTATCAGGTGGCTCGAGCACAAATTTCAGCCAGCACTGGGTCACCCGACAGATTACATGGGATTTCCGGATGACGAGATGGACAAGAGATGGGAAGCTCTTTTCCAATGTACGCTCAATCGACAAACAAGATGCCTAAGCACGATCAACTGACGGAAAACCTAGACAACACCTCTATTATTACGAAATCGGAAGCTCAGGGTTTACAAATACCAACAATGGCTATCCCGGGTACTGACCATTATCTCGTTGAGCTATCAGTGTTTCACGACCTTCACTGTGTCAATGAGCTCCGCAAAATGCTGTACCCAGAGAGGTATGGACTACTGGAAAACTTCAAGCTGCCAGACGGCAGTGTCAACAGAACAAGTTTCGGCTACAAGCATTGGGGTAGGCGTCGATCAATCACAGCCAAAAGTGGCCGAATGCTGAGGCTGAGGACTTTTAGAACACTGCGTAGACGCCTTGCGTCAGACACTGGTATGCAACGCCGACGTATCCCCACTTTCGTTTCATGTCAACGTCCCATTCAATCGGGGTATATAGTAAGGTTCACTTCCCATTCCACATTCCTCTCAGATGAACTAATGGATATAGCCCCCGTCTGGCCACAGCCCACTCTTGCAGAGACTTCTCTCTTGTACAAGAATGGGCCAAAACACATCACGCTCAAGGCTTCCAAGGCAGAATCTACAACTTTACGAGGTTACAGGAGATCATCGATGACACGGATATCGATCATTCGACGGAGGAAGATTTACAGGACCACCCCGATCTCTTCCCCGGCGACGAGTACTTCCACTACTGGCGTGAGCATCCGTACGCCGGTGACGCTTTACGGCCACAGCTTTATCCCACCAAGGATCATAAGTGGCAGACAACTTTGTGGGGATGACGGGCGCTTCCATCGCAGCAATCTAATTGCCTACTTCCTTCCTTTCATAGGCTTATTTTGACGAAGATTACTCTGTCCGTGTACCTAAGGTATCAGACCTTAAGACCGAGATCCAGGGGTCGATGCTTATTAGTGCTTCCACGGAAAGCTTGTTGACAGACGTCGAATGCACTTTCCAGGCAAGAGTAAGCTATGCCAAGTTTTAGTCATCTATTCCAGAACGAACCTCGTCCTTGCGATGATACGTCACTGGATGGAGATCATACACCATCACATCAATAAGTGTATTCAGCATTTCTAGATTGATCGAACAATCACCTCTGGAAACCACCGCCAAGCAGTGTACACCATGCGTTGAAACGTTCCAGGCTTGCCTTGAGCTTCAAATACTCTCAGCACTAGAACAACTGAGAGAGAGCCACATGACGACTCTGTTAGTGCTAGGAATTGGGTTTCGATCGTTTTGAAGCATTACGCCCTATCCTGTTGGGCGCATCGACTCACGCATCCAGCGTATTCGGTCGATGAATTCCCAAGGCTGTTTGAAAGCAGTTCTCAATTTACCTCATGATAGTAAAAGTCTTTCCGCCAACAACGATATGAACCACGAAACGCAGTGCAGCGAACTCAGCTCTCTGAACACGGCTCAGTTCTGTCTCTGGACATGTAACAAGATTGCGCAATTGGCTTAGAAGATGTTGTCATTCGAGCTGCTTCTTTTCGTGCGTACTGAGGCAGTATTTGCAGCGTGGGGTTGATTACCTTGCCTGTTACTTCTGCCTCATGTCCATTGACCTAGACATGTACCTACAACTGCCGTGAACAATTCAGCACCTTATAGCCAATATAACCCCTGGTCCACGCTGCTTTAACTTTATCAAGTCCTCTTAAGTTCCCCCGGGCTTCAGCCTTTAGGGCTATGCTTACGAATTCCTTACTACTCGTTCCTATATTATTCGAAGCTATATATAACGTTATATACTTATAGAATATATCCTAGCTATAGTATATATATATATATATATATATATATATTTCTCTATCCTTACTTCTATAGATCTCTTTAGTACTAAGTAAATAATTATTAGAGGATAAGGCGCTTACTATACTATATAGCGTATATAATAGCATATATAATAGATAGTAGAGGCCTCTTAGTAAATAGAATTTATACTATCTATACTATTATAAGAAAGTAGTAGATAGATAAGTATTTAAATAGTATCTTAGACTATTAGTAAGTAGATAATAAGAAAGAGAATTCTCCTTAGAAGAGAGACTTTCTTATATTCTATTATATAGATCCTTACTATCTATACTTCTATAGATCTTTTTAGTACTAAGTAAATAACTATTAGAGAATAAGGCGCTTACTATACTATTAACTATATATAATAGTATATATAATAGATAGTAGAGGCCTAAGTAAAATCTAGTAAGATATCTAACTATTAGACTAATAATAGTATAATAGCTAGAAATAAAGCGCTTATTAAACTCTTATCTAATAACTATACTCTTATTAACTCTTCTATCTAATAGTTTTATCTATCTATACTTAAAAACTAAGCTCTAGTATTATCTTATAGTTTACTAAGAGTTTTATATATTACTTAAAGGCTTTTAACTTCTATCTTCTAAGATATTATAGCTCGTAGTTACTTACTCTATTAAGCTTAGTATACTAAGCGCTACCTATATAGAATAAGTATCTAGTATAGCTCTTTACTTTAAGTCTAAGCTCTTTTAATCTTACCTATATTTATATAATAATAATAGCTCTTAAGAAGGCGCTATTATATAACCTAAATAGTAGATCTATTAGATATCTCTTATTAAAGTTAAAAAGCTCTTTTAAATAGTATACTATATATATAGATTTACTAGTTACTACTATTTAGATAATTACTTCTTAGTATAGAGTATTAGTCTTTAATTACTTTAATCTAATAGTAACTTATTTAAGTATAGCGCTATTAATATTTTTATATAAGAATATTATATTAGACTAAGTAATATACTCTATATACTACTAATAAGATAATCTAATCTACTATAACTTATTATATATAAGCTTCTTAGCTTTAAAGAGTCTATTAAAAGCGAGTATTATAAAGGCGTTTAAATTAGCTTTATTAATATTATAAGCTAGAAGGAATAGTAGTTATTATAATATAGACTTATTAATTAGTTATCTATTATATTTATAATTATCTAATAGTAGGTTAATTAATATAGCTCTAGTAGTAAGCCGCCTAAAAAAATTAGACTTAAAGAGGTAGATAGATAGGTCTAGATTAACGTAGAATAATTAGATAGCTAATAGGTAGGCGCTTAGTAATTAACTTTAAATCTTATTAGCGCTAAATAACTTATACTTAATAAAGGTAGCTAGTAGTTACTTTATTACTAGAAACGGCTTACTTCTTAAAATAGCTATAAAGGTAATATATTACTTAATAGTAGAGCTATAGCTAGCTCTTATTTTTAGAGCGAGGCCTTACTATAATAGTAGTAATTATTACTAAGATAGGTTTATATACTATATCTACTATACTAGAATACTAGTAGCTAGTTTATCTATAAATTAGATAAGTTAGTAACTCTCTTAAAGTTAAGGCGAGATAAAGTATTAGCGAGGCTATTATCTCCTAAAGAAAGCTATATTACTTTAATAGATATCTATTACTATAGAGCGATTAATAGCGCTTTATATAGTAGGTCTACTCTAGGTATTATCTTTACTAAGTACTTATTAAAGCTATAGAAGGCCGTTATATTATCTATATAAACTAAGAGGTTATAGTCGTACTATTTCTATAACTATCTTTAAAATAAGATAAATATAGCTTCTATCTCTACTACTTAGATATCTACTTTATCTTTTCTTAGAAGCGCTATAGTATTAGTAATAGATAGCTTATATACGTTATCTATCTACTAGTTATTATAGCTAGTTTATCTAAACTATATAGCGCCTAAACTATAGTTAGAAGTATTAGTAAATAGATAGATAGTTAGCGAATTAGTTATATTAATAATATAAGTACCTTTAAATAGTTTAAGAGTCTCTTACTACTATTATAAGTTAGCTTTAATCTCGTATAGTAGTCGCTTCTATATACTACTTCTACTATAGAAGAAGGTAATATATAGCTATAACTTTATATTAAAGGCTCTACTAATTAGTATAACTCTTACTATCTACGATAAGTAACCTACTAGCGATCTAGCGGCTTTACGAGTAGTTAACTAAGCCTATTTAAGGTCTCGTAGTAACTATAGAGTATAGTCGCGTTT
Organism: Pseudocercospora fuligena; assembly: GCA_014298035.1. Taxonomy (NCBI): domain Eukaryota; kingdom Fungi; phylum Ascomycota; class Dothideomycetes; order Mycosphaerellales; family Mycosphaerellaceae; genus Pseudocercospora; species Pseudocercospora fuligena. The sequence continues at coordinate 61,267 of JABCIY010000022.1, forward strand.
CTAAGTAGATAGCGTAACCCTTATGCTTATTATATTAATCTAAACCCCTAGTACTTCTACTACTATAGCTTATATATCCTTCTTATTATTACGTAGTATTCTAAGCTCTTTAGTAAGTTAATTCTAAGCTTTTATAACTACTTATAAAGCGTCTTCTACGCCTATAGTAACTATAAAGATAAAGTCGTCTAGATAGTATAGAATAGCGACCTTATTATCGTAAATAAATACTACTAATCGCTTCTTAAGTAGCTAGTATAGGCCTTCTATAAATAGCTTAAATATCTATAGAGCTATATAGAGCCTAAATAGTAGGCAATTCTTATTATAAAATAAGCCTTACTACTTAATAGTAAGTAAGAAGCGCTAGAATAGAGCTACTAGAATATTATAGAAGGTAGACTTAACGTCTCGTTTAATAATTACTATAGAGGCTCTAAAGGAGCGAACTTTATTAATAACGTCTTTAAATAGGGTATATCTAAGCGCTCTATAGGCCTTATTAATAAAGTCGTTTACTAAGTAACCCTTAGGATATAAGAGATTATATATTCGTCGTAAGCTACTATTATACTTAGCGACTAAACCTTATAGTAAGATAATAAGGCGGTTTTTATTAGAAGTCTATATCTCTATAATATAGTACTTATCTAATTCGTTAGCTAACTAAGCTATTATCTTACCTAGGTCTAGCTCTATAGAAGTATAGTTATACTTCTTCTAGTACTAGTTTTTAGAGTATTTACGATACCTACTTCTTAGTACTTAGTAGCTCGATAAACTAGTACTCTAATAGCTAATATTAGTACTATAAAGGATAATATAGTATAGTACTTTACTAAGATTACCTAGATAATTATATAGTATAGATTTCTATACTTCTACGTTAAGTAGTAATTAACTAACTAGTAGGAGTATTACTATAGAATAAACGTTATAATAGAGAATAGTATTCGGCTATATAGCGCTAAGTAGAGGTATCTATAGTAATAGCTCTTTAATATCTTCCGTATCTACTAGTAACTCTTCTTATTTACTTAATAGTAGTATATCTAGTTACTTCCTTAATAGATAGGCTTTATTAAGTTTATTATATTTATATACCTCTATTAGTAGTTTATAGCGCTATCGCTCTAGTAAATACTTACTATACTTATACTAATAATAATACTTATTAAAGCTACCCTCTTTATACTCTATACTATTATATTTATACTACTAAGAGTAACTATTATTCTAGTATAGATATAGTAGGCTATAATACTCTTCTTATAGCTAGTCCTTCTACTTCTTATAAGATATATCTAGTATATAATTAGGTCGCTTCTATAGGTTTAAAAGAGGTATTTAAGGGCGTTATAAGTTAATCTTCTTATAAGCTAAGATAATATAGTCTCTTATTATTCTATTAGTAATCTTCTAAGACTCTAGGTCTAGATAGTCCTTTAACTATAGGTTCTTCTATATATCTAGTATAACGTCTTAGATAACTAACTATTTATAGCTATAGTCGAGGTCTAGTATTACCTATATAAACTAACTAAGGGTCTTAAATAATATAGAAGTAGAAATAGCGCTTTAGTTATAATAGTATTTTAAAAATAGATAGAACCTAAATAGTTTAAAGTATCTTATCTATATAATTACTAATAGTAGTAAGGCCTTTAGTATACTAATATAGATATCTATATAATATATCTATATCTATTATAGTATTATACTACTTAACCGTCTAGCTTATAGGAGTATTAGCTACGCGTTCCCGTTCTAGTAATAACTTAGTAAGATCTTTATCCTCGAATATTAAGCTAAAGATAGTATTAATATAGGAATAGTTAATTATAGTATTAATAGTATCTTTAATAGGCCTTCTCGCCTTATCTAGTATATTACTAGATAGCTTAGTAGAGTATAGAGACTAACCTTAATACTATTACTATTACTATAATATTTAATTAAATAGTAACTATAAAGGTTACTAGAGTAGTAGTAGTAGTAGATTCTTCTCTTTTAATATAACCTCTCTTCTTATATACTAATTTATAACTTCTTACTTAGAAGCCTTATTATCTAGATACTTTAGAAGGCCTTAAGTATCGAGCTTATCTTTATTTTAACTAGACTCTAGATAACTAAAAGTACGCTAAGAAGAGTCTTAAGAAGCTAATAGTTATACTACTTAAGAAGATAGTTACGCTACTTAAGAAGTAGCCTAGTTACTTAGAGGTATCTATTCTAAGAATATAGCGAAGCTAAATTAAGGAGTAAATAGAGCTAATTACTACTAAGAACCTTAACTATTCTAACTACTAATATTAAACTAAATTAGAGGCAACTAGTAGTTATTAAATAGAGCTATATTATCTTCTTCTTTATCCTTAGATTCTACGAGAATATCTAGTAATCTTTAAGGCTCTAGAACTAGTTTATTAAATATATTATTACTACTACTAGTATTATAGATTACGCTACTACTATTACTAATATAGGTAGCCTATCGCGTAGCTATACTAACCTTACTACGCCTACTACGTCTAAGACCCTAACTACGACTCCTTACTAGTACTAGCCTTAATATCTCGCTTAGTATTATATATAAGAAGACTACCTTATAAGGGCGAGTAAAGATTAGTAGTAGAAATAGAAAACTAAGACAACTAGAATAATAATAAGATAAGAAGCGATAATATTAAGTACTAAGGTATAATATATATAAAGCACCTCTACTAAGTATTTAAATAGTACCTTAGGCTATTAGTAAGTAGATAATAAGGAAGAGAGTTCCTCTTAGAAGAGGGACTTCCTTATACTCTACTATATAGATCCTTACTATATTCGAAGCTATATATAACGTTATATACTTATAGAGTATATCCTAGTTATAGTATATATATATATATTTCTCTATCCTTTATTACTATAGTATATTTTACTCTAAGAATCTAGAATAGAGGTAAGAGACTTAATAGTAGGATTAGTAGTATCTATAAGGTATTAATATAGATAATTAAGGTAGTAATTAATATAATAGAATAAACTAAAGCTACTATAGCTAGGCTTATAGTAGTCGAGTCTAAGTAGTTAATCTATTACTATATAGAGAACTTTATAGAGGACGCTCTAAGATTTTAAAGTATTAATAATTTATTAGTAAAGCTAGTCTTATAGTAATCGCTTACTAAGAAGTATATTAAATAAAATACTATAATCCTATAAGATTTAGAAGATTCCTCTAAGTTAGTAATAGATCTTCTATAACTAAAGGTATAGAGGGCTAGGTTTAATATAATAATATATCCTCTACTCTCTATAGTTTAACTTATAGTTAGTAGTAGTTTCTATAGCTCTAAGAAATCTTACGCCTTACTTAGTATAATATTATCCTAGATAAGGTCTAATTCTATAGAGTATCTATTATAAAGTAAATTATCCTTAAACTTAATAAATATAAAAGGCGCCTATTATAAATCTAAGTTAGAGATTAGTAAAGTAGTTAGAGCTTCTAGACTACGACTTATATATTAGTAGAAATAAATTTATCTTTAGTTATAAGTATAAAACTTACTAGCTCCTATACTAGAGACCTACTCTTACTATAAGATATAAAGCTTCTATAAGAATAGATATATAAGTAGCTATAAGAAGTAAAAATTTATCTAAGCCCTTAATTTCTAAGTATAGACGAGACGGCTTTTCTAGTAGGCTAGCTCCTATACTATTCTTATTATCTTAAGTTTAATCTTTAGTAGTAAGAAGCTAATATTACTCTTAAACTTTACTAAGGTACTTTAAAGAATAAAATAACTAGCTAGTTAATTATATATTTAAAACTTTAATAATAATATAGCTATAATATTAGAGGTAGATATTTATAGAAGCTTATTATTACTATATAGTTACTAAAAGTAAAGAAGCTATAAGCTATAGAGATAGTAGAGCTAGGTTAGCTAATATAAATACTCTTATCTATTACTTATACTAGGATATAGAGAGAGAATCTAGTAGATAATATAGAGTATTTAAACTTATCTAGAGGCTAAAGGCTTTAAGCTTAACTAGATAAATATTAATTTTAATTAGTAGAGATCTCTACTATCTCCTTATTTACTAGAGTATTCCTACTAGACTAAGAAGTATATCTAAGGCTCTAATATATAAGCGTTTAAAAAAAGACTAGCTATCTAGTAATAGTAGAGTATTAAATAAGTAGAGAAAGATTATTACTATTTTATTCTCTTATTATCTTAAATAGAGCTATAGAATTACTATCTTAGTATTCTTACGTATTATAGTATATAATAAGTCGCGCTATATATTAGAGTATATAGAAATTATTTTTTAAGATAAGTCTTAGCTAAATATAAGTAATTCTAGTATAGAATAATATTTTAGACTTAGCTTCTTTTTATAAAGTTAGTCTTATATCTTTACCTTAATAGAGTAAGATAGAATATAAAGAAACGTTACTACTATATTAGTATTCTTATTTAGATAATAAGCTAAAGAAGTTCTAGACTACTAGTACTTAATTAACTTAGTAAGGAACTATAGGAACGCTAGGAAACTATATAGCGCGACTTATTATATATAGTAATAATCTGCAAAACCTAGTAGTTCTAGCTTGGCAAGGCTTCTAGGACTTTTATATTAAGAAGGAACATGATATCGACGGTACTTTCGTTAATCTGCTCGGCATCGAAAGTCCGGGCTTGACGAGCAGTCTGGCTATTGCTGAAGAAGTGTATCGCATATTGTATCGATGAGCTCGGCACAGGCAATTCGGAGGTGCAGGCAGAATGCCTCGTAACGCCGAGCGATGAACGAGTGGTCGGTGTGAAGTATTCAGCAGGTTCACGCTGCACGTCGGCAATTCTGACAACTTCTCGGTCGCCATGGCTGGCAGATCGCAGCTGATGCATCCTTCTGGACGATCGCGATTGGAGTGTAATCCGGTTTGTTCGGCCACTGCGGTCCAGTGGCAGCAGAAATTCAGTCGACAATGCGAAATTTGAACATCCAAAAACGCTGCTTTGTTCTCTTGTCACGTCGAACAGCGAAATCACAGCAACAGACGTCTTTACGTGGCTGTCAACTCGGTAGCGAATACGAACAAGAGCGAGGCTGCTATTCCTCTAACAGCCTAAACGCTTATTTGACTCGACTCACTCACCCGGATGCAGGATAGCTTGGCAAACCTTAAAGAGGGGCTGAATTCTGGACGCGCAATCTTTGAATCCATCTAATATCGCAGACATACAGCTTCTTCGGGGCTTCCTTGACATGTCTGAACAGACATGTCAATGCCAAGGCCACCCGGCCCTGTACGATATGTTTCCCGATGTCTTCTGATCTTACTTGCAATATCCTTCGCGACTTACCTTATAATACACCTTACGTACACCGTTGATGATCAGATTCACGGCTATGACAAGGATGTTTCTGATAGACCTTCGAAATATGCCATTGTCTGCATGACGAATCGTGCCACTAGCTACGACGACATCCCTATTCAAAACAAGATCTACTATGCGCGAACTCATGGCTACGATCTGTTATGGGACTTCGATTACACTACTCCCTATCCCAAAGTCTGGGTTCGTCTCCTCATCCTCATCATCTCGCTGGCACGAATAATATAAAGACTGACATCTCATCAAGGACAAAATATACAACACCCGCCACGCCGCCCTCAGCAAGAAGTACTCATGGATCTGGGCTCTCGACCTCGACGCACTAATCACAAATACCACAATCCGTCTAGAAGACATCGTCGCCAACAGTCTAAGATACGGAGAAGACCAAGACTCCAAAAAGCCCTCCTCAGTCCAAATCATCATAACAAAAGACCACGAACCCATAAATCTCGGCTCCGTAATCTTCCGTTCATCCCCATGGATCATAGATTTCATCTCAAAATGGTCATCTCGCTACGGAACCATTTGCCCCCAAAACGACGCAGAACCTCTCTGCAACGAACAGGAAATTCTACGGGATATGTTAGCCATCAATGCCGAGGGAGTGCGAGATCATACTGTGATCGTTCCGCAGAGGTGGATGAATTCTTACGCCGAGGAACTGAATCAGTATTTGGATCCTAAGGATGGAGGGAGGGTTTGGGAGAAAGGTGATTTCGTGATACATTTTGCTGGTGCGAGTTGGTGGTTGAAAGAGGAAGAGGATCCGGTGGGGATGTTGATGAGGAAGTATCATGAGATGGTTGTTTATCCTGAGATTCCTGGGAAGGAGGAGGAATGATTGCTCCTGCTTATCTCGCGCTGGGACTATCGACGCTTTTTACGCCTACCTACACCCCCATCGCACCCATCCTCATCGCCTCCGTTCCAGCCAAAACTGGCGATGGTCGTCTGGGTAATGGAGGCCACCGATCAGTTGTTGTGGAATCTTGAATTTGACTGAATCTTGGGAACGGCTCTGTCTCTACACCGCTATTTGATTTTCGTCGTTCAAGACTGATCGTGTTGGTGAAGGGCGGTGCTGGTCCGCGGAGCTGTGTTCGAAAGGGATTCTCTCGCGACCTTTCAAAATCCGGTGGCAAAGGTGCTGAAATGACAGGCTTGGGCTTCTTCCGACGACGAAAGATACGCTTGAAAAAGGCACGGACTTTGAAGACTACTGTTGGCATTTTCGCATGGTATCAAGACAAGACATTCTCGTTGGGCATGCCGATCACTTTACTACTGTTTGCGAGTCTGGTTGCACGAATGACATCTCGATTGTGCTTGATGACTGCAAACAAATACGGCAAATCGACCGCGTTCGACATCAACACAGGCTATCGGAATCGATCTACGAGCACACCATCGAGATGAGAATACTTACGTACGCAGGAGATGTTGGAAACGTGGGGAGGGAAGGCCTTCATCTAATCATAATTCCAAATCTCAATCAGAGCTCGTATTGACCATCTTTGGGCTCAACACTACACCAGAGTATCTCGAAACGAAGAGAATGGTACCAGTGAAGTTTTGAAGTCAAAATCACCACTGCAGACGAGTGTCAGTCATCTGCTCGGCTGCACGCGGTTTTGGCTCCTGCTTCTTTGTCGGCTCAGCCTCCATGAGTTTCTCCCAGATCGCCTTACCATACTTCCTGTACGACTCTGCCACGCCCTTGTTCGTAGTCAATCGATACTCCATTTCCGACAACTGGAACGGAAATTTCTTCTCCGCGACAGTAATGACTCGCTCAGGCAGATCAATCGTGATGTCTTCGCCGTCTTGAGCAGCAGCATAGAAGGCCTCGTCTTCCATCACAATGCCAAGTAAGCCCAAGCTGGGCTGATTCCGGCCGTAGATGAATGCAAACTGTTTGGCGATTACAGCTTCGACTCCAGCGCCCTTAAGCGCTGATACTGCGGACTCTCGACTGCTGCCAACGCCAAAAGCAGTGCCGCCTACAACCACTTTTTGGCCATTCTTGACTTTGCTGCGGAACTCAGGATAGGTGTGACAGAGCACATGCTGGCCGAACTCTTCGTCCGTCGTGCAGCTCGTCAAGGTGAAGCCTGGAGAGAGGGCATCAGTGTCGATGAAGTCGCCGAGCGTGATGACCTTGCTATTGATGGACGGGGCTGATCGCGACACGTCTGGTCTTTGCGCCTCGACAGTATTGGCAGGAGGGTCCGTCGCTTCATGTGCTTCGATCGAATCCTGGAACGGCGTTGGCTCGCAGTAATCAAGTGCTGCAAGCTCACCGCCATCGAAGCCTTTGTATTTGACGAGAAATGCTTGATCCAGCTCAGCTAAAAATGGAGCTGGATCAGTAATTGTCATGGTAAACGCTGAAGCAGCGCAGACTACAGCAGACGATAAATGGCCAAAAGATCCTTTTCCCATGCGATTCGCGAAGTTGCGATTCTGCGACGAGAGCCATGTCTCGCCTTCAGACGCCTTCTCGGCTGAAAGACCGACGCAAAGAGAACACCCGGGCGGACCTCTTGTGAAGCCAGCAGCCTCGTAAACTTCCAGGAGACCAAGCTCTTTGAGCTTCTCGACGATGGGCAACGAGCCAGGAACATAATGCCGCTTGCCTTTCGCCAAAGGCAGACCCTTGTTCAGACCGACCTTCAACGTCAACGCACCGAGCACAAGCTCTTCTTCAGTCGTAGTACAAGCTCCGATAAAGACTCCATCGAGCGGCATCCCAGCTTTCACAGATACTGGAACAACATCGTCCGGATTTGGATAGACTGCGATTGAGGGTTCCACTGCTGCGAGGTCGATCGTATACCGATGTGCATAGACAGCGTCTTTGTCAGGTTGAAAGTAAAGCGAGTTCGATTTATATGCCTTGCGTTTTCGCCGCGAGACGTAGTTCTGCGTAACAGCATCAGGGACGAAGAGTCCAGTGATCGCACCAAACTCGGTGCACATATTGCAGATCGCGAACCGTGCATCGATAGAGAGATGCTGAACACCGTCTCCAGCGAATTCAACGATTCTTTCCGCTGCCACAGTGTTGCGCTTCAGCTCTTTCAGGATATGTAGAATAACATCCTTGCCTGAGATGCCGAAAGCAGGCTTGCCGGTCAAGTCAATGAGCACAGAGTCAGGAACTTTCCACCACGTCTCGCCTAGAGCAAGAGCAGTCATGACATCTGCAGCTCCGAGGCCAATACTCAAACAGCCAACAGCACCTGCGGAGCATGTATGGCTGTCGGATCCCACGATCAGCATTCCCGGCTCAGCCCGCTCCCTGACGAACTCCGTGTGCATGATGGTATAGTTCATGCCTTGGTACTCTGTCATCTTGAAGTCACGTTTCGCCTTCTCGGCTGTCTCAACGTATACTTTGATCTTCGGATTGTCAAGGATCGTTGGATGAACAACATGGTCGCCAGCAATCCAGAAGCGATCGTTTCTCCAGATTCCTGGGCTTCCAAGTTCTTCATGAGTCTTCGCCATTGAGCTCCAGGACAGCTCTGATGCGATGACCCAGTCAATTCCGGCTCGAATCACGTCCCCTTGGGTCAGACTGTTGGCGTCAGTCGGGACGCCACTAAGTGCATGCTGGGTGAACATTTTCTGAGCGAGAGTCATGGGTCTGGTAGGTCGTGCGGAATGAACATGGGTGGTGCCCATAAAGTTGCGCCCATTCTGCCTCGATTCGACGCTGTGCAAGTAAGCCGTCGTCCAATGTATGACCTCGTTGTATACGGTGACAGGCACATCATCGTGCTCTTGAATGCCTAAGCCGCCGAAGGAGGTTGGGTCCGACAGTTTTGTGAGCGTGTCTTCGAGAGCTTGTGCAAGTAAATCGTTCTTGAAGCTTCGCAGTCGCTCGACAGCCGCCTGGAGGACGTGGTGTATTGAGTCCTGCTTCAAGGCATCGTCGGGGTTGTTATTTTGAAGGGCTTCTTTCAGGCGTGGAGAAAGTGCTTGAAATTCAGCGACATATGCGGCAGCAGCTTTGCTAGCACTGAATGTGATATTGTTTTCTGCCAAAGACATAATGCAAAACTACTGCAGGGTTCTTTCGTGGAGGCTAAGATATGCTCGCAATTGCTGTCCCAAACTCGCCATGTTGGATGCAGTCAACGGGGATATAAGTACTTCAACATTCCAGCTCATCAAGATATAGCTGAGTGCTGATCATGATCTGGATTGAGCAGCTGTACGTCTCTCCGCTTCAGGAAGTCGGCCAATGATGGAGCTTCCGATTATTCGCTCCGCTGTCGGTATATGTATAGCGAGTGCGCACAAAGCCAAAGCCTATCGCCGGGACAGGCCGAATTCGGCTCCAGCTATGCTGTATGTCAGCGTGTGTCGTGTATTCGGCTGCACATAGACAGTGTGAAATATAGCTGCGCTGAGAGGCTGTTTGTGGTAGTGGAGAGCTTCAGTATTCAGTAATCGATCTAATACCGAGTAAGCAATATGGCATTAGCACCACTCACAGGAGCTTCTCGCCTGAGAGAAATGCTCGAGGACCCAGAGAAAGTCGTTGTTTGTCCAGGTGTCTTCGATGGTCTGACAGCCCGCCTGGCTCTTGCTGCTGGTTTCGATGCGATATACATGGTAATGCTCGTTAGATCAAGCGACTTTTCGTGCTAACTATCTTTCTCAGACCGGTGCAGGAACCTCTATGTCGAAGCTGGGCTGGGCAGACCTAGGAATCGCGACTCAAGTCGATATGCGAAACAATGTCGAAATGATAGCATCGCTGAATCCTGGTGTTCCTTTGATAGCAGACGCAGACACTGGCTACGGAGGACCTATTATGGTGTCCAGAACTGTTGCCCAGTACGCTAGGGCTGGCGTCGCTGCGCTACACATTGAGGACCAGGCACAAGAGAAAAGGTGCGGGCATCTCCTAGGCAAGGTGATCGTGGAGCGAGACGTGTACTACAGTCACCTTCGAGCGGCTGTGACAGCTCGAAATCAGCTTCAATCCCACATGATGATCATTGCAAGGACAGATGCTCGCCAGACGTACGGATTCGACGAAGCTGTTGAGAGGTTGCAGGAGGCGGTCAAGATTGGTGTAGACATTGTCTTCTTCGAAGCCATCGCGTCAAAAGATGAAGCACGCAAGGTTTGCAAAGTCTTTTCAGGCACGCCTGTGCTGTTGAACATGGTACCTGGAGGAGTCACTCCCAATATGACCGTCGCGGAAGCCAAGGATGTCGGATTCCGCGTGGTAATCTTTCCAGCTGCTTGCATCGAACCAGTCATCAAGAGTGTGACTGCAGAACTCCAGTATCTGAAACAGCATGGAGGTCCATCGTCCGAATTCAGCTCAGCAGGCGTCAAGACAGCGTTCAACTTGTGCGGACTGCAGGAATGCATAGATGTCGACAAGGCCGCAGGCGGCAAGGCATATGATAGTGTAGGCTCATAGCCAGGCAGAAGACCGATCCCTTTCCGAATGGATGCTAGCTCATCTCAAGTCTCGAGCATTGAGAAGCGGATCTGTTTCGTCGTCTGTCAGTGTAAAAAGAATTTGTATGTGATATCGATGAGATCTCCAGGAGCTCTCTTTGTTAAGGCGTCTGATGCTCAAGTGAGCACTGCGTCGGAAGAAGAGCCTCAAGCCTTCGCAATATCGCTGTGAGCTGTACATGGCGCGTCGATGTGACCGCGTATCGATGATGTTGTGCTTCAGTGAGTGTGTTTGAGAAAATACCAAACACTAGAGTGTGCAAGGTGTCTATGATAGACGGTATTGACTCTGCCCGGTGCTGTGCTGCAAACTACGCAGCAGGCCAGAAATGGACTAGGCCAGGAGGAGGGTTGTTCTCTTCGACCACAGCAACTGCGTCCCAGTCATTGCAGACCATTGCTTCAACGATCTCGACATAGACTTCCTTCATCTAACAGAACCAAATCTTCGGTGAGGAGAGCGCCGTATTAAGCCTATATATTCATGGCGTCGGTCGCATATCATGACATTGGAGGACAAAGCGTCCTCTTACATTGCTGACTGCAGAGGGCCTATGAACTGCCCTTCGACACGCGATGTCCGTGACAGTCTGCAAGTACAGCTGGGCAGCATCAAACGCTGATGTCGAAGCTCTGGAAGAAACGCTGAACTTCGTTTGACCAACGCCATGGAGCACAGTCTTTCAAGACAACGCGAAGTATCCACTCGCTTCACCTCAATGGAGTCCAATAAAGCTGCCAGCAGATTGCTTAGTCCAAACTGCTTGTTACATGGATTAGCAAAGCTGGCATGAGGACTTCAGCTTCTCTTTCTCGTGGATTCTCCTTCGTTGCAATACCTGGTCAGCCTCATTGAACACTCCTTCAGTCTCTAGCATACTGGCCATCGGGTTATACGCCACAATGCCACGCCTTGGCGGACATTAACATTATACATCATGCCGCTCGACTGAACTCCCAGAGCTTTGAGTAGGAATGGGAGCTACAAAGCCCTGCTATACAAGGCAGTGAGTTTTTGTGGCCTTTCAGTTCGTTGCCAGGGCTCTTGTCGTAACTTGCCTCGTGGGAATCATTGGCAGCGTGAAAATGGAGTCTATCGGTTTGTCTCGGCCCAATGCCATGCATACGACTGCATGTGAGTCGAACGCTGTTAGTGAGAAGCTCTTACCGGTCGGTGAATGCACAGATACTGCACGAATCACTTTCAGCACATGCAGCGGGTGAGGTTTGCGAAATGGTAACACAAAAGGACTGGCATTCTTGCTACACAACGTTCATACGATCATCAACATCGATTCAGCAACAGCAGTAACGACAGCATTTTCCACAACCTCGACCAACAGTCATCCACAGCTACCACATTCGTAATACTTTTGAGACGACTAAACCACTGAGAAGGAAGTATATCGCTGGAATAGAGACGCCGACATATATCGCAGTCGCATACGCCGCAATCTTTAGACCTACAAGATCAACATTACTTCAAAATGGCTATGACCCGTAAGGATTCAACTGTTAGCAAGCTTTCTCCAGAGGGTAAAAGCCTTGGTGAGCTCACAAAAGAGTTCGAACGAGATGCGCTTGCTCGAGTCCAGGGGAACGGACCGAAGACAGAAGGCGAAGATATCAACTCTGACGAAGATGCAATCGAAGACGTTGGTTTCGAGGAAGATGAGGCTGATGACTATTCCGACGGGGACGATGATGATGGAGGGTTCCAAGACTATGAGGACTGGAAAGAGGAGAAACGATTTCTTACCTCAGATGTAGCAGGTCAGATTCATAACCATAGTCCAGTCGAGGGATATCAAACCGAGGACACGGCTCTGAAGGAACTCATTCGATCAATCCACCAGGATTCAGTCGATCTTGGCCTCGAAAATCCGACGGGATCTGGAGAAGGCGAGGACAAGAATGTCGCAGGGGAGGCTGAAGACCAGGATCGAGAGGATGTTCTACGCCCATTCTCTTCGACACCTTCTCCATTCATCTTCCGCTCTCTGCCAATACGCCAGCCTGCCTCCATGCCCGCAGCACCTCAACATCCACCAGGATCCCGGCCCATTGGTCAGCAACCTTTACCACAGGTCGTCCCTCCTGCATCCCATAACCCTTCGAATTATATTCCATTCCGACCCACTCGTCCTCCCTACCCAGCTCTCAGACCTCTCAGTGTCCCCGATGCACTCCACCGACCTCGACTAGCTCAATCCGTTCCTGGTGCGAATCCGTCTCTACCGAATGTCCCACGACCCGGACCTACTCAACCTTCCGCTCCCCAAGTTCCCACTCAGACAGCTCTGACTCCTCAACCTCCTGCCCAGCTAACTCATTATCAAGGGATGTTCTCGCCGAATCAAGTCCAAAACCCGCCTTGCCTCGAACTTGACTCCGAGACTGCCAAACGGAACTATTGATTTCGAGGTCAAAACCTGCATCCACGAAATGAAGCGAGACGGCAGTGAATTCGACTTCAATGGCCACCTTGACGGGAATCAAAAGTGTGCTAGGGTCCTTAAGAGACTCTACCCACACAAGTTTCCTGACTGGAGAATTAGTGAGAAGGTCCTCGCCAACAGACTTCAGTCTCCGTGGTATGCGAGGAATCCGATTCCTGGTCGGAAGGAGGACCTGGAATGGAAGAGAATTGTTGAGATGAGGGAGGCGGATGAGAGGTTTAGGAGAGCATTGAGAGAGAGGATTCGAGGGACTGGAGTTAGGTGAAGGGAGGGTGCCGATGGATCTTTGAAGAAGGCGAGGAAGGATTTAAGACTTGGTGGTCTTAGACTGGGACGCATTTTGGATCAAGCGAGGCGTTTGGAAATTTCAGTGCAGAAGGATTCATTCAAAGACGACTGCTATTCGGCAACAGCAACTTCACCTTTGTAACACTACTCACGGCAACCACAACGCCTTCTGGATCAGGCCCGCCGCCGCAATCAGTTCACTCTCCATGCGACGCTTTGCGATAATCTGAACACATATCGGAGCTCCCTCCATATCATGGTTCTTCCAAATCTCCTTCGTGTCCTCATCCGCCTTCGAGCGAGGCTCAACTTCTTCATATTCCTTTGCCTTATACGAGCCCTTGCCACCCACATTGATCGGAATAGGCACCACAAAAGCCGGATAATCCACCAAGTTCCAATAATGCGTCCCACTGACGCTCTTCACGAGATCAGCTGTATCATGAGGTGCAGCCGGGCTCATTGGAGCGATCACGATATCTGGATCACCTTGTGCGATCCAGTCCGCCAGCACTTCGGCTCTCAGGACATCTCGCTGCCATTTGAGGTCGGCGATGGCCAAAGCTGAACTTTCTTTCCCTTCAGCTGCATCTGGGCTCTCGGCGAGGAGCTGTTTGACGAGTTCCTCGAAGACTGGAAATGTCGGCTCCCTGCCAGCTGCGAAGGCGCTCCGAATAGCAGTCCACCCATCCATCGATAGCAGTGCCGAGTACAACTTATGCGCCTTCTGCGGATCCGGAAACTTATACGGCAACACCTTGAACCCATCTTTCGTCAACTGCTCATTCACCCAATCCATCGCCTCTTTGACCGGCGGCTGAGGCTGTACATTCCCATAATCGCTCATAATCCCAATGCTCAACGTCTCTTTGCTTAGTCCTTCAACCCCTTCCAGCCCCATATAAGGCCTTGGAATAACATCCTGATCCCTCAACCAAGGCTTCACCTCCCTCATACACCTCACAACAAAATCCACATCCCTCAAACTATGCCCAAGCGGTCCCAAAATCCCCGGAACAAACATCCCAGCAGGAAAAGGTCCAGATAACATCCCTTCAATCGGTAAAAATCCGTCAGAACCTTTTAATCCATATAACCCGCAAAACGAAGCTGGCATCCGTATACTTCCTCCAATATCTGTTCCGAAACCGAATATACTACCTCGCATCGCCAACAACGCACCCTCACCTCCCGAACTTCCTCCTGGTGCGAGGTGGATGTTGTAAGGGTTTAGGGTTCGGCCGAGGAAGGAGGTCGATTCGACGCTGAAGACTGCGGCTGGTTGATGGGTTTTGACGTAGAAGACTGCGCCTAATTCCCGCAAGATCGCTGTGGCTACGCAATCTTCTTTCTTCACCTCTCGAGTGACTTTTAGGCCAAGGGAGCAGATTTGGTCTCTTACTGGGATCATTTCTTTGATTGAAATGGGAATGCCGTGGAGAGGTCCTACAACTTTTCCGGTTGTAGCGAGATGGTCGTCGAGGAGTTGGGCTTGTGAGAGGGCTTCGGACATGTAGAATTCCGTAAGGCAGAACGTCAACTACATCAGTTCATCAGCGTCCCATTCGTTCCTCTCTCGAATTTTCGCTACTTACCTGATGAGCAATCGCTGCCCTTCGACAGAATGCCTTCGTCACATCCACCGAAGTCAGCCTCCTCTCAGCGATCTCCTTGGCTATTCCCACAAGATCATAGTTCTCAGTTATCTCTATCTCTTGTTTCGTCAAAAGTCCACTATCTCGAGGAATGTCTATTACTCGAGGAGGTGGTTCATTGATGATGTTGTCTGGTAGGATAAGATCTTTTGGGATCTTGTTCAAGACATCATCCACGATCTTCTTTCGTTCTGCTTCGAATTCGGCATCGCCTTTTGGGAAGTCCGGCTTGAGGGAGATGATCTTGGCCATGATGAGAGCAGTGTATGTAATCTCTTCAGATGGTGGTAATATTCTCCAAGTTCTCGAGATGTGACTTCGGCGATGTTTCGAATTGGAGGAGGCAATCGTGGTTGAGATGTCTGGCAAGCTAACGTTAGAGAGTCTGTGATTACATGTAGTCAAGAACTTGCTCTTGTTGCACCTCGCTTCCTTATATTTACAGCCTGAAGTGGCACAGCTTCAGCCGTGCAACTGTGGAGACGGCATGCGTTCGCCGTAGCTTGGCGTAGGCGGCTGAAGTGGTCTCATGCAGCTACCAAGCTTACTCATTCAGGTCAGGATTATGGAAGCTCTGCTGGTGCGCCATTGCAGCTCACATACCACCGTGTTCGTTCCGCGTATGAAACTGAATGATTCGCTTTGCATGCCAGATGAGGGCAAACAAGGTAGTGAACAAATGCAAAGATCTACGAGCAATCTTTGGACACACACTATTTCGGGCCTCTTCATCAACCTCCTTCAAATTCACTCTAGATCGTCCCAGGAAACACCTTCCCCTTATGCCTCTCCCACCAATCCTCCTCATGCGCAGCAATCAACTCACACTCATCCCCAGTAGTCTCATCAAACTCCCTCAATCTCCTAATACTCTCCCTCGCCTGTTCTTCATCAACATGAATACAACAAACATGTTTCCTTCCCTCATGTTCCAACTCCCAAGTCCCAATTTCTTTCTCCCCCGTCAAAAGTCTCCGATCATGAAACGCATCCCCACAAAGCATAACCCATCTCTGGCGTGTCCTACACAAAAGATTCACATGTCCGGGTAAATGTCCCGGAGTATCGACCACATACACACTCCCATCATCAAAAAGATCCAAAACGTGTGGGAAAGGACCTAAAGAAGGCCAAGATTCAGGGCTCGAAAGCTCAGAAGAGCGGGAGTCGGGGAGTGTATCGGGGACGAAATGTTGATGGGAAGCGATCCCTCCTAATCCGTTTTTCAGGACGGACATAGCTCCATGACCGATTCGGACTTGTGCTTTGGGAAAATCTTCGGGGTCGCCGTGGTGGTCGTAGTGGACGTGAGATAGGATTACGAGATCGATTTCTGAGGGTGAGAGGCCTCCGTCGATGGGTTGTTGGGCTACGCCTGGTTCGAGTTTGAATGGTGCTCGGCCGTCGATGTGTTTTTGGAGTTTTTCTGGGTAGCGATTCTGAGATTTTCTGAGTCCGAGGTCGAACATGAGGCGGAAGGGCCGGCCATTCTTGGAGGCGTATCCTGATGTGGTTGGTGGACTTGGGTGTTGGACTAAGAATGTTAGGGATGGAACTGTGCGTTTGGCATTGGGGTCTGCGGGTTTGACGAAGAAGGTGTCGCTGAGGGTTATGAAGCCGCCTGGGATCGGGGAGACTGTGACATATGCTTGGTCTGGTTTGGGTGGTGGGAGTGATGAAGACATTATGATCGGGTTGCGTGGTCAGTGCGTTGTCGTTCCTGCCTACCTTGATGGCCAGCAGCTTTGGTAAGTGAATAGACACTTCGTCAATCTACTTTTATCCTGGCGTGGTAGCCGCCCACTTCCCCACCAACATCATACTGCCGACCTGCATCTTGCCCCGCGTCTGCCACGGCTGTTTTTGATGGAAGGTGCTGTTCGTGTTTTTATGACGATGTTTGTTGAAAGTCGAGCTTCTCCGCAAAGCTGGAGATGGAGCTGGAGCTTCAGATGCTTGTTCCGACTTCGGCACTTTCAAAGCTATGCGGACCTGGCTGCGATATGACGAGACAATTGGAGCTAAGCATATCAATGATTAGCATCTGTAGTGTTTTTTCCTTGCTCGTGTAACTCACAGCTATTCAAAAGTTCCATATTTCCACCTCTGCCTTGAGTCCAAAAGTCCTCCCGACTCTTGATCCGACATCTAGCCAAAATGCCAGCAACATACACCCCCGAAGAAATAGCCCAAGCCCACAAAGTCCTCTACGACGAAGGCATTCGAATGCGTTACCAAGTAGCAGGAAACGAATACGTCGACAACGCCCTCAAAAATGCCGACAACCCATTCTCAAGAGCAATGCAAGAATACGTCTCCGAATCCTGCTGGGGTTCGATATGGACCCGCCCCGGCCTCGAAAAGAAAACACGTTCCTTCCTAAACATAGCAATGCTCTGTAATCAAAACCGATCCTCAGAATTAGCAACCCACGTAAAAGGGGCATTAAATAATGGTGCAACAGAAGAAGAAATCCGAGAAGTGATTTTACAAGCAGCTTGTTATTGTGGGATGCCTGCAGGGATTGAGGGTTTTCGGGTGGCTTGGAAAGCGATACAGGAATGGAATGCGAACAATCAGAAGAGCAGTGTGAGGGATGGTGGGAGTGGACATAATGTCGATGCGCACGAGGAGGTAGATATTGCTGCTAGGGCGAAGGGGGATGATGTTTGATTTTTGAGATGGTGGGGTGGCATTTGTGGCGGAGGGCGGGAATAAAAGGATGAGCAGCAGCTATGTCAACTATGCAATTTCGCTCATTGTAGAATGTCGAAGAGACCTGATAATCCCAATTCCTTGATCATCCTGCCTAGACTCCAGCACGCCTGTAGCGCCAGCCTTGTGAGAGTCATCCTTACACCCTCATCCTTCCTTCAGGGAGCCGTCTCGTAGTCCGTCGCGTTGTTGTCGATCAGCCGCTACTTAGCAGTCAACATTCGTTCCTTCGTCAGTCAAGTTAGTCATGTTCAAGCGCCATCACGTGCCTTCCTGTATTCGGTCTCCTGGGTCATTTGGATCTCGGATAGTTCGTTCGCAGTAGCTTCCATGATCTCAGCAGCGCGTTGGTGGTATTCAGCTTGGGCCTTGGCGAGCTCAACCAGATTTCGAAGTGGCTCGGGAGTGTCGAGGACATTTCGCATGATTGAGGTAGCCTCGTCGACTTTCTCCACGAATTGGTCCTCGGCACTCTCGATCGCACGTCTTTGTTGCTCGGTGAAGCTCTCCTCGTGCTTGCCGCCAGCGCTGGCCTTGCTCTTGACTGCGTCCAGGTTCAACCGCGCATTCTGTACAGCGGTGCGAGCCTTATCGGCAGCCTTGATGGACTGGTTGAGAGTCGTGCTCCAGCCAGCGAGGAACTTGCCCTGGATCTTCTCATCTTGGTCGAGACGAGCCTCTCCCACCTTTTCCTCAGCAAGCGCAAGCTTCTCGAGACCTTGCGCAAGTGGGTCTGGCTCGGTAGAACCTTGAGGAGTGGCAGTTGAGATGGTCTGCGAACCGGCGAGAGAAGCGCGGGCGATGGCGTGGCTGAAGGTCTTTGGCTGTGGTTTCGCGGATGGTGGTGCAGTCAGAGCTGCTTGTGCTTCGGATGCGCTGCCAGCTTTTGAGAGGAGGCCAACCTGTGCACCCCGCATGAGTATAATCGCTCTACAAATATGGCATACTGTTATCTCACCTTCTCGCTGATACTCTTGCCAAGATCCTGAAAGCTCTCTCTGACATTCGGCGGGTAGTCATAAGCCTCGTTCGCATACTGGCTGGTCGCAGCAAGGAGCTTCTGGTGTGTCTGCTTCAGGGCATCGATTCTGACTTCCAGCTCGACATAGTCGTGTGGAAGCTCCGTCTTCTCGCCCGCATTACCAGTCTGCTCCTTGATCCACTGCTGACTGCGGGTAGCAAAAGGAGTGACAGTGCTGCCAATGCTCTTTGTGAATGCCGTGAACTTGTCCATACTGAATGCGCGCGCGCGCACGAATCGTCGAGGGAGATGTGGAGGGGTCGGTAGTAGCAGTAGAGTTTGATGTGTTTGCGAGCGCTTCCGCTTCAGCTGATTGTGCGTGTTCAGCCACTATGTACAGCAAGGGCAAGGATGTCGTAAAGTATCTTGTTGCCTTGTGAGTGTGTTGCTACTGAAATGTGGCAGTGATTTAGAGTTTGGTTGAGCAAGCAGGGTCGAGATACTTGAGTGAGCACGTGACTACAAAGAGAGATCGAAGGACGGATTGGATGCAGACTGTGCGACTTGTTCCATTATTCATTATGTATCATCTATGTACATTTCATATGACTTTCTAACTGTCGGTTTAATATTCGTAAAACTTCGTCACCTTCTTACCACCATTCGGCAGCTTTGCTCTCAGGATTGCTCCAGGGTAAGTTCGAAGGTCAGTGCCATTGTTCCAGTCAGGTTGGAAGAAGAGCTAAATGAGCTGTTAGTAGGTTTCCAAGAAAGCATTTCGCAAGCACATACCTGGTTGATGTTTAAGTAGAGGTAGCCATCAGTACCAATACTTCCGCCATCGTCCCATAGAATTCGTGGGTCTCTGACAAATGGCTTGGTCAATCCATCATTGGGATCAAAGTAATAGACTGCATTCTGCTCAGGCATGAGCATGTAGATGAATCCATTTGTGTCGCCCTCGAAGCCGTTGGCATTGCCACCACGTCCTCCATGGCTGGAGACATTTGCATGTGCGTACACTTCCGCGGAGGCGTCTTGTGGGTCCTGTAGACGGAGGTTCGCAGTGGGAATTGACCAGAGAGTATTTGTGTCGAGGGGTGAGTAATACATCCTTTCGCCATCCTCGGACAGGTTGATACCGTCCAGTCCCTCCTGCTGCCATCCGATTCCCATTCCCTTCGTCTTGATATATGTTGGGCGTCCTTGGTACGAAGCTACAGAATTTGGCCCACGCAGCACAGAAGGATCTTGATTGAGACGTCTCCAGGATTTGCCAGTGCCTAGATCTACCATGATGAAGCCCGGGCGGCCCTCGTTCGAGCTGTCAACAAGATACGCAACACCCTTGCCAGAAGTTCCGGAAAGCTCAGGATTGAAGTCGAAACGCAGATCGTTCAGATAGCTGTCCGGATAGTGCACATCTGGAGGAAAAGTATAAGTCTGATACCACGTATTGTTCTCCAGAGAAATAGCAACCAGTTTTGGGCCCCCCGGCTGTGCATAAGGCATGCTCGGATCTCCCATCGCATTATGGACAGTCGGTCGTCCGGTGTCAATTGCCCATAACGTCTCGGGTCGGCCAGCGCCTGCACTCGTGATGTATATCGCTTGCACAGAAATCAAACCAGTCTTGTTACCACACCCGAATGGAATGCCATTCCATGTTGTGTTCAGCTGATTTGGTGGCAAGTTCACGCCAGCTGAAGGGTATGGCTCTTCTGCTGTCTCGTTGACGATGCGGCCCAGGGTATATTCATAGTCTCCTCTTGTGTACGTTGAGAAAAGGCGGCCGTCGGAAGCTACTGCGATACCAATCGGCCATTGATCGTAGTAGTAATGCACCTCTTCAATGGCGGGTCCGTAGGTTCCGTTGTCGACTCGTAGCCGGGTCTGAAAGGTCTCTGCGGGAACTTCATATGTGTGATTCTGTTGCGCTGCTGCACTTGCTGCAAACAAAGCGCCTGCTATACTGTACGGACGCATGATGTTCTTCGCCGTTCAAAGCAATGCTTTGTGTAGTCGAGGGTAAAAATTATCAGAAATTCATCTTACCTTCCATCTGTCAACGCCATCCCTCGTCATCAACGTGCCGACTACCGCTTTTGTGCCTTGCGTCGCGGCTATACGGGTTATACGGCATCAACGTGGAGGTGTTTGGCAGCGTTGAGTTCATCGCCATGTTGTACTGCAGCAAAAGAAGAGTTGTGAAAGTTTTGTCAACGTCATGTTTGTTGTGGAGAGCGACGTCGGGATCTCAACACGACCCAAGCTCTCTCACAGTCTCTGAAGGTGCGCGACGCGACTCCTTTCTTTCTCCAACATTTTGCTAGCGACTTATGAATCTGAATGGTACGAGACCCATTCTAGTACCGATCTCCAGGAAAATCTGAATATTACCTTGCGCTCGCTATCATGCTCTGGATCCAAACATATCAAGGCCTTGCAGTGAGTGTGATACCTGGACCAAGGCAGCAGCTGCTGGGATAACGCAACGCTCATTAACGAGCACATATATTACTCGCTCCTTTGCGAGACTTAGACATGTCGTTGCGTGAGATCGAGGCCGGATTCGAGCTTGACAAGGAGTGTGATCAGGGCACGAGAAGTCCCTCCAGGCCCTTCTGTACTGCTCAACTGAGCACGGGTCTCAAATTGCCAGTCTGACACGGATCATAAGGCTGTGATCCGGTCGTTTCGATATCCTGCGCGTCGAAGCCTGCGCACTTCATCATCTCTCGACGCTTGCGCGAGTTGGAAGGACGATGTCAGTCTCACTGAATCGCCTGCATTCTCGCATATTGCTGCTCAAACTCGACAGAATGAAACCCTGAAGACATCACTCCACGAGCAGGCCCTCTCAGAACTCTACGCAACCTGTATCTCTGCCTCGACGCGAAACTCGTCGAGACCTCTCCTTCGGTAAACAGCTGGCATCAACCCCGGTATTTGCTCCCCAGAAAACCGCATCCACAACAGCCGGGATCACGAAGCGAAGCGCTGAAGCACTGGAGAACTCTCCGCATGCCGAGACATTGGCAATCACACTACTGCGACATCTTGTCTCGCTGTCGTGCACCAACGCACGTGGTAGTTCCTGTCAACGACTTGGCTTCTTCTCGGCGCTGTCAAAACAGGTGCACTTTCAGCGAAAATTGATTGCCGCGACTCTAGAAGTCGAAAAAGTCGCGTATTCCCTTGCCTCGGACCACTATATTATGGATCTGAAAAGCGGCAGAATGTCGCACAAGTACAAGCGCTTCAAGAAAATTATAGGCCTTTAATTCGTAGGTAGGATCCATGTTTTTCCCCAGATTTGATGTTCAGCTTTCAGCTCTCCTGATCTCTCAGAACACCTTTCGTTTGCATCTGAATTATGGCAGAAGAGAAGGTAGACACCCTCCAAATCGACGTCGCAGTCAAGGGAGATCCGTACTCGGAAGCAAACATCACCTGGACAGAAGAAGAGGAAGCTCGTGTACGACATAAACTTGATTGGCAGATTGTACCTTTGGTAACACTGCTCTACCTCCTATGCTTCCTCGACAGAGCCAATATAGGAAATGCGCGAATCCAGGTCAGTCAGACCATTCAGCTGTATCCTATAAAAAGCTCTAGCTAACATATCTGGTGGCAGGGCATGGGTGAAGACCTTAATCTAGTCGGAGTGCGTTTCAACTGGGCCTTGTCAGTATTCTACATCGTCTATTGCTTCGTCGAAGTCCCAAGCAATATCATTCTAAAGAGAGTTGGACCACGCTTCTATATTCCTGCTCTGGTAAATAAGCACCCCGGAAAGAACCCCAGTAAAAGGTGCTCACACAAGCTTTCAGGTCATAGGTTTTGGTCTGGTTAGTATGTGCACAGCATGGGTAAACACTTTCAGTCAACTCTGCGCGGCACGTGCATTCCTGGGCGTTTTTGAGGGAGGTGTAATGCCTGGCATTGCCTTTTTCCTTTCGAGCTTTTATAAGCGCAAGGAACTTTACTTCCGAGTTGGAATCTATGTTTCAGCCGCATCGATGGCTGGAGCGTTTGGTGGGTTACTGGCTGCTGGACTTGCGAGGATACCAGAATGGGGAGCTGCCTCAGCACCGATTCATACCTGGCGCAATATATTCTTCTTCGAAGGTCTGGTTACTATGATAATTGGAGCTCTCGCGCCATTGCTGTTGCCACAAAGTCCAGGCACATCTCGGGTCTTGACTGAGCGAGAGAAGTTCATCGCAGTAGAGAGGCTGCGAATCGAGCACAGGGCTAGTGCTGAAGGTCATGTCAAGCCGCACCATATCAAGCGTGCCGTCTTCAACATCAACAATTATATCTGCGCGGGTGGCTTCTTCTGCATCAACATTACGGTGCAAGGGCTGAGCGTCTTCATGCCGACTGTGCTGCGAGATCTCGGCTGGACCGCGACCAGAGCACAGCTTTACAGCGTTCCAGTTTACGTTTCGGCATCCGCGATCGCAATTCTGATCGCTTTCATCAGCGACAAGATGAAGCAACGCGGATTGTGTCTGGCCTGGTTCACGTTTCTCGGCATCACAGGCTTCGCTCTTTTGCGCTGGAACAACGATGCCAACGTTCGATACGGCGCTGTATATCTGTGTGCTCTCGGTGCCTTTCCGGGAGGTCCAGGGTTTCTGTCGTGGGGTCTCAACAACTGCGGCGGTCCACCTGTACGAGCAGTAGCCAGCGGCTGGATCGTTACTCTCGGGACTCTTGGTGGTATCGTCGCCACATGGACATATTTGGCCAGCGATGGTCCGGCATATCCAGTCGGCCACACAATAAATCTCTCAGCGCAACTCGTCGTCCTTCTTTTGGCCGTAGGAGGCATTTTGTACTGTCTGTACGAGAATAGGCTGCGCTCGAAAGGCGGTCGAGACTATCGTCTGAACGGCCTGAGTGAAGAAGAAGTCGAGGACTTAGGACATAAGCATCCTGACTTCCGTTACATTACCTAGGTAGCGATCACGACATTTGATAGTCAAGGATAAGAAGTCTTTTCTTACCTCGCGCATTTTTCGCCGCTTCGGTGCAATGCTTAGGCTGGTCGATTTATCCTTGTCCTTGTATCTGGGACCGGAGAGTTTTCCATCACAGACCTT
The DNA here is from genome assembly GCA_014298035.1 of Pseudocercospora fuligena. Classification (NCBI taxonomy): domain Eukaryota; kingdom Fungi; phylum Ascomycota; class Dothideomycetes; order Mycosphaerellales; family Mycosphaerellaceae; genus Pseudocercospora; species Pseudocercospora fuligena. Next base: position 85,357 of record JABCIY010000022.1, read on the forward strand.
GTTTTGGCTTGATTGTCCTCGGGCGCTCCGCAATATCGGGATCTTCTCCGTCCTTGGTTGAGATATTCCGGTGGCAAGCCGAGGTGGAGTGGTGTTCCTGGTTAGTATAGGTGCCAAGCTTGAAGTGAGGATGTAGGTGGTCAGACAGTCGTGTTCTGTGCAAGTGGTATGCTTGCCAAGTGATCTCTTGCTGTCCAAGCCGTGTTGTCGCAAGGCTGCCACCATCTGACTTCAATAAAGCTTTGACCTTGTATGGTGAACTGGCTTCTAGAAATTCGATGGAAGAGTGTAGAGTTCTTCAACAGGGTTCAGGTATTCCTTATACTTCGAGATATTTCGTGGTCGGGTTTCTGCTTCAGGAAGGTGGTTGAGCTTATAGCTGTACCCTTTCCGTCTATAGCGATATCTCGGAGTTCCTTCGAAGCTTTGTAGTTGTGTCTTTCGATTCCTGGACATGGTCGTGATGAAATTCGAGACGAGGCAGTCGGGAAAGTGCCGCGAAACTTTGCCGCGATATCTGAGTACAAAGATACATCGATAAATCAATATGGCCTTCTTGGAGCCAAGAATTAGCAGCACAACGCCATTCCAGTCTCACCAGTTACAAGCAGTCTTTGGTTTCCAGTCTCCATCTCGACGTCTGCTACTACCATGGACGGATTGTCGTGTTACTCGGCTGGGTGGCAATTCTTCGCGATGTGGTTCCTCTTCATGATTTCTCATCAAGTCCATCAGCGCCCTGCTCGCATAGACTCCAGTGCCTGGGACACCGCTGCGTGACTTGAAGTGTCATTGGACATGATGATCAAAGTATGAAAGCCTGCCTTCCACCCCTTTCGTTTGAAGTGAAGTCAACATACGAAAACGGCCTAGTGCATTAGATAAGCGAGTTGTCGCCTTTCCCTCGTCTCTGCTTCCTCTTCTTCATCTTCTCTCATCACATGCACATCTTCGCACTCGTCATGTGCAATGTGCCTCCACTAATCACTACCTCGGTGCCGTACCTCGCATGTAATGTTCTACGGTTCTTCGCGATGCATGAAAGCGACAGCCGACGAACGCGAGGGCTGCGCTTGCGTCGGATCATGGTTCCTGGTCACGACAAGGCTGCGGTGCCTGGATATTCCTCACGGGCCGCAGGTACCGCATAATATCCATGTAAATACAGAGCCAATGTAGAAGAAGGTTGATCTTCGTGACATTCGAGAAATCATCGGTAAGTCCTCGTCAGGCCACTGAATCCAGCCCATCCTGGCGTTTCACATCTGCATGGAGAAACATCACGCAGACCGCGGAACACGTCCAACCAGATCGCTCAGGTCTCAAGCATAACTGCGCTTAGCAATTGTGCTCCCATCAAGGCTGCTCCATGATAGTAACCTCGCTTGCACATCAAGAGACTCCGGAGCTTTGGGCTGACTTCCCGACCCGAACTGGCTTTGAGGTAATAGCGTGACGGGTCCTTTGCGGTGGGCTCGAGTACGCATCAGCGGGCTGCAAGACAAAGCCTACTACTAGATCGCACACTTCCATTCAGTCGACAATCGTCGGCCATGCGCTCGCGTTCAACATGCAGCACGCTGGATCAGCGGGTACACAGACGCCGTTACCAGAGGATGTTCGCACTGGACTCATAGCAATTTCCGTCGCAGCCATCCTCTCAGCGGTCTCGGGAGGAGGACCTCTTGCATACCTAAGCTACAGAATGATTACCTGGAAGCACCGTGGATATGCTCGGATCAACCAATACGTGGCATTGCTACTCAACCTCATACTGGCCGATGTACAGCAAGCAATCGGATTCAGTATCAGCACTCAATGGCTGCAAAAAGATGGCATCTTTGCTTTGACCCCGACTTGCTGGGCACAGGGCTGGATCCTCAATGCTGGCGATGCCGGGATCGCTCTCTTCACACTGGCACTGGCAGTCCATCTATTTGCTGATGTGGTGTTCGACAGACGATGATCCTATGCGCCATTTCTGTTCATGATCATCTTCCTTTGGGCCTTCGACTACCTCATTTCGACGATTGGAGTCGTCATTCACCCCCGGGATTTCTATATGCGAGCAGGAGTCTGGTGCTGGATCAACGAGAAATACCTCATGGACAGGCTTTGGTACCACTACATTTGGCTTATTCTGACTCAAGCCACTGTGATCATAGTCTACACACTCATGTTCGCCATTCTTTGGCGCAGAGTCAGGTCATTCTTCTACTCCACTCCGGACACGCGGATGCGAGCAGAATCAGCTGCGAGGAGCATTGTCATATACCCCATTGCATACGTCGCCTGCACTTTACCTGCCGTCATTGCGCGACTCAAGATCATGGCCGGTGGAACTGTTGGGTATGCTGAGCTTACTGTTGCCGGATTCATGTTGGCTTCAAACGGTTGGATCGATGTGCTGCTCTACACTGTCAGTCGCCGGACGCTCATCTTTGGACCTGCCGTTACTACCGAGCAAGTTGGAGGTCTGGACACCTTCACAATCTGGAACCAACCTGAGATGCTGCCTGGAAAGATGGAACTGTTCAGTCCCAGTCGCGTCAGTACTGCAGAGATGGAGCTGCCACGTACAACATCGGACATTGAACAGCAACTCTCAGTAATCGAGGCAAATGCCGGGCTAGGGAAGCAGCCTGGCTCAGCGGTGTCAGTTGATGCTGCCCAAGAAGACGAAGATTCGATATTACCTGTCATGCCCGCATCGATACTGTCCGATGATGGAAGACTGAAGCCGTGTCGGACCTTCGCTGAGTTCGAGAGGAACTGTCCAACCTTACAGAAATTGGAAGAAGAGTGAGCAAAGCGACAGAAAGATACCAAAGCCAGTCACCAACTAGCACAATCTTCACAAGCGGCGTTAGAGACTGGATCTCACAGCTTATTGTGTTCCACCTCTCCGCCTGCAACGACATCCGCACCTGGTCTGCAGTTCCTTCACGGATACAGCATTGTGTGACCAGGTGAAGTCGGATGTCAAACCCGCCATTTCCAACTAATGCGCGACTCAAAACGACCGAGTGCAACTCTCGATCACCTCCTCAATGCGCCGCGGACTGTTGCATCGCGAGGTCGTCAAGTCGCATCATCATGTAAGACACATGATAGGAACCGCCTTATTCAGACCGACCTCAAAACTACCAAGCTAGACAAATTGCGCGGGAAGTCAAATATCTGGTCGTACCCATCGTTTCTAAGCATCTTGCAGACCTGGACTTGTATTGCCCGGTGGTACCTCAGCATGAGAGGAGTACGAGAGCTGGAAACCCAAGCACATCGCGTCAAGCCATGATGCAGGGGTCATGCAGATTCGAAGTAGTGATTCGAGTCGCATAATCTGAAGAAGGAAAAGCTGTCTGCGGTAACCACATAGCAAGTGTACATAATATGGTATCATACACGTCATTCGCGTCTCGATCCCACTTGAGCCGCAGCCTGATCACCACGGAGTGCCTCCACATGATCCGAGACATATTTTCGTATACAGTAACTGCATTCGATACGGAGACGCGGAAAACTGCCGATCGATTTTTGGGTAGAAGGCCGGATATGCAGATCATCAGATCGCACCCTAGTATGGGGCTCTATTAGGGAGCGCGTGTGATCTTCGGAGAACAAGCGCATGCGCGTATGGCGGTTGATGCGGCAATCGTGTCTGGGTATTGTACGCTGTTGTACTATCAGATGCGGGTTCCGGTGATGTTTCTTTGTATTGTGCTAAACTGCTGAGAAGAAGGCGGCACTTCGCTGCTCGAGAATGTTCGCGGTCAGCCAGATACTGCAGCTGATTGCACTTCTTCAATGCAGAAGATGTCGAATGTGATGTCACGAGAAGCTTGCAAAGCCTGAGGCAATCTTAAGTTGAAGTGGCGGCGACGGGATATCTAGCCAGCAATTCAGGGCCGCCTTCTCAACATCTGTTCTTGAGCATCGCTGATCACTCCAATTCTCCAGAGGTGATCGATGAGGCTTTCAGTCGGTCTAGCGTTGACCCCACTGGTCCGGTAATGACACGTAACGATGTGATTCCATCGACGCCCCCAGGCTTCTCGAGAAGTCTGTTCACGGAACCTCTCATTGCAGCCTTTGAAGGGACAGCTAATGTCTTTTGGCAGCCGCCGTTTGTAATGGGCCTGATGATGGGTCTCCCAAGACCTCGGGTCACTGAACCATTCTTTGCAGCCCAAAAAGGCAAGGGGACACTGGAAGATCTTGGCTCGGTCAATTGGTGTATGCGAAATGGATTCATCCTCATCATCTAAGATGTAACGGCGGGTCCGCGATCGTGATCTGGATCTGACGCGGTAAGGACGTGATTCTTCATCCGTATAGCGATACTGAGGGACAACGGCCCTCTGATAAAAGTCTATATCCTCATGACTGCGGGACCAACTGTCTATGCGTTGTGACCGGCTGTCATTCTCTTCGCGTTCTATCTCATGGTGCCCCGAGGCGTGAGGGATTGAGGAACGGCGGCCGTGCCACGCAGACCTCGAGGAGGCTAGCGACGATGACAAAGACCAGGCTCTGGATGCGTATGAAGCACCGGATGAAGCAATAGATGGAGCTCTTGATCGTGAGAACTCCCTCGATGACGCTATCCTGGAGGATCCCAATGAAAAAGCTTTGGAGGATGTCAAAGATGGAGCTCTGGACCCAAGAGAGATGTAAAAGGTCGTACGCGATTCTGCAGTCATGTTCAGCGAGGATGTGTTGGACAGATTTGCTGAACGTGCATCTTTCGACGACTTGTCCACACGATAGCCTGATTGCCCGCTCGTAGAAGTCTCATATAAATATTGAGCTCGTGACTGTCGTGAGTGTGAGCTGCACGCTGACTCCATGGTAATTCGTAAGAAATCTCTCGGCTGGTCAGGATCTTCTCGAAAGTCTCCGACAGAAGAGAATGGTGCGGGCGGAGGTCCATATACAGGATACTTGAATCCGTGCTTGGAACCCAGCTTTGCTTTCCTTTTGCGACGACCAGCTGTCGGCTTAGGAGGGAGCTCTTCGTGAATGTAGACAAAACCGCAGTCCGGGCTTCTCGAGATGAATTATTAGTTCTGCGATCGTGATCGTACTTGGACCAAGGCCAAAGACGTACCACCTGGTTTCCTGTCCTTCCGGTTCCTGCATCAATCCGCATCCAGGACATACACCACTCAAGCCTCTTGCGATTTCTGTGGCCTCGAAATATATGCTCATGTTTACGCGGCCCCCAGCAATGAAGACTGATTGGAATGTTTGGCTGCCTTTTGGATTGATGGTGATGCTCGTGCCAACGACATGCAGCCTATACATCCCAGAGAGCACTTTCTGAAGGCCTCTTTGCCCAGGCCTCTGCCGAAGTTTTTCCGACAAGGTCAACTCGAATGCCTATCTAGATGTCAGTACAAAAGTTCGAGGAACCTGGACACCAGCTTACCGCCCAGGTAGACACATGGGCGATGTCGATGCGGGAGACGTCGCCGAATGCATCTTCGAATGTGACGATTTTGTCTTGGATCTGGCGAGGCAGGGTGCATAGGAAGCATAGCAAAAGTTTCAGGCATTGCTCAACTAGAGCGAAGCAGAGGTTTGCGATGATTGCTCGTCGGAGTCGTGCCTCAGCTTGTTGTGCTGCAAGACTTTGGTTTGATGTATTGGACCTTACTCCCGTACCGCTGGGAACGCTGATCCCAGGATCTGCAGCGTGGTAGTCTCCTGGAGGCGCGTTAGACGTGTGAACGCTAGTGCTGTCACATGGTGGACTTGCCGTAAATCGTCAAATCGCCATTGTGCACTCTAGCCTGTCCAGCAGCTCGCAGCCCGGTATATGCCCGGGCAACTCCTTGCCACTTTCCAACATGGTTCTGATGTCCTGAGCTTTCAGTCTCAACCTCTTCTTCTACTAACTCCTCCGCTTCGTCGTGGACGGACGCTCCGCCCACATCATCATCGTTGTATTCGAGACCAATGCCGGAAGCCGGCGCTGCGGTAGGGAAGCGCGCAGAGGAGATGGCAGGCCAGTCCGACCTCAGCGCCATAGGTTCATGGCATAGGAGTGTTCTTTGCAGAAAGATGCAGCGGTCGCAAGTTCAAGGCGAGGCTGAATTGCTCATGTGACAGAGCGGTAGGTGGCTGTGAATCTGCATGAACAAGCGAACCAATCGAAACGTCACCGCCATATCAGAACATGACCGAGCGGTAGTGATCCAATCTACCCACCGAGTGATGGCTTCTTTCAATGACAATGCATTTCAATCTTATGAACAAGAAGCTCCAAAACAACGATTCGCTGCCGTCTACGAGTAGTCAAACCTATCCGGCAAAATGACCGGCGCAGCTAAAGTCCAGCCGAATATTCCATAGCATACCCAAGCCGAGACAATCTTGACCCAGCTAGCCCAGTACGTTCGTCCTACAGGCACAAATCTATCATACTCTCCATTGATGTCTTTGTCGACACCAATATTCTGCGTCAAGAGTGTTGCCACCCAAGCGGTCGCGAGCATGAAGATGACATGGAAGACGGAGTAGTTGTACTGTGTCCTCTGCTTCTCGTCGTCGTTCTTGTTCTTCTTTGGGTCGTCATCGTCTTCGTCGTCGCTCTCGTCGAGTGCTGAGGCTGGTAGAGCGCCTGATTCGACTGCTCTCCTAAGAGCTTCTTGTCGCATGGCGCGGCGAGATTCTGGTTGGGTGTCTACCAAGTCGTGGCTGTCTGCCTCATTGTCGAGAGAGACATAGCCTTTGTTACCGCTGCCCATCGCTAGGCCAAGTGTTGCAGCTCTTGTGGTCGTGTAGGCGCAAGTAATGAATGTGACGACTGCACCGAGGATGATGCTAGCAGTTCTTGTTCCGGTCGCACGGACGAGTGGGTTGCAGTGCTTGTCATCTGGCTCCATGGCAACTGCGCTCATTGTGAGGTAGGTGCAGTAGATGCAGACGATCGCAGCCTGAGCGAGACCGGCTCTCGGGTTGTTCGCTTGGATCGCAGGATGAATCGACATGACGCTGACCGCGATCATGAAGATCAAGTTGAGCTGTGAAACATTAGCCACAATGCCCAAATACCTGTCCATGCTTCCCACTCACCGTAATAGCCGCCTGATTCATACTACACCCACTACTCGCAAAAAAGATATACTGCACAATCGTCATCGCAATCGCGCCCAGATACATCCCCACCGTAGCCCCAATCAGCACACCCCTCCAAAGCCCCGAATCCGTATCCTCAATCTTCTCAATACAATACTCCGCAAAACTGTGTGCCAAGTCCACCAACAGCACCAGTCCTAGCAACAAAAACAATATCGCCCCAACAAAAGCCACATAATTTCCCCAAACCTCAAAAAACGAGTTCGGAATCAAAAAGCTCACAACAATGAGTCCCACCCAAACCAATAACTTCGGTCCCCAAAATCCATTCTGTACAGCAGCTCTTTTATCCTTCGAACTATTAACCCCAATCAAAAGAAACGCCAAAGCGAAATGAAACAATCCCAGCGCAAAGTTTACGCGATGCACGGCTGCGAAACCTGTACATTCGTTTCCACCGCACGAAATCGTGACGTAGTCGAGTAAGACGCTTTGGAGTTTCTTGACGGCCCAGGGAGTCAACAAGACCCAGGAGAGGAGGGAGTTTATGAGGAGGATAAAGGCGTAGGCGATTCGGGTTGCGATGCTGTTGTTGCATTTGCCGCAAGCGCTGCAGACGGCGCCGCAGGTTGCTGCGCCGCAGCAGGAGGCGCCGAAGATTAGGAGGGTGCCCATTGAGGGGACTGCCAGGAGGGGCAGTGATAGTAGTGCGCCCATCGTTGTGGTGGTGGATGGTGTTGTTTGTGTTGTTGAAGCCTAAGATCTGGGCTGCTGCGGATGGAGTTGCGATGCGGCTCTGCGCACGTGGCTCCGATGACGCAGGTCAGAAGTTCTTGCCTCAGGTATGCATCGCTCGACCTACGACTCTTCTCGACTGACTTTCGCTGTGACATCAGATGTATCGAAGTTCAGTAGAAGTTATGTAGGTAGCCACTCAATATTAACATCAACACATTTCCCTTGCCTCTACCACCCAAGATCCAATATCTTCAAGATGACCTTCCAACAAGAGTTTCACTCCTGGTTCTCCCCTCCACCTTCAACAAACCTATCCTCCTCTTCTCCCTCTATTGGTTCTCCCGCCCCAAACCCAACCCAACTCTCTCTCCAACCAAACAAACGCACAATCCTAGCCTTTCTCCGCCACTGCGGATGTCCATTCGCAGAGAAAACATATATTCGTCTCCGAGAGGCTGCGAAAATTCATCGAGATATAGATTTTGTAAGAAAAAAGTCCCCAAACCACTGTCACTACGAAGAGTTGTTCACGCTGATGTGTAATAGATCGCAATCTCCCATTCTTCAAAATCACATACAGAAACCTGGAAGAAATCCTTACCACAATATGGAACCGAGCCTGAGAATTTGAGGGTGATTGTTGATGAAGGACGAGAGATTTATGGGGCTTATGGTAAGATGAACTCGATGATATGGAGTTGTGCTCCCTTGGCGTTATTCTTCGGCTTCATCCCGGCCTTCTGCAGCCCCCTCACCTTCTCTCTGTTTTGCTCGCTAACCCTCCCCTCTCCAGGCCTAGGAACTTCTTCGTGGATGCATGTCCTCTCACCAGCAAGTATGTATAATGTGTTCAATTTAGCAAGTAAAGAAGGGATTAAGAATCGACCTACGGAGAGTGGGAGTCGATGGCAGCAAGGTGGGTATTGGGGAATAGGACAGGATGGGAAAGTGAAATGGGGACGTGCCGCGGAGAGGGCGGATGATGTACCGGATTTTGAGGAGGGGGTTAGGGCGGTGGGATAGAGAAAGGTCTTTGATTTCATTGAACAGGTCCACCACGCGTGTGATGGATTTTGTCGACTGAGATGATGATGATTCTGTTACCAGTCGTCGAAACGAATCGTATGCCCGCGTATCCAAGAAATACTTGCTTGAGTCTATGTCAAGTTCGGATTCTCCTGCGGGCGTGACTGTTGCATCAAGCCTCTCAATGTGAGATTTCCGATGACTCTCTAACCAATCTTTGACCTAAGTTCACAGCCCGATGACTTCCCATTCATCACTCGCTGTAGAAAGCCGTGGCGGACGTAGCTTCTGTACTGTTTTGGCTGCGCTCTCTCGTAATGCTTGGCTGAGATGAATAATTTCGACTTACAGCGAATGCAAGTAGATAAAGGATTTGCCTTGATCGAGGAAATCCTCGTCAAATCTTCCAAACCAAGCCGACCCGATGCTCTTTTGCGGGTGGCCGGCGCGAAGAGATTCAATCGTCCAACCGCGATGTGTAAGCTGTCGATGTTTCGAGGCCCATCTTGACTTGTATGCGCTGGACTGCCTGTGCAGTGAAAGATCGAGGATGGGATTGAGGTGCTTCTGGAGGAAGATATTATGTTCATGCTGACTTGCGGCGCGCATCTCTTTCCGGCTTCCAATTTCTGTCGGGCACAGTATCAATTGGTATGTTAATGCTTTCCATAAGAAAATGATGTCTGTAATGCACAATTTCCGGACACTAGACTTGCTGCCTCATGATGAACGAAATCGGGTCATGATTCTCCACCTCCATCGTGACCGTCTTTCGAATGCCATGCATAAAATCAGGAGGTCCGTCGGGTGCCACGCTGGAACTCCGTCTGACTGAAGATGAATGCATGAATCGATCAACATTGAATTCGTTATCGTGGGGCACAGACGCTGCGCGCTTGCTCGGCGGTTCTGAGATAGTCTTGTCGTTGCGTCCTGATGTGATGTTGCTGCCATACTCGCTGAGGATGAGAGTGCCGTTGGTATGGAATCGAAGAGCCATCGGTCGGCCGATCGGGATTGTGACGCAGATGAGGCCCCATCCAAGCAGGACTTCCAAAGCGCACAGAAAGCTGACAATGCCCGTTCCATCACCTCCTGCTTGATGGAGTCGAACGTACAGGCGCAGAGCCACTGCAGCGACCGGTATGCTGACCAGTGGGAAGGCAAATGCAACGTAGATACTGACTTTGCGATTGACTTTCGTATGCAATTTTCTGAAGAGGTAGAAAGGTAGCAGAGCAGGAAGCAGCAGGTTGATGATCATCAGGACGATGGCAGCGCTCCAGCGAGAGACAGGCGCAGAGCATCCGGTGGGGTGGGCATCTAAGCTTTGACTGCTTGGACATCCGGCCGAGACGATGATGGGATTTACGATGGCTGAGCAGACGCAGAACGCTATGCTTGCCCAGCATATCCTCTTGTCTTTGCGACCGATGATGATTTCTTCCAACTGGCCCAGTGATGCACACGATGCTGTGCCACATGCAAGAAGGAGGAATATGATATTCGCGTAGACCAGCTAGTATTATTTAGCAAAGCAGACCTGCTACTAGAAGCACATATCTACTCACCTTCGAGGCATCGGCGTATGCTTCCGCAGTCAATCGCTCAGGAGCCTTGCCAGCACCCTCATGCAGGGCTGCAAACATGAGAGCATAGCTGATTGCGGCGAAGACGTAAGCAGCGCACAAAACGCCATCAGTCCTGGTGAATTTCCTCCTGATGAGATGCCGAACGATCAGTGTGAGCGAAGCATAGCAGAGCGACAGCACGGTGACGATCCATAGACCTGGCTGATGCTTCCAAGTCGCCCAAGTTGTGAACCGCGGTCCCTCGATAGCTGACGAAGCCATTTGTGCTCTCAAGTCTTGGGATCCTGATTCTGGTTCATTGATGCTGCATTGTAGGTGAATTGAGAGCCCCTGCTACATTTCCTGAACGACACAATCGAGACCTGCGGTGTGATGATAGAAAGGGAGATCCTTCACGGGAGATGTGGAAACTAGATGATCAGTGAAATAAGGTTCATGTCAGAAGGCCGTTGGCGTATCGAGGGCTTGTGCTCGGTGAGAGCCGGCGAACGAAGGATTGACAGCGCTGCTGGTCGCGTACTGCACGAGTAAGCAAGCTGTTTTTGCAGCCCCGTATATTTGCTCATAGGCGATTGTGCATGGCTTCAGCGTATTCTTGCATTCAGCGGCAGATTCACACATGGATGCTGGTCCACCGCCATGGAATCAGTCTCCCTTCCCGCGGGCTGTTGAATCCTGCGAAGTGATGTGAGGTCTCGTTGGTGTGACGGACGGGACAATGATAGCCGGGAGAAGTCAAAAGGCGCCACAATTCGAGGTACTTTGCGGGTTAGTGTTGATGGTGTTCTTCTCCATCCTGTTCTCGATGGCAGCTTGGCCACCGCGATGCCGCGCAACCTGTTGGCTTGTGTGAGCAGGGCTGAAGTCGTAGCACTGGCTACGGACTTCGCACTCGTGGCATATCTCCGTTGCCCTGTCGTGGAGCATGTCTGCAATTTCTACGCGTTGTTGCAGATGTAGATCTCCAATTCGGAATGCTAGTAAGTGGCAGGGACTTTCACGATATCTGCAGCCAATCACAAAGGGGCTCGGCCAGCTCGGTCACCGCCGCAGACGTGCTTTCCCGGCTTTCACCTTTCGCGGCAAGCTTCCTGCAACCTCACCTCTTCTCCCGCCGCTGTGACTCGCCTGTCGCACCGTGAGGCACAGCTGAGGGGGCAGACGAAAGTGGTAGGATCTGCATTTCGCAATAATGTCCGTCCGGCTACAGCTCCTTCGCCTTGTGTTCGTGCATGCTACAAATGCGTGGCCCCTCCCCCAAGAAGTGCTGAACGATCCTGGCGGCAGGCCCGAGTGGCATCCCCATCTCCACAATCTCGTCAACATGAAGTCTGGGCGCTGACACCGTTCACACTCTGCCCTGACCCTCGTCTCCTCGTGGCGACCGCACGCAGTCGAGCATTTTGACATGGTACAGCTACGGTGAAAGCCACGCTGTCGGCAACAAAAACAACATCCGAATTGGTGCACAGTACACAGACATATCACGAGAAGTCTGGGCATTGACTTGGCAGCTCGACGCGAAGGAGCTACTTGCAATTGCCAGCGCATTGTGCTTTGGTCGAAGTGGGCTCTGCAATTCTGTCCCAAGTAACCAACATCTAGAACCGGCGACGAGCTGAGACGACGTTGCACACAAGTCTCTCAGCTGGCAAAAGCCAACATTAGCCCGTCATGGTCGGCGTTCTCAGCGATGTTAAGTACAGCGACCATGCCGTCTCAGAAGTTGCTGGACCATCATCACCATCGTCGCCAACTGGACAAGATGAAATCATCAACATCGATGGGCCTCCACGAGGCATGTCTACCGCCTTGGACAAGCGCGACATGTGGCGGATGGGCAAAATTCAGGATTTGCGTAGATACTTTGGTCCGTGGGCGATACTCGGATTTGCCTCGATTCTAGGCTGCGCTTGGGAATATGCTCTGATCACTGTCATCTGGTCTCTGCCAAACGGAGGACCGGCTGGAGCTGCGTACATGTTTCTGGCATGCATTGTGGGACTTTTCCTCTCGACGCTTAGCTTGGCAGAGATGAGCTCCATGGCCCCTTCCGCGGGAGGACAATACCACTGGATCTCGGAATTTGCACCACGATCGATACAGGAATTGCTATCCTATCTGGTAGGGTGGCTGACTGTGCTTGGATGGCAGGTCGGACTGGCAAGCGTGAGCTATGCGGCCGCTGTGCAATTGGAAGGACTTGCCATTCTCGTCAACCCTTCAATCACCTTCGAAGGCTGGCATGCGACTTTATTCACTATTGCCATTGCACTGGTAGCAGTGCTGTTCAACACGGTCCTTGTGGAGAAGTTGCCGGTCTTCGAGTTCATCATCCTGATCCTGCACGTTGCAGCGTACATTGCATTCGAGGTTGTGCTCCTAGCAATGGGTCCTCAGTCTTCCCGAAAAGAAGTGTTCGAGCAGTGGAACAATGAGAATGGATGGCCGAATCTGTCAACTGCTGTGCTCATCGGCATCATCGCACCAGTCACCACACTCACTTCGGCCGACTCTATCTGCCATTTGGCCGAGGAGCTCAAAGATGCCAGCAAATGGCTTCCACGCTGCATGGTCGGCGCCGCAGCCCTCAACTTCAGCATATCATTCCTCATGCTGCTCACAGTCCTCTTCCGAGCCGGCGACATCGAGGCTGCCATCAACTCTCCAACCGGACAACCGTACATTGAGATCCTACTCAACGCTACTGGGTCCGTGACCGGTACTGCAATCATGGTAGCCTACATCATCCTCAGCTTAATGTTCTGCGTCATCAACATGGTCACCACATCAAGCCGACAACTCTACTCATTCGCTCGCGATGGAGGTCTACCCTTCTCCAGATTCTTCTCAAAGGTCTCAAGCCGCAACATGATCCCAATGAACGCCGTCTGCGCAACTCTAGTCTTCACAGTCATCCTCTCACTAGTGTTGATCGGCTCCTCACTAGCCTTCAACATCATCGCATCACTCGGAGCAGCAGCAATTCTAGGCTCTTACCTCATTTCCATCAGCTGCATCACCTACCGCAAGCTGACATGTTACCAACTTCCAACGACAAGATTCCCACTCGGCAAACTCGGACTTCCAATCAATATTTTGGCGCTGTGCTTCCTCAGCTTGGCATTTGTTCTGGTCTTCTTCCCAGCTGCACCGAACCCGACGCCGGAGTCTATGAACTGGGTGTCTTTGATCTTTGGGTCAGTCATGCTCCTGGCTTTGGTCATGTTCGTGGTCAAGAAGAGGCATGAGTATACTGGACCTGTGGTACAGGTTAGGAGGGAAGAGGAGTGGAATGATACTGAGCTTGATTCTAAGCGTATGTCGTAGTGGCTAGGTAGACACAGAACATGCCTAGAGCTCATACAATTGTCTTACCTCCCAGTGGTGTGAAGTAGAGACTTCACGTCACTGGCTCACTCGGAGATATTTGATCATGTTTCGTTCATTATTCTATGCTGCGAGTTATGATGATCTCGCTTTCAATGCCATTGGGTATCTCGTCCAGCTAGAGCTGGGCATCTCCTCGTGGTGTGAGGAGGTAGGTAACAAGTGCAGTCTGTCGCTGCCATGCCATATTCGTAGTATTCATGCCATCCTAGAATCCTCGCCATAACGTTTCTCGATCCAAACCCACGCAACGTCCTGTATAGCAAAGTGTCCTTCCATCAGTGAACAAAGGAAGGAAAGAGATAGAAAGAAAGAAAGAAAGAAGAAAGATGCCTCGACTTGCCATCGGGGCTACACTCTGCCGTATAGTTGTTGTGACGTGCCCAGCCATGAGGTCCATCGCTGACACTGGGCGCGACACATTGTTCAATACTGTCATGACCTGCATTATCGTAGCAGACGAGGCCGTCAATCTGGCACTGTTTTCGTGCTGTGTCATATCCCAGTCAACGAATGTGCTCAGCGTGCTCAGGACCCCATTGGCAGAACCCCCAGGCAAAAAAGACGTAACACCCACCAAGAGCCTGGCAACATCATACCAAGCAATTACATGCTCTATGTCCCTCAAGAATCCTTACACGGAAATCTTGAAGATCTCGAGCGCAGTCCTCAACAACTGCTGCTCGAAGAGCATAGTATCCGCCAACTTCTTCTCCATCTGAGGTGAAGCCGCCAATGTGTCATTCAAAGTTCGAATTCGACTCACAGCATAGCCCTTAAAGCCATTCACGCCCTCGGTGTCGAGCTGAGCTGCGTGGTGGGCTAGATCGACGAGGAGCTGGTCGATTGCGGCCTTGGCGTAAATTGGTAGATGCTCACGCCAGTTGCTGATCTCAGGCCCGTACGGGACGATAGCACTCTGTGTGTTGGCAGCGGCGGGCATCGTGAGTGCTTGCGTGTTTGGGTGAGCAGTCGACTTCTTCTGTGCAGAGGCCGTCACCATAGCACGTGCAAGGTCCCAGACCATCTTCTCGGCTTGAGCGGCATTGTATTTGATGGAGACGCTCGAAATGGCTGTTGTGGGTTCGAGGAGTTGCGCGCAGTGCTTCCTTAAGCTCCTTGGTCTTGGATCTGGACTCATTCTGGCCATTGGCAGAGATGGTACAGAATTGAAGCCGGGCGCCCTTGTGGAACTTGTGCATGACCGTATCTAGAGCGTTGAAGATCTCCTGTGGGGTTCCAGAGACTCGTGTCTCAATCTCTTCTTCCGCTCCAGCATTCATGGGACTAGCAGCGGTAGTATTGCGCTCCTTTGCGCCTCTCAGAAGATTGGCCAGGCCTTTGAGGTCCTTGTTGCAGGTCTGTACCTCCTTGAGAAATCTACCTGCCTTTCCGTTCGCCTTGGTGAATTTCTTGTCGTTCCGGCACAGCTCGACAAGCTTGTCAGTGATTGAGACTTGCCATTCGACTTCGGCAAGGTCGTTGAAGTCGGTGTCGGGAATTGGGTAGCCATCGGTTGGCAAAGACACCGCTTTGATGTTCATGGCAGCCTCAACAGATGGCAAGGGTATTCCTTCGGAATGCTCTGCTTCGGGCTCGTCCATAGTCGTGTCATCGCGCTCGCGTTGTTCGCGCTCTTGATCAACACGTGCTTGATGCTCACGGCGACGCTGTTCCTCCTCGCGACGCGCCATCTCTTCCTTGTGCTGTTTCTGGCGCTCGAGCTGCTCTGGACGCCATCCAGGTCGCTCAGATGGATACTTCTGAGGCATGCGCTCTGTCTTCTGGCGCTTCGGTGGCTCTGGTCTCTGGTTCTTGTTGATATCTCGAGATCCTTTGCCGCTTCTCATGCCTGGGTTTACCTCCTTAGCCTCATCGGACTTCGTACTCTTACGTCTCGTGAGGCTCTCCTTCAGTGGTTTGAATGCGAAATCCTCATCGGGAGCGTTCCCAGCATTCATCAGAGCGTCATCGCCGGATTGTAGTTGGAATTTGTTGTAATGCGCTGGGCTGTGTCAGTATTCTGGTGAGGGCACAAATCAGACTCGAGGCTACCTTTTGCTTTCTCGTTCTCTTTCCGCTCATTCTCCTTTCGTACAGAGTTGAACTTGTCCTTCTGGTGTGAGTTCGACACGGTTGCGTTTGATCGCTGCATCAGTGCGATGAAATCTTCTTGGGTGTCGGATCGATGTTGGAGATGAATTTGTCGGAGGTGGGGTCTGAAGTCCAGAACGAGGTTCTCCGTTCGCCGCTGAAGTGGGAATTCTCTTGGCAAGGTTTTGTAAGTGAATGCTTCTTCAGGCGAAAGCGCGGAGGCTGGCTCGAACGCGAAAATATCGCGTCGCTCGTTCACCACCTACGTCTGGCGACTTTCAGAATGCTAGTGAAGGCGACTGCGTCGACGCTCTGACCACATCGCAAGTTGAGCATAAAAGCCCACCTTCCGCCTCAATTCCTCTCTCTTCCTCCACATCACCACCGCAACAACCCATCTCTCGAATCACTCCAACTCCACCATTTGATCACCGACCACTCGTTCGCTGAATCAGCTGACTGGCGGTACGGCTTGAAGCCGTTGGGCTGACCCAACAAGGTGCAAGGCAGACCCCAGCGAACAGGTCCATTGAGTACGGCACAGGCTTGCACTGTCGCGAGTAGCTCTTTGACGGCTCTATGTTTGGCGGAACCACCTTGCCTGCTGTTGAGTCTACAATACGCAGAGATTGGATGATGACGCAATGGCAACAGCCCTCAGAGTCGCGATCGGATGACCCCCCTTAGTGAGCTTGCCTCGCAAGGAAAACCCCTGTCGTCGGCGAACCTTGAGAGAGCAGTGGGCGAGGACAACAGCTGGTGATGATATCGCAGGTTTGTGGAGGTTGTCTCACTCCCATCCCCATCGGTGTGCGGGCCGCCGTTATGGCCCGCGGATGCTAACATTCATTCGTAGGCCATCAGATGCCTGGCTGCAAGCTGGGAGCTGGAGGCTGTCGTTCAAGAACTTCAAGGTCCATTATATACCATCGGAGTACCTGCGATACAACATGTCCCAGCTGCAATTGTATCGTTTCGCGCTTTGTCCTTCCACTGCCCCATTGTGTATTCTCTTCGAAGCTCTTTTTCTTCGCGTGTTCGACTCTATGCTATCAAAAGCCCATTTGCGATATGGTTGCATAGCTTGACATATAAGAATTGTGATGGTGTATGGAATG
This sequence comes from Pseudocercospora fuligena, assembly GCA_014298035.1. NCBI lineage: Eukaryota > Fungi > Ascomycota > Dothideomycetes > Mycosphaerellales > Mycosphaerellaceae > Pseudocercospora > Pseudocercospora fuligena. The sequence goes on from JABCIY010000022.1 coordinate 102,398, forward strand.
CAGCCAGGTCCAGACGCGATATCCCATGGCGTGAAGATGCGAAGTATGGTGACTGATGAGAAGGACAAAACAGGAGAGATGAAGTGCAAGGTGAAAGGCGCACGAGCCATGCGAGCCTCAGGCCACAGTCTTGGCGCGACTCCCGAGTCCACTCCTTCCGCAGCACTCTCTGCATCACTCACACTTCACATTAACACTTAAGAGCACAATGGAAGGCCATGAAGAGGCGCGACCACGAGGGATACGCATGAATATCCCGTGAGCTATGGAGGCCCTCACTTTTACTGCCTCCTAGACCCTCTCGCATCTCTTCTGCCTCATAAACACAGGTGCTACTGCGGGACGTCCTCTCATGCCGAAGCATGGGACTATGTATCATCGCCTACATTCTCTTCACTTTTGGTTCTCTCAGCTTCACTGTTCTGCCAGCAACTCCTGTGAAATAAGGGCCAACTCATGAAAGATTCAGTTGGCGAAAGACTCATGGTCTCGAAGTGCCCAGTCTCCGTGTCTCACTTTAGACGACTCAACATCATGCTTTCCCACATCAAGATGTCGAGTGAAGATGCTTTCATCGGCAAAAATCATATACTTGAGAGAAGGTTCTGCTCACAAATCAACAAGGATCTCACCTCGGACGCCTCCGCTTAAACTGGTTTTCTGTCAACATATGTAAGAGTAACGAGCACTTCCATGGGGGCTATAACTCCGAGAAATAGCACAAATATTTATTCTGCAGATTCTGCTCACGCCGGCTTTTCAAACGACCTGGCATTACAAAAGAGCGTGTGAGAATAGCAAGAAACTCGGGACAATGTTCAACCAGGAGACTATGGTCAACGCACTGTGGATTATTGAAAGCCCTCACAAGCATAGCGCACCACTCACCGCTAGCAGATCGGAAGCTATTCAAGCGTTACCTACATCAGCACCACGCCCGGCATGGAGCATTTCGACTAACGATGTGGAAAGAGGCATCTCACCTTGCGAGCTTCGTGCCGATCACTTGCAGTGCGCTGTCTACTGTAACAGTAAGTACCCCGGGGATGAACGCGAACTTGGAACAAAATGTGTACCATCGAGCGACCTCACGCCCATGGCTCTCGCGGTCCTGCTCGCAATCGGCTCCTTGAAAAGATGATCCAGGCCACAGTGAGACGTGGCGCACCGAGAGCACCACTGATTCTGTGAAGCATTGAACCCTCTCATCTTACAGACTCAGAAAGAAGAACTTGCCATCCGTTGCTGATTGTGGCAACAAGCGCCAAGGCATTGAAGTGCACACAGTCGCATCTTCTTGATCCTCGTAATCGCTTGATTACTTCACACTGCACTCTCACCAGCTAGCACTTCCACTTACTTGTCAAGAGGAACTGCCATGTCGGCATTGCAGAGTTTCTGGCCAAGTGCCATCACCTTACATGTGAGCAATCAAGACTTCTCACATTGACCTCTCATCAGGACTGGCGCAGCTGCTGCACAGGTCGAAGCAAGCGAGGCCCTCGACACAATGAATCGCGCGAAGAAAGCTGTCTGCTCTGGTGAAAGCTGGACACACCTCACCTGCGAGGATTTTCGCGACTACTGATACTTCACAAGAAGGACAGGGAGACCGGCTTGGCTTGGGCTAGCCTCTCAAGGGAGAAGGACTCAACTCGATCAGTGGAGTTACAGATTGCCGCACAGCGCAAGCTCCATCCTTCTTCCACTGCAGTCGTGCATAGATGGGGATATAGCGGCCATAGCTTTATAACGCTCTTGGAGAGAGCAATTTTTTAGCGAACGCAACAGCTGCCTCACAACTGAATCTCTATACGACTGAGTTGCTTCGCGTACAGCACGCAAGTAATGACCACCATAATACAGCATCTAGAAGACAAGGTGTAACCTGGATCAGTGGACTACTGCAACAATTCCCGTAAGATACTTCAACACATTTCGGATCGGACGACTAACCGGTTGACGCACTATTATCACGCAATGATGCCTGTCATCGAACAAGCGATCGCGCGTTGTGAATGATGGAACTACCTCACAATTGAGTTCCACCACGACTGAGCTGCTCGACACACAGCACGCGGGAAGCAATGATGTTAGTGCAGCATCTCAGAGAAGTGAGGCTACCGAGACCGGTCAAATTCCGTAACGTCACACACTATAGCTCGACCACGTGTGCTTGGATATCGATGTCCGACTAGAACGCGAGGAGGATGATAGAATGCTTACCATCGAAAGTGCCACTCACAATGGTGATCGATAGGAGGTATCTCAGCGCGCATGCTTCTACCAGCTCTCCTTCCGATGCATCAACTGGTGGCAGTAGTATGAGCATCGTATGACCTCTCACGCGCGAAAACCGTCATTCATGAAGATGTGTCATAGGGGGACCTCACACCGGAAAGTCCACCAGGTTCGTCTACAGATCGATGCCTGGCTGGAACTCAATGAGCATGGCATGAATTCAAGAGCGCAGATTGCAATCCACAAGGGTGAGCTGCAGAGAAGTCTCCCGTGAGCAAGCTCCATCAGACCTGCTCACAAAGCTTTGTCTAGTTGAAAGATGGTGAGCATAGCACGGTCCTCGGCGTGAAAGCGATGAGCTGTCATAGCGAACCACAAACCCATCTCACACCAGCAGCTTCGCCAAGTCTAGCTCGCGTACTTCAATCGTCTCGGAAGACAGCGGGCGTTGCATTCCAGCTTACTCTGAGAGTGCAGTCCGTCTGAGTGGACGAGCGATCTATGCCACACTCGTAGCTCCACCAATGCTGCTTCCAGGTCGTCATCTGGTCGGAACGAAATGAGCACCTGGTCGCTCTTTTGCATGGAAAGCACAAACTCTGCTGAGACTTTGCTAAGAGGGAAAGTGGTCACTCACATCAGAACTTCCACAAAGTCTGCTCATACAGCGATCTCTACTTGAGACCCAATAAGCATCGCACGCCGTCTCACATAGAGAGGGAGCTCTCTAACCTCGTGAGCGACGAAGAACTCTCACGTATCAAGCTCTTCAGACATTTTACCACGATATGAAGCATGAAGTGAAGTAGCAGCATAGGACATTGCTATTTCTGGAAGTGAGTATGAAGCCTTGTGTGGACGATATTTGAGGCATCCGTACGTCTCACATACTTAGCTTTCCACCATGGAAACCCACAGCACAAAGCATGAAAAAGCTGAGCAGCATAGCACCCTGTTTCATGGAGAGGGAGCAAAAAGCCCTGCAGAAGTTACGTGAGACATCCCTATTCCTCACGCATCGAGCTCTTTCGCATCTGGAGCCCTCGCTGCGAAGCATGAAGAGGCTTAGCAGCAAAGTACACTGCTTCCTAAAAGAGAGGGCCTGTAGGCTTGGAGACGATGTGTAAGATGCCTGCATGTCTCACGCCTCGAGCTCACCTTTGATTACTTATGCAACATGAAGCAAAAGAATGACAGCTCGCATAGTATATTTTACCATGACGGAAGGGCCTAGGACGTCTTGAGGATAGGTGAGCCACCTACATTGCCCACGCATCAAGTTCTTCGGTATTGAGCTATACGGCATGAGACTTGAAAGGCAATGGCTGGCATGCTATATAGCCTTACGCGAGAGAGAGAGTGCCGGCTTTTGTGGACGTTGAAGACGTCTCACGATCAAAACTTTTAACACCGATGCCCTCGCAGGCTCTACTGATCAGAGCACAACGTGCATGATGTTTCTCGTTTCGAAGAGCGAGTTCTTGAGGCCCGTGAGCAACGAAGATGTCTCCCGCACCAAGCTCGTTGCGTATGTCCTAATCGACATACAGGACGAGGACAATGGCTAGCATAGTACAGCATCTTTGACAGAGACAGTGGTGACACTTGCGCAGCCTCATGCTGCCTCACGCTGATAGCTCCATAGATGAGAGACATTATATCCAGAACGACAAGGACAATGACATCCACGCACTGACTGCTCAAGCCGAAAGCTCCATTACGACTAGGTGAAAGCAACCCTATCTCACCAACATGCCTTCATGTCCCTATCGGATCATTGCTGATCAAACTTGTACAATGAGCATCTCAGCCGGAGCGCTTATATCGAAGTAGATTTACGAAAGTGGATCAATAGTGTATCTCTCGTAAACCACTTCGTGTTATTCGATAAACTTTTCGACAACCAAAAGCACAATGGCATTCATGGAGTAGTCCATCTTGAGGAACTTCTCATTGGGATGAGGTGAGAGCGACTGTGTCTCGCCATGATGCCTTCACGTCCTCTTTGGATCACCACTGTCTACACCTATACAGTGGAGAGCTCGGAGTCAGCGCTGGTATCGAAGCGCATTATGTAAAAGTGAAACGATGCCACGTCCTCTCTTACACAGCTTCCGGATGGCTAACCTTCATCTCAACACCTGAAAGCACAATGGTATCCACGAAGTGAGCTTCCATGAGGAGATGCTCGTTCGACAAAGTGGGTGCGACAATGTCTCACCACTAACGCTTCCTCTTGCCTTCGAGACGTGATCGTATACCTAAGTACAATGGATACCAAAGCACCAGCCTGCAGCAGGAAGCAAAGTCAGTGAAAGTGGAACAATGGCACATTCTCCCTTGCAGCAACTTCGTGCTCTTCGCATTTCATTCCAACAACTAGTAGTACAATAGTATCCATAGAGCCATCTCTCACCAGGAGAGTCTTCTCATTTCTCGTGATTCACGCAGTCCTTCACAACAACGCGTTCCGCTTCAACACAATGCCCATTATACACCAAAGAAGCAAACAAGACCTCTCCCAACGCCACGCTTCCGAAACAACTTGACATCTCAGGTGCGTTTCTCAAGCACCGCGACTCTTCCCCTTCTTCGCCTCCTGGCGCTTCAGCTCGGCCAATGTCTTCTTGCGGGCAGCGAGTTCCGCGTAGAGAGCGGCGGTCTCGGGATCGTGATGAAGCAGACCGGCCTCAATCTGCTCATCGGTGAAAGCTTCGTCACTCTCACCGTCCTCTGCCTCATCTCGCTCCTCTGTGTCGGCCTGCTCAACTGCAACTGGTTGTGGTACTGGCGGCAGGGTGGTTCTACCCGCAGTTAAGTTGCGGTTGCGATTTCTAGCAGATTGGGACACCGCATCGGGACCAGCATCCTTCCTCATCTGCGGCTTAATCCATTTCGTCTTCTCCTCCGCCTCGTCCCCGCCAGGGCGATTCACAAAGCTGTATTGCCGAAAGGGGATTGCGGTAGAGTGGGCGTTTGGGCGGAGTTTCCTCAATCGAGCCTTCTCGTCCGCGGTCTCCTGCTTCGACCAGCCATTTCGAGTGCCAAGGTGGTCGCCAGCGAGGGCAACTCGCTGTGTGAACGCGTTGTTGGAGTTGAGCTGCATCTTGAGGCAGTGGTACAGAGCGTTGATGCGCTCTGCCAGCTCCATTGTGCTGAATCTCGGTGCAATGTGGAGGAGGAGGCTGCCAGCAATGTCATCAGGGTGCGCGACATGGCCGAGGAGGATCTCGTCATCCGTGTATCCTTGTGCCAGGTGGACAGTGTCGAGGCTCGGCCTCGTAGCATTGCCCGCAATGCGCGGAACTATTCGATTGGCGTCGACTGTAACTTGGATAGCATTCGGGTCGTACTCGACTCGGACGAATCTGCTAGTGGATGTGGAGCCAGTCTTCTCCACCCAGTGCATATAGACAGGAGGCTCCTCCTCCTCCTCGGCGGGCACATCGGCTGGCACCTCGTCCATCTCGCCATTAACGGAGATGTCATCGCGATTGGCGGCAGCCTCGAGGTCTGCCATCGGGTCCTCGTCGTCCTCTTCTGCATCCTCATCAGCGGCAGTGGCAGCAGCATCGTCTTCTGCTGCTTCTTCATCCTGCTCGCCTCGACCGGCCTGCTCAATCAGCGCCTCTGTGTCAGCCATTGTCTGGTCGTACTCCATATTGGCAGCAGCTGCCCAAGTTGGCCGCCGCACTGGTGCAGGCTGCTCGTCGATCTCCATCATGTCGGCGGCATCTGCAATGTTCTCGGCGCGCTCCATCTTGCTGTAAGTGTGTTGTTGTTGGGGTTGTAAGGAGGTGGTTTGGGTGTCGAATGTGCAGATTGGAGTCGCGATGTCGAGATTGTTTTGAGCGAGGATTGAATCCAAGCTTGAAGTGCGACTTCTACGCGCTTTTCGAGGTGACTTCACCAGCAAAGAGCCGGAGTTGACCCTTAGAAGGCAAGAGCAAACGCTGCAAGCAAGACTCGGGAAGCGCTTGAGCTTCAGGAGGACCGTTCACCTCAGCCTCCTCTTTGTATAAAGCCATAACAATTACATTCTTATATCTGTTAGACAAAGATCGCAGCCTTGTCGAACATTCACTCATCAGTCAGGTCGATGGTCTCAGTCATCCTGTTGTTGACCATGGAGTACTGGGAGCGAGCTATCTCAGGGACGGGAGCGCGTTTTTGCGTGACTTTCGATCCAGAAGACATTGGAACCAGACGATTGCCAACTTCAGGGATACTGCTCAGAGCCACGCGTGTGCCAGTAGGCTTCGGCTTCTTCGGCTGGCCCCTTTCCGGATCAGAGCCGGCCTGCCTCTTCTTACTCACAGGTCCACCACGCATATAGTGAAGACAGCGAGGCGCCCCCAGCTCAAGCAAGAACTTCGGGAGGTCAACGGTATACAGCTTGTACGGAGTCTTGGTGTTCTTCTCATCATATGGTTTCCTACCAGATGGCTCCTGGCACTCTCCGTCGTAGTCAATAGGAATCACATCTAGGGCTTTATATCTGACCCGGACCATACTTGGTTCATCTGCCTTTGGCTTCTGGGGCTTGGCAGAAACGATGAGGTCTAATCTATCCAAGGACGATTGGCTGGCGAGCAGCAACTCTCTTGCTAAGAACGCCGGGGTGAAGTTCCAGAGAAACTGCCTCGCCCGGTCCTGGTTGTGCCAAGTGAAGTGGTTAGCCGCCGTCTGGCGCAGCTCCGGAAACGACACTGGTCGACGTTGCCACAGACTGGTCTTCATTCCCTCAAGCAACGAGATGGAAGAAGCCTTGGCCCGGACATAGAGACCCAGGACCTGGTGGTTAGGAAAGTCGGCTTTCATTGCTTTTTGGATCACGGAAGACTTGCAGATCTCAAGGATAGCGCCCACCAGTGTGTTCCAAAGACCCAGAAGCATACCATTGAGCGCAGCCACATCTCTGTTGGACCTTGCGATGCCTGCGAGCATGTGCACAAGCTGAGGCCGGGCGGCCTTGATCTCTTTGGCGATGGCGAGCGCTGTCGTTGGACCACAGTCTCGAATACCGTCGCTGTAGTCTCCTCCTGACAGCCATGCCGCAATGATCCAGTCGAATTGGGTGCGACCAGTTTTCTCCAGCTTCTGAGCCTCAATCTTCTGAAGATTCCGTTCTGCCAGTTTGCCCACATATCACAAGATGCATTGGCCTCCAAAGACAAGTGCATCGCCGTCACTAGTAAGCACAGCATCGACAAGTCCGGCTCTTTCCATTGCAACACACTCAGCTTCAGCCTCTGCTGGAGCAACTTGCACTGCAATCCCATTCGCTGCAGGAAGAGCTTCACAAGTGCTGTTGTATGGCCCAGGTCGAATCGATCTAGCACATCTTGAAAACTTGGGTTTGGCGGTACTTCTCGAATGTCCGAGGTCGTTCTGACAGTCGGCCTGCCACGCTTCACGGCTGGTCTGTCTGGTCCATCGAATACCAAGACAGGATCGACGCCTTCAAGCATGATGTCCTTGATGTGGTCTATGAAGGCTTTGGCAGCATGATTTATGCCACCTGCCCGAGAGTCAGCATGTCTATACGACTGTTCACCTTCGAATGATTTACCAAATGGTTTGTTTTTGAATACTGACTCTGTTTTGCAGGTGTGCTTAAAGAGTAGTATAGACGCATCGACGGCGATGCGTAGTGGTCGTCCATATTCTCGGAAATGGTCTCCGCTCTCTTGAGTGAGTGAAGTCTTCTTTGCCTTGCTCAGAGGCTCGACTACGTCCCAAAATCTACAAATGTCAGCGGAGTACTTTGCCCAAAGAAACGTAACCCAGACCCGGTGACTCCCATCCTGGCTAAATTTGCAGCAGGTCAGTGACTTCTAGTGAGGAGCATCATCAGTATACAGCGAAGTCAATGTGTATGCATTTTGTCTGAGCAGCAAGATAATGATGAGATGTTGTGTAAGACGCGTTTTGACGCGACAAGAGATGAGATGAGGCTCTTCTGACTGCCCAAAGTCAAAGCCTAGCCAGGATACGAAAATCAACCACATGATATCCGGAGGATGAACAAGTTGCACTGATCTCTTCTTGCAGATTATGCGTTCAGCAAACGATGATCTGTCTGCCATTGTGATGATTGTTCTTTCGCGATGGAAGGGAAGAAAGAGAGATGGAGTTGGAGATGGAAGCGTGAAGTCTATTTGTGCCAAGCCAGGCAGCATCAGTTTTGATTAAGAGGTTAATCAATAGCTAAGTATTGACAATCTTGCTCTCCGTTTCACTGCAACTTGAGCATTCTAGTTCTACGATGTCTTTCCAGAAACCTCCTCACCCTGTTCCATATCGCGACCAGCTTCAACTCCGTGCACCACAACCTCCTTATCCTCCTTCGTATCCATTGCAGAAGCGGCATCTCTCGCGTCTGCAACAGCCAGAGCCTGATGCGGAGTGATTTCAGCGGTCGTGGAAGCCTTACCACCATCATTTGTCGACTTCTTCTTGCTGCTTACAGACTGAACTTTGCTGCGTTGGCCTTCATCTGTGAAAGCAGCTGTGAAAGTTGGCACAGACCATTCACTGCCAGTGAAGGATCTGAATTTCAGGGGATTTCTTGTCCATTTGCGACTTGGTCGCTTGGCCAGCTCCTTTACTGTGAGCTTTCTGATCTTCTTGTTGTCCTCGACGAGGCCAGAGCTGATTGGCTCGTCGCTCGGAAAGTCGTTGTCTTCAGCAGAATCTTCGTCAATTGACGATGAAGCCTGTGGGCCAACTGCTGTCTGGGCTTGAACAGTCTTCTCTTTCGCTGCCGATCGAGGAGCGACCACCAAATCCTGATGGTCTGCTTCCCGATGATCGTGGGCTTGATCCTCCTTTGGCGAAGTTTGCTTGCCTGATCCGAGTATAGGAGGCATATAGATCCATTCGCGTGGTCTTTGGACTTTCCTCCTACTCTTGATCCTCTCCTTTTCCCGCTCATAGTCCGCATCTGACCAACCACGCCTTATTTGCTCCTCCTTCAGAGCACCTGTGAACCGTTTGGAGTAGGTATTATTCTTGGGTTTGTTGAGCTCTAGTGCATCATAAAGCTCACTGATACGTCTGGCAAGTTCTTCATTCGAAAAGTTCTCTGCCAGTCGAAGAAACAACGTGCCGTGAAGGTCGTCCGGATGAGCAACCAGACCCAGAAGTATTTGCTCGTCACTGTAATTTTGTGCAAGATCGCGCGTATCTAAAGCAGTCATGTTACCAGTCTGCCTCTGCGAAGGGATCTTTCTGGCATCGATCTGGACTGTAATCGCGTTTCCTGCGGGTGGCGGCTGGCCAGCACCTGTCGACACTGGCGAAGTGTATTCTGCGACTGCATTGATCTGTCTAGGTTCTTCGTCTGGCCCATCTTGTACATTCTCGCCCTCCAGGTCTGCAAGGCCGCCATCAACAGACACTTCATCCTCGGTCTCGCGTTGTTGGCCATTGTTGTCGGACGACGATGACTCGGCTGTTGTCGTTGCACTTTTCGCAGGTTGAACGACTTCTTCCTCTGCTCGGCTTGTGCTATCAGACATGTCGGAATTGCGACTCGAAGGTGTACTGATGACGCTTTTGAGAGGAGCCAGAGCGAAGAATACCCTCCGGAAAGCGAGAGCAGATCGCGCAAACAAGTCGACTGTGCTAGACCAAGTACTCTAGACGTGTCTCGGCCATTTCATTGTTTCCATTGTGTTCCCTCTACAGTCGTCAAGTCACGTCACTTCGATCAAGTTCTCGCATTCTCCAGCCCTGATGTACAGTCACGAAGGGGACCTGGCTTTGAGGTCCTGCCAGAGTCGAAGAGACTGCTCTTCAATCATCCATCTTCTCAAGGCGAGAGCTTGCCATCTTGGGTCTGCCTCAATTCGATGATGATATATGAATTCAGCTCGCCACATATTTTTCTGAGCTTCAATTCTTTGACTCCTTAGCTTATCTACATTCAGGTGCCCTGAAGGGTCCTCGGGAGTTGCCCACCGTCTGCGGGCAAACATTCCTTCCTCAAGTGCTTTGGTCGTCTCAACAAATTTCTGGTGAGCCGGACGAACTGTTTCCCGCCAGTGCTTCTGTCGCGTCACGTACTCTTGGGTTTTAAGCTTCAGATCGTCTAAAGTGATGTTGCGAAGTGCTTTGAAGCCAGGCCAATTCGGAGGGAGGCGCAGGTCCTCCAGCCTTGTGACTGAGCTCGTGTCTATGTGGATAGCTTTGAGATTGTCCACACACCTCAGATCGTACAACGCCGCGCTTGTCACGTGCGATGGGCAATTGCCGAAAGACAGATAGACTTTTGTCGTAAATCGCATAAGAGGAAGACACATCCGTAAGTCCTCGTAAAAGCGGAAGTCTAGGTCATGGGAGTCGAGGACTTTGTGTAGCCCCTCGCGGTGAATGGTCTGACACGCGAAGAGCCATTTGAACGAGGCTGTTCGCCAGCTGGAAGATATCTTCCGGAGCCACCTGGAAGGCTTATTGTCGAAACGCCATACTTTTGAGACATCTAGCACGTCCGGGAATGTATCGGAGAAGAATTTGTCGCGCTTGAAGTAGTCTTTGAACGTAGAGGCCAGAATTAAGTCGTATATCCGTAGTCGTATCTCAGTCGGCAAGTTCAACAGGCCGGTGCGCTGTCCGGGAACGGGGACTAATGGGTCTTGCACCAAGTTCAAGAGGCGCTGGTTTCGACTCAAGACATCCTCAACTTCTGGTGCTAGCTCGTTGTACAGCCGTACGTGGTCTCGCAAGGCGTCTTGCATGATTTGCTTCGTTCTTGCTCGCAGTACTAGATACATCTTTGGCCGTACTCGACTTTCTGTGTTGTGATCAGTGGCACCTCGTGGAACAGTATGAAGGAGAGATGAGTTCGGAAGTGTATACTGAGCGTGAAGCTTGCTGAGGACATTGTGGGGCTGGAAAAGGTAAGCATCTCTATGAGCTTCAGCCACTTCATGACCACAATTTGCGAGAATATTGATCAGTAATGTAGCCATAGACTCTTAAATTGATGCTCGAAGTCGTCCACTGAGTTTGTACAGAGTATGTCATTTTGCGGTGCACCGTGGGAAGAGATTTCTCCTTTCCCCTCGCACCGCCTGGCAACAGAAATGAAGTCAATTCAGCGAGTAAATGAAAGCTTCTCTCCATGATGAATGAGAGGTGCCTTGTGTGCAAAGTGTGTCTTGCTCACGATGAAAAGGTAGGGAGGGAAGGAGTGTGAGCCTCAGAAAATAGTAAAATAGTAATTACTACGTTACTATTTCCGCACCTCAGCTAGCGTCCTCGAAGCGAACGCCAATCGGCAGCATCCGCTCGTCGCACTTTCTCGCCAAGCCAAGCCCTCCACATCGAGCGAATTTGATCTTGCGACTTCAGCGACACGATCCATCGACAACACCGGACACTAACCCCCTCGCACCACAGCCAAAATGAGTACGTCGGATACACCGCAGCCATAGAAAATACCAGCAGACCGGAAATGCTGACTTTGGGCAACAGCGAAGGGAACATCCAGCTTCGGAAAGCGCCACAACAAGTCGCACGTTCTGTGCAGACGCTGTGGTAAGTTAATGGCGGAGAGGAGAGAGGGAGGGGAGACTCCTGAACGAGTTGGAAAAGAGTGGAGAGATAGGGCGAAGAAATTGTGGTTGTGAGGACAAATCGCTGATACATTGAACTTTTCCAGGCCGCCGCTCTATGCACGTCCAGAAGCACACCTGCGCCAACTGCGGATACCCAAGCGCCGGCATTAGAAAGTGTACGTTTCATCTCATCGATCTTGCCGCTTCGACAACGATTTCATCGCGAGACGAGGACATGGAAAGCTTGGCCAAGGACATCTAATACTAACACATACTACAGACAACTGGGGCGAGAAGGCCAAGAGGAGAAAGACCACCGGTTCCGGACGCATGCGATCGCTCAAGCTCGTCCCACGCAAGTTCAAGAACGGTTTCCAGCTCGGTACGCCAAAGGGTGCTCGTGGCCCAGCCAACCAATAGATCAGTCGACCTCCGAAACAGGAACAACTGCGTGCATGGTGATGATTGAGGGAGCATGAGCTGGGCTGCTTGGAGTTCGGCGGACATCAATGGCTTCATGACGGACTTTCTTGCTGCGAAAGAACAAACAGCCGAAGGGCAGGATGTGGTGAAAGAGTTACAACTGCGCCTGACCCGGGCAATGTTTGACGGCGGAGTAGTGTAGCATAGCGCAGACATGCTAGCGGGCTATGCGAAAAGCTGAAAATGAGCGATATGAACCCAGTTGCATGTCTCTCGTTCCTGCCTTCACAAATGACGTGTGCACAACAAAAGAGGAAAGCGGCGTCCCAGCCACCACTTCCAAGACCTCCAACGACATCGCGAGAGCCTGAATGGTGCGACAATTCGAAGTGCATTTATCAAGCCGGTAGCACGACAACTCTTCACGTGCGCTCCGGGCGAACCAAAGAAAGTTACCCAGAATCAAGCCAGCCGTGCAAAGTTCACGACTCGCTCAGCTGCCCTACCATAAGTCTAGGTCTGTCCCCATGCTGACATCGAGAATGCATCCAGAGTAGTGCGATACTTTCTAACAACATGATCAGGTCTTCGGTTTCTCGCATCGCTTCCCTGTCCAGTGAACGTACTTACAGCAGGGAATCCGATCCATTTCGTCCAAGATCGGCAAACTCGACCGCTGTGCCTCACGGCCAGCCCCAGGTGGTATCTCCGCGTATAAACGACCCTGCATATACGAGACCTCACCTCTAATCACTAGATAAATCAAGTCAGATCACCAACATCGCAGACTTCTTAACGCCCACCGAATTCAACAGCCAACATGGGCGCTTCATATTCTCAATTCTTCCCACCGCCACCAACCCTCACAGAATCCAACCTCCCCTCCCAATCCGGCAAAGTCTTCATCGTCACCGGCGGAGCAGCCGGCGTCGGCTACGAACTATCCAAAATTTTATACCACGCTGGAGGAAAAGTCTACATTGCTGGAAGATCAGAGAAGAATGCCAGTACCGCGATCGAGAAAATAAAAAGTTCCAGTTCTTCATCATCAACATCTTTGTTAGGCTCCCTTCGCTTCCTCCCTCTCGACCTCTCAAATCTCAATACGATAAAACCTGCAGTGGCAACTTTCACTTACCTTGAAAGTCGCTTAGATGTGCTTTTCAATAATGCTGGAGTTTCGAATCCACCGCAAGGGTCCACGGATGCTCATGGGAATGAATTACAGATTGGGACGAATTGTTTTGGGCATTATTTGTTTACGAAACTTTTGATTCCGATTTTAAAATCAACGGCGGCGGCCTCCTCTTTGCCTCCAGCGGCGGCTTCCGTGAGAGTTGTTTGGACGAGTAGTATTGCTTGTGAATTCTCACCGAAACACGGGATTGGTTTGAGAAAGGAGGATTTAGAGAAGAGAGAGGAGGGTTTGAAGGGAGGTCCGCAGTATAATTATACGTTGAGTAAAACTGGGAATTGGTTTCTCGCACACGAACTGCACCTCCAACTCAAAGATTGCGGTATTCTTTCGATAACTCAGAATCCTGGAAATTTGAAGACGGAGTTGACGAGGCACTTTGGTTGGGTTGTTCCGTTTTTTGCGGGGTTTTTGATGTATGAGGCAAAATTTGGGGCTTATACGGAGTTGTGGTGTGGGTTGTCACAGGAGTTAGAGATGGAGGATGGAGGTGGGTATATTGTGCCTTGGGGAAGGAGGCATGAGAAGCCTAGGAGTGATTTGTTGGATTGTTTGAAAGCGAGAGAAGAGGGTGGGAATGGAGTTAGTAGGGAGTTTGTGGAGTGGTGTGAGGAGATGACGAGGGATTACAGGTAATTGCACGGGAAGGGCGCTGATAGTGTTCTTTTATTTTCGGGTTAGATCTGCTGATTCCGCCAATTTCTAGAGCGCCATGCTTTTCGAACCATGTCAGAGGATGATACAGCATCCCTCCGACTTTCTTCCTCTAACTGCCTTCCTCCTCTGGTGGTCCGCGACTTCGCTCGTCCTCTGCTCGCTTGCTCTTCGTCGTTCACGAGTCTGGGCCAGTCTTTCTCGATAGACACTGAAAGAATCCCTCAGAGTCTCTGGTTCACTGATACGGGACTTCTTCCGGGCAACGAGCGGCGGTGGATGCTCTTGGTCAGCATCAAGCCCAGCAAGCAGTTCGTCCGTGGTCCAGGTCTGACTCGACCGGCCAGACTTGCTGCTGGAGGCAGAGGTGGTTGGCTTCTGCATTGATACTACTCGAGGCGTCTCAGTCTGCGTATTTGTAAATGTAGAAATTGTGTTCCTTCTCTGTCGAGTATTCGACACATTGCTTGTGCCAATCTTGGTGAGGAGAAAACCACAGAGTAATGGGTTCGGTTTTGTCGTTGTATGTCATGGTTGTGAATATAGTGGGCAAAGACATTATCATCATAGCAATAGTCTTCGACAGAGTGAAGAGATGTTGTGGTGGCGAGTGGTGCTCTCGAGATGGGACGAAGAAGGAGTGAAGACGTATTTGTGAGCATGGTATGAGTCCGCCACAGATCTAGACATCTGCTTGCGCATCAATGCGTCCGAAGAGCGGCAAACTTTCGCAATCATTCAGAACATGACTGTCTCCATCGATCAGACCTGGTCTGTTACAGATGAAGCTTACGATGAGGGACTTTCGAAGCTTACTGATAATTTTATTGCTAGGGTATGCATGAGAACTAGATGTTGAAGCAATAGATGTAGAAGTCAGATACGTTGATGCTCGCGCACAACATAAATTCAAGATCTTCACATTGTGCTGTCTACACATCATCTTCGTTCAGCCACTGCTTGAACCTCCTCAACACAGTCCTGCATTGATGCCATCGATATCGCCAACCTCGATGACTGCCTCTATGATCCTCCAGGTAAGGGCGAGTTCTTGCAGCCTTTCCATGAGGTTTCCTAGACCTCCTGGGTTTGCTATGTGCCGGATGTGGTTGAATATTGAATCGACATCGTAGCTGGGTGTCTTTAGAGATTGATGGCCAGGCTTCCGTTGTATGAACGGCAGGAAATGCGCTCTGTGACTCGCTGGATGTCGACATGCTTGCGTTTCCAGCGGAAAGCTCGGGGAGCCTGTGGAGCTCATGGCAGTGAATTGGCAGTATAGACTTTCAAGAATGCTGGGTATAGTGAAGGAAACATGAAAGTGGCGAGCATACGTGATGATGGCATAATCAAGTGCAGGACGTCTTCCTTGAATACTTCTGCTTGATCAGAAGATCTGCTTGCTCATAATGTCTGTAACCTACCGATCGATCAGTGCAACTGCAGGGTCATCATCACTGTGTTTTCTGGAAAACTGCGAGACTGATCGGGCGGCCTGGGTTCCAGCTCGGCGTTCCGGCACATTACAAACCACGGGTGTCTACATTTTTCTCCCAAAGGTGACACTCCATGTAAGCAATCTTCTGCCCGGCGTCGACCATCTCTTGCCTCAAGAATTGCGTCACTGTGCCGCTTTTAAAGCGATACAAGAGACGCTGGCCCTGAGGAATGATCCAAAGCTCCATCTTCCAAGCATCGTTAAGCTTGCCCTGGAAGAGCCTAGACGTGCCCTTCCCGTTCTCCAGCTGTTTCGTTACATGCTTCTTCAGACGTTTAGCAGTATCGTTGTTGTCAACTTCAACTTGCAAGTTCGAGTCGAATTTGACCTTTCCATGTTCTTCAGAAAGGTGGCTCTTGAAGTTGATGACGAGCGTGACCCACTCGTTTTCCTCAAGTGTCGCACCAAAAGGAGGATCTTGGACATTCGGGTTGAAGATGTTGAACGTCATATCAGGAATCGTAGGAGTTCGCCTAGCACTGCGATCGAAATCCGGATGGAAGATAATGGTCTCGATTTCTTGCAAGTCAGTAGCATTGTCAAATGGAGGGTCAAAGATGTCATCCGGGTCATGTTGCACTTCTTTCTGGCTTGCAATAATGCATAGATGGCCTAGACTCCAGCAGGCGATTTCGAGCAGTTTCCGGACGCTGCTATTCTTCGGATCAATCTCAGCCACAAGTGCGTATTCTGTCGGAACGTCGTTAGACTTGCCGGTGGGAGGTCTTGTACTTCCTATGCGGATCCAATTCAAATCTCGGAAGTCCCATTCTGGGAGAGCTGGACGCACAATCTGATCGGCTGTCCGGTTGGACCCATCCAGAGAGCTTGCAATATCTGTAGATAGAAGAACGTCGAGTACTGCCGTCACTGAAAGAGTGGTGCCAACGATGGATTCTGGATTGACAAAGATATCCTGGAGTTCGGTTATCCTGTTCATGTATGGCTGCTGTTTGCTGAGTTCGAACACCCTTCCCTCCTTTGTGGGAGAGTCAACGCAGAGCTTGAACAGGACACACAAGTCTTCGGATGCTTGTGGCCCAAGTAGATCAAGCTCTGTATCAGCAATTGCCCTTTCCGTGATAAGCACCTTGAATGGCACAAAAAATTCTTCAATCGTGATGGCCATATCAGTCTTCGGAATCAGTACGCTCTTCCAGACTTTCGTGGTGCGCTTGAGATCATCTTCTGATTCTCGTGCATCCCTTAGCTCGAATTTAGCAAGGACTCTGAAGTCACCATGTTGGACTCTTGTTCGCACCGCTCGCCGAGCAGTTCTGAAACGTCGCATGATTAATCGTTCCGGTTCTTCAACTGTCGAGGATCTCTGCATTGGCAGACTGGCTTGCCAAAGCTGGCGCGGAAGAAGTAGAGCAGTTCATGACTGAACACAGATGTCTTTTGACCTTGAGAAGTACAAAGGCGTAGTTGTCGAGAACGAACCTGAATTTTAGGCACGTCCCTCGATGGAGCAGTGAGAGACATGGAATCTCACCAGCAGCTTCTCGACACGGCGATGTGCAGCATACTGAGATCAGCCTCCATCAATAATACTGGCCGAGCTCAAGCATCAGCTCTGACCTGAAATCCAGGAGTATTGAAGAGATGGTTCAGCTAAGGGGTCCACCCGTCCGCAGCAGTATTGTGAAGCTTTCGCCTTTTCCGCCAGGCGATATCTCAGTCGACTTTGAGTTGAAAGGAACTGTGCGGCATTTTGGAGATGCTTGAAGGAGGAAGGTTGGCAATGGACTGTGGACGGCGAGGCGGCTGGCAGCTGCAGGCCACAGCACACTCACTTCCGCGGCGAGGCTCTGGAAGTTTGGAAGCATCATCGATCGACGACAGACATTCTCGACATGGAAGCACTTTAATGACGATTCTACTTCGACCACACCTCTCACCAACGTTCAGCGCCTCTCGCAGTCACCTCTGACTTGGCTGCGAACGATATATCTAAGGCGCCACTTCGACAAAAAGCTCCCGTGATGAGTGTCTTGGGGGCATGCTAGAGCGAGCTGGAGCATGTCTGAAAGCTGGAGCCCGAGATTCTCTGAAATGTGCGTCCGCAGCGAAGAAGGCGGCGCGAAGCCAGCGACAGCTCCATCAGACATTCTGGAGTCATGGCGCTGGCGACCTCGGACTCCCGCCATATGCCATATCGACCACGCCACCTCACGACCTACCTCTACGACACGGTAGCACGACGGCTAGATCGAAGCGATTAGCACGAGATCAGAAGTCTGAGACTTCCCATTTGCCACCAGATGGTGTATATCTGGATTTTCTGTATCCTCCACAGGCATTAGCTTGGGCGAGTCGGGTCAATGGTCAGCTCAAGGAGCCTTGGGAGAAGCGAAATGCGAGGCGCTTGCCTGAAGGCTTCGGACAGGCTTCAAGGCGCTATTCGTCTAGACCACGGTCTCGACGAGTGACGGTGCATGGTCCAATATCACCAGGAGACGCCGAGGACCAAGCAGAGAGCAACAAGATTGGTTTGGTCGAACTCTCAGGCGGTATAGATCCTGAGCACAATGGTCAGGAGAGAAACACCTGGGCCAAGCATGTTGCTAGCGAGGATGCGATGGGAGATCTGCTTCAATGGAGAACGAAAATATCTGGGTTCGATCCATTGCCAGAGAAATTCTTGGACGATACATCTCCCGCCATTTCCGCTGCTGAGCTGGCGGATCATTCGACATCGAGACAGTCTATAGAGACAGCCAGGCATCCAGAAGAAGAAGCGAGACTCGAGGAACTAGCAAGCGCCCACTCAGGCTCCGAATCCGCGCAGGACCGCCTAATCCGGTTGCGCCGCACTCTTGCCACAAATGCTCTGAAGGCATCCTCTGAGCTTGTGGACCATACTTGGAAGCTTTACTTATCATTGACGTCTGACGACAGAGATGATCTACGCTTGAAGGAAAGGTTCCTGAGCTGGCTCTCAGAGGTCCAGAGCACAGATGTCCTCGCATACATCATCACTCTTCTTTGGTCGATCCCGCTCGAAAATAGGACCCTGCCATTATACCAGTCCGCATGCCAGGTTGTCCTCAATTCTGAGTCATTCAGTGACATAGCCATCACATTGCATGACGAAGCTGTCTCTCATCTGGCGAATGTCTCGCAGCTATCATCTTCGATCTTTGCCATTGTTATGCAGCGTGACTTATGGCATCTCGCTTTGCGAATCTTCAAAGCTTCGGAATCCCAGAGTGACCCTCGACAACATGGCCTCTTTCTAGTCAAGATTGCAGAGCACGACAACCTTGACGTTGCGTATGGTTTGACAACGCACCTAAAACCCATGTCCGAGGACGAGAGACAGTCTTGGCTTCCCATGTGGGCGCACATCGCGAAGGAAGCCTGCCAGCAAGCCTTGCAGGATCGAGTACCGGCAGCCTTGAAGACGAAGACGCACTGTCTCTATTCCATCTCCCATCGCCTATCGCAATGGGTACCCGAACAGACCCATTTCTTCGAAAAACTCCTGGCTCATCGACTGAATTTGCTTGACGAGTACCTGCACTCCTACGCGCTCGCTTCCAGAGACAACTGGTCAAGCTCAATAATATCCCATCTCTATCGTTGCTATCGCGAAATGCCGAATGCCAAGCTCAACGAGGACCTGCTCTTGATACTCCTAAAGATGTGCGGCCACCGAGCCCACTACAAGCACGCTGACATTGAGACGAGCCGAAATGTTGCCATTGGCTTAGTGGTAAACGACTGGCAAAGGTGGTATGGCAAATTGAGGCTGGACGCCGTGCATAGATTGCTCTCACTTGCAGCACAGGATGCCCGCAAAGATCAAGTTGAGAGCTGGTTTCAGTATCTCGAGCGCAATTACAGCCGGTACGAAGATCAGAAAGATGCATACTGGACCCGTATTCATGTGCACGCCCGGGCTTCTGATCTAGCGTCCGCTAGGACAGCTTTCGAGAAAGCACGCGCCGCAGCCAAATCACACAGCGATGAGCTCGATCTCGAGTGTTGGAACAGTCTGCTAAAAGCCTACGCACGCTTTGATGATCTCGACGGCGCGCTGTCTCTTCTGAAGACTGCAGTGCATGATGTTGGTTTGGTACCCACTCGTGCTACGTTTGATCCAGTGTTGAGGATGCTCAACAAACGCGGAGATGTTCCCGGAACAGAAGATCTCATCGAGCAATTCTATGATCTAACAGGAGATCCTGCCCAAGCTTGGCTGGCTGAGTCTCACATTAACGCATTGTGCATTGCTCGACAGCCACAGAAGGCTGAGGAAGCAATGAAAGATGCCGTGAGACGCTTTCGCGAGGGCGAAATGAGAGATTCCGTCACCGGCTGTTGCAATGCCTTGCTTGCTTACCATGCAAAGCTGCACAACATCGATGCTGTCATGAGCACCTATCGATGGATGAAGTCCAAGGGTATCCGTCTAAACGGCAAGTCGTACGTCTATCTCCTGCAGGCCTTGGTCGCGTTCCGACAGGCAAGCGCTGCATGGCTCATAGTAAAAACGGTGATGAAGAATGAGGGATGTCCGGCTACGGCGGCACATTATGACACCGTCATGATAGGGTATATGGACACCGGAGAGTACGAAAGGGCTATCAGGGTGTACAAGAAGATGATTGCGAACAACGTACGTCCTGGCGCCAGATCCAAAGCGAACTACATCAAGGCCAAAACTCTCCAGGAAGCCCGGAACCAAGATAGGTCGGCACCACAGCAATCTTTACAAGTCGAGAATCGATCCCTTCCGAAAGCAATGAAGGAGCTTCATCGGATTGTTGGAAAACTTTCGGACCGCGATCTGTCTACATCAGGCAGTCATGGTCTCTCCTCGGCAGATAATATCGGGGACATGTTCGCTTCCATAATTTGGACTCATGGTGCGCGAGGATGTCTTGAAGAGGCCAAAAGTCTGTTTGAGCAGTCGCAGAAGTTTATGCAAAAGCTTGGGCGAACACAGACACCAAGCTTTCGCCTCCACGCTGGTCTCATGAATGCACTCCTGCACGCCGGGGAGTACGAGCAAGTCGAAGCCTACTGGCGTGTGGTCAAGGACCAAGCGGACAGAGTTGCTCCACTTTCCGCTGTGCCCGAATTGCGACGCTCACAGAACGAAGAGCCAAAGAAGGAGTTGGTCGAGCCGTCCACAGAGCATGCGTTCCGTCTCAACGCTCCTGTGGTGGAATCCGCATCTCCAGACGATCGCGCTGAGCTTGGCTTCTCCGCAGATGCCAAGCCGGCCCAGGAAGCAAAAGCCATGCCAGATGTCGCGATGAGACCAACCACGGGGCCCAACGGCGCTTCCAGTCTTGGCCCACGGCCAGCGCCAGGACGTCGTCACATCCTCACACGGCCTTTCGCTCTTTACATCGCGGCGCTGAAGGCACAAGGTAGAATTGCGGACATGGTCCGTGAATTTACACGCCTTGTTACTCAAGGCTACACCTTCGACGGTGTTCTCTGGAATCGATTCATCGAGTATCTTTGTTCGGCCGCCAATCCTCCTCTAGCCCTGCTGGCTTTCACACTTACAGAGCGGTACTTCATTAGCAACTTTCCAGGATGGCGTCCTGATGTGATCGTAAGCCGTCATGGATCTTATCGAGGTGAGAGGGCAGAGAACATGCAGTTCATGAAACGGCGGTACTTTGCGCCTGAGCAATTGGCACCTCAATACCGAACCATGTTGAACTTGGGAAGGGCCCTGATTGACATCCAGCGTCTTGAAGCTACAGGGTGGACTCCAGACTCCGTCAACTTCACGCCACTTACAGATTCGAGTAATGTTGAGGTTCAGAAACTGGCGCAAAGTCTTAGGCGATTCGTCGGCACTGAGAAACAGATTCGCGAGAAAGCTCCTCGGACCGTCGAAGCAGTGGAGACTATGCCTCGCGTTGATATTGAGAAGTGGCAGAGACGAATATTGAGGAGTGAGGGCTGGCCAAAGGGTGCTCCGTCGAGGGGCAAAGACGATTTCATTCGAAGAGTCACCAGCGAACGTCATGCTGAACGCGAAGAAGAGGAGGATGACGAAGATGCTACTGAGGTGCCAATGAGGAAGATCGCAGTCGCCAGCCTTGAGCCAGAGCATGAGCAAGCAATGATTGAAAACGATGACGGATATTTCGCGAAGCATGTTGACGGAGAGACTTTGGATGCAGCGGGGAGCGAGGAAGAGCCAGACAACATTGATGGCAGAGCTGAGAAGCGTAAATGAAAGCTGTTAGACGACGATGTACAAAAAGATGAATACGCTTAATGGGTCGTGCAAGCGACGGACGTGTACATATGAACAGTTCACTCGAAGGGCGAGACAATGAGAGACTTGTACATATTTGTATCAATATTGCTGTCGACAGCACAATATGAGTGTCGACGATGCCGCCTTACGTATTAATCCCTACAGCATCAGTCGTTATATACACACCTCGCCAGCACAAAGTCTTGGCTTGTGATTATTCATTGCTGACACAGTCATGATCCGTGCATTCAAAGTCCAGTCGGCCTCGTTTGAACTTCGCGACCTC
This sequence comes from Pseudocercospora fuligena, assembly GCA_014298035.1. NCBI lineage: Eukaryota > Fungi > Ascomycota > Dothideomycetes > Mycosphaerellales > Mycosphaerellaceae > Pseudocercospora > Pseudocercospora fuligena. Next base: position 124,493 of record JABCIY010000022.1, read on the forward strand.
AATCTCATGCCCAATATTGTCTCGACATATTTTTCGATACCTCCGAACAAATTCGGACATACCGAACTGTGACGCGTCGCATTCTACCTTTGAGCCAGCCACGTGGTTCTCATCTGTGTAGGGAACCCTGACTTTGGGTCTCGACCACGCGATCCGAAGGTGGCGTACTTCCCGTCCTGCTCTCTTATCTCGCAGAATAGTATATGCAGCTACACATCATTTTCTTTTTTGCTTAGTTCTAATTTAACATCACTACTTCCTCGGGGTCTGTGGCTAGAGGAAGCAGCGTTGGAGACTCTGCTAACTGCTTGCACTTTGCATGAACCAAACAATGACGCGCCGGGTTCCGAAGAATCAACAACACACCAAACATGAGCTCGGACTCGAATACAAGTCGTCTCTCGGCGGATGACACCCTTCATGGGATCACAGAACAACCACGACCGACTCGCAGTGTTACGCATGAATCCGAAACTGGACCGTTGGGTATCCACCAGCATGCTCCCTATGAGTTCTTCAAGCGGCGACGCTCATCTGGCGTCAAGTCTCAGGAAAGGCGCAGATCTTCTGCTCTTGCTATTCAGCGCACCGAGACTTCAACTGGAAAGAAGTGGTGGAAGTTCCATTTCCGAGACTGGGACGATGAGGACGAACAGGACTGGTGGTTCGCCAGTACCGCCATCCCTTTACTTGCCGCGACCATAGGACCTTTAGCCAATGTGTTGAGTATCGCTGCTCTAGTCACGAGCTGGAGAATGTGTATAGTCGCCGACGTGGGTCCTGCTGGAGCTGAGATCTGCGAGTGGAATGGCGATCCTGACGCTCTCGGGCCACAGCTTTCTGGCCAGGACTTTGCGGACAAGAGATGGTGCTACTGGCTCAACGTCGTCTCGCTCATTGTCGGATTCGTCGGGAACTTCTTCTTGCTTTGCAACTTCACGAATCGAATCCGGTATATCATCGCTTTGCCTGTCACGATTGCCTGCTGGTATATCGCGACCGGGATCCTCATGGGTATCATCGTGGCTGTAGATGTCTATGTCCCACCAGTCGGACCACAGCAGATCTATACACAAGGTTTCTGGTATGCGGTCATCGCAGCTTGCATGTATTGCATTTGTGCCATGCTGCTTATGGTCAATATGCTGGGCTACTTTCTCGGACACTATCCGCAGCACTTCACTTTGACCGAAAGTCAGAGGACGCTCATTCTGCAGACAATGCTCTTCTTCATCTGGCTCGCGGGAGGAGGCGCCATCTTTAGCGCGATTGAGCAAAAGTACAGTGACAGCGACTTCAATTGGTCATTTGTCGACGCACTCTACTTCTGCGACGTCACCATCCTGACTGTTGGGTTCGGAGATTTGTATCCACAAAGCGACGTCGGAAGAGGTCTAGTCTTCCCTTACTCTGTCGGCGGCATTATCATGCTTGGTCTTATGGTATCCAGCATTACCACCTTTGCGCACGAGCTCTCCAGCGAGAAGGTCATTCGGAGACATATCGAAACCACACGAGCCAGGACGGTCGGCCGTACCGTAACCACTTCGATGGAATTAGAGCGCCGAAAGACACTACCATCTGGTGCGAGACATGAAATCTCGGCACCTTTCGATGCACGCGACACGTCGAAACGTACCATCGGCTTCGCGGATGGCACAGATGATCCTAAAGCATATGCTGCTCTTAGGAGGACTGCGACAACGCTCACCCAAGTTGGCAGCTTCATCGTGCATCCGCAACGCCGTGGCACACGCAAACCAAAACTCTTGTTGCTTCGAGAAGAAAGGGATCGTTTCAACGCCATGCGTAAGATTCAGTCGAATACATCGCGCTTTAAGAATTGGTATGCTCTTTGCCTGTCTGTCATCGCTTTCGGCGTTCTCTGGTGCGTCGGTGCAGCTGTGTTCTGGCAGGCAGAAAAGGACGTCCAGGGCATGACATATTTCCAAGGTCTTTACTTCTGCTATGTCTCGCTCCTAACAATCGGCTATGGAGATCTTAGTCCGAAGAGCAATGCAGGCCGACCGTTCTTCGTGTTCTGGTCGCTCATTGCGGTGCCGACAATGACAATCCTGGTCAGCGATCTTGGCGAGACAGTCATCAGCAAATTCAAACGTGGTACGAGCGGACTTGCGGACTTCACGGTACTGCCGCAGAAGGGCATCTGGAGGAATGTCCTGATCAAGTATCCCTGGCTATTATCTTGGCTGCAAGCTCGTAAACAAAAGAAAGAGACGAGAAGACGACTTGAGGAAGGCTTTCCGTACGGACCAGGAGAACCTGAGGTCCATCAGCCTACGATAGAAGACTTGGCTGAGGAGCCTACTGATGCGGAGCTGGCCGGCAAGCTTTCACAGGCGATCAAACGCGTTGCAGGTGACATTAGGAATGTGCATCACAGCGAGCGACGGCAGTATAGTTATGAGGAATGGGTCGAATTTACGCAACTGATACGATTTACTGCCAAGACTGAGAAGGAAAGGGAGGAAGAGGAGGCTGAGGAGGGCATGGTGCAGTGGGACTGGATTGGGGAAGACAGTCCAATGATGGCGAAGCAGAGCGAGGCGGAATTTGTCCTCGATCGGCTTTTGGAGAGCCTCGCAAGGTATGTCAAGAGAAATGAGAGGGCTGCTACTAGCGTAGGAAACGAAGAGTCGGGCGCCAAGCACTCAGATCGAAGAGGCAGTGACGCGACAGTCGAGATGCGATCGAGGTGGGACCGCTGGCTGAGAAGGGCACGGGCTGAACAAAGACATCGATGTCTTGTCCTTTGTGTGAGACTGGCATTGTGCACGATCTTGAACGACATCCACATCCGGCGAGGCGGCATCCGAATCCGGCAAGCCTTTGTTCGACTATGAGCAGCATTGACTGAGACATGGTCCAGCAGTCGTTTGTGATATTGTAGACTTTCAGAGCTCGCAATATTCTGCATCGACAAGATTACACCATGGCAGGACCGATCGAGCTCCGATTCAGATTCTGCCCAAAGCATCACCCTGGCAATCCATTCCGCAAGCTCCCTTATCTCTCCGTAGATCTAAAGGGCGTAAGTAGCCAGCGCGATTTCACCACTCGACTAAATGAAGTATTCAAGAACGAATATACCGACAACGGCAAGCTTTTCAGGTTCCAGCTTCGTCCCGGTGAAGACACTGTGAGCTTCCACGTGGTCACCAAGGCGGATCATCCATGTTCCCAGGACTTGTCACTCAATGCTCTTCGGACTGAGTATGCGTTTAAAGGCTACGGAAAGAATAGATCAAAAGGCGAAGTCGTGTTCCTCCATATACATTTCAAGGACAAGGCCAACGAGTTACCAAAGTCACCGAAAAGTCCCATAGGATACAAGCCATTATGGCAGTCCAAGACACGAAAGAACCAAGGCCGTGCGATTACACCAAAGACGACACCAGAGAAGAGGAAGGCCATTGCTCTGGCGAAGAAGTTCTCCATCCTCAGTCTGCCAAAACATATCATCAGATTTCGCCTCTGCCAATACGATGAATTCGTAGGCTACGAGCCACTCCAAATCGACATCACGGAATGCGAATCCTGGCACGACATCAAAACTGAGTTTTGGAATCAGGTGGACGAGGACATTATCGACTTCCTTGAATCCCGCCACAATTCGACCGGACTTCACTTCCACAAGCGCCTGCGGGACGAACCCATCAGAGATCGAAGGCTCTGCAGAGGCGATCCTGTAATGTTAGATCTGGATGAAGAACTGGATGCAGAGACTTTCAAGGTCTTATATTGCTGGGTCGGGGATGATGATTGGCATAGATTTGACCGCGATATTAATAAGGAGAGGTTGTTGAGTGTGCATTTTGATGCTCGATCGGCGAGTCCGAAGGTCAAGCAGGAGCCGAGGAGGAGCTCGGCAGCGAGAAGTCACAGGGGAGGAAGTGTGCCGCCGGGAACGCCCAGGCATATGATCTCACCTCGTCAGAGGCCAGGTAGTCGGCCGCATACGCCTAGTAATCCTGCTTCACCTGTGGAGTCCTCTCCTGGTGGGAGTCAAAGGAGAGGTAATGCGGGACCGAGACGTGGAACACCATCTTCTCACTTCCCTGGCGATCCGACCTCACCTGTGAACTCCTTTGCTGGCGGAAGTCAGAGGGGTGGGAGCGTTACACGATCTCCGAATGCAAGGCCTGGTTCAAGACAAGGAACAAGATCTCCTCACACTCCTTATGGCTTACCAGCGGCCCGCTCGAGAGGAACCCCAAGTTCAAGACAGGGAACAGGACCTGTTCGCGGTCAAAGTCCTACGTCGCCCCAGTACCCCATCAGCTCGAGCGGTCAGAGACCTGGAAGTGCCTCACGAAGTCCGAACACAGGGTCGGGCTCAAGACGGGGCGCTGAATCTCGGCATACTCTTTACGGCCAATCACCTCCGAAGCCTTCTAGCTCGAGAAGTCAGAGAAATGGAAGCGTCCCACGCGGAGGATCTTCACGTGGTGCTACTCCGACAGTAAATGGCGGCGACGATCAGTTGTTGGAACAAGATGATCAACCAGATGTGGAACCTGCAGACGAAGAGTTCAACGAGGATGACGGCGACGGGCAGTTGCTACAACCAGATGATCATTCAGACGTGGAACCTACAGAGCAAGGGCCTAACGATGATGCCGTGGAAGAACCTGAGCCGTCACCGACTCTGGATACTGAGAGACCCGAGGACGAAAACACTCTGGAGGAACTGCACAAAGAAAGTCGCAAGCGGAAGGCCTCAGATGCAGGCTTGGCACAGCCTTCGAAAGCGGTCAAGTTCCTCGATGTCGATGATGGTCGTCGTTATGTTCGCATTGGCAAAGTCAATGTGGCCGAGGATGTTGTTGAGGCTCAAGACGATGAGGAAGACAGTAACCCCAAGCTGGAAGTCATCCTGGTCGCTGTCATACAACCGAAAGGCGCCCGTGGCAGCAGTGAATCATCGGTCCAGTACCTGACTGTCAATAGCTGGTTGATCAACGGCAGCAGGATCGGTGCCTACCATAGTGCTTCTCAGATTAATCCAGTCCACATTGAATTTCGCGTCGATCCCTTCTGGGCGCCGAAATGGAGACCCAGCAAACCAGAGGAACTCACCAATGCCATCTTAGACTGGGCTTTCAGAAATGATCAATGGAAAACGGAAACTGGGGCAAATGCACCCAAGGCGGCACCTCTCCGTCTCGAACACAGTTTAGAACCCTTCATCGATCCCAACCTCGAGGATGATGACGAAGAAGAAGAAATCGACGTAGTCATCACCTTCGTCAATAACCTCGCCAAAGTTCCTCTCGGCCTCCCAGAATATATGCACGCTGCCCTCGACAACGACGAAACGTGCGGAACTTTCAAATCCTACCTTCTCGACAACGTCGTCTCCGGAACTTACGGCACTTTAGATCACATGCTCAACGACGACGACTCGGATTTCAATTTCTGGGGCGATATCAAAATCTGGGTCTTGCCGCACAGTATGGAGAAAACTATGTATGAATGGCAAAATGATGGGACTTTCGCTGAAGAGTTTCTGGATATAAATACTGTTGAGGCTTTTGGCAAAAGGCAGTTGTATATTGAGGTTCATGTTGTTGAGGCTGAGGATGCGGAGGAAAAGGATCGGGAGTGGAAGGAGAGGATGAAGGGGAAGAGGGCTAGGACTGCTGTTACTCAGACGCCGAGGAGGAGGTCGGTGCTTCCGCAGAGGCGAGTCCGTGAGGTTTCTGTTGAGACGAGGGATGATGATGCCGAGGATGAGACGTTTGACAGTCTTGAGGATTTGGAGGATGATTGATGGGTATGTCAAGAAGGGTCTTGAGGAATGTGGGCGGTGTTTGGGCCTTTGATCATGGCAAACACAACTCTCTTTCGTCTTTCAGCTGATGTGTGTTTATAGCTCCTTGCGATTTCTGGTACGATTCACAGTAGATTCAAGACTCAAGTCGCAGTTCTTTGCCAATGACGATCTTACACTTGCGCCTATGTCCACAGCGACATCCAGACATGCAGAGCAACCCGGGTAGAGTGAACCTTGACGAATACGACTTCACAAGTGAGAGTCCAGAGATGTGGCAAGTATGTAGCAAGGATTATCTCATCGTGGCGACTACGTTACTGACTGCAGTCCGCAGGCTTTCTTGCTTAACGTAGCTACTCAAGTTAGGGCCAGTGATCTGGGCGAGCCGACTATTCATGAACCTGGGCAATGCGGCGACTTATTGCATACAAGAGACACTCTTCAGCAATTGAAGTCTGAATACTTGGGTGCTGTTGACACAGAGGACATATATCTGGTTCATTTTGAGCAGGCACCTCAAGCTGTTGCGTCTGGGGATGCTACGACCAAAGCTGATGTTGAAGTCAATCAAAAGGTTGATGAGGATCGCAGCGAGTCGGACAGTGACGAGATCATCTTGCCGAACCTCAAGAAAGCGGCGAACAAGAGTAGCAGAATCAAACGGGATGCCCGTTCCCAAGCACGAGCCGAAGATGAAGATGAATGCAATCAAGACGAGGAAACTGATGAGCCTCTTGAGAATGTGGAAGAGTCGTCCAGAGCGGGCGACAATGAGGAAGACGAAGAGATCGATGAATCGTCTGGAAATGGAGGACAGTCTCTCGGAGGCGGGGCAGCTATCGAAGAAGAAGAGACATCAGACGACGAAGGCAAGCCTGATTTGACACAATCGGACGATGGTAATCCCCTCATACGGCTTGGCATCTGGCTCAATCATGACGATGCTCAGCCCACTCTGGATGGTAATATCACTATGGACATTGTCTTGGTTGCCAAGATCATGTCCGAAAATGAGATCAAATACTACTCAGTACCTTCATGGTTCGTGAATGGAATTTCGATTGGCCACTTCGAGCTTGGCAAGATTGTCCAAGACAAAGATATTGCTCTCATGGCCAGCTGGTGCACTCGAGATGATGCGTTTGCAGGCCAGAATACCCCAAAGAAGATTCGTCAGAGACTCCTCCAATTTTTGCACAACGCGAATACTAAGGAAGTCTCGCTTGATGACTACAACCATATGGAAGACGAAGAAGTAGATGACAATCTGCTCATTCAACCTCCCAGAGCTCCCGAAACCATGGATGGGCCTTTCCCTGCTGCCTCTACAGCAAAAGGTAAAGCTACAAAGGTGATCAAAGGCGAGAGGCAGCAGAACGACGAAGATGTTGACATCGTGGTCTACTTTGTCGACAATGTCTCAGAAGATGGCCTTCCGCTAGATCTGAACAGACAACTTCACCTTAAGCCCGAAGAGTCCTTTGCCAACTTCGACAAGTGGCTGCTCAATGGTCAGGGAGACTACGAAGGTATCAGAAAGGGTCTGTACAACGAAGCCGACAGAGGAGGTTGGGATCACAACATCGAGTACGAAGTCTTCGTTCTGCCCCAGAGACCGAAGAAAGAGGGTAGAATGTGGAACTGGAAAAAGCAACCCACTCGAACTCTCGCCTCTTTTCTGAATGGTTCGATGGAAGAGGAGTATGGCAGGAAGCTGTACATTGAGGTTCATCTAAACGTGCATCGTGATGCCGTGAAGATGAATGAAGAGCGGGAGAAGAGGTGGAAGAGGGATCCGAAATTCAGAAGAAGGGTCAACAAATTTTCTGAACAGTCGCGAGGAGTTTCAGGACGCAAAGGGCTCGCAACTAAGACTGGCTCGAAGAAGACGGAGACCAAGAAGTCGCAAGAAGATCTGCCAGCTAAGAAGGGAGTCGCCAGGAAGAAGACTTCGGCTTCTGGGGAAGGCAGAGGGACCAAGACGAAGGCGAACGGAAAGAAGGCTGGAGTTGATGAGGATGAGAGTGAGCACAGCGATGAGCTCTGAGTCTGCTGAAGGGGAGTGATGAGAGGAGGAAGGCTGAAAGCCGAAGATGGGTAAGGATAAGATAGCTTGCCGAAAGATGCATAATGCTCACAACTCCTCCTTCCATCTGTTTCACAACCACACCTCCTCTTAATCTCTAATTGTGTATTTGACACCGGAGCTTGAAATGCCAATTCGTATCACGCACAACCCTTGTCCTCCAACCCTGCATATGTGCCAAGACCTGTTCCAGCCGGTGAATGCCGCGGCTCCATGCTCCGAAATGTTCTTTAGTGTCAATGGTGGACTGACTTCTCTTCTTGCTTCTGCACTGTCTTCCGTTCGTCTCCAGTCGACATTCTGCTCTCCTTTCTACGGAGGAATAAGCTTCCTCCAAGCTTTCCTCGACACAAATTCGCTTCGGCCTTTCGCTTGACCAGCGGCCTTGTCTGGCCTCAGGATCGAGCAATGTATTGCCTGACCTTTCGGCCGCTGAATCATGGGTGCGACTTGGTCCGTGGTCGCTGATACTTGCTAGATCTTATCATGTCTTGAATACCAGAGACATGATCGATTGCATCGGATAGCGACTGATCTGATGCTCGACCTGAACTGCAAGGCCCCTCTCATATTCTCCAATGCTCGAAAGGGTCTCATACTCCATTGGTACCCGGCCTACTGCTTGCGAAGACGTTCAGTGGAAGACTCGCGAAGATGGCATAATTTGGCATGTCCACGACCTCGCCAAATCGAAGACTGACAGCGACACTGCAAAGCATGTATGCATCAATCTTGGACATGCCCTTCTCTGCTTGCAAATACTCCAGCATTGCACGGACGGCTTTCCGGCTAGCTTCGAGCATATTCGAGTCGACACCCATCGCGTTATACGTTCCGCAATCCGGCAGGACTCTCTCCTTGTCCTTCGGTGGACACTCGAAATGCGGAGACTGCACCCAAGGTTGTTGCTTCCTCAGGTTGAAGCGGAGAGATACTCGCATTGGTGTTTCGATAGCTGATCCGCACACCTCGCCATCTCCCTGCGCGGCATGGCCATCACCACAACTGAACAATGCACCGGCAGCACGGACAGGCAAAATCAACTTCGAGCCTTTTGTGATGTGTCTGGTGTCGATATTGCCTCCAGTCTCTAGAGGAGGAATCGTCGAGAACTCTCCATCTTCGCCAGGAGCCACGCCCATCGTTCCCATGAACGGTCTGATCGGAATTCGAATGTCATCGTTGAAATGAGCCAATCTACTTCCATCTGTCGGCAAACTCCATATCTTAAGGTTCGCTTCCGGAAAGTCTTCTGCAAGAAGACCGAAGTTAGGGATCACGGCAGTCCAACCCCAATCACCAGTTTGAAGGTCGAGCACTTCCACCTCGAGAGCATCACCAGGTTCTGCGCCCTCAACGTAGACAGGACCAAATACCGGATCGGCTAGGGTGACATCGAAGTTGAGAATGGCATCGGCAGTTGAGCTCGGCTTGATTTGTCCATTACCCCCATCGATACAATCGAACGTTACCACATCTCCTGGATCGACTGTTAAGACTGGCGGCTGCTTGTTGCTCCATTTCAAATGTTTCTGGCCTCGATGAATGCTATGGCATTGATGTGAGTCTTTGCGTATACCGGCCATTTCGCAGAATCGTGTCGGTGTCACCAGGTGGCGAAATGGCAGTTGATGTAAGATTCGAGGAAAGGAACAATAATGTCGGTCAGAGTCTACCTTTTGAGGAATGCCGACAACAACTCCTTCTTAGGAGCCACAGTAAGATTCCTTAAGACGACAAGCTTGCCTCAAAGGAAATGGACGAGCTTAGAATGACATCCTTGCGACACCCAATGGAATATACCATCTCGGCAACGAGCGACCACAGACTTCCGGTCCAGCGAATGCGGCTCCAACTAGTCCAAGCGTATTAGCAATTCTAGGAAGGTAAACTCCTGCTACCTTGTATGTACTTACGACGCAGTTTCAGCCCTACGACATCGCCTGCCAGTACTGGAGGTATTCGCGAGATGCCTATACAGGTCAAAATCACAATCTTGGATCTGCTGTGCAATAGCAGAGCTCCTTCACCGGACATCCCGAACTCTGACCAGAGTTGTCCCAACTGGAGCTAGCTGAATGAGGAAGGTGCTATAGTAGACATCTCAGGGAGCATAATCGATGACTGGTCTGGGCGACCGAGGCTGACCGCCGACTTCGGAAGGGATCCTCAGGTGTACGACCACGCTGTGGAATCTGATTTGCAGTGCTTTCTTTACCTGCCATTTCGAGAGAGGGAAAGGCTTGCAAACGATGATCAAGCTTCTTGACCAAGCATTTCTTTCGCTTGACGAGCCGCCTCAGGTTTGGCCCCATCGTCTGTACAGATTCTGTTGGCTGGAGAACTCCGAGCATGTTTGTGATAAGGCTTCCACACTGCCAATGCTATACAGAAAGTGCAAAGTTTTCCGACGATCCCTGCGAGGAAGCGAAGAGCAAAGGAAACGTTGTACGCGAAAGAAAACGGATGAACACCGGGCTGTTGAACACCGCCTTGCAGCTACAGATGCTGTGCTTTGAGCACTGCATATGAATGCCTCAGATCTTGGTCCCTGCTCTTGGCCTGTACAGGCGCAGTAGTCCTCTCTCCTCGTCTGAATTGCTATGCGGCACAGCGGCCCTTATTCCCGTGCCTTTGGTCTGAAGCATTCGCAGCTCTCTTGCGTAGACGAAGATTTTCGTGATCAAGGGCCTTGGCGATGAAGACTGCTGCGATGTGCATCTCACCTTCGTTCAAATCCTCTATCCTGCCATTCCTGCTTCCCTTTCGAAACACGGTAGAGTCGCCGTGGCTTTATCAAGAATTTGACAGCGAAAGTCACGTTCATTCTCGGTCTCGCTGTCGGAATATGGAGGAGATCGACAAATGACATCCGACACCTGAGTGTAGCATTGGAAGGCAGTTTGCGCGTCGACGCATTAGAAGGAGCGAGGATTGCGTAGGTAATGCAGTGCAGTGTATCGAAGCCGCCAAACCGTCACGTGAACGGTGAAGCCGGACCGACCTGAGAAGATCCCAAGCCGGCATCCTACCGATCATTTATTGAGCATTCCACGTTTTATGGCGAAACGCGGAAATGATTCTCAATTATACCGCTCAGCGCTCGCACTTCAGAGTTTTGATGAAGCAACATGTTGAGATCTGGGCCAACATAATTTCAAGTTCAAGCCACCCGGCAACTTAGCATGGCAACATAGTGAAGTAAGAAAATGGCCAGCTCTCATTCTTCTCAAAATTCATTGTCTCCTTCGTCTGCGGACAACGGCAGACGGCGTATTTCCAAGCTTCTGATAGTTGGCCATGGCGAGGCGGAGAGAACCATTGTTGAAGCATGCAGGCATATGGGCATCGCGTCAGTCGTCGTGGGGCCTGAAGGGTATGTGCAGTAGTGGCAAGATGAATGATTTTACTGACGCTTCACATGGAAGAAAACTCTGCCATCCCACCGGTCAATGAGCTGGGCCCCGCCCAATCGACTGTGGAGTCTGATTGTCATGAGACGAGTCGGATCCAGAAATTGATCGATATCGCCCTGTCAACAGGAGCGGATGCAGTACACCCCGGCTTCGGCGAGCTTGCTACTGATCCTGATATTGCGGCGGCTGTTCGAGAAGCTGGCATGCTCTATGTTGGGCCACAAGCACAATCCCTTTCGATTCTGCAAGACGAAAGAGTGGCCATGGAGTACATTCGGACGCACGCACCAGATGTGCCAGTACTGTCGAATGCCACGATAGAAGCAATGGACGAGACGACCAATGAAATGGACGCGGGGAGGTTTATCGATGTCCCCATGGTCGGCGATCGGTTCGGGCATAGCATATGTCTCTCAGGAACACATGAGAGGTCGCCAGAAAAGACCACTCGTCAAAGACACCGCAGCCATACGAGGCTCGAGCAGAGGATCAAGGCTATCACACTTCGCATAGGCACTGCTTTGGGGTATGAAGGCGTCGGGGCTGTATCGTTCGTGGTCAAAGAAGATTCCAGCGAAGTTTTCTGCCTAAGAGTGAGGGCAGGAGTACAAGCCAAGAGCGCAAGAGTGCATGGCGCGAAACTGGTCGCGCTCCAGATCTATGTCGCGACGCGAGGAAAGCTTGCAGACTTGCCATCTCAAGCTGGACCAATAGAAGCAGGTCGCACATCTGTCCAAGGCTCTGATACTGCAAGCGCCGAACGGACTTTTCGTGGCCTCACGGGCACGTATCGCGGAGACATCGCCTTCTCGAGGGACTCTTTGGGAGCTTCTGGCGCTGGAACTGAAGCTTGCCGACAAGCTGGATCGGATGTGTCAAGATGGACAGAGTCCGCAATGATTTGTGCGGACTTCCGCCGCACACAATTCGAGGCTTCGCACCGCCTATCGCTTGCAATTTGCGCTCGGTAACGACCACGGGAAAGACACCAGGCCATGTCTTTCACACGTGTTGAGGAGGAGTCAAATTCTTCCAGAAGGGACTGCCATAGCCCATTGGCGCTGAAGGCACGTCGTTATTCTCTTCCAGCATGAAATCCCAGAGCATGTCGGCGTTTGGAGGCTGATTCGGATCGGGCTCAACTGCTTGAGAGCTCATGAATGCATTCCAATCGAAGTCTTTGCCGGGCGAGAAGGCACCTAGCGTGGGATCTTGGTTGGAATCTACCGACGCACCAGGTTCGGCATCCTCGGTCCCATTATAATGCTGATCCAGGTTCGAATGCATCTGCGGCGGCTGTGGATGGGTCTCCACTTGTTCCTCTTGAACGTTGGCCTCCATTGCAGAGCCTGAGCTCTCGGGAGACGCACTGGCGGATCGCTTCACATCGCAGAGCGCAGAGTAATCAAGTGCATGCCACCAGAGCGCATTGTCAAAGCTTGGGTCGTCGAGCCCAGAGTTGTCAATGACTGGCGAGATCAGCCAGGATGATGCTTTAGCGGTACCCATGATGTTTGTTAGAATCTCCATCTATGGCAGAGTTAGCATGTAAGCTTAGAAGATAGATCAGATGCTCATACAATTCGAAGATAGTGCTTCCACGTTTCACCATTCGAACGCATAAAGTTGAAAGACGATCTTAGTAGTGCTGACGACCTGGCTCGAATATTTGGATCTCCGTCATGCATGTATAGACAATGAACGCCACCGGCGACTATAGTCGCATATGCATACTTATCTCGTCAGCTGAAATCAACACGACAAAGTCGCTCAGACCTGTACTTACGAAGCTTGCCTCTGCTAAGCATCCAGCAGCCCTGGACTCCTCAACAGTCGTAGTAAGAGCTTCCGCGTGTGTCTGACATCGACGTAGCGCTTCTCTCAAGAAGCTTTGCGGAGTTGGTCGATTGAGACCTTTTAGTCGTTCTCGCATCAGGAAAGGATGATTGAGCAGTATATGTGCCAGGTGGAAAAGCATTCTGCTGAAGAGGAAATGGCCAGCTCTTTGCTGGTCGATTGCCCCATTCACCACGAGCTTCGTCCTCACCCAGTCTGCGATCGTGATATTTTCTGTATAGATATACGTCTCAACAGTCAGCAGAGCGCTGGACGTGCTTGCGAAATCACTCTTGGAATTCCAAGGCGGATACTGGTCGTTTCCTCGTTGATGTAGCATATACCTTGCGGCTCTGCCGACACAAGAAGCCACAAGGATTGTGAGACAGAAATAGTCGGGTCTGAAGCTATCGGGAAGCTGAGTGCCATCAAGAACTTGTTGTAAGGTCCATTGTGGCTCTACTCGTCCAGCACGAAAAGCCAGCTCAGTGCTCGGCAAAGCGATTTGACAGTCCTCATCACGGAAGACCATGGGTCGGTGCCGGCCGCAAGATACCAATCTGTCCAGGAGGTAGACACTCCAGAACACTCGCCGCCACTCCTCTCGCTCGACTGGCGTCATTGACTGATCAGGCTCCATCATCATATGTAATTCTTGGGCGAAACGCACGGCCAGGCCAACTTTGATCCAGGCTTGTCTCATTCGTCCTCCCGTGAAGTCGGCAGCTGCCAGTAGGTTCGTGGTCTGAACGAGGTGGACAGCCAGGGCATCATCTGTTGCCAGCGATCGAGCCAGAATGTCCGACCACGCAGCTTTGGCATACACATCTGTCATGTCGTATTCGCTGCCACGTAGAGAAGGGTCATCTGAAAATCGAGCTGCAGTAGCGAGCACAGCGAAGACAAGATGTGGAGGAACCAGACCATCAGCCAAGCGCCGGCGAAATGGCTTTTCTGCAAAGTAACAGTAGGGCTGATTGTGTGCATGCTCAAAGTATACATCTGCTGCAGTCAGCTGTGTCGAGAGTGGCACAGGCCAACCTGCAGTAGCTGCTGCTGGCGATGCGGGCAAAGTGGCTGAAGAAGGGCTGGTCCTTTAAATTGTTAGAGCTGATCGTCTTATAGGAGAGCTTCGCCTTACTTCTGCTTGTCTTTGACCTCGATACACACTAAATTTGGCTGACTGGGGCGTTTCCCATCCGAGGGACGTCCTGATGAGACCGCTCTCATTAGCTCGGGGCCAACGACACTCGCTGCTCGTCGCCGTGCGGTGGGAGGCGGCATGGCTCCAAATCGTGAGGTTGAAGGAATGCCATTTTGGATTGTTCCATCATCGGAGGTGTCAATCGCATAGCTGTTGCCATAATTGCCATTTGGCCCAGGAAAGGACGGCCCACTGCTCATCTGCACCAGACGACTTTCCAGCATAGCAATCCTGGCAGCCAGCTCGTCCTGCACTATTGATCAGCTACACAACTTCGCTCGAGAATAAACGTCATACTGTGTCCGGCTGAGAATTATTGTGGCCATTTCTGTAGTCATCGCTTGGATCGTATCGACATTCTTGACCGAGTCGAGCACAGAATGAGCATATCGGTCGCTCTCCCGAACATCGAGTCTTCTTACGCCTGGAAGCGATCAGCTGAGGTTCTCGCACACGAGCAGGTTGACCTACCTGCAGTTCTGACAAGCCTGTCGTATCCTCTTGATGCCGCGATTCTCGTTGTTATCGTCCATGATATGTGGATGCGGCCGCTCGTCTCTGAAAGCGGAAGACCGCTACGACCTTGTTACGGTAATCAGTGAGAAGCGGGTTGGCGACGTGAACTGGACAAACGTCACGAGCACAAGGGAGGAAGTCTCACGACTGTCCAATGTGGTGCGACCGTCTCCGCGCTTTCCCCAGAACGTTCTTCAGGATCCATGTGTGGCACAAGGTCTAGGCTGCACACGCGTGAGGGACCGCATACAAGAAAGTATAACCCCGCACCATCGAGAGATTGAAAAGGATGATCAGTGCACTCCAGCCTGTGACAGACGACGAACCTATTCTCGATCACATGTTACTGAGTCATGTATCTGAGACTTCCATATTACGTGTTGCACAAGTCGCTCAAGAGGCTCAGAGTGCCCAGCAGGATCTGAAGGGATTTGACAATTGAAGTCCTTAGGTGGGGCTCGCGCAAGATACTGAAGATGGCGGCCACGAGGCGCTTGGCAAGCCACTAAAGCATAAATTCTTGACATCGGGAGGAAAGCCGTATACAGAATGTGTGAACTCTGGCTGTCTAACGCTGTACGTCGAAGAGCAGGAAATGGCTGGCCGACCGGGAGCCATTCGTGCCGGGCAGTACTGAAGAGGCAGCACAAGTTTGCAATCGGACTCTGATGACGATGCTGAGGGTCGAGCTTAGCCAGACAGTTGAGCCTGGAGATCCCTGTGGCCTCGCGATATGAGGCGCCGATATCCATATTCAAAGGCCAGCCCTAAGAGAAAAGAACCACAGTGGTGTCGATGACAGAAGGCGGGACAATTCGAAGTTCTGCTCAGCGGTAGTTCCTTGAGCCGCGGTTTCCATGTTGTTTGGAGCAGCATCGAAGCACAGTCCCAGTGGCATATGCGATCAGGTTTGACGATTAGTCTTCACGAGATACCGAGATGCCTTTGGAGGTGTAAGTGATGATGGAGCACAGTGAACGCGTGAAGTGCGAACAAACCCACAGGCAATACTTAGCGCGTTTTCTGAATTACTCAGCGCCAAGAGACAACCAGACAGCCACGAAGTTTCAGAACACGATCATAGCATTCTGACAGAGGCAACAGAAGATGTGAAGATACACTACTGCTTGAATATTACTGCGAACAGTCTTCTCAAGTTTTGGAGTATTTGACGACACTGGCAACCCCAAGGTGAGTCCAACCTCCGCTCCACTCGCCGCCATGCCCATCAGAGAGTATACCTAAACTGCTTGTTCGTCTTGTCCGTGAAATCATCCTCATAAGCATGATCGAAAGCTTCCGAACCAGTCTTATCACGCTGTCTGTTGTCCCAAACACAGACATATCGGTACACGATCGTCAGTACAATCGTCACAATCAAGCTGACCACAGTCGTGATCCAGCCAGTATTGTAATACGGCGCTTCATTCTCATAGAATATGAGCGGTCCAACAAAGTTACCTATTTAGCGTCAGCATCGGATCCCACGTTCCACACCAAATCCAGAAAACACATACCAAGACAATACCCAACAAAAATCCCACTCGAACTAACACTCCTCTTCGTATAACCCGCACAATTCGCCACCGTCAATCCCATCAAACACGCATACCCACCCCCATAAAACGCCAAAATATACACCGCAAACAATCTTCCACCCGTCTGCTCAATCGGAAGTTGCCAAAGCAAAATACTCCCAACAAGCGAAAATGCCACAGTAACAACAATAATCCAACACCTCGCATTCTTAAACTTCATAGCACAAAACGGAGCCATAAGTTCCACGGTCCCGATAATAGCTCCAGCAGGCATGATCAAAAGCAGACTCGTAAATCCAGTAAATCCCAATTGGTTGATAATAATCGGGATAAATGTCGAAACCGGTCCGTTCACAAACAGCATGAAGAATGCAATCAGAAATAGCAACCAGAACTTCAAATCCATAACCAACTCTTTCACCTGTCCAATTTTGAAATGCGTATTCCTAACCCCAGCATTATTCTCCCTCAATCTCGCAACAGCAATGTACCTCTCCCTCTCCTCAAACCTCTTCGCACGGATCGGATCAGGTGGCATCAAAAAATATATCAATGCAGACCAAGCGATCGTGATTGCTCCGGCGACAAGGTACATGTATCTCCAAGGAGACAGAGCACCGTTGATATGGCCTAAGCCGTAGTTTATCAAGGGAGCGAAAATTGAGACATAGCCGGTAGCGGAATACCAGGCTCCCATTCGAAAAGCTTGTTCGCGTTTTTTGTACCAGCCGCCTACGACCATCATCCATCCGGGTGAGACGCCGGCTTCGAGGAATCCGAGGAAGAAGCGTTGGGCGAAGAGGGATTGGTAGTTGTGGACTGCGGCTGTGCAGATGAGGCCTGGGAGGAATAGATGTTAGTGGGGAATCGATGGGAATGGGGTGAGAGACGGACAGATTCCCCAGAGGCAGACGATTCCTGCCATTACTCTTTCGATTGGATAGCGTTGGGAGAGTACGATTGCTGGGTATGCTCCGCAGATGAAGCCTAGGTAGAAGATTGCTGAGGACATGGAGTAGCGGTTTCCGACTCGGAGGGCTAGGTCGTCGCGGAGGCCGAAGAGTGCCTTTATGATGGAGAGTCAATGTCATTCTCGACGTTGATAGGAGAGGGGCTCTTCCTACAGCTTGAGATAACATGGCCTTGTCGTAATACTGAAGGCCATACGTCAAGACTAATATCGACAGGAGCCGACGATCGACTTTTCGAACGAGCTTCTTCTCTTCTGATGAGGTCCATTCGAGCGGTCCATTGTAATTAGCAAGGACTTTCGTTGCCTCATCGCCGTGAACTGTGTCAACTTTGACAGGCTGCTCGAGCTCGGCAGCGTCGGTTGTATTGGTGTGAGTCTGCTCGAGATTCTGTTTCTCAAGGTAAGTCATCGCAAAGATGCTTCTGTAGGCTGTGTGCTAGGTGATTCTGAATTCAAATTTCCAGGATGTTAGAGATGAGGGAGGCCGCACACATGATGTACCGTGTCCACTGGCTCGCTTTCGTCTATTCCTCTGGCTATCCCCTCTTCATTGTACTTTGGAGCCGCTATGCCAAGCTGTAGGATGCGAGCCAAGAAGATGGATCTCGTCTAAGTATGCAGCATGGCCCGACGGCAAACAAGACATGCGGGGGAGTCTATGATTCTCTCCCAGATCTGCTGCTTGGTGTGTAGATACCTTGGAACAAGCGTGGCTGCCATGCATTGCCATGTGTCGTATCAGCCGAGTCGCGTTAAATCCGGTGCGTGTCCGTATCGTGATCCGCATGGGCGTCTTCCTGTTTGCAATTGTGACAGAGTTGGGATGGTATGCGCGCGGCATCCTGCCTCTTAAACATTACATTTGTACCATTAATTGTAAGCTAGCACTGATCCGCTCCCCAACCCTGGTTCCCTTGCCCGCTTGCTTGCCTGTATACACTCATACCGCCATTGAACAAGCTGACCGCAGCATTAAGACCTCCACCTGCGAGATTGACCGTTGGCACATTGATTTCGGGCCTCCTCGAATTAGGATCGACTTGTACGTCTGTGGGAAGCTGTGTGCCATCGCCTTGATACTTGTCCAGCACGAGACTGAGAATCAGTTGACTATGCCGCTGGATCCATGCAGACTCGCTGATGCTTGCGTACTCTTTGGCACCGACTTGAGTCTGTGAAGGTCTGCTGAAACGCCAGTGGATCATGTATACGTTCCACTTCTTTGTCATGAAGAACAGCACCGGCCATGTGAAGACCCAGAGAAAGGTCAAGTAGAAAATCCACCGGACCCATGATATGCGAGCTTTGTTCACCCAGTGCGGCGAGTAGATGTCGACGTTACGGTCGGCGACTGGGAACGTAATGTCCACGTGTCCCCGATAGTGTGTGCTTCGAATGACGGGCTCGAGCCGCTCCTTGATGAGGTCCGTATCGAGGCCTTCGACATTCCTTTGCACGCGGAAGACCTTCAAGGCAGACTTATTGTCGCAAAAGTCCTCACACCACGCCTTCAGATCTCTCTGCTCCGCTGTATTACCAACTTCAATGTCTTGTTTGAAGCCTTCTGCTCTGGCCTTGCGGAAGCCGCCTCTGTAGGTCTTGATTCCGCCGTCGACAGTTACAGAATCCCACCAGCCCTGTTCTTGATATTTTGGCAGAAATTCTTCGAGACCAAGCACAATATCGAAGTCCGTCACGCGCTGTTTTTCCTTCTTGTTGTCTGTGTGAGACTTTCTGACCATCTCCATATGATAGCCATTGATTCGGATCATGGGCCTGGGGGATACCACCCGGAGATAGTTGGTGATGTAGTCGTAAAGCTTGTCAGCGTGCATAAGCTGTTCGTCCATTCGTATACTCGTCTCGCTGCCAATCGAGACAGCAGACGAGCATTGTTTGTTTCCGGATCGCCATGCTTGTTTGGGCTGCGCTATCGAGCGATAGTTGTATTGTGCCGGTGGCTCAGTGCTGGCAGGCTCGGCGGCAGTATTCGACATTACATCGTCGTATGCTGGCAGCTCCGGAACATCGTCGTAGTCATAATCTGAGCGCGTCGTTCGAAGCGAGACCGCGTCTGGATCGTCTCTGTAGCTTGCGGATGGCGAACGAGGAGCTGCCGCAGCAGACCGCTTGTGGTCGAGCTTGCTGGTCATGTCTAGACTTGGTAGATGCTATAACACGGTCAATCGGGCAAGGAAATGCTTTGTTATATACAGTAGCGACGCCGAGTAGCATCTGAAAGGAGAAAGAAAGGTAACCTAGTCCGAGCGCTACGATGCAGGAACAGGCACACCAGGCAGAATACTGCTATCGAGTGGATACGGCGGTCTCACCGGTCGCTCTCCGCGGACTCACGGAGGAGAATGTGGTTTCAGTGAGTAAGGAAGTGAATCCTGCGAACCAAATGGTGGAGGCTGAGTCGACGAGTGAATATTTCAGGCCGAAAGTTCTTGGTGCCTGAAATCCGAATGACATCTCCTTTCGATCTTGGCAGTTGGCAGTGTGAACCATCCTTCTGTCACAAAATTTTTGAAAATGTGCATTTGAATTGCGTTGCCAAGACCTGTGTTCAGAACTTTCTTCCTCTACTTCTTCCCTCTATGCTTCATGCCCTCTCGTGAGCAAAAGCCTGTCAGTATGAGACGCCCAGAAGTATGGAAGCTGGCGACCAGCATGGTCCAGCGAGGACAGTTTTTGCCGTTGTCGATACCGGAGGATTCGTTCCTCGCCTGACGGCTACGGCGCAATAAGCCACTTCCGCCGAGCGCATGTCTTACCTCTGTGGTACCAAGGTAGGTGACGAGCTGATATCGAGCGAGATCTCTACAAGGTAAGGCACAATCTCTCGCGGCTACTCACGTCTTGTACCCTCCAGTGCCTTATCTACTGACTTTCGCGACGCCTTCCCGGACACAATTTGAGATATTCTACACTAAATGAAGGGATCCACCCTATGGCTGAGAAGCAGAGAGTAGCAGTGGTAGGACTTGGAGCATGCGGTCTTACACTATTGAAGAACTTGAGAGAGGCCGGCTTTGATGCCGTTGGGTTCGAAGGGAACTCATACGTCTCCGGCCTGTGGCAGCACTCTGAAGATCCCGAGAAAACGACAGTTCTCAAGACCACAGTCGCCAATTTATCGAAACGTCTGGCTTGCTACACCGACTTCCCATACCCAGACGAGATTCCAGACTATGCGACTGCTGCTCAGACTGCAGAGTACTTAAATCGATATGCCAAGCACTTCGACCTTTTGTCTCACAGCAGACTCAATACACGAGTACAGCACATTGCTCGAGATGGCGATCACTGGTCGCTAAGTATTCTCGAACGAGGCAGTGATGCGCCATCCATCGAGCGCTTCGATAAGGTCGTACTGAGCGTTGGCACGCAAGTGCCAAGACCATCTACGCCGAAGATCAAAGGACTTGAAAGTTTTACAGGTCGAGCACTACATTCGAACGCCTACAAACAGTAAGTCCTGATCCAGTGGGCCTTGGATACTCATACTGAGCTCACTAGATCTTTTGCATTCAAAGACAAGCGAGTTGTGGTCGTGGGCTTAGGTAACACTGGACCTGATACAGCTGTTGATCTTGTAGGCGTGGCGAGCGAAGTGTGGCTATCACACAGGACAGGAAATGCTATCGTGCGTATATGCCTTGGATAACGTTCTAGATCCGCTGACATTGTTGTGCAGTTCACTAGATGGAACAAGCAAGGCAAACCTTTCGACTACATGCTTTCGATGCGTCTCATGAAACTTGGCGCGTGGTTCAATAAGCACTTTCCAAGCATCTCACAAAAAGTCTCGATCCTTGGCATGCAGAAATTACAGAAGGCAGCATTCGAAATTAAGCCGGAGTGGACCCTTTCACCAATTCCATTGCCGTCACGGAAAGTCCCAACGATGAACGAAAATCTCATACCAGCCCTTCATGCGGAAGAGATCCGACTCAAACCTGCTTTGACTGAGATCAACGGTGACGCACTCTTCTTCTCGGACGGCACATCTCTGTCGCAGGTCGACGCTATAATATTCTGCACAGGTTTCAAGTCAGACTACTCCATATTGTCAGCTGAAGCAGATCCGACTCGTCACTCCAGGAAAGATTGGTCGTCTCTGCCCGGCGCAAATGGACGTCCACTCCCTAGGCTGTACCAAGGCATCTTTTCTCTCGTCTACCCGGATTCTCTAGCATTTCTTGGTACTTCACCATTGACTCCTCAGGCCTGCTTGAATTATGACATCTCGAGCCAAGCAGTTGCGCAAATATGGCTAGGAAATTCAGCCCTTCCCTCTCCCCAGCAGATGTCTGCACACGTCGATGCGCAACACGCAGCAGTATGCGAGATAGCCAGGACAGGGCCACTCGCAAACACTAACCTTCGTAACAATTGGGAATGGTACAAATGGTGTGACGAAGCCGCAGGAATCGGCCTCGTCAGGAGAATGGGATATGGTCTCGAAGGATGGAAATTCTGGTGGCAGGATAGGAAGCTTTCCAAACTGCTTATGGACGGCATCTTGAGTCCTCATCTCTTCCGGCTCTTCGACGAAGGAAAGAGGAAACCCTGGAGCGGCGCAAGAGAGGCGCTGGAGCATGCTAATAGAGAGGCCGGTAAAATATAGACGAAGAGGTACCACACAGCTCAGAAAAGCTCGAAGTCATCTAAAGCAGCTCAGTCTACGCGGCCCTTATGACCTTCCCCGAAGAGTAACGACCTCAAGACCAGAAATTGCAGTGGGCTCGATCCCAATGTCACACACGCGTCAGATTCGCGACTTATACCGAGGCGGCTAATGACGGCTTTGATCAAATTCCTCATCTCATTGGCCAATGCCTTCTGCACCTTGCTTTCCGGTCTCACCGTCCTTCTCTACCAAACATCAACCACACTTCCGTCACGAAAGCTGGGGCATCGTGCGCTATTTGTATCTGATCCCTCAGCATATCATCATCATCTGCTTGGCCCATCGCTATCCGACTGAGATGTCTACTCTTGGTCACGCGCGTCGGCTTAAGTGCTTTGTCGCAGGGATGCTTAACATGGTATTGTTCTTAATAGAGGAAGCTGACCACTGCCTGAAGGTAAGCTCTTTGGCTGGCGTTTTTCTCATCTCCTTCATCATGTCTCTCGCTTCCAGCTTGAGCAGCTCACCATTGAGCTTGCTGGTTTTGCTTCCCGTGGGATTGGCTGCGTATGTTGTCGGCATAATTGTGTACAGATTATACCTACATCCACTTGCGAAGTATCCAGGCCCATTTCTGGCAAAGATCACGGATCTCCATCAGACCTACCATGCATTGAAAGGAGACCGACATCTCGAATTCTGGAGATGCCACGAGAGATATGGCCCAGTCGTGCGATTTGGACCCAACAGCTTGTCTTTCAATAGCAATACCGCGTTGAAAGAGATCTATGGCTTTAAATCCAATGTCCGGAAGGCAGACTTCTATCAGGCTTTCTGGGCGAGCAAGGATGCATTCAGCACTCATAGCTCCATAGACAAATCCGTCCACGCCAGGAAGCGCCGAGTCCTTAGCCAGGCCTTTTCAGACGCCGCCATCAAGTCAATGGAGAACCATATTCTGGCTCATGTACGCCAATTTTGTCAGAATCTTGGAGGCTTGACAACTTTTGGAAGTGTGCCAAATGCTGAGAGCAAAGGCTATGGCGAAGCTGTTGAGATCTCTGATCAGGCCAACTACCTCACATTCGATATCATGGGCGACCTCTGCTTTGGTAAAGCTTTTGGCATGCTCGAGCGCCCCGACAACCGCTTTGCCATTGACCTCATCGGAAATGCAGCTCATCGGCATCTGATTTGCGGCACGTATCTTCCAATCCACGAATGGCATCTCGACAAGTTCCTTTTTCGCAAAATTGCAGCAGGACGAGCGCGATACATGCAATACTCGAAAGGACAAGCTGCTGAACGAATGAAGATGGGCTTGGACGTAGACCGAAAGGACTTCTTCGACTACTTGCTGAAAGCCAAGGATCCGGAGACTGGAAATGGGTTCACCACTCCAGAGCTCTGGGGTGAGTCAAATCTCCTCATTATTGCTGGATCGGACACAACTTCAACAGCCCTTGCTGCCACAATTTTCTACTTGGTGCACAATTCTTCGGCGTTGCGAAAGGCGAGCGAGGAAGTAAGAGCAGCGTTCAGCAGTGTTGAGGATATCAATATCGGGCCCACGCTTGGCTCGCTGCAGTACATTCGTGCTTGCATTGACGAAGCCATGAGACTTTCGCCATCAGTCGGCGGGCTTCTGCCACGACAAGTGCTCCCTGGTGGAACGGAGATCGACGGACACGACATCCCGGAGGGCACGATCGTTGGTGTACCGCACTATTCGATCCAACACAATGCTTTGTACTATCCCGAACCTTTTACGTTTCAACCAGAACGTTGGATTGTCAATAATGAATCTGGTGTGACTGCCGAAACTGTGGCTGTGGCACAGTCGGCGTTCTGTCCCTTCAGCATTGGCCCACGAGGATGCATCGGTAAAGGTGAGCAGACGTTTGACGAGAACTTCAAGATTTGTGCTGACTTCCAATAGGCATGGCTTACCACGAGCTTACTTTGACCCTAGCACGCGTGCTGTTCATGTACGACATGCGGTTGGCTCCAGGAAGCAATCTTGGTGAGGGAAGACCAGATCTCGAGCATGAACGTCGAAGAGTGAGTGGGTTCCAGCTGAAGGATACTTTCACGAGCATGAAGAGTGGTCCTATGGTACAGTTCAGACCGAGACAATGAGAAAATACAGTCTGAATTCATGGTCTCTGCACCATGCGTGTGTTTCTGCGAAATACTCCATCTTGTATCGTCTCTGGTCGGCATAGTTGCCGTGTGTGAGAAGCACTTGCATGAACAGAGTTCAATCCTTCACCTCCACAGCCCCGGCAACCCGAGCCACTGCCGTCGACAATGCGGAGACAATTCCTCGTCACGAGGTCGATGAGAAGAGGCAAAAGCCAATCGCATCCACATCTTTCCTGCTTAGATGTTGACAACCACTTACTACAATTAGGAACAGGAACATACAGTCCACTGATTCCTGTCCAAGAATTAGAACTAGTATCCTCCACGAATTCGCAATGGGCGAAAAGATTCCAGTAGCAGAAATCACCAAGCATTCCTCAGCAGAGGACTGCTGGATCGTAGTGAATGGCAAAGTCTACGATCTAACCAAGTTCGCCCCAGAACATCCTGGCGGTCCAGAGAGTAAGCTACATCTCTTCCACGATTCAAAACTCTTCACTAATGAATAGTCGACAGTGATATGGAAATGGGCAGGCAAAGACGGCACAAAAACCTACAACACCTACCACTCCGCCAAACTAATCGAAGAAACCTTGTCCCCCTCAGAAAAATTAGGCGACTTCGACGAATCCACAATCACAGAAACCTGGACCCGCGCTCAAAAAGAAGAAACAGAACCCTCACCTTCAGACCCAAACGAAAAACCTCCTTTATCAACACTCATCAATCTCGAAGATTTCGAACGAGCGTTCGAGAAATCCGGTTCAAAGAAAGCTTGGGCTTACATTTGGGGCGCTTCCAATGATCTCTTGTCTCTAAATGCGAATAAATCTGTATGGCATAAACTCTGGTTCCGTCCCCGAATCCTGCGAAATGTATCGAAAGTCAACACCGAAATGAAAATGCTAGGAGCTAAATGTCGAATGCCAGTATGGATTTGTCCCATGGGAATCGCGAAAACCGCAGGACCGGAGGGAGAAACGGCTTTAGGCGCTGGTGCTGCTGCTGCGGGGATTATACATTGTATGTCTACAACCGCCAGCATGAGTATTGAGGATATGTTGGGAAGTGTGCCGAAGACTTATCCGTATTTTTTTCAACTTTATGTTGATAAACAACGACATAAGACGGAGGCTACGTTGAGGAAGGTAAAGGGGATGGGACAGATTAAGGCTGTTTTTGTTACGGTGGATTTACCTGTTGTGAGCAAAAGGGAAGCGGATGAGAGGTTGCTTGTGCAGGAGACTACGAGTGTTTATGCTAATGGGATGAAATCTGGGGTTGATAAGAAAGGTGGTGGACTTGCTCGGTCTACGGGGTCTTTTATTGATTGGAGTCTGACTTGGGATGATATTCCTTGGATTAAGAAATTGAGTGGGAAACCCATCGTTGTAAAAGGAATTCAGAGCTCCGCTGATGCGAAGATTGCGATGGAGATGGGCTGTGAAGGGATCGTGGTTTCTAATCATGGAGGGAGAGCTCTGGATAATTCTCCTGGAACACTACTTATACTATTGGAGTTGAAGAGGGATTGTCCGGAGGTTTTCGAGAGGATGGAGGTCTTCATCGATGGGGGTGTGAGGAGAGGGAGTGATATTTTGAAGGCGATTTGTATTGGGGCGAGAGGGGTTGGAGTTGGGAGACCGTTTCAGTGCGCGGTTATGTATGATCGGGAAGGTGTGGAACATGCTGCGAATGGTGAGTTTGGAATTGGTTCTGTGGGATTGATTGTTTTGCTGACTTTGCTACAGTTCTTCAGGATGAGCTCGAGACTGCTATGCGCTTATGTGGTGTTACTGATCTCGAGAAGGTCAGAGGTGATCTATCCTATCTGAACACCAAGGAACTTGAGCAGCTCTTGCCACCGAGACCGCTGGTGAATTCTTGGTTCTCGTTCAGTAGCAGACAGTCGAAGCTGTGAAGCAGTGCATCGTGAAACCCCAATTGCCGCCTAGACGAGATGACGAGAAATGAAAAGACCACGCCCATCGCTTGCGCAACGATCTAGTCTAGAGCTCTCATGCTTCGTTCCCAGTTTCACTTAAGCCCAAGCCTTTCCAGTCAGCTTCTCGTACGCCTCGCGATACTTCTTCGCAGTCTCGTCAACCACCTCCGGCGGCATGCTGACACCTTGCTTGCCCTTGAGTCCCGAAGTGGTAAGCCAGTCACGGAGGTACTGCTTGTCGTAGCTCGACTGGCTCTTGCCGACTTCGTACTGATCCTTAGGCCAGAAACGAGAGCTGTCAGGAGTAAGCACCTCGTCAATGAGGACGACCTCGTTGGTGACGAGGTCGAGGCCAAACTCGAACTTGGTATCAGCGATGATGATACCACGCTCGTCGGCATAGTCGCGGGCCTGCAAAACGCTTAGCATGAAGCACATCACTTGGCATTCTCTGTTACCAACTCACCATCTCATAAATCTCCAAACTCGCCTTCTCAACCTTAGCAGCAACTTCCTCACCCACAATCTCAACAGCCTTGCTTCGAGAAATATTCTCATCATGTTCTCCCTGCTCCGCCTTAGTAGAAGGAGTCCAGATCGGCTTTTCAAGCTTCTGGCTCTCCTTGAGACCCTCAGGCATAGGCATTCCATGAACGGTGCCAGACTTCTTGTACTCAGACCAGGCGCTACCAGTAATGTAGCCGCGGACGATAGACTCGAGTGGGATAACCGGGATGCGTCGAACTTGCATGCTGCGTGACTGCAATTCAGGAGCGGAGACTGTTGGTGGGAGAGATGTCGAGATGAGATGAGTCTGGAGATCCGGAAAGCGCGACTTGATGAGAGAGAACCAGTGGGCGGAGAGTTGGGTTAGGAGAGCGCCTTTGGCTGGAATGCCCTGTGATATGTTAGTTTGAGGGTATCGAATGCGACGCTGTTTTACTTACGTTCTCGAGGATCACATCGTAGGCAGAAATGCGGTCGGTAGCGACGAAGAGAAGAGTGTTCTCATCGACCTCGAAGATCTCGCGAACCTTGCCTGATGCGATCTTCTTCAAGCCGACCGATGTCGCCTCGATGGTTGTTACCACATCCGTGCTTGCCATGTTGTCGAGTATGTGATGTTGTTGAATTGGAGGTTGATGAGTCGGGATGTGGAGAAATTTTTGCGCAAAGTTTGATGTCGAGTCATAGTGGTTGGTATTGAAGTTTTTTAAGTCGCGACGAAGAAGTGATGCTGCAAGTAGACGAAACTGGTCCGAGCGCAGGCGGATCCGCTTAGCGAGGCTTGTGATCAGACCAAACTATGTGAGTGAAGGAGCTTGCCATCACGTGATGCTACTGAACTCTAATGCTACTTTCGCTTGTGAGACAGCAGACTTCATGCTCGAGACTCCTTGTCTGCCAACAGCTGCAGATACATGTCGTCGGCCTGTGATACCGAAGCAGCATCTTCACTCCAGCTTGCAATCTTGCTCTTCATGAGAAGACAATCAAGCTGACCTTGAATATCCTTGGTCCTCTGATACATGTCCCGACCTCTCTCGATCAGACCCATGGCCTTACGCATACTCCTGACCTGTTCTGTACTTCCAGCAGCGCAGCCATGGCCCGCGTGTCCGACGGCAGCCTCTCCCATGGCAACAAAGAGACGAGCTGTGAGGCCGGTGTTCCGTGCTTCGTATGCATGTGGCAAGGTAGCATCACAAAGTGCTGATGCCATGCTGAACTCGCTGAGTTCTAATAACACACGTGCGAGAATTGTCAGTCCTTCGAACAGAATGGGCAGAAGAAGATGCCGTTCAGCAGTTGATGTTGCTCGCAAGGCGATACTGAATCCTTTGGGCGCCTGGCCTGCAAGGGCAAAGATTCGTGCTTTCAACAACAGGAAGTGCAGACGCTGTGCAATGTCTCTCTCACTGCCTTTGAGCTCCTGCAGACGCGAGCCTACTTTTGTCATAGCCTCTTCGTAGCTCTTGTTCTTCAGCAGCAGCTCCACCTCGAGCAGGTCCAGCTCGTAGGCGATCTCGGGATCTGTCGACGACCTAATAGGCATGAGCTGTTTCAGGTAATATTCTGCTGCATCACTGTCATCTTGACATATACGGTATCGAAGGTTCACCAACGCAGTAAACGCCTTCAACCTCTGCTCAGATTTGAGCACACCCTTCACCGTGGGTGCGGCACTTTCGAGGATCTGAAGAGCAGCTGTCGTATTTCCAGCCTGCGATGCAGTAAGAGCAAGACGGCACATTGATCTTATTCGATCGTTTGTAGGACAGTGAGAAGCATGGACGGCACCTGGTAGCTCGTACATGCGATCTGCGAGATGTGCTTGTCCTAAGCGGTCAAGGCAGGCTCCGTGGAAGAGAAGGCCAGCAGGAATCAAGGTCCGAAGGTCATGTTGGACGTTGAGAAACATGGCCTGAAGGACATGCTCTTGGGCGCGATTTGCGCTATCACCGCGGAACATCGCCATTCGACCTTCTTCCAAAAGAGTACTACTCATCAGCATCCAGTGCTTGCCTTCACGAGCTCGCTGTTTGAGGAAATCGATCTCATCTTGCTCGCCGCCATTGCTGCCAATGTAGCCAGAGACAGATTCGAATCCAGCTTTGTCGTTCGAAGGGTGGCCGTGGCGGAGGTAGAGTAGCCAAGATAGTGCGAAGTTGAGGCAAGCAGTGTCTTGGTTCTCTCGCGCTGTGGCGATGCATTCGTTCATAGCGTCGATACTCTCCTCCCAGCACTCGAAGTCTGCGTGTAGTACACTGAGGTGCAGTAGGGCGTACTGATAATAGATCTTCATGTTGTCGCTGCCGGGTCGCGCGGCAAGAGAGTAGTCGAAGTAACGATGGAGGCTCTCCAGAGCCATCGTGTATTCGCCGGCACGCCAATGCTCGAAAAAAGCCATGAAGAAGTGCAGACTTTGCGTACCAGAATCGTACTGATCTCCCATCCATTGCCCGAGTCGTTGTTTGATGTCTTCAGGCACTCGCTGGCCTAACTTCTGCAATTGATGGATCGAGTAGCTGAGCAGAACATCAGCGTCAACCGCGCTTGCTGCAGCTGCTTCTGTCAAGTCCGTGGAAGATGTGGTCGCAATACCGAAAGATCGCGCATCGTTCTCGGTCATTATCTGCTCAGCGACATCTGGATTTCTGGCTGAGAAGTCGTCGAAAGTAGGAGCCCTATACGCTGCAAAAGCATTCCACAAAGCCTGCGAGTCGGCGAAGTGCAGCCTTGTGAACTCCACGTAGCAGCGTCGTACGAATTGACCCAGAGGACTCGCAGGCGTGATAGGCCTGACAGTGACATCTGGGTTCTCAGGATTGCCACCAGGTACAGTCAGAAACTTCATTTGGGTGATTACAGCAGACAAATGGTCAATGCCGTTCAGCTCCCAGAGCCCATGGACCATCAGATCGTAGACACTCTGGCCTGGGTGGCGAGTGCTCCATTGCTGCAGTCTTTTGGCGAGGCCCGTGATGCTTGTTGAATAGAGTGCTTTTCGTTCGTGTATTGCTTGTGCATCATGCTCAGTTGTCACGACCGCGTGTCGTGCGATGAAGTCCAAAACATTGAGATCGGAGGAGCAGTGGCCGGCTTGGTAGAGGCGGATGAGTATCAGCAGGCAGATGCGCGCCGGCGTAAGATAGCGAGGCATCTCATCGCTATATCATCTTCCGCGACGCCCGTGTGCGAGGCAATATCGTCGTCGTCGTCGTCGCCGGCTCACGAGGAAGCGCGTGTGTTTCGTGAATGCCGAGAATTTGGGAAGCCGAAGATAAGAAGATTTGGGAAAGCGAGATCCTTGGTCAACGTCATCGTTTACTTTCACGCAATACACGCGCCACGCCACGGCGGCATCGACAGTGAGGTGGACGCAACGGCGGCGGTGGATCGAGAGCGGCGTTGACGTATCGAGAATGACACTTGTACGAGGATTCAGACATCCGACAGATCGCCATCGCTGGCCACGATGAGACTCACAACCTGGTAAGCATATCGCGATGATGGAGGCATAGAACTAGTGTATGGACTGACCATGTACGGCACGACAGGAATGTCAATGGCATTCGCAATCCCTTCTCGTATCCGCCATGGAACGTCACGCGTACCTTCGGCGCCATGTTCGACATCCTTGAGTCCGATATCGTAGTCATGCAAGAGCTCAAAATACAGCGCAAGGATCTACGCGACGATATGGTTCTTGTTGATGGTTGGGACTGCTACTTTAGTTTGCCGAAGCATAAGAAGGGCTATAGTGGTGTGGGTATTTACACGCGTAATGCGACATGCGCGCCGATTAGGGCGGAGGAAGGTGTGCTTGGAGTCCTTCCCAGCGCAAATGGCACACCATATCGAGAACTGCCTGACGAGGAGAGCATAGGAGGATACCTGACATCAGTCCAAATCGCAGACATTGCCGAGCTAGGAGGGGAGGACCCGGCTGGTTTGGATGCTGAAGGACGGTGTGTAGCAGTCGAATTCCCAGCATTCGTGCTCTTTGGCGTCTACTCTCCTGCCAACAGTAATGGCTTACGAGATGGCTTTCGACATGGCTTTGTGTGTGCCCTGGACTGGCGTATACGGAACCTCATCAAAGCTGGAAAGAATGTGGTCTTGGTTGGAGACTTGAACGTGACTAGGCATGAAATCGACTCTGGACCAACTCTCGAAGAGATGAGGAAAGGCTTGATCAACCACGAAGAATTTATATCAGGCCCGAATCGGCGAATCTTCAACCAGCAGCTCGTCGATGGAGAAGTGGTTGGCGAGCGAGATGAAGGACGAGAGAAGGGTGTGTTCTGGGACACCACACGAATATTCCATCCCGGTCGCAAAGGCATGTACACGCATTGGGATACGAAAGTTAACGCACGACCAGGCAATTTTGGCAGCCGGATCGACTTCATTCTGGTATCGGAGGCCATGCGATCATGGGTCAAGTATGGCAATATTCAGGAAGGATTGCTGGGCTCAGATCACTGTCCTGTCTACATTGACTTTGAGGATGAGGTGAGCATGAATGACAGTAAGGTGGCGCTGCTAGACATCATAAACCCGCCTGGAGTGTTTGTCGGTGGCGAGAGGAAGCAAGAATGGACGATAGCATCGACGCCAGGCTTCTCCGCCAAGCGCATGCCCGAGTTCGACAAGCGGAGGACGATCAAATCAATGTTCGCGGCGCCAGCTTTGAAGAAGGCTCAGTCTTCAAAACAGCCTACTCCGCCAGCGTCAGCCGCACAGCCAGATAGTCAGGCTGTAGTGAGCCATCAGGCAGCGGCCGAGATGGAACCTTCTGCTGCACCTGCGAAACGCAAGACATCCATTTCTACAGTGCCGAAGGAGCAGCCACTCAAGAAGCAGAAGTCTGATACAAAGACTGCTCCAAGCAAAGGTCAGCAAAGCTTGAAGGGCTTCTTTCAAGCGAAAAGTGTGCCCGTCAAAGCCGCGAAGGACTCGCCTGAGAATGGTTTGAGGGACTCGACAGAGGACACTGACACGACAGCGCCGACTACAGGAGGCGTAGAATCTAACAAAGACAATGACGCGCCAGAAACACCCACGGAGCCACCGCAGACGCCATCAGCTTCGCAAGTTACCGCTGATACCGCCCGAGACGAAACGCCAGATCCATCTCCTCGCAAATTTGCTTCCAAGCTCGCTTCAGCCGAGAAGTCGCAGCATCAATGGGGCGCACTCTTCTCGAGGCCAGTGGCGCCGATATGCGAAGGTCATAATGAGCCATGCAAGACGATGCTGACCAAGAAGAAGGGCAGTAACCAAGGTAGGAGTTTCTGGATGTGTGCCAGACCGCTTGGGCCAAGCGGAGAGAAAGAGCGGGGGACGCAATGGAGATGCGGTACCTTCATCTGGTGCTCGGACTGGCAGGCAGGGAAAGGGAAAGGAGTCGGAGCAGCGACTGGGCAGGGCGATGGAAGTCCAGTAAAGAAGGATGCTGGATGAGAAGACCGATGAGGATACTTGCGATTTGAACTAAGAAGGCGAACGATGTACAGACGATACCCATTTGCTTTACGAGATGCGATGAGATACGAAAGGCAGAAGCAGAGAACTGGTCACGACGCAAACTTCCTCCATGTCGCGCTTTCCACGACTTGAAAGGCTTTCATGTGAGACCCAGGCGCCGAATCATTACTGCGAAATCTGCGAGTGCTGTCATTGTCTTGGTTTGCTGTAGCGGCAGCTAAGGCGAGCTTTCGTCGTCGGATTGTAATACGCTTCTCGAAGCCGGGTGGGAAACAATAAGAAGCTCGCGACAATGAAGCCTGGATCTCTGTCTATCAAGTCCATCATCTATTGTTCTCACGAACTGCAAACAAATGTATGCATTGGATCGCCTTCCTGCGGAGAAGCTTTGTTCCTTTTCTCTGAAGCTCAACACGCCCAAGGCTTCTCCACGAGATTGTTGGCGCAGAAGCATTTCGAGGTCTGGACTCTTTCGTCACAGCAACGGTCTGGAACTCACGAACTCCGTACGGTTGCTCTATTATAAGAATGCTTGACAGGATGCGTCCAGCTTCTTTTGAATTGATGGTGACACCACGTCGGCGCATACGAGCTCGCTGGGCCTGGCAGTTCCTACGCCTTCGGCACACTCGGTTTGATACAAAGCAGCCACCCACAATGTCAATGTGTCCTAGAGATGTGCAGACCCTTAATCCGTGGAGTTAAAACTTGTCTATGGCTTGCCGTCATCAGATCTTCATGTCCGACCTTGGCCGCTGCAGAGCCAATTTGCTACATGGACAATATATTGCAAACAACGACAGTGAGGTGTATGCCAATACGCATCGGAGGATCACCCTATAATGCCAGTTTCGGGGACATATCGCTTGTCGTGCTCGCTGCCTTCGACCTTGTTCACGACCTCGCTGGCGCAAGGATGGATTTGCGTCTTGGACCTAGATTCTGCAAAGATCGGCAGGAAGCGATACACTTACGTTCGACATACGATCCTTATGTTCTAATTAATTCGTTAGGCCTCGTCTGGCAGTGGTCGCTACCCTCAATATCCTCAACGATCTCGCTGGCGCCAGCATGGATTTCGCCTCCGACCTCATATCTTGCGTAGAATGACCGCAAGCACAGAGTCAATCGTTTGTGGTTGTTCAACATAATGATTTGACCCGTAATTGGTGTGTCAGGTTCTGGTTGCTGCCTTCTGGTACGCCCTTTGTCCAGTCGGTCCGGATGCTCAAATCTGAAATCCGCGAACTCATGAGAACAACGGGAGCGATTCAGAAAATAGCATCGTTAGCTTGCTCCTGTTAGTCCAAGATATCTGAGATCGAGTGGTAGATTTGGGATGCTACCCTTGCCATCGAGAACGACCTCACTGGCGCTAGCGGGCTTTTCCCTCCGGACCTGGATACCATCCTTCCTGGCTATTCATGGGTGCCAATGCCACTTCCCAGAGTTCTTCATACGATGAAGAACGTCCGCCATATTTGTTATACTTGGTCCGACGTGTTGTGCTTTCCTGCCGGTACATGGTGGTCCTTCCAGCTGAGACCTCAAAATGCTTGGCGTTCAATTTCTCGACAAAGACCGACAGCGAGCACATCTCAGACTATCTCTGAGTGTTCTAGAAGATTATAGCTACCTGAAGGTATGCGTAATTCTACCATTGCTGCCATTTGTCCTTGACCTGACCTCGCTGTCCTCAACAGCGATTTCCTTGGGCGCATGAACGATACAGACGCAGGGTGTTGACAGGCACTTGCAACACTTCCCTATACTTCTAAAGGCCCCAGGAAGACGCTACGCCCGTTCTTTGATGACACGGTGTCATGCACCTCGCTGGCGCTGCAATTCAGACAAAGCCGGTTTCCGCCCTACAGCCACAACACCAGCACAAAGGCAGCGAACCACACGGAAATGATCGTCAAGGTACTTTCGAGTACGCTCTAAAAGCTCCGGCTACTTTCATACCCATCGGACGCCATCTTCAGCATGTGCACAGCATAGTCCCAAAACCTCGTTACCAAACACCGCCCGTTTGACACCAAACCCGGTCAGCCACAGCTCCGAAACCCACACATCCACACTCTACAATCCTCAATTACCCACTATACTCATCCTTTAGCCCTCAGCAATACGTCCCGACACCTTCTCGTTGCTGTTCATGCTTACCCAGAATCAGTCACGTGCACATTTTCATGTGAAAGCTTGGACATTTCTGTCCGCACCTGTGACGTCCTGTTCTGAAACGTTAGCGCCGTTTCCGGGGCGCAGCACAGCGGTGTTCTGAGAATTACGCAGTGTTGGGGCGGTCAGGAGTGGGGCTTGGTGCGGTCAGAATTGAGTGAAGTAGAGAAGTAAAGGTGCGGTTTGATAATTGTAGACCTGGGGTCCGGTTGCTCTGGGCAGGAGAGGGGAGCCTGAGGCGTCCTCTATTAGACTACAAAATATGTACGCTCAGTTCTCCTCGCGGTTCTCCTCGATGAGATCACGTGCTTCCTGGACCGCGCGCATACCTTCTGCGCTCAGGAATGTGGCCTGGAATGCGGCTGGTGGTACGCGGTTCTGCGTAGTCACATCACCATCGTACAAAGCCATGAGACGTCCCATCTCTGCGATGTGCTCCTGCTTACCAAATGCCCACGCCTTTTTCGTCTATGAACTTGTTAGCATTCGAAGCATTTTCGTGCGCTTGTGATCTTACATTGTCATTCATGGGTACCATAGCAGCTGGCCGTCTGACCTTTGCGCTCATGCCCTCCACAACCTTCTCCCCTGAGATTGGAGCGTCTCTACTTGGCAACTGCTTCTCGACTACCTCTGGACGTGGTGATTGCCGCATGATGTCCGTCACGATTCTCTCTTGCTTCTGCCTGTACCGCTCACCGATGAGTACGCCATTCTGGGGAAGCTGCTGAGCAGCAATCATGCGCATATCTGGAGCGAGCTTCTGAATCTCCTTCACAGCTGGAGAGTCCTGTAAGAGGGGCATCTTGCGACCAAAGCTCTCCCATGGCTGGTACGGTTGCTTAGTCCAAGGATTGATTGGGTTCGAGTTGGTCCACCCGTCAATTCTCTTCTGGGAGCGTACGATGAGCGCCTTGGACTCCTCCATGATATCCATGAGTCTGACACAGAAGTGCATAATCTTGCCGATACGGAGGAAGAAGTGCTCTTTCTGGCGTACGTCACTGAAAACCTCTGGATGCTCTTCAAGTCGCTTCATCTCCGGCATAACCTTGTACATGATCGCCAAAGCCTCCTTGAGGTGCTCGGAGGTGTCATGTTTGAGTGGGTTCTGCATCGTGTGGCCTTCGTAGCGGTTGTAGTACATCCAGCATTTGAGCTCAACCTCGTTCACTTTGTCGATGATGGAGTCGAGGAACTCTTGCTCAACGTGTTCTACATCATCAACGGACGGTCCTTCGTCTAACTTTGTCAGCATATGGTCGCGCACACGCGATGAACTGATCTGACCTTCAGCGACACCGCCATCTCCCTCGAAAGTGACGTTGCTGGCTGCCTTCTTCTCATTGATGAAGTCTGGATCCTTCGGGAACATGTGCGGGAAGTTCGTCAGTAGGATATCCATCTTGACAGCGCGAGTTTCTGTCAAGACGCGTGGGTTGTCCGCGGCTTGTGAGTTGATGTTGATGTTGCGCTGGCCATGTGAGGTGTAGTGGCGGTTAGTGAGAACTTCAAACGAAAGGCGGATGCCGTTTAAAGTTGTGCGACTTTGGTTTCTGCATGTGCTGAACCTTAATTGCGGGTGCGGTCAAGGTCAATGCGTCTTCCTCAGTATCTAAGACCGCGTTCCTTTCTGAAACTTCTACTTCGAAACATTCCTTTCGACCTCGCACATACCGCATTCGCACATCCCTTTGTTATCACCCTTTCACCATACCCAAACAATCGGAGCCACTACCGCCGACATGGCTACCGACGCAATGTCAGATATGTTCCGAACCTACCTCGAGTCTTGCAGCGAGGGCATGGCCAGTCAAATCATGAGCACGCTGCAGCAAGTAGCAGCAAGGCGCCCTGTGCCAAATGCAGCACCCGGCATGGCTGTCACCAGCTCGGCTGTAGCGAAGCCCGAGAAGAAGCAGCGCAAGAAGGCGAAATCTGACCTTGTGGCCGTTGGGCCAAAGCGGCCGCTCAACTCCTGGATGGCATATCGCAGTGAGTGCATCGGTTTTCGCTGGCGTCGCATTGTACTGACCTTCATCTCAGAGTTCTACAACAGACTGCTCGCATCGTACACTCAGAAATCGATCTCCAAGTGCTTGACGATCCTTTGGCGTGCAGATCTCTTCGAGGGCAAGTGGTGAGTATACTTCCTTCTTCGCGCTCTCCGTGCACAGCAGTCTAACGTTCCGCAGGTCCATTCTCGCCAAGGCATACAGTATCGTGCGCGGATGCCGCGAGAAGAAAGACGCTCCGCTTGACGAGTTCTTCGCCATCTGCGCACCACTCATCGGCGTCATTCCGCCAGAAGAGTATCTGCAGCGGATGGGATGGCAGTTGAGTCCGCCACAGGATGGCGATCAGGTATGTCTTCAGCCAAGCAGCATGCGTACTGAGCTGACACCGTTCCTAGGACAAGATGCCGCAGATCACTCGCCTCTTCACCCCAAGCCTCGACACCTTTCCTGAGAAGTTCACGACGACCACTCTCAGTGCAGATGACCTGGTCAACCACTGCTACGCCATGGGCTACGGCAAGGCCAGCAACAATGACTCACAGAACGCGAGCACCCATGGTTCACTCACCATGGTCTCTAAGCCAACTGCCATCACGACCAACGACAAGGACGAGACCACACACATGTCACCCTTCGCTCAGACGGACACCATCCTTGCCTTCAACGCAGCTACGCCCGACAGCAGCACAGACGGAGGACTCCAGCAGGCTGCCTTCGGCGGCTTCGCCATTTCTCCACCCTCGTCGATCAACAATGTCGACCCTTCACCACTCTCGGTCGCTTCGGCGGCTGGCCAGGCAACACTCGAGCAGGCGGCCAGTGTCCTGGAGCAGTCTGGCGTCGAGTTCCCGTACAACGGCCTCTTCGATCCAGCTGACCTGCCTAGCCAGTTCGACATCAGCTTCAACCCTGCTGCCCCGAACACCGCAGTCGAGGATGATGGACGCTGGGATGCCTTCGACCCTAGCATGTCGATGGCGCAGAACGAGATGAGTGACCCGCTCGAAGAGATGCTGAACTGGGAGTTCATCAATGAAGACATGCAGTGAGCTGTGGCGTTTCTGTTGCTTTGCTCTTTGGGATGGATATGACTGCTCTGCATGATACCCGCCATTGCGGCACTTGTTGCCTTTTTGTATTTAGCATGAATCGACTCTTCTGTACATTGTTCCCATCTCCTTTATGTCTTTGGTTTGAGAAGGTCTACTGCCGTCAACGACACCCAAACGTCGTCTTTTGGACCTGCGTGTTGCTTCACTAGCCGTTGCCAAGAGGCAGGTTTGTTGTGTTTGCTGTGCAGCGCTCGGCGTTGTCAACTCGAAAACGCTCGTAGCTTCGAAGCCTTCCACTTCTACGCCACGACAACAGCACACCATGGCGCAATTGAGCGGCACGATCATTGATGAGCTTCGGAGTGTCATTATCCCAGCGGCCGAGCTCTGCGACCGCAACATCACAACTTGTGACCCCGAGCCACCTTCCGCACCAGGCGCAAAGCACTCGCGCAACATTCTTTTCCGCAGCGATCGGCCAGTCAACACGCTGCACTTGATGGAGCTCAACCAGCTATACCGCGAAGAGTCGCAGGTCAAGAACGACTTCCAAGATCTGATGCTGCCAAAAATCGCGGATCCAGATACACCTCAGCCCAAGCAAGACCTACCAGGCAATAGCACGCAGCGCTCTATCCAGCAAGGCCCAATCTTGACTTCGAGCGACTACCGACTCCTGACCAATGCATACCACCAGCGCTTTGGGCACGACGCTGATCGTCTGGCCAAAGGCAACAATCTCACCGAGCGCACCACGACTCAATCAAACGAAGACTTCCCGTTGCATGTGCGAGAGACGCTTGAAGACTTTTTCCAAGAATATGGCGTTCCGAATTCAGCAGAGAGGTATATGCTGACAGAAGCTCTGGGTATCTCAGCACAGGAGGTGGACGATTTCTGTAAGTCGTTAGCCCGTGACATGTCTACGCATTCCCAGAAAGCTGACCAGATTCCGCAGTCAAGGTCAAAGCAAGAGTTGCCAATACCTTGCTCAGAGCGGAGGAGATGCTGCAGATGAGGAATCTACTGCGCAAAGTGCAGAAGCGAGGCCGACTGGAGGAGATGCAGCAGAAAGCTCGTGACCAGGAGATAGCAGTGGAAGGCATGGACTAGAGCAGTCGCTCCGTGGCATTCAGGTGTACCATGGACAGGAATGGCAGACCCGGGCTTTGGCAGGGTGCATCAAGATTGGAGTGCCAAATAGCAAATGCATCGAAAGATCCCGAGCTTCGTCCGCTTTTAACCACGTTCTGTGCTGTGATGATACCCCACCGAGCAGAAGATCCTGGCTGCAATTAACCGTGTCGCTCTTTCAGATGTTCCAAGGCCAAGCTCGCTTCCTCGCAGACAGACGCCGAGAACCAGGTAGCGAGTTTGGAGTGGCTTGATGGCTTGAGAACAAAGAGCGAGAGATAGTGCAGGCAGCCTCATTCTATACTGTAATGATACTCCCCCGAACAGAAAATCCTGCCCGCTAAACGATTGGACCACTCTGTGAATTAGACCATGGCTAAGCTCGTTTTCTCGCAGACAGAGGCCAAGAAGCAGGCAGCGAGCGCGGAGTGGCTCGCGAACACACTCTGTCAGCTGATCCATGGCTAAGCTCGTTTCCTCGCAGACAGAAGCCGAGAAGCGGGCAGCGGGCGCGGAGTGGCTCGAGAAGACACTCAGTCAGCTGGACCATGCCCAAGCTCGTAATCTCGCAGGCAGAGGTCGAGAAGCTGGTAGCAAGCGCGGAGCGGCTTGAGAATACAGAGGGAGAAACTTGGGCAGCCTCAATCTGTACTGTAATGAGACTCCTCGGATGAAGAGCCTAGCCTGCTTATTGACGGCACAGCTCTGGCAGTTGTTCTATAGCCAAACTCATTTCCTCGCAGACAGAGGCCGCGAAGCGGGTAGCCGTGGCGGAGCGGCTTGCGAGCACAGAGGGTAAAAGTTTTTGGTAGCCTTGTTCTGTGCGGTAGTGACGCTGTTCGGGAGGAAGACTTTAGCTGCTACCCGCCTGAATAGCTCTACCAGCTGGTCTAAAGCCGAGCTCGTTTCTTCGCCGACAGAGGCCGCGAGGCAGACAGCTATGGCGGAGCGGCTGAGAACACGCAGAGGGAGGTAATTTACGGAGCCTGATTCTGTACTGTAATGGTACTCTCTGATCAGACGAACTTGCCTGCCAATCGACCGCACAGCTCTGTCAGCTGGACGATGATCACGCTCGTCTCCTCGCAGATAGAGGTTGAGAAGCAGGTAGCCATCGCGGAGCGGCTTGGAAGACACAGAGCGAGGAGATTCGGGCAGCCTTATTCCGTATTAAATGATGGTCATCTGACGATACATCTTGCCTGCTCATTGACCGGACAGCTCCTTCAGCCAGCCTATAGCCAAGCTCGTTCCCTCGCAGACAGTAGCTGAGCAGCGGGTTGCTACCGCGGAGCGGCGTAAGAACACGAAAAGCATTGGGATGATGTTCTCCGGATGGAAGATAATGCCTGCTGATCGCCCGGACAGCTCCTTCGGCTAGTCTATAGCTGAGCTCGTTCTGTTGCAGTCAGAGGCCAGGAAGTAGGTCATTGTCACGGACTGGCGAGGGAACGCAAAGGGAGACACTCTAGGCACCCTGCTGACGTTTCTGGCTTCCAGCCTGCGAGGTCGACGGGCTAGTCGAAAACGAATGGTCGGCGTACAGGAAGAGATGACCCATCTGACCAGCCCTTGCAGAACTTGTGAAGAATGTGCAGCTCCGCTCGATAGATCGAGCGATGGTTGGCGGGTTGCAGACAGTGGTGTAGTCTAGAGCATCGAGGGCAGAACGCAGTGTGTCTTCAGCCATGCTCCACAACTTGGCGGCTTCGCATCGGGACTAGGTGGTCACCGTGCAAGAAGCATTTTACCATCTGGCCAGCCTTCAGGTAACCGATAGAGAGTGTGCGGCCTCACTCCCCAGATCGAGCGGCGGTCGACGCACTGCAGACAGCAGTACCGTCTCGAGCATCAGGCTCAGAGAGCAGCAGGTATGTCAGCCAAGTTATCGAGGTTGGTGGCCTAGTATCGGGAATGATTGACCAGCGTATAGGAGGAGATACACCATCTGGCTAGGGTTCGGGGAGGTCGTTGAGAGCGTACAGCTCCGCTATAGAGATCGGGGTGGGCCAGCACGTTGCAGACAGTGTTGCAGTCTCGAGCATCGAGCGGAGAGTGCAAAATGCGCATAGCTCCGTTTTGTAGGTCGAGCGACGGTCGGCACGTTGCAGGCGACAATTCAGTCTGAAATGTCGAGCTCAGAGCGCGTACGTCGATCCTCAAGACAGCATGCCTTCACAACGTAGTGGAGATCTACGCATCTCTTCATTGACGCCCATTTCCCGTATCCAAGTGCGAACATCGCAAGAAACCTCAATCAGAATGTATGTGGTGTCGCCGGCTCTAGCAGAGATGCGAAAGACTGCGCCAGACGTGAGCATGGTCAGATAAGGAAGGTGACCCAGACCGGCGTGCTTGTAGCTGAGCGGCAAGGAGCATCGTAACAGACATCAGTCGCTTGTGTCCGCGATCTGAGGGAATCGAAGAAATCGTCAGGAAGAGCCAGAGTTTTGCTATCGGCGTGAAAGACTAGAGCGACGACTGACGGTTCTGATCGAGCCAAGCATAGGACTACTACCCTTCACCGTTGAGAAAGTCGAGT
Source organism: Pseudocercospora fuligena (assembly GCA_014298035.1). Taxonomy (NCBI): domain Eukaryota; kingdom Fungi; phylum Ascomycota; class Dothideomycetes; order Mycosphaerellales; family Mycosphaerellaceae; genus Pseudocercospora; species Pseudocercospora fuligena. The sequence continues at coordinate 165,506 of JABCIY010000022.1, forward strand.
TGCCCAATTGCTCCAAGGCTTGCCACAGTAGCCCTGCCGCCGAGGACAACATGTGCCCATCCGCACCGGAGCCATTAGGACAACGATGTCACCGAGATCTCAGCTCGCTTGTTCGCCCAAAGGATCGATGAAAGAGTGAGCAATTCACGGGAGCTTGAACCACCCAGCGTTGGAACCAGTCTGGTTGACTACCAGTGATTGAAGTGCCTGGTGTTTCAGGAGTCAATCCCGCAGGCGTGTCTGGGTTGCCATCGTCGCTGAATGGTCTTAAAACAGCATGATGAAAGCCTAGCTGAGGTCAAAAGAGCTTTGTGATTCAACCATCAGTACAGTGGCCTGATCCATATCGTTGTCCATTCAGAAGTTGAAGGACACAAAACCGGGAAGAGTGGTCGCCGCCCGGCCTGGAGACTGTTCTCCAGATGTCATGGTTGCTTTCATTTTCGATTGGGTGTCTGATCAGCGCTGGTTTGTTTTGTGGGTGGTATATGTAGACCGATGCGTTTCAGGATGATGGGCTTCGTAAGAATCGAGGTTGGATGTGAAAGGCCCTATCATTTGGTGCCGCAGTCGACTCCAGATTCGAGCAAAGTGCGGTTTGCTTGAAATTTCCTCGACAGCCACTATTTCAGAACTGCGCGTTTCACAAAATCGAAGATCTCCCCAGCAGAAGGACGTTTGTCAATACCACCAAGCGTACAGTAGTTGGTCTAGCACATTCGACAGACTGGGAAGCTGTCCTTGCGTGTAGTGGCCGCCTGAAAGCTCTGTTGAAGGCCGCATGGCCAGCACTTTCCTCTAGCCGATCTAGCACCCGGTGCAGCTTCGCTCGGGTCTCCGCATGCTAGAAGTAACAGGCACGATATCAAGTCATGGCCGAGACCTGTGGTGAGAAGGGTGAGACCCAGTCGCGTGGGATAAAAGCTCCTACTCAATGCGTGTCAAGCTTGTCGAGCAAAGCGGCCCCAGCGCTGGACATGCTCAAGGTTGTCATGGATATCTTCTAGATCTCGTGTGCGATAGTAGCTGTGCCGAACGAGACAATTCCGTGTTGATCCCAGGATAGGTCCAGGTGTCAAACCGGCTGAGTCACGGTTTCACTCTCCACTTCGCAGGCGGTAAGCGCGTGATCTCGAGCGACACTGGGTGCGAGAGCAAACACGAACCCATTTTGTCCTTGTAAGCGACCGTGACAAAGATTTGGAGATGGATGTCGCAGTAGAAGATGGGAGGAGAATGTGCAAGTAGAACGAGATGAGGTCGCTTTCACGAACCTAAACCCTTTTGGGAGTCTTGGCTTGAGCCTTGATGGAAGGTACATACGAGGCGGCGTTGGCCGAGAAGCAAGAAGAGGAAGGAATAGGAAACAAAACATAGAGCCGTCCCCATGGTAGGCACGCTCTAGCGGCCTTATAACATCTAGCTGAGCTGGAACTTGTGGTGCAAAGAACGAGCTGACCGAAGTCCCTGTTAGTGTCGTATTGCATAGACCTATTATTCTAGCAGACACACACCTTATGGCATCTTTGTGGCCTTTGAAGCGTACGATGTAGTGGTATGAGCCAAATGCTCATCGTGCCGTCTCGTTGCCTCTGGTCTTTTTTGCGACCCGACTACCTCTCTTCTTCAGTAGCATTTACATGGTTCAGGAACATCATGTCTTCGATCCATCCTTTGACTTCAGGATAGGCCTTGCAGACGTGATATGTGTTCCAGCCATCAGAGCCCTCTTTGCCTTCCGGAAACATAGTAGCTGCTCCTTCAAGTGCCGTGTCTCCACAGCACATTATGCCTTGCCGAATATAGTCGAAGCAGTGTCCCAAATGCCACGAGTGATCTTCTTCTCTTATCATATGACCACCATGGTGTGGTGGAAGTCCTTGCGCCATCTGATTGTACGCATCCATGATGCTGTGCAAGCAATGCAGCTGATGGGCCATGGAGGTATCTACAACATTATAGCCCTCCTTGATGGTCGGCTTTGCCAGCTTCGGATACTTGCCCGGCGAGTAGTCCTTAATGTCGAGCAGACCAAAGCCTGCGGGAGCAAATGTGAGCCAGAAGTCGTCTGTCTCTTTCTTCTTGTCTGGGTGCCCTATGCTAGCATGGGTTCGTGGTTCGGGCATAAATTTGACCAGCTTCTGCGAGAATCGAGGCGCGATGCCGTTTACATCTCCTGTGTGCTGATATTGATCCCGAGGAACCTTCCAAAGCTGGATTGCCAGTATAGCTACGAGTATTCCCAGTACAGCGTTTAAGATCCAGGGAAGACTGCGCTTCCACGGTCTTTGAGACTCGAGAGACACATCTGCTGCTTCTGAATCGCTTCCAAGAAGTCTCTCGCGATCGTGTATAGGAATGTCGGAGTATTTTGAATCTGCCATGGCGTCCTCACGACTGCGCCTTCGAAGTGTTGATGCGCTATCCAGCTTGAAGTCGGATGGCCTCCATGCTGAAGACCAAGTTGAGGCGCATACAAGAAAACCGAGCAAGACATCGAATGCAGACGCCACTTACCAGAACAGGAGGTCAATAGACCAAATCCTACCGTATGAGACAGAGAAGAAGACAAAGGCTTCGTTCACCCGAGAGCTTGAGAACCACGACTGCTTCGAAACTTGCCTCTCCGCATCTTCCGGCATCGCGTCGGGTTCCGTATCGCGTATACTGTGGCCAGCTTGGCGATACTGTGAGCTCTTGTCGTTCGATCTATGCAGAAGAGGAAGAGTAAGGCACGTCGCTGTGTGAGAAGGAGAAGGCTGCTGTGTCGGAGGGGAGTTGGACTTGGCGGCATCCGTTTTCGATCTAGCGTCGAGTTTCTACGTCACCGCGGCTTTCACGTGGCATCGCGTTCACTTGCAGCGTGGCCAGATCAGGTTTCCCATTGCTGTTCTTCGCATAGAGACCAGGCTTTCCCATGCAGCCTGAGGTCTTGTGAGATGACATGAGAAAAGCTCAGGATGTTCGCCTCCCACAATGACCTTCCGCGCGTACTTGTTCACGTACATCTTCGGCGGACTTACCTTCATCCCACTGCTCATAGCAGCTATACTCATTCCAGCATGGTATCTGCAACCTCGAGTCTCGAACATCGAAGCGACCAAAGCTGGCAACGATAGCGACAGCGAGAAGCTCAAATTGAACGAGGAAGAGAGCAGAAATTCCAAAGAGACAGGACACACAAATGATGCTGCAGCTAGTGGCTCCTTCGCAGTCCTCAGACGGTATGACTTTCAAGCAGCAATTGCGGCGATAAATGCTCGAAACAATGCCGGCAGCAACAATGCCAACGATGGACATGCCGCGGGAGAAAATGGTGGCAGCTCTACTGGCGAATCTGTTTACCAGAGCATGTACCGCTCAGTATTTGTAGGAAACAAGAACAACAATAGCACATCTTCACTGTTGCAGAACGAGGATCCTCAGGATGGCTCTCCAAACCGCAGGCGAGTGGCTCCCGCAAACGTCCTCTACATCGTCCTTCGCCATGGACATTTGATGCTGTACGATTCTCCAGCGCAGGTCGAGGTTAAGCATGTCTTGAGCATGGCGCATCACAGTGTGACTTTGCAGGCAGGGAAAGATGATGATCAGGACGGCATGGAGAAACACATCCAAGAGTCTGATCTCTTCATCAAGAGAACCGCGATTGTGCTAACACCAAAAGAGCTTCCGAATGGTGCTCTACAGGGACCAGCACAGGCTCCTGCGAAACCGTTCTACTTGTTCTCAGCCACCAACATCGAGAAGGAGGACTTTTACCACGCCTTACTCTCGACACGCGCGCATCCCCCAAAACCAAGACCATTAAACGCCGAAGCGCTCATCAAGCTACAGTCTACGCTGCATTCTTCCTCTTTGACTGCAGAGACGAGAGCTCTCGATGCCATCATTGGGCGAGTGTTCCTTTCACTACACAATACGGATGTCCTTCGCAATTTCGTCCGAGGCAAGATCGAGAAAAAGCTTGCGCGGATCCAAAAGCCGACCTTCATACCATCTTTGCGCGTTCGTTCAATAGACCTAGGCGATGCAGGTCCAGTCTTCACGAATTTGAAACTCCGCGATCTTAACATCTCTGGAGAGATGACGGTTGAAGCAAACATGAAATACAATGGTGGACTGTCGCTCACACTTCTTGCTGTTGCCAAGCTAGATCTAGGCCCGCGCTTCAAGGCTCGAACTGTCGATCTTGTACTCAAGACGTCTGTGCAGCGCATCAGTGGTACCATGGTTCTGAAAATAAAGCCACCTCCATCAAACAGATTGTGGTTCTGCTTCGATGCCGTGCCTGAGATGGACATCAGAGTCGAACCAGTGGTTAGCGAACGTAAGATCACGTACGGTTTCGTGCTACGGGCTATCGAAGAGCGGGTGCGGACGGCCATCAGTGAGGGCTTGGTGCGACCGAACTGGGACGATATCCCCATGCCATTTTCTGACACGAGGGGTAATGTCACGCGAGGTGGACTATGGAGTGACGATGGAAGACCAGATTCTCCTGTAACGAACTCGGTGTCTACAGGACATGCTGCTAACGATACCGAGAAGACAAACTCACTGCCGTCACTCACGAAGCAAGATGCGATTGATACTGCCATATCGACTGGTAATTCAGCTTCTGAGGTGAATCTGACAAGACTTCGCCATGCCTCCACAGTGCCAGTGGACGGCGACATGCTTTCGACCCCCGAAAAGTCACCTCGCCCTCCGCGGTATGTATTCAGGCAATTCGACAGGACCAAGCATGTACTAACATAATGTGTAGGCCCATGCGCTCCCCATCAGTGTCCACTTCGAGTGTAGCTATGGATGATCAAAGCGTAAGCTCCATTCGATCAGAAGGAATGCCTCCTCCGCAAAGAACGTTGTGGGCCTCAAGAAACAAAGCTCCCCTATCTCAGAAAGATGCGCTGGAAGAGCTACGAGGAATTCATAGCCGCGTCGGAAATCAGCCGACAGCTGAGAGTGAAAGCGACGATGAGATCGCCAAACAGACTTCTGACACTGCTGACGCACGAAGTCTGGCCGAAGCTTCTGACGGCTCAGGATCAACAATTCCTGCAACGCCACGGTCCTTCTCCATCCGAAGCACCGAATCTGATAGGTCGACTGCACCTTCTTCGATAGGAACGACTCGCAGCGAGCAGCTGCAGACCAAGAAAGCAAACATTCTCGCTGCAACCGCCGCTGCCACCACAGCGGCACGCAATTGGGGCTGGAATGCCATTCAGCGTCAAAAGAACAATCGAGCGGTATCTCAAGGCGATGTCCAGCAAGAGCCTATGGGCCGAGGACAGCCACTTCCTCCTCCAGGGCAACCACTTCCTGGTCCACAGAAAGGCATTTGGGGTGGTGTAGGCAACTTGCGCCGCAAACCCGTTCCAGTTCTACCTGCGCGAAAGCCGACTACTGCTCGTGAAACGGCGGAATCTTCTAAAGACGGCGCGCAAGTCACAGCAGAGGAAATGCAGGGTGAAGATGAGTTCGAGCCGTTTCAGGAGAACAGCGGCGTCGAAGGACCCGACGTGAACAAGAGCGGGCCCAATTCTGCTTCTGGGAAGACACCACCGCCTCTGCCAGCCCGCCGACAACGACCAATCGATTCGGCAGAGAGTCTGGTGAGCTCGTCCACTGGAAAGACTACAGAGGAAGAAGTTGAGAACGCCCCGGCACTGCGTGTTCCGGATTCTTCAGTAGACGCCATCAATGCTGAAAACTCGACACCGGAACGCGCACATGGCGCTTTTGATGACACGTCACATGTTGCTCACGACGAAGCTGTGGATGCTGAGGTGTCAGCTGACGAACATCATCAAGCGATCATAGATGATACTCCTACGCCGACACAGCTCAGGCCGGTGTCTACCGGCCATGATTTCGAGCAGGACCCGTTTACGCAGCCTACTCAAAATCAGCAGCAAGGCTCGTTCGAGCAGGTTCCAGCAAGTTTGACTTCAGACAAAGAAGCTCCTGGTGGTGATGAGGAGGTCTTGTCCCGTATCCGCGCGAGAGTGAAAGAGCGAACACCTCTGGTCGAAAGAGTCGCCGAATCTTCGACAGCCTCTCTCACAGGGAGCGCACAAGATCCTTCATGAGCGCTGACCCGCTGCACTTGGTCGATTCATGCGCCTCTGAATATCAACGACAACGTCAAGTTTGAGAAAATCAGTGAGAGTACTATCCAAAACTGCAATGCGACCGAGCGCGACAGTCATTGTAAAGACTTGATTACTGTTCCTCCCAATTATTACCGTTTCAGGAAAGAGCCGAAGTCGCTGCAGTCTTCGCTCGGATATGCATCCTCGGTATGAATAGCTACGAGGTGGGGTTTTGGTTGGATGAACCAAGCATACAACGCGTCGGCTGAGAGGACGCGTCCTGTACTGGAGTGATAAAGCACCATAATGGCTTGACTCATCTATCATGGATAGACACAAATAAACAAAGACGCCTGATAGTTGCCACTACCTGGTCTGATTTCGATCGCCATGGTTGGCTGTCATCAAATGCCATAACAATACAATGACCATGAACACTTACGATCCGCGTTCAATAGCGGGGTCCTGATCCAGCTTCGAGAGGAGCCGTCCAGCTGAGCATTTAATCTCTAACATCCTGACCAGGTAAGGTACAGGTAAGTCTCAAACCAGGATCTTCTCACCTTCACCTCTCCCAAAAGCCATCCAGCATACACATCAAAATGTCCTCCTCCACCGAAGAAGTCCAAACCAGCAATATCAGCACAATAGGCTACGTAGTCCACGACGCCAACCAACCCTTCACCCTCGAATCCATCACTCTCAAAGAAATGCAACCAACCGAACTCCTAATCGAAATGCAATACTCAGGAATCTGCCACACAGACCTCGTATTCCAAAAAGGACAAATCCGCGTCTGTCCCTATCCCGCCATCTTAGGTCACGAAGGTGCAGGAAAAATCCTCGCAATAGGAAGTAATGTAAACCCGAAAAGAAATTTGAAGGTTGGCGATAAGGTGCTTTTGAGTATAAATTATTGTGAAGAATGTAAATTTTGTAAAGCTGATCATCCGGCTGATTGTATTGAGGGGACGAGATTACATCTTTTTGGGGTTAGACCTGATGGGAGTACTGCTGCGAGGATGGAAGGGAAAGATGGGAATGGAGAGGTGGAGGTTAGGAGTCATTTTTTTGGACAGAGTAGTTTTTTGAAGAAGAGTTTTGTGCAGGAGACTTGTGTTGTCAAAGTACCGGACGGTGTGCCTGATGAGAGCATTCCGTTTTTGGCGGCTATGGGGTGTGGGTATCAGACTGGTAAGGTGAAGATGTATGAGTTGCTGACGCATGAGATGATGCTGATGATTTGACTTATAGGAGCTGGTACAATTCTCAATATTCTTAAACCGGAACCTGATTCGCACCTGGTAGTCTTTGGTCTGGGGACTGTTGGACTTACGGCAATCATGGCTGCAAAGTACTTGAAGGTCAAACAGATCATCGGGGTGGATATCTTCGATCATAAACTTCCCCTTGCAAAGGAATTGGGTTGCACAGATGTCTTGAACTCTAGTGGCTTGTCGGCAGACGATATCGTCAAGAAGATCAAGGAGTTGACGGGGAAGAACAATGGCGCAGATTTTGCGATCGATTGTACTGGTGTTCCGAAGGTTATCGAGGCGATGTTGAATGTTTTGTCGATGAGAGGCACAGCGGCGACTGTGGGAGTACCACCTACCGGAGCGAAGATTGAGATTGATCCTTTACAGTACTTGCTGGGGAGTCGAGGGTATAAAGGATGTAGGGAGGGCGACAGTAATCCTCCTGTCTTCATTCCGCAATTGTGTAAGATGCAGGCTGATGGACATTTTCCTGTGGAGAAGTTGTGCAAAGTTTATGATTACAAGGACCTTGACAAGGCGTTGCATGATTTGCATGATGGGAAGGTTACAAAGCCGGTCATCAAGTGGTCGTGAAGGGATGCGAGGAAGGGAGAACACGGCGTCGATGGTGTCTGGATAAGTTGTCTATTGTGTCTATATCAGTTAAATCTATCATTCTATCATCTCTTCTTCGCATCTTCTACTGCCCATTCAACAGCCTGCAAGACGTTGTCCTTGATAACGTCCGGCTTGCATGAGGGCTCGGTCCCATCCTGATACACTCCAGTCCGCAGCAAGATGCTCGTCCATTTGCTACCATGCGGGCTCTGGTAGTTGTTGGCACCCCGTATGTCGCTCTCCGGATTATCTCCAATCATGTAGACTTGCCGAAGAGGATCATTCAAGCCGATGTGGCGGAAAAGAGCCTTCCGATGTCGCCTTAGCCGCGTCTCGGCGAATTCATACGTCTCTTGAGATGGCTTGCCAATAACGGTCTGCTCAAGTCTGGCACCACCTGTGACTGCTGACCAAAGACCATCAAAGGCTCCCTTGAAGCCTCCTTGGCCCAGACGAGAAATATGGTATGATGTTGCCCACCACAGATCTGGATTGCTGTAGTATAGAAGTGGTTGTCCATCTTGCTGGTACCCATTATTCGGCAAGGTTACGTCTCCGTTCTTGCTTGACAAAGTCCCCAGATATCCTTGTTTGGAGAGCATCGTGTCCAACATCACAGCAGCATCTAGTCCCCAGTCTCTCGGATCATTGTAGACGAAGACTGCATCAATTTTCAGTCTATTCCCATCTCCAGCACTCTCAGGATTCGAAGGCGACGTGATCGGCTTGGGCAGTGGCTTCGCAAAGTTCTTGTAGTAGTCCAGGAAGACTTTACTGAAAGGCCAGATATCAGGATATGCTACGACAAGATCGCCTGGCGTGACCACATATTTGAAGCCATATTTCTGCGCCACGAGCTGGCACTTGTCGTAGTCTCCTCCTACCACTAGCACAGTCTTGTCATGCAGGTGTTTCATCTCTGCGAATGGCGTGTGAGACTGCACTATGAGGCTTGTGTCCAGCTCCACATCGAGCTTTTCTGATAGATATGCCACTCGTTCTTCCTCGCTCTTGCCGCCGCCATTGGTGAGGAGGATGAATGGTATTCGCTCTTTCTGGAGGTATTGTAGAGCTTTCGACGCACCTGGTAGAGGTGCAGAGGAGCGGACGAGAACGCCATCGATGCTGACAATTGCTCGTCAGCATATTTCTCAGGAACAGCATAAGTTCCTTCTGGTCTTACTCAAACGCGAAGGCAAAATCTGGTACGCCAATGCTACCTGTGGTAGGAGGCACATGGTAACGTCTCCGCCATTGCAGAGAACATTGATAGGCAGCACGAGATTGTCGTCTGAGCTGCGATGCTATGGGGTTCCGCGCATCAATGACTTTTCGCAATGTCGTAGCCATTCAAGCTCGAGCTGTTCATGAGATGCAGCGCCAGACGCTTGAGTCGAAGTGTCAACGTGGGGGCGGCCGATCTCGCATGTGACATGCTCATCACGAATGATCCTGGCCATATCACTCCACAATCGCGAGATAGATCAGCCCTGTACGTTCGAAGAGCGGCAGGAACAGCGACAGTCATACGGAAGGATTGAACATGATGTTGAGCATAGTGAGGAAGGCAGAGCTGAAGCTTGAGAGACACGACCATCTATAGGGTTTTGAGCACGCCGATGAGAGTATACATGTAGCTACTGAGAGCTTCATCCATCACGGTATGCAGAGGCAGCGTACAATCGGCAGAGACGGCCTTATTCTTCACGGTTGTAGAAGTATGGCGCCGCGAGATAATCTTCTTTGCAGCGGCATTCACGCAAGCGCATGGGCTCGTGTTGTACAGAAACATTTGATTCGGATGGGGTTGATCATATGTACATCGCGAGTCATGTAGCAGCACCGCCTTCCAACGCAAGGAAATCTAATCCGCCGGTCGACTTGACCTTATACTCAATCTGCAGCTTTGTGAAGGTCCTCTTCACTCCGCCTCAGGAGCCTTGTGGTGGTTGACCTTTGGGTTCCAGAAAAGAGTCTGTCGTGGAATGTCAGCATGAATTCAGTAGCAGTGGCTGTAATGACGACAGACGCACCTTGTCACCGTCTCCCCAGAAAAAGTTCTTCGTTCGGATGTTCATGTATGGGTATTCTGTGCGCTCCTCGATCGGACCCTCGTGAGACTTGTGCTCCCAGTGCTCGTCCCACAGACGCCATGCATTTACAGCCGCAATGCAGAGGGATGGGATTACAACGCTGCGTGAACGTGTTAGTATGTGTATCCTCCTCTCTAATGTTGTCCTTCGATAGCCACTTAGGCGTAACAAAGGCAGATATAGGTTCTCAAAGTAGACATACTAGATAGAAAGCTTTCGCCAGAGGTCTGTAGTATCAGATGTCAGCAAATTTCTCTTGTCCTAATGCCTAAAATCCCTCCTTTCGATCTCATCTCCCATTCCGCAAGCCCGAGCTTTCTCACGTCTCTGCCTCTTTCGAGACCACATCGCCTGGTCCTCGCGAACACACAAATCTTCCTTCATTCTCTCCATCTCTTACTCTACCAGCTAGCGAATGACAAACGTACCAGAGGTGGCAGCAGCGTGCTCCTTGACTGCCTGTCGCTCGCGGTTGAAGGCATTGTCGGCTGGTCCGGAGAGGGAGCTCTCCAGTCTCTTTTGGGTGACGCGGCGAACCGCCGGTGTAAATGTGCGTGCTGCGCGTAGGCCGAGCATTTTGAGTGGAGTTCGAATGGTGATTGAGGTCGTCGTCGTCGGCGTTCAATGCGAAGTTGGTCACGAAGTTGCTGTCGGGCGGGAGCTGCCGAAAAGCTTGGCTTCGTCATGTCATCTTCATTGGCAGGAACGTTCTCGACTCTGTTGAGATTGTTACATGAGCCGCCACCTCAGAAGCAGAAGACTGATGCTGGGCACAACATCACCATGGCGCTGGATCAGCAGCGTAATTGGACTATCTCCATGGCCGAAAACCTGGAACAGGTGAAGAGACGCGGCATCCAGCCTCTCATGAGGAAACAGCAAATCCAGAGGGATGCATCACAACAGAAAGTCGCGAAGAGCGTCGAGCCACCACGGGTATGGACCACGCCGCCAGTGTATCTACCAGATGAGATCATTATACAAGTACTTGAATTCGTATCGAAATTCCAGGAGTCGCAGGAAACCTTGGCATCCTGCTGTCTACTTTCTAGACAATGGCACCAGGCCGCAGTCCCATTCTTATATGCTAGGCCTTGGTTGACCGGGAAGAACTTCGATGCGTTTTATCGCGCAATGTGTCCGACGAAGAATAAGCACATTCAGAAAAGTCCCTTTGAAGGCATGGTCAAAATACTGGACATGTCAAAGCTGGTCCACTCTGGCAGTAAATCCGTCACAGGACGAATACTCAGTCGGACGAAGGAGAACTTGGAGCAATTCGTTGCACCTCAAGCAACATTCTCGATGTATTCATTTCCGGCGCTATCGAAGTGCAAGCAGCTACATTTATTGGACCTCAGTCTTGTTTCGGAGAGCCCGCCATTGATGGACCTGTTCAGAACTGTATCACATCTGGAAAGTCTGACTACGTTGCGATTACCAAGGAGTTCGGGCTTCAGTAACACGCATTTTGACCCTTCGGCTATGCAATGGCCTCCGAACCTTGAAAGCTTGAGCCTTAGTGGAGGCATCGATGTCCATTTCTTGCAAGGCGTTGTCACTTTCCCGGTCACGCTCCGCAGCCTGGTTATCGAACACTGCCCTGCCGCAAAGGCATCAGCAATCAACCACCTCTTGCGAACTTCTGTGCGAACGCTCCCTAACCTTGAACATTTGAGGCTCGCCAACCTGCCGAGACTGTCCTATTGTTCTCTTGACAACGTGCTGGCCATTCTACCTGGACTTACGAAGCTGAGCATCAGCGTTGACTACATCACTGGGGCTCTGTTTGATCTGGAGAACCCGGAAAGGGTGTTCAATGACCCAGAACTACGGCCTTCTTCAAAGCCAGTGGTTACAAGACATGAATGGATCACAGGCAGACCTTGTCAACTGCGAAAATTAGAGCTGACGAACAGCGGCAATCCTGGAGTCGAGGACAAGATCACGCCTATCGATGTTTTGATTGCTGTGCAGGATGGCACGCTTCCAAGTTTGAGGCAAGTCAGAGTCGCCAAGAGCCTTTTCTGGCACTGCGAACCAAATGCAGCAGAATCCGACGCGCTGGCAGATGCATTGAAAGACTCTGCAGTTGAACAGGGAGACCCGGCCGAGGAGACTGGTGTATGGACATTTGAAGGCTGAGCAAGTCACAGTCACATCAAATGTCGCCAAGTCTATCCGACAATCTGCCATTGAAATTCTGCAGCGTCTGCGGCTACATCGATCGGCAATGCAAGAACACGTTCGGCATTTCCAGAATTTGCTGACCACTCTGGGCATTTAACAAACCCAAGCATTCGTTGAGGTGTTCTCTGGGCATCTTTGCGCCTCATGTCTGGCTGCAGCAATGGGCGCGAATTAGTCACGTATCGCGCCATAAGCTGCCCGCTTTTTGACGATAGGCCAGCGGCCCTACTTTGGCTCCCGACGTTTTGCCTGCCAAGTGGTGCTCCGGTCATCGGTACAGTAAGCCGACTACAAAGAACGAGTACATGTATTCAGATTTGTGAAGGCTATTGATTGCTTGCACTTATTCGAATCAAAACCCAATCAGGATCTGCAAAGTCAAGAAGAGATCTCACCAAAATGGCAGAAACACCAGCGTACCTTCAAAAGCTCAAGAGCATACCCAAGGAATCATTCCTTTTCGGACCATCTCCCGTACAGTTCCTTCCACGCCTTACAGAATATGTATCACCAAGTGGAGATGTCAAGATTTGGGCCAAGCGAGATGACTGCAATTCTGGATTGGCCTATGGTGGCAACAAAGTTCGAAAGCTGGAATATTTGGTCGCAGATGCGAAGTCGAAAGGCTGCACTCATCTCGTATCCGTTGGCGGAGTTCAAAGCAACCATACACGAGCTGTGACTGCTGTTGCTACAGCAAGTGGACTGAAAGCTGTTACCGTAAGTAGCCTTTCACAGAACGAGCTGTCGGAGGAACACAATTTCCCACTGCTCCGTTCCTACACCAGTCCCGTCAGCCTCTCATCTCAATGACTGACTTCTACCAGATCCAAGAAAAATGGGTCCCCATCGACCCACCCCTCTACGACAAAGTCGGCAACATCCTCCTCAGCCGCCTAATGGGCGGCTCCGTCCGTCTAAACCAAGAGGGTTTCCACATAGGCCACAAAACCACCACAAAAGACGCAGTCACCCAAATCTCAGAATCCGGAGGAAAACCCTACTACATCCCCGCCGGAGCCTCAGACCACGAACTCGGCGGTCTGGGATTCACAAACTTCATCATCGAACTCTCCGCCCAAGAAAAACTATTGGGTGGAATCTTCTTCGACACTTTAATCGTCTGCTCCGTAACCGGATCCTCTCACGCAGGCCTAATAGTCGGTTCCGTCGCCGAAGGACGAGGTCGAAAAGTTATAGGTATCGACGCCTCAGGAAAACCTGCGGAAACAAAAGATCAAGTCACGCGTATAGCCCGTAACACCGCCGCCCTTTTAGATCCAAATCTCGTCATCCCTGATGAAGCGATAATTCTAGATGAAAGATTCCATGAAGGAATTTATGGAATTCCTGGACCGACAACTATAGAGGCTATGAAGATTGCCGCGCAGACTGATGCGTTGATTACGGATCCTGTTTATGAGGGGAAGAGTATGGCTGGATTGATACAGCTTGTTAAGGAAGGGGGGATAAAGAAGGGGAGTAATGTGCTTTATGTGCATCTGGGAGGTCAGCCGGCGTTGAATGCTTATTCGGGGTATTTTGAAGAAGATGGGGAGGGGAAGGCATAAATAGGGTCTGGGACAATCTGTGACCTGTCTTGGAGGAGGTGTACATTCCAGCCGAAGAAATTACAGCTGATTACTATCACGGCACCTTTTGCTCGAGTAGCCCTTGACCGAAACAGTGCTTCACCCGAAAACTCGCATTGGCCGGTCACGGATTTACTGTGTCCGTCCGATGCAATCAAAGTATATGTGTCGCTACGCTTTTTCGAATCGATATTGTTCTGGTACATGAAAAGTTTTTCGGAGGATATCAAGATCATACAAGAGAGTTTTATGCTGCCTGCCTGCCTCATTCATGCATCAACCCCATAGAACACCTCCCAATGTATTGCTTGCTTGCTGTACGCCACATCAAAGCTCGTCCTTCGTCTTAATCTCCGGCTCGCTCTCTGGTTCAGCCGTCGCAGCAGCATCCTGAATACTCTGCTCCTTACGCAGATCCTCCTCAATGTCGGTGCTCGATTCAGCTGAGCCGGCGTCTCGGCCCTGGGGTGTCTTTGGGTCCACGCCTTCTGGCTTTGGTGGTGCTGGGCCGTCGCCTGAATCGACAAGACCGTCATAGACCTCATTTCCGGCTTCGTCGACGAGACGTGTCCGTGTCTCGTAGCGGGTAGAGAATGAGACTTTGTCTTCCAACGCTGCGACTTGCTCTTCGTTGAGTAGGTTACCCTCCTCGTCTCGGTACTCGATCTTTTCTTCAACGGATTGTGGCTCGCCCAGGGGAGCTTGGCCCTTTGGCGTGACATGAACGTCCTTTTGCGGATCGTCGGCGACGGGTGGAGCAGGTCCATGCGCTGCCTGGCCTGTGGCTGTTGCTGCAGCTCCTGGTGCTGACACAGCAAGCGAGTAGTCGGCGTACTATGTGAAGTCAGCGTGAATGCTAGTTATACGGAGTCAAAGATGGCTTACCGAGTCGTAGAAGGTGTTGCAATCCCAGTCCCAGGTGTCCATAAGCTTGACTCGCTGGCACTCCTTCTTCGTCCACATGTTGCCGTAGCTTAGCGGAGCGTATAGCGAGAAGACAACGACAGACAAAGCCAGATACACTGCAGCTGCGCCAAGACCAATGGAAGGCTTGTTCTTCAGCGTGAAGGATCCGAGCTGCACGCGGCCAAATGCATAGTCGAAGACCTGGCAGAACGAGATGATGGCGAAGTAGAGTGCTGGAAAGTAGTGATGTAAGAAAAGCTGTCGCGCCATGAGGAAGAAAGGGAAGTAGTGGAATGCCCATCCGAGGACGGTGGTGCCGATCTCGTAGTCGAAGCGGCGGAAAGTGATGCTCTGGTAGTCCTTGAAGCTGCGCTGCCATCTCAGCAATGCAAAGGCCTTGAAGAGGACGTAGATTCCGATGGCAGCAGTGCTGGAGTACCAGATCAATGGGTTACCAGTCAAGTAGATCTGGCGATGATCCTTGCCCCAGAAGTTGATTCCACGCTTGAGGATGGGCCACGATGATGGGCGTGAGTCCCAGGCGTGCGATTCAACAAGCCCGGCGTTGGTAGTCCACATGACTTTTTGCAGCTCCCAGAACTTGCCAAAGAAGCCAGGATTGCGGTAGTTGACCTTTTCTGCGGTCTCATTAAGCTTGGGATGGGCGTTGGCCTCGATATACCAGATTGAGTTTGGCAGGGTTCCTCCACGAGCACAGGTCACTTCCTGCTGCTCGAAACCCCAGTCCGGAAGCTTAACTTTATGAGAGAAGAGCACGCAGCCTGTCATGATGTGGACGAGCTTGAATTTGGACTGAATCGTTCGGAGGCGTTCCTTGGCAGCCTTGCCATCTGACATTGACTTCACGATCTCGACACGGAAGAGATCGTTTGCATCGCCCTCGAACCCTTCGTAACCATACGCAGACACTTCATTTTGCCAGTCGGCCTCAGTGATCGGTGCGCGAACGTCGTGTGAGTGTACGCGACGATCAGTGGTGACGTGGTAGAGTTTGATGATGCTGCCGTCCATGACATATTCTGGGTCGAGGCTATCCCACGCGAGTGGACCAACTACGCTGGTGTTGCCCGTTGGATCGCTGGCCCAGTCGATGGGTTGAGTCTGGTTCTCAACGAGGAAGACATTGTTCTCATCCTTGTGTGGGTAGAGGGTGATCTGTTGTTGCTTGCTGCCGCCAGGATACATGTGCGAATGCGAGTGCAAGTAGCCGCCTTGTGTATTGTGGTGTCTAATGCTGATGCGAGACCCAAAGGCCACGTCTGCAGGCACATCTGCCATTCCCTTGGAATTGAGCGTAGACTGGAACTCGCTGCTCATAAAGCCATCGCCATCACCAGGATTGACGAGGCAGACAAAGTGGATTGCAAACATGGCCATGTAGAAGGTGATTGGGATGATAATCAAGCAGAAGATGCGCGCAAACAAGTGCTTAAACCAGATGCGAGTGGTGACATTCTTGGTGTCACCGAGCAGGACCCAGAGCTGGAGAGCGGTAAGAGAGCCGACCCAAGCGATGGTGAAGAGACCAACCCACTTGACGCTGACCGTTGCGCCCAGTGTCACTCCAGTCGCCGCCAGCCAGAACCACCAGCTGGGTGTGAATGCCTTCTTTGGTCCCTGCTCATGCTGGTTGATAAAAGATATCCAGGAAAGTCCAGTGAGAGCAGTGAAGATGACCAGAGGAGAGTCGAGCAAGATCAGTCTCGATTGGGTGACAAAGCCGTTCTCGAAGGTAAGCAGACCAGCGCCCAGCGCAGCAGTCACAGTCCTACATCCGATAGCCTTGAGGGTCAGGAACATGGTTGGGACAGCCAGGACACCGCAGAGAGCTGGAAGCAGCCTCATAGCGACGTAAGGCACCTTGGGTTCGAGGTAATCCTTGCCAATGTCCTTGAAATCGAAGTTGCCATCGAAGCCAGCCAGCCATCCCGCGAGCGTGATCAACAGCTTAGCGAGCGGTGGATGGACATCCATGAAGAACTTGCCCTTGATGTATTTGCTTGCGAAGCCTCCAAAGTGCACCTCATCGAAGACCACGCTGGAAGGCTGATAGATGCGGAATAACCGCACAAACAGCGCGACCACTGTGACTACTGCCAGCACCTCCCAATCACTGCTCTTGAGATTGAGGACATTGTTGTCCTTGACGCCGGGCGAAGTGGAATCGTATCGAGGGTGCGGTGGCTTGTCGGGCGATGTCTGGACCATCTCTGAGGCGGCGATCTTGCCATTGGGTATCGAACCATTCTTTTGCTGTTGCTGCAGCTTGGTCTGGCCGGGCTTAGTCGCCATGGCGGCGGTGGTCAATGTGTTTTCGTGCTCGATCAGATCAGGCTGAGTTTGGGCGCATCGAATCTCAATCAATGCAACCAGACCAGGGTCTCAGATTGACGAGCTGACGTGAATGCGCGTCGCCGATCCCTGGAAAGTGTATTCGGAATGCCTGTCAATGGCCCGAGTCGTGAGAAGGAAAGAGGGTGTCGGTATGTCGAAGGAGCGATGGAAGAAAAGGTGCAAGCTGGCCAGCTCGTAATGGTCTAGAGGTAGGAGAGTTGCAGCTGAATTTAGAGACACGTACTTCTTAGCGCCATTCGTGTACCGGTTAGAACGTGAGTGGAACGCGAATGCAAGGAGGTGTCCGCTAGCGCCCGCCGCCTGTCGAAGCTGCCGATGCCAAGACCGTCTCGTGCTTCGGGACTTTGACTTTTGCGCATCAAAGCTTCAAGTTCACTCATATTCGCCAACTCCAGCACAAGCACACCTCACTTCACATACCTTTGCTTTGCATGTGATATCTCGACTCTACCGACAACAACCGAAATATTGAGAAGAGTTACTGCGAAGGCGAGAGAGAATTTGCGTCCGGCAGCATGGCCGCTACTAACGGCGAGCCTCCAGCAGATGGCCAGGCGGATGACATTGCAAAGCGTGTGCCCGAGGGCGTTGTCCTTCCACCGCGCCAGATTCGATTCAAGATCGAAAGGGTAGCTGCGTATGTTGCGCGATCAGGCAAAGCTTTCGAAGAATCGGTTCGCAACAAAAACGCCGGCACGAATCTCACATCTTTCTTGGAGCCGGAAGATGAGTACAACGACTACTACAGATGGCGCGTCGAAGAGTGCAAAGCTGGTCGCAGCACTGAACAGAATGCGCCTGCCGCCAAGACAGACGTATCTTTCCAAGGCCGTGAATCGAGAGCGCCGAAGCCGCCGGAGGAGTTCAAATTCAGCGCTCGCATGCCCAACATCAGCGCTCAGGATCTAGAGATTGTCAAATTGACAGCTCTGTACGCCGCCAAGAACGGTAGAAGCTGGGTCACGCATCTCAGTCAGAGAGAAGGTGGCAACTACCAGTTCGACTTTTTGCGACCCCAGCATTCCCTCAATATGTTCTTCAATCGCTTGGTGGAGCAGTACAAGGATCTCATCGAGGGTGAGACGGCAGAGAATGGCGCGCCTCAGAAGAAGCGCATTGAAGAGCTGCAGAAGAACGTCAATAACCGCTTCAATGTGCTCGAGCGTGCGAAGAAGAGGGCCGAGTACGTCAAGTATCAAGAGAAGCAGAAGGTCGAGAAGGAAGAGAAGGCCGAGGCAGACCGCGTGGCTTTCGCACAAATCGATTGGCACGACTTCAGTGTCATTGCCACTATTACATTTGACGAGCGCGACGAACAGGCAGATATGCCGCCGCCACGAACGCTGAACGACATGCTGTGCCTGAGCTTGGAAGAAAAGGCGAATATGCGCATCGATCCGAACAGGAGACTCGAGGAAGCTGTACCAGATCTAAACGACTACCAAGACATATATGGCCACCAAGCACAATACCCAGCAGCACAGGTCATGCCGCAACAGCAAGCCTACACCCCACAGCCGCCATATCAACCAACACCTCCACAGCAATCGCCATACGCGCCACCAGTTGCCCCATCACTGGCCGAAGAGCGCGACGCTGCCCGCAACGCCACCAGAGCCGCACAGAACCAACCTGCCCGCATTCGCAACGACTACGTCCCACAAGCACAACTTCGAAATCGTGTACAGAACACCTCGATCTGTCCGAACTGCAAGCAGCCAATTCCGAACGATGAGCTTGAGGAGCATATGCGTATCGAGCTTCTAGATCCTCGATGGCGGGACGAATCGCGCAAGGCTCAAATGCGGAGCTCGACCACCAACCTGTCGACTGCGGACGTTGCCAACAACCTCAAGCGGCTGGCATCGCAGAGAACTGATGTGTTCGACCCGATCACAGGTCAAGCAGTCACACCAGAAGAGCAAGAGCGGAGAAAGAGGGCGGAGCTCCAGGCACATAACGGCCAGATGCCACAGACCGCTGCGCCTGGCACCTTCCCGCCAGGCACAGATCGGCCGGATGTGCAGGAGCAGATTCGACAGCTACACGAGCGGTATAAGAGATGAGGCTAGACACGAGACGAATATCAGAGAGAAGCTCATCACGAATTGCATTTGGATAATACCAACGAGAAAGGCCAAGACGTCTCTGATGGCAAGGACAGCAAGACTGCTGCGAACTGCTATCGATCATAGCACGTCGAGGCACGAGCTTGAAGAATCGGTGATAGCAGGTGCGAGCAAGCATCTCCTCAACCTTGAATCAATCACTGACAATTAACAGTGAGCTGATGGCGTATTGCCGTACAGCAAATCAACTTCTCACGACGCTCCCGACTTTCCCTTTCTCCTTCTCATCCCTCCCATCAACGCTTCCATCAGGCAAGTTCAGTCCCCTCCTCAGTATACGTCGTCTTCCGGCATGCAACCCATTGCGGTTCTTGCCAGTCCCAGTGGGAGACTCGTTTGTCAATGGAGGTAGAGTAATGTCCCATTCGCACCTTTCGACTTATTCTTGACCAAATGACTCGGCTGTCCTTGACTATGTTGTGCGAGGGCGGTGGCTTGTTTGGATGGGTACATACCATAAATTGTGATGAAGCTATTCAAGCTTCACGTGCTGAACAATGCTGTAGGCGACATAATTCTGGTGCGCGCTCCTGAATTCACAGCGCCCACTGCGACTCTGTCGATACCTTTGAATGCTGAAGTTGCGACGTTCAGAAAAATTGTCTTCACGCCGCAGCTGCTACTATCTTCCTTGCCTCCTCCGCGGCATCATACCCATACAGATACATTCGCGTCTCTGGCGATCGCATATCTTCCGACTGCGGATCAAGTTTCGTCGCTCTTGCCTTTGCTCGAATGCCCTCTTCACCATTCTCCTCCAGCGCCTTCTTCCAGCCGGCAGTCATCGCAGCCCACATCTGATCACGCTTCTGCTGATCTGGTCCATCTGCCATTGTCAAAAACTTCTGGTTGCCCATTGCGAATCTTCGCACCCCGTTCATGCGAGCTTGCCTAAGATCACTCCACTGTCTCATCTTCGATTGAAGCTCCGACTTCTCCTTCACCGATCCCACAAAGACTGCAAGTGCCGCAGCATCCTCAAGGGCCTGCGCGCCACCTTGTCCTGAATGAGGCAGAATAGCATGAGCACAATCACCAACCAGCACCAACCTTCCACTCTCGCTAACAAAGGTAGGCAACGCAGGAAGGTCTCCCAACGTCCACTTATTACACTCCTCAACCAAACTCCAAAGCCTCCTCGCCCTCGGACAAAAAATCTCAAGCAACTTCTCCCCCTCCTTAACATCTCCCGGCTGACTCCATTTCCCCACAGCATCCTCATCAGGCGGTCTCGGAACACTCAACACAAGATTATAAAGCTCTCCGCTAGCAACAGGATACCCAAGCATACAAAGTCCAGGCCCACACCAAACCATATTCAAAGAATCCAATTCCATCAACTCTTTAGTCTCAGGAAACATCTCCATCTTCTCCTTCGGCACAACAGCTCGAAAACAATGCTCACTAAACGCCCTCGCCTTAAATCCAAAATTCTCCGGAATACATTCCC
Organism: Pseudocercospora fuligena; assembly: GCA_014298035.1. NCBI lineage: Eukaryota > Fungi > Ascomycota > Dothideomycetes > Mycosphaerellales > Mycosphaerellaceae > Pseudocercospora > Pseudocercospora fuligena. Next base: position 186,220 of record JABCIY010000022.1, read on the forward strand.
TCACCTTCCCTCTTAACCCATCAGCTCCGATAATCAAATCACTCACAACCTCCTCCCCATTCTCAAAGAATATCCTCCCCTCGTTCGGGTCAACACTCTTCACCCTCTTCCCCAACACCAATTCCACACCTTCCTCCTTCCTCACCGCCTCCGCAAGCAGTTTTTGTATATCTGGACGAAATACAGTCCATGCTGGATACCCATACTCAATCTGACTCATCGGATTTTGTGCGATTTCTCCGATCAAAGTATCGTCTGCATATCGATGCATAGACATGATTTTTGGTTGGTTGGCGACTTTTCGAAACTCGTTGCCGATACCGAGATTATACAAAATTCGAGTCGCATTTGAGGAAAGTTGGATTCCGGCGCCGAGTTCTGAGAGTTGGGGTGCGGATTCGTAGATTGAGATTTTGTGTTTGGGTTGTTCTTTGGAGATGGCTAATGCTGTGGCTAGGCCGGCTATGCCGCCTCCTATTATGGAGATGGTGAGGGAGGTCATTCTTGGGGGTGAAATGGAAAAATGGTGTTCAAGTCACGAGTAGAGGAAATATTATGATTTCTGCGAGGACCGCATCTTTTCTATACGGTCTTCCAGCTATGCCACATATTAGCCGTGGAGCTGTATAAGCGAAGGATTCTGGGAGCTGAATGCACAAACAAGCTTTGCGATCCAAGCTTGCTGATCATTGGAATTGGCGAGGAAGCCAATTGTAGCAGGTATGGAGAGCAGGGCAGATTCTGCTGCACGTGGACCAGGCTTGAAATGGGGCTATAAAGCCCTACTTGAGACTCTCTACGGCCATTCATCATAGACGTTTTCCTTTGATGATGGAGTAATCGATTTCTAATCTTCTTTACCAAGAGCCACGGCCGCTTGTAGCAATTCTTCCAGCCTTGAGTCGACGGAGTGAGGATCAAGTCATGAACATTCAGAATCTTCGTAGCTCGTAGACCGCAGTCTCACCAGACTCGATATGTGCTCGTCTTTCCTTGTTCAGCCAACGATTCTGCCAACGCTTGAATGCGATCCCTGGACTCCATCTCTTTATCCTCACGCTGCATTGCGGTGTCGTGTTCCCCTTGCCATGGACGCTCGAGAAGTCTCCAGCGAGAGATTCTTGCTTGATCCCAGAAGACGCAGCCAAATTCTCGCAGACTCATCTGCAGATCGGAAAGAACCCATCCGCGGTCACCAATGTTGTCTGGAGATTTAGAATGGTGAGCCCATCTCCACACAGTTTCCGGCCCAGGATCTTGGTCATCTTGATGAAAAGCTGGCCTGATGAATTCCGCTTCGATTTCAGGAGTCATTGACTGGAGCTGCGTGTCATCTTCTCGATGGTCTATTGCAATTCTTAGGCCATCGGTCAAGAAGCAAGGCATCACTCTGTATCGCCGTGCGCGATCGTCCAGCATCTTTCGACGAGTGGCCCAGTCGCCTGAGATCAATGTGCGCAAGTTTTTCAAGCCGATTGCAAGCCACCATTCTATCATGGGTCCGTTCACACCGCCAGCAATCGAGAGTTCAACAGCCCATTCTGGATCCTGTAAGGCCAGGTCTTCGAATACTATGCGACGTTAGCGCGAACCATTCATGTAAACATTCAGTATTGCCTACTGTCTCCGAGACGACGGTAAAAGTAGTCGTATACACAGGCCACTTGCTCCATCTCCCAGGGCGAATATTTATCCCAGAATATGCTACGAATGTGGTTGTCAACGGCGTCATTATCTTGGTCGGCACGCGGCCAGTTGTCCAGTCTCGAGAATAGTGAACAGTAAAGCTCAAAGTGCAAAAATGCCCGCCGATTTCGAAGGATCTCGGGCTCAGTCGGTACAGGCTCCTCGGATGCGTCTGGGCAATATCGTTCGTGTGCAATTGCTAGGGCTTTGGCAGCGCAACCTGATGAGAAGTAATCGATAGCGTCGAACAATGTCGCAATGGAAACGGCTTTGTCAAGCGTCATATCTGCCACGGCCTGCTCATCGCTCAAGTTCTGGTGGTCCTGAACCAGTCGCTGCTGTTCAGTCGGCGTCCACCCTTCTCGCGGCTCTTCGCGCAGGATTGTGCACGCGAAGACCAAATCTTTCCAATCAGGTCCTCTGATATGATTCAGTAGCACGCGTTCGCATACTAGACGCTCATGTTGGAGAATGGTATTGTGAACTGCGTGACAGGTCAGAGTTAAGGCCGTCAGAGAGGACATGTTGTCGATCTCCTCAATAACTCGCAGCAGCAGCTCCTGTGGCAGTTGTGCAAGGCCCATACCCATGGTGGTTGTTTTATGTCAATAATGCGAAAGCAGGAACGAGAAGGTGCGGGAGCTCGCCTGGAGGTTCCATGGGTGGAGGCGATGAGTCAGCATCCATGCTGGGCGACGTGCGCCTGCATGGTGCACTCGGACACCTCACAAGGCTGGCGTGTCGCCTTCTACTGCTATGGTCAGATTGGTGTCTGTATGCCAAAGGAAGGGAAGGTCAAGATTGTTCCTGCCACATTCCGAAGGTTCAAGCTTCATGCCGATCACGGATGAGAGGAAGCCGCGGCTAATAATACGGTTCATCTGCACCTTCATTGAGTAGAATATCATGGTCAGCTTTCAACTGTAGTTGCGAGTCCCTATTTATCGTCCGTTCACTGAAAGCTTTCACTACTGAATGCTGAAAGGATCATGTCTGGTCGAATACAGCTCCCCTCAGAGCACAGGCGCGAAGATCCCATCTACAAACCAGCGACTTCAGGAAACGAGACCGCAGTCTTCATTTTCGTACATGGTCTAGCTGATAGTGCTGCAGCGATCGAAAGTGCGTTTTCGATGGACTTCAATCCACGAGTTGCTGACTGACCTGTTCTCCACATTAGATGTCGCCGACCAATTTCAGCAAGGCGGCAAACTTCCACATATGTCCTGGATCTTACCCAATGCCAAGTACAACAATATCACAATGGACAAAGCCTGGTTTACGCCAAACTCTTTGCCTTATCTGAAGCCTTCTCGTCCAGAGCTCGCACCAGACGAAGACGAGGAAGGGATGTTGGAGACCGTGGCTTATTTCGAGAGCCTGATAGATGCTTGCATCGAGTCCGGTATTCCAGCAAACAGAATCGTAATCGGTGGATTCAGTCAAGGCCATTGTATGACTCTGCTCACTCACATAGTGTCAGAGAAATATAGCGGCAAGCTGGCTGGTGTGGCCGGGCTTCTGGGGTATCTGGTCCTGAGTGATGGGAAGAAGAGACTGGAAGGGATCAGGAAGGAGAGGAACTTCGAGACGACCGAGTTGCAGAGTGACGTGCCGGTGTTTCTTGCTAGGGGCAGCAAGGACGAGTTCATTCCGAAGCGACTGTGGGAAGGACCTGATGGGATGCTGGAGAGATTGGTGCCGTTGGGTATTGACGACAAGGTGAGAGAAGTGCATGTGTACGAGGGCCTGACACATACCTTGAATGGACCGATTTTGAGGGATCTGTGTACTTGGTTGGAGAAAGTAGTGCCGCCAGTATGAAAGGACTAGAACTTTGTCGATGACATTTCGGCAGAGGTCCATGATCAAGAAGTCAGACAGGAGCTGATGGCAATCCTGGGCCTAGCGAGAATTCGCTTCCGTACGGCATTGCTCACTGCTGACTGGACTCGCTTGGTACGTCAGAGATTCCACTTAAGGTAATAGTGGTATAGGGCTGACCTGTATACCTTGAACTTCAACACTCTTCAGCTGCAAGTGTGCTCTTCCATTCATCGACTTGACGGACTGATAGCGTTTCAATGGCTTCAGATCTAGAGCTCAAAGTCATTTCGCTCGGAGTCGCAAGGACAGCGTCTCTAAGCATGTACACTGCTCTCTGCGAGTTGGGATATCAGAATGTCTTCCACTCAACCGCCCTATCGGCGAGAACGCCCGCCGAGAATGAGATCTGGTGGGAGCTAATGCAGAAGAAATTTGTCAAGAAGCAATCCGTGACCAGAGCAGATCTTGATCGTGTTACATGGGACAGAGAAGCCCGAACAAGCGCGCCATATTGGCTATTTTGGAGGGAGCTCATGGATGCGTATCCTGATGTAAGCCGCAAGTATGCCTTTCCAGTGGCCATACTCACTGGACTTTAGGCGAAATTCATCCTGGTCGAGAGAGACAAAGAAGCGTGGTATCCTTCGTTCATCACCATTATCAAAGCAGTGATGTTCAGCTGGTACACGCCAATCGTGAAGTGGTATGCCGAGCCTCTTGTAGGCAGGAGTAACATGGCCTTGAGTGTACCAATAGTGATGCACTATTACTTCGGCGCATGGTCACTGGATGAGTTGAAAGCCAATGCTCGTCCTGTGTACAAAGCGCACCGCAAGAACATCATCGAGAAGGCGGCAAAGGATGGCAGGTCTCTTCTGCTTTACGAGCTTGGATCCGGATGGCAGCCACTATGTGATTTCTTGGATCGTCCAGTACCAGATACGCCATTTCCAAGAGTGAACGGGTCGAAGGATATCACTGCCCGGATAGCCCTCAGTCATCGTCGGCATATCTGGCGAGCGACCGTGCAGTTGTCGAGATACATTGGTGGTGTTGCAATCGCCAGTATAGCATGGTATGCGATGTCGTACTGGACATGGCGCCAGTGCTGAACCAGTGGATGTGGTGGTGGAGTTGTCAACTCCTCGTGATGGTAAGAAGAGAGTCGCGTTTGCTCTGTGTGGAATGAGCGGAGGCAAGGATTGGCTTACTAATCCAGCTTGCATCAAACCTTACCTCGACGCGATCACCTTCTCCACGCTCTTCATTCACTTGCACAAGTGGAGACTTGTCGAAGCAGACTTGTACAGCCTTCCATCGGCTGCCTCGTAGTGCCTGGATCATTCATGGAGTCCCGAAAATTGAAAGTGAGACAGCGAACGACCAAAGACCAGCGAGCGACAGACATTATCTCAATCTTGCAAGAAACGAAACAGCATGGAGAGCGCTACAATGTGCGAACGCGTGCGATTTGCTGTCGCAATGGCCTCTGTCATGATACTCAGGTCGATGGGTGGCAACAGCGGGAAGGGATGAACAACAGCAAATCACGACTCTGCCAAAGCACAGTACAAAAGGGGGCGCTTAGAGGTGTCAAATCTGCATAAGATACCTTGTGGACATCTCATGAATCTGCGACCAGAGCTTTAGCCCGCTTCACGGAGTCAAGATCTCAGCTGGGGTCTTCATTCACTATGCGAGGAGATCGATCTTCGAAGTTCGAGGCAAGCAATATAAAATGCACTAACCAAGTCTAGATCTTTTCTCTCCAAGCATCAGCATGCACTCAGATCCCGAACACCTTCTTGCGTCCAAAGCCGATCCACGAATTATCGATATGAAGGGCAATAACGCGAATCCAGTCAGCTCCACTCGTGTCACTGAGGGCATGGACGCGCTTCACGCAACGGTAGGAAATTGTGCTTCGGCTAAGCATGCTGTCTTTGACATCGGAAGTGCCAGTGGTGGTCATGATTGTACGAATTATGCCACCATCTATCCTGGTCGTGCTGCGAATACCTTTACAAGCACCCAAGGACCTGACCAACTGCCGAAGAATGAAAGCTTCGAAAGCGATCCATTCTTCTTCGAGGGCCGCGTCACCGATGCCAGGCTTGCTGAGCTGTTTCTCACGCGAGCATCTACGAGCAGATCCTCTCCTGGGGCAGAAGAAGCACCCACACGCCGAGGCTGAGACAACGCCATTGTTGTCTCCTTTATTCACGCGCCACCGCGAATCGAGAGCTCAAGTAGCATACCACACTTTACGCAGACACCACTATTCCGCTCTAATTCGTGGACGACCGATATAAGCACCAACGCATATCTCTACTGCGGCGGTGACTCACCTAGCGCAGTGTCTTGGTGCCCTGGCATCAGACGAGATGTCTCAGTACTCTTTGCGGCCTATCTGCCATATCATGCTATTATCTACTTTCTGTCTGAGACACAAGACAACTACGAAGGTGGCCAGCATGAATTGATCGTGCTCTCTTCGCTCCTGTAAATCTTCATGAGATTCCTGGCGCTCTGTGCTGGTCGATCAACGTCAACACGCACTCCTTACCCTCCTCTCCTCTGACAATGGCTTTGTTCCTAATTCTACCTTCACGTTTGGCTAACATTAACTTGCTCTGCTCGTGATTGATCACTAGGCATCACTCTTCTCCCGAGCTTATAAACAGCAACATGGATCTCTATACTCCTTCAACCGTTCTCATCAGCAAGCCTCGACGCAGCACATTCCTGCATTCCACGTCAACTGCTTTCTGCGGCTTTCATTCGATTCGGACCACTCATCGTTCCGAACCACACGCACAAAATGTTCAACAAGACATTGAACGGGTCAAACAAGCTTCAGAGGCGAGTCGCCATGTATGTCTCGGTAGAGGAGCAGCAGAACACAGGCGTGGCGGCTAGTTCAGATCGTCTAGTGTTCAGAAATGCACCGTCTCGAGGATTGATGCCGACGTCAATCAAGAATGCTCTCACGAAGATCCGCACAAAAGCCAAGAGCATTAGGTACCAGCACAAGATCGTGCAGCGAGTCCAGCTTGCAACGCGGCGGCGGAAAGCTCCAGATCATGAGCAGACTGCGATGCGAATGGGCTCAAAATCACCCGCGACTCCTTTGCTAGCTGACAGGCCTCAGTATAATCCGGCTCTCTATCGCCAGCAGATCGATTCGTACTTCGCTCTCAACGAGTCTACCGACGAGATCGCAAGCGTCTCTGCCGATGAAGACGGCAGGTCTCAGTACATCAGCCTGGAGTCTGACAGCTCTTTTGGTGAATACTATCCTCCAGGTCTGCGGGTGATGAGTTTGTCAGCAGCAGACGAGCAAGCAGCTGTTGACGAGTACTTCCTCGACTTTGACGGTGGCCCATACTGCAACGCAATCGCGGAGGATGATGGAGACAGTCAGTGGCTACTCGATGAGACGCATCGCAACGACTCGGCGTACTCAGAGGGAAATGGTAAGGTTTGATGGGAAATGTAGAAGCGGAGTAAACTAAAACTTGGGCTTGAAATCAGCGACATATGGAGAGGATATGTGGTATACTACGAATTATGGGAAGGAGCATTATTGTCTGAGATTTCTTTTCATCCGGCTAGCAACGAAAGCCCTCGCCAAGACTCGTCTTGAAGGATTAGCGCATCCAACTGTCAGACAAGCCTTGGAAAAATCTACCACATTTCTCTACGAGAGGCCAATCGCAATAGGAAACCATTTCGCCGACAAAGCTAGGTATGATACTATAACCCTCAACCTATTCCCCTCCTTTCCCTCTATGATCACCACAATGCGACACGCAACAGCAATCGCCCTCCTCATCTCCATTGGACTCACAATCATTTCCTCAGCCTTCCTCACAATCCTTACTCTCACCTTACTCCCCGGTCTCCCTTTCTCTCCTACGCCAACCACTCATCCCTTTGCCCTATGGCTAACCCTCCTCCTCCTCCTCCTCCTCACATGTCAAGCAGCCTCACGTCTCTTCCTCTCCCCTCTCTCCCATATCCCTGGCCCTAAAATCGTAGCTTTCACTCAAGTCTACGAATTCTATTTCGATATTGTTCTAGGAGGGAGATATACTTGGGAGATTGAGCGGTTGCATAAGAAGTATGGTTAGTGTATCGAAAAGCAGTCCCTACTTTCGAAAACGACGACTGACCCTCTCATAGGTCCTATCATCAGGATCTCACCATATGAACTCCACATCTCCGATCCCGAGTTCATAGGAGAAGTATACGGGAATGGGAAAATTCGGGATCGTTGGAAATGGGCTTTAGGGATGTTTGGGATCGATTCAGGAATGCTGACCACGTCGGAGCATGAGTTGCATAGGAGGAGGAGAACGCCTCTGAATCCTCTGTTCTCGAGGAAAGCCGTTCAGGAGTTTGAAGGGAGGATGAAGGAGTTTGTCGACAAGATGTGTGAGCGAGTGAAGAAAGGTCCTGGAGTGGTGAACTTGGATCTTGTTTTCGCGGCTTGTACTTTGGACCTTGTGAGTGAGTATTGTTTTGGTGGAGCTTATGGAGCTTTGGAAAGAGGAGATTTGTATCAGGATGTGACCGTGGGTATGCTGGAGGCTAGTCAAGCTTTGCACTTTAACAAGTTCTTTCCTTGGGTCATGAGAGTGTTGAAGAATTTGCCGGACAGAGTTGTGAAGTGGTCGAATCCTAAAATGGAGGAATTGTTGGTTTTGCAAAAGGTTAGTTTCTTCTTTTTCTTTCTTTCTTTCGTGGACTTTTCGTTCCAGAGAGGACTGATATGAAGATACACAGCGATGGGCATCGGATTCTAGGAGAATGCTCAACGATTCATCTCCGAAAACAACCCACTTCGGTGCTTTCCACACCATGCTCAACTCCCAAGCCTTCCTACCCTTTGACCGAAACGTACCTCACCTCATCGCAACAGCGCAAAACATCATAGGCCCTGGCACAACCACGACAGCAGCTTTTCTGACCCGAACAACTTTCCACATCCTGAACAACCCTAGAATCCTCTCCAATCTCAAAGCAGAACTGAACGCAGCCATCCCGGACCCTGCTATGATCCCTTCCTCACCAGACCTGGAGAAACTCCCATACCTCACAGCAGTCATTCACGAAGGCCACAGAATCTCCCACGGTGTCTCCCATCGTCTGCAGCGTGTCGCTCGCGAACCGATAATTTACAAAACGTGGATCATCCCGGCTGGAACTCCAGTAGGCATGACTCCGAGCATCATGGCCATGAACGAAGATGTATTCCCTAATCCTAAGATCTTTGATCCGGACAGGTATCTTGATACTTCGGGAATGGTCAGGAGGAGGAAGGCCGCTTTCAATCCTTTTGGTAAAGGTCCGAGGAGCTGCTTAGGAATCAATCTAGCTACCGCGGAGGCGTACATCATTCTTGCGATGATGTTCCGAAGGTTTGATTTTGAGCTGTTCGAGACTAAGAGGGAGGATGTTGATGTCGCGAGAGATTACTTTGCTGCTTTGCCGAAAGTTGGGGCGAGAGGCTTGAGAGTGTTGGTGAGATCTAGTGAGTAGTATTGGCATTCCTGCATTTAGCTCAATCAAGTCAAGAAATAGACGACGACACTGCCAGGAAGGTCAGCGGTAGTCGGTTCTTACCCACCAAGCGCTCAAATCAAACAATGGGGCATTGACTGCTTGTTCGTAAGATAGGTTCAGCAATCGTTTCCAAATCGTGTCTAGCTTGGCACGGATCGCTCTGGTAAGCTCTTCCTGCCATACATGCTTTTGCTCCGCGCACATCAACCATGCAGCCATGTCTTGTCCTGGCATCGCTCATGTGCATATGCATTCCGCCCTTCTCATAGGATCTTGAGCATCCTGACTCTTCACCAAAGTCGTATTTTCAGTATTTCCCGAACGCCTGACGCCACGCTGGTTCCTCTAGTCATGCGCCGCAACAACGCCCTCGTCACTTTCTGAATCGTCCTCGTCACCACTGACTTCCTGGTTCTCGCGCTCACGCTTGTCCATAAGTGCTTGAAGCTCGGCGTCATCGTTCTCCGTGACTGCCTTTGGTGCCATCTTGATCACACAGCTTCCTCCTGCGCCGCGGATGTTGTTGTCGATCTCCTTGATGGCCTCGTTAAGCACCTCGATACCGTTGTTCTTGTCGATGGTCTGCGAGGTGAGGACGTAGAGTGGGGGCGACACCAGCTTGACCTTGACCTGTGTGTCTGGAGTGTTCTTTGCTTCGGCGGCGCGCAAAGCAGTCTTGACGGCGTCGATGCCCTCGTAGCCGAAACATGTGACCTAAAAACGTATCAGCATCGAACGTAGCGCGCAGGGAGTATTTGTTCCTTACCTCAACATCAGCGCGGACCTTGGTGGGCTGCGGTGTGAGCCTCTTGCCAATATAGCTGATCAACTCGTCCTTGATAACCTCATTCTTGAAGGTAACCTCATTCCACACATCCGCATTGGTAATGCTAAGCTTGAAAGCATCAACCGCATGACCGTACTTCTTGTTAAGCGGCCAACCAATATCCTGGTAAAGCTCCTCGATAGGGGTGTTGGTCTTCTCAGCCACATGTCGCATAATGCTGTGAACCATTTTGCTCTTGTTGTATCGCTCCTCACACTTGATGATGTCTTCGGGGCTAACTCGACGCTTGGACAAATCAATGTATCCCTTCTCTTTGTCCACACGCAACACCACGACGACCTCGTTACGACCGACGCGGATGAGTTTCTGGATAGATCGGATACGTCGCCGCGATAGTTCGGAGAGCAGGATCATGCCGTCGATGTTGTCGTATTCCAGCAGCTTGACGTATGCTCCCATTTCGGCGATCTGCTTGACGTTGACCATGACGAAGGAGTCGATTTCAGGATATTTCTCCTCGTAGAAGCGGCAATTCGTGAGCGACATGGTGATAAAAGTTCCTTCTCGGTTTGTGTGTTTGGAGTGTGCCTTCGTTGGCGACTCTGTGCGCTCGAGGTTTGTGTTGGTAAATTGGTTGAAAGGCGGCGAAGTTGAATCTTGAATCTCGAATGACTCCAAAGAAGTTCAGAGCGGCAAGTGGGGCAAGGGTCGCGAATCTTGCCAAGACCCACGCGACAGACTTTCTTAAGTAGCAGTGAAGGCGCTCTACGCTCCATGCTGGAGACTGGAGTACTGTCTGCAACCTTCCAGCCGCCGCTCCATCTATAGAGCGGAGCTATTCATTCTCGACGTCTTCCCCGAATGCTGGCCAGATGGTGTACCACAGACCCTTTGAATACCGACATTATATATGCTATATATCTTTTTTCTTCTGGTGATCATAATCGTAATCTTCGTCTAAGTAAGATTGAAGGATGCGTCATTTTGGAGAACAAGCCCTTGGCCCACCACCGCCAGCAAGCTGCCTTCCATCCTTCCCTCGAATCTCCTTGAACATCTTCCTGAGTTGTCGCTCCTCCCTCGACGCCCGGCGTTGGGCAACTCCATTGCTCTTGGGTGGTGTGAGAGGCTCGACATTCTATGCAGCTCCATTGCTCTTGGGCGGAGTGAGAGGCTCCACATTCCAGATCATCTCTGCATACTCATCGATACATCGATCACTGCTGAAGAAGCCCATGCGAGCGACGGATGTGATTGTCTTGGTCAACCATTCCTCCTGGTTCTTGTATGCCTCGTCGATCAGACGCTGAGTGTCAACGTAGCTCTTGAAGTCGTCAGAGCAAAGGTAGTAGTCGCCGTGGTCGACGATCGAGTTGACAAGGGCGGAGAATTGGCCGGCATCGCCGAAAGTGCCTTCGCGGATGGTCTTGAAAACGCGCTCGAGGAGGGGATCGACCTTGAATTCGCCGTAAAAGTGGGAGTGGCGGAGATCTTCAACGTCTTCGGCGAGGTTGCCGAAGAGGAAGATGTTGTCTTCGCCGACTTCGCGAGTGATTTCGATGTTGGCGCCGTCGCAGGTACCTAAGAGCGAAGGGTACGAGGTCAGCATGTGTCTTCAAACAGGGGGGCCATGGGATCCGCTCCAGAAGCAAGAGCTGAGACCAGCCTACTGTCTCTGAGACAGCGACCGCAGCTGCAGTCACCCGGCGGAGTCATGCCTTGCAACCTTCGAAATACTTACCAATGATCAAGCCACCGTTGAGCACGAACTTCATGTTCGAGGTACTAAAACGCCATTAGCAGATTTCAAATTTCGGGCAGAAATTGACACTAACCCAGAAGCCTCAGTACCAGCAGTCGAGATGTGCTCAGAAATGTCGCTTGCAGGCACGATCATCTCAGCCTTGCTGACGTTGTAGTCCTCAAGGAAGATGACCTTAAGCAGATCACCGATATCCTTGTCCTGGTTGACAACCTTCGCAACCTGGTTGATCAGATGGATGACAGTCTTGGCCATCCAGTATCCTGGTGCTGCCTTGCCACCGAAAATGTTGACTCTTGGCTGCACCTTCTTGCGCTCCTCAGGCGACATATCCTTCAGCTCCAGGTATCGGTGGATGACCCCGAAAATGTTCAGCTGCTGTCTCTTGTACTCATGCATACGCTTCACCTGGATATCGAACAAGCTGGCAGGGTTGACTGTGAAGCCTTGAGTGTCCTTGATATACTTGGCAAGACGGACCTTATTGGCATACTTGATTTCTTGGAACTCCTTGCGGAAGTCCTTGTCATCGACGTAAGCCTCAATCTTGTGGAGGAGAGTGAGATCTCTTAAGAAGTCGTAGCCTCCAAGCTTGCTGGCGATCAGCTCGGAGAGACGTGGGTTGGCCTGGTGCAGCCATCTTCGTGGAGTGATACCGTTGGTGACGTTGGTGAACTTGTCTGGTCCGTAGATTTTGACAAAGTCCTTGAAGATGGTAGTCTTGATCAGGTCGGAGTGAAGCTCAGCGACACCGTTGACCTTGTGGCTACCAATGACTGCAAGGTAGGCCATGCGGACCATCTTTGGCTGCGACTCCTCGATGATCGAAACGCGGGAGAGCATGTCGCGTTCTTTGGGGAATGTCCTCTCGACGTATTGCAGGAAGTTCAGGTTAATGTCGTAAATGATCTGAAGATGGCGTGGAAGCAAATGCTGGATAAGTCCAACAGACCACTTCTCCAAAGCTTCCGGCAGAACAGTGTGGTTGGTGTATCCGAAAGTCTTCTGCACAATGCTCCAAGCCTCATCCCACTCGAGACCTTCCTGATCGATAAGAATGCGCTGCAGCTCAGGAATGGCGAGTGTCGGATGGGTGTCGTTAAGCTGGATGGCGACCTGGTTGGGGAACTCCTTCCAAGCCTTCTTGGACTTCTTGAATCGACGCACAATGTCGAAGAGCGAGGCAGCACACCAGAAATATTGCTGCTTCAAGCGAAGCTCCTTACCACGCTCGAGGCTGTCATTCGGGTACAGCACAGCGGAGATGGTCTCGGCGCGCTGCTGGTCGGCCACGGATGCCTCGTACTCGCCAGAGTTGAACTTGGTGAAGTCGAATTCTCCGTGCGAGGCCTTGCTGCTCCACAGACGCAAGTTGTTGGTTGTCTTTGTGCCATAGCCTGGGACTGGAGCATCGTATGCAACTGCAGTGACGATCTCACCGTTCTCCCACACACTGACCTGCTTGCCACTGTCGTCTGTGTATTTCCTGACGTTTCCGTAGAACTGAATGTCGACAGTCACATCGTGACGTGGGAACTCCCATGGGTTGAAGTCGAGCCAGTAGTCTGGAATCTCGACCTGGTAGCCATCCACAATCTCTTGCTTGAAGATACCGTATCGGTAGCGGAGGGCGTAACCCCAAGCTGGGTAGTTGAGGGTCGCGAGCGAGTCGAGGAAGCATGCAGCGAGTCGTCCGAGACCTCCATTTCCGAGAGCAGCGTCACGCTCTTGGGCGATCAGATCTTCCATGCGGAAGCCCAGGTCCTTGACACCCTCTGCACGGAATATTAGCACACAACAAACTCCACTGTCCCACGCAATGCTTACCACTCGCGATGTCCTTCATGCCTGTGTTCAACATGGCATTGTCCAGAGCTCTGCCCATAAGAAACTCCAACGAAAGGTAGTAGACACGCTTTGGGTCATGGTATGTCTGATTCTGCTGTGTTCGATTCCATTCGATGACGAGACGATCTCTGAAAGCCAGAGCCGTGCCTGCGTATGCAGCCGCCTCATCGCAGTTGAACAGTGATCGTGCGAGAGTTGTCTCAATGTGTCGGACAACTTCTTTGTCGAAGTCTTCCTTGGAGGTAAACTCGCTGGCGGACTATCAAATGTCAGCGAATGGCCCCGTCTGCTGAACAGCCGCATCCTGTCAGCTTGATCGTTGAGACTCACGTATTTCTTCCATGCTTCCCTCAAATGCTCTGGAATGCTAGCTTCGACTGCTTTGATCTCTTGTGGACCAAACCCGGTTACTGTTCGCTTATGCTTTGGTCTCGTAATGCCATGTGGTCCGACTGGGCCCTGAAAGTCGGTGATGGGAGCTGATGTACTTGGCTTTCGCTCGCGAGGAGTGCTCGAGTTTTGGGTAGCTGTCGCCATCCTTGCCAATTCGTCTGTATCGAACCCTATTTACCCTGCTATGCCAACCAATGCCCACACTGTCGTTCTAAAGCAAAAGTTGATGTCAGAAGGGTCTGTTAGGAGTCAGAAAACGGCAGGAAAGAAGCTCTTGTACGAAAATACTTTGGCGCTTCGAACGTGTTGAGAGCTGCAGCTCCCTGGCGACGCGCATGTGAGGTTGCGGGGTACAATGGGGTAGCTTTCCAGTGCCACCACGTAAAAGCACGTACACTGAAGAGGCGGTGACCTGACGATCAATCGATTGCCCGCAGCTAATATCTCTCAAATTAGCTGTCTTGGTCTCTCAACGTTTGCATTGCGCGCTAGACTCTTGTAAAGCACGATTTCCCGCTCAGTTTTGCTGCTCGTGCGGGAGTCTCGACTCGGTGGTTCTCGAAGGAAGCACCGACGTGGCTTGTCTCGAACCAAGAGCCTCAACAAAGGACCCACTCTCTGCGGATATTGACACGCGCCTCGCATGCGATGCATGCAGTCGGATCGTGTAAAGGCTTGGTGAGCATCACTTCACCGTCAGCGGCGGATACGGAAATATCGACTTGCGACATATCAGCAGAGACTCACCTTATCAATAGACCTGTTCCTTGCATTTCCATGTAGTGAGCTTCGCGGTCATCCCGGTTTCGTACTGTGTGGTAGCGAAGTAAGACAGAAACATGCCCAAAGCTTCCGAAATCTTGCTTTTGCAGTGTGACAGTTGATGTACAATGCTTATTCGGAGAGGTAGACAGATAGGTGGCTATTACGATGTACAAAGAAGCTGTGTGCAAAAGAATCGCTCGACCGCTCCCCGAATCATCATCCAATAGCGCCATGAATGCTATAAGCTTTCTTCTACATTCGAATTTCGTGATACGCTCCTCATTATCTCTTCTTGAGAGCCGTGGCAAGGTTTTCTCCAAGGTATTCTACTACCTTGTGACTGATGGTGCCCTGGTTGTAAAGATGTTGCGCCAAGCCCTTGACGACTGCGATCTGTTCTTCGGGCGTGAGTCCAGTGATGGCAGTCTCGATGACGCCGCCGATAGTAGCCTTGTGCATGGCGATGAAGCTTTGGTAGTACATGTAAGAGAAGAAGCCCATGATAAATTGGCAATCCATGCGATCGGTCATGCCACCGTGGCCTGGAATGGAGTCGCCAAAGTCCTTGATGTTGAATGTTCGCTTGAGACCAGATGCGAAGAACCCACCGAATGGAGCAATCAGGGAGGCAAAGGAAGCCATGACCAGGATGTGAAACTGCATCGGCGAGACTGTGAGAGTCTGAGGCAGAAAGTCCCAAGTGTGCGGGATAAAGGGCAGTTGGTAGGTATGCGGGATGAAGACCGGGTTGACCTCGCATTCAAGACCAGTGAAGATGTTAGCGCCAAGATCGTTGACTGGGCAGATAAAGTATTTCGAGCGCATGAGGACATTTGTGAAGCCAAAGCCCATCAAGATGGTGCAGATCCAAGCACCGACAAAGCCTGGTAGAGAAACATATTAGCTTGGCGAGAGGCCATGAATCGATATTGTGCTCACCTTCAACAGTCTTCTTCGGTGATAGCTTGATCAATTGCGTTCTTCCAAATGTGATTCCGCAGATGTAAGCGAAGATATCGTTGATGATGACCAGGCTGACAGGCAGGAAGAACCAGATCATGCCTTCGAAGATGTTGTTCATGATGAAGTGCGCTTGGACGACGATCAGGTAAAGCGCCATATGTGTCCAGGCAAATTGTGTGAACTGAAATTTGTAATGTCCCTTTTGCAGTGATCCGACGAAGAAAACGAAGCCTAGCAATACGTCAGCGATGTCACCTACACAAAAGCAGATTCACATACCCATCACGTAGAGCATAAAGCTAATAAACCTATGATGTGTCGCAAAGGGCAGCAGGACCTTGTCGATCAGGACGATGTGCTTGAAGTAGTAGATGACACTTTCTCCGTAGAGGAAGTACATCGTTGTCCCAAGAAAGTACCAATTCAGCGATTTCGAGAATTGCAATGCTCGAGCCCTACTCGGCACATTTGAAATCGCGATGACCTCTTTGAAGGAGAGGATTTGCACTGCAGTCACGACGATGATCACATAGATGTGGCCCGCGAACATGCAGCCAAAGAATATGGCAATCATCACGATTGTCCATATTCCACGAGTGATAAAGGTCTGCTTCTTCTTCTCGAAATCGGATTGTGGTTTTTGGACAGGCTGGAATCAGGTCAGCCATGCTCTCTTCTCACAGCCTGAGCTAATATGTATACCTTCTCATTCTCGTCTTCCGTCTGCCACCCGCTGGCAGTGGTATCTGTCCGCTCCGGCCTTGGTCGTGATCCCTCCCTGTTAGGCGATTTGGGTGCGCCATTTCTACTGGCAATTTTGTGACCGTTCGTCCGTACTGGGCTTCGCTCGTCTGTGGGTGATTCGTAGTTGAGGTCGGACATGCTGCTGCTCATGCGCCTTTCGCGGTGCTTGAAAGTCACGTCTTTCTTGGGCTTCGTCATTCTCTTTGTGCAGATAGCCCCGAAGATATCGCGCAGCTCACGTGAAGCTTTGGGAAGTAGTCGATGAACAAGTAGAGTGACTTCCTGCCTGTTCCTGGTCCGCCTGACTCTGGATGTTTGCTGGCGGATTCAGCGGGAGCTGTAGAGCTACCCACGTGGTGTCGCACAGGGCAGTGTTTCTGTTCGTGTCGTGGTAAGCGTTTATCGCGGTTTCGCCGGTCGCATCGCAGGTCGCTCAATACGCAGTCACAGTAGGAAGACTGCGAGTGGTGTCGCTGCGTGAAAGTGGTCGGAGTAGAAACAAGATGATCTACTGCACTGCCTTTGCACCTGCTGCAAGGTGACATCGTGAGCGCCCGGTTCTTGGCGCAATCATGTGAAAGGAGTTAGCGCGCGACTAGGGAGGCCCAAATCGACCATGTGATCAATGCTACTTTCCAACTTAATTTTTAATATATATACGTATTTCTAGTATTCTATATCTTCTATACTCGCTAACTACTCGCTATCTACTCGCAAGAATGGGTCTATATATAGATCTATCGCCCTAGAAGGATTAGGTTACGACGTAGGTCTATAACGGTACTTCGAAGGAAGAGATTATCCGATACCTAGAGCGAGAGACTAGCTATACTATATCTCTAATAATACTATAACGAAGACTAAGAGAGTAGGAAGTCTACTACGACCGCCGTAAAGACTATTATAAAGTTAATAATATCGAGGCCTTAAAGCTTAGCGTTACTTATACCTTCTACGTTCTACGATTAACTAATATAGATACGATTATAATACTATAGGCAGATAGATTCGATATTAAGTAGCGTAGATATATACGTCTACGTAAAGAGCTTAGTCTATATAAGAAGATATTATCTAATAGAGTTAAAGAGGTAATAGAATATATAGAAGTAGTACTAAAAGAGGAATTAGAAAGGTCTATAGTAGAGGTATACGGCCGAAGAAATCTATATACTTATATCCGATCGAAATATAATATCGTAGATAGGTAGGTCTACTCGCGGTAGACTCGCTAGCGGTAGTCGACCCGTAAGCTATTTCTAGGTACTTCTACTTACTACTAATACTACTAATAGAGACCGAATATATCGGATTACTAGTAAGCTAAATCCTAATAGGCTACGAGTCCGCCGCGAGCGTACGCGAGAGTATTATAGTATAATTATAACTCCGGGTCTAGGCTATATAATATCTATAGATACTTACTATAAGCTTAAGTATTAGGGTATATAGATCTACGCTACTATCGACGTCTATTTACGCTATATCGTCTAGATATATATAGATATTACTAGTCGGATAGCTATCTCTATACTCGCTTAGTATATCGTAATACTTCGTAATACTAGTATAGTACTTTAAATTATTCGATCGGACCGTAGAGTAGAAATAATTCTAGCTACGGACGCTTACTATAAGATTCGCTATACGACTCGCGGTAATAAAGATCTACCGCTTATATTTCGAGAGGTCTTTAAATATAGTACTAGTAAGATAAACTAACGGATTAAGGTATAGTAGAACTAGTAAGTACCTACTATTACTAGATAGCGTAGTTACTTCTACGAGCTCCTACGCGAGTTACTATACGATACCGACGATCTAGCCGATATTATTGCCTTCCTTATAATCTATATACTAATTATCCGCGCGGAAGTTCTAGACTTCGTTTACCTCTAGAATAGCTATCGTATCCGGAAGTAGGCTAATCGACTATACTCTATTCTAGGCATTCCGTATATCCTATACTATTATCCGTAAATAAGTAGGTATTCTTAGTAAGGTATTCCTATACCGGAAGGTATACTTAATAAGATTAAAGAAGACCTATAAGGATTTAGTACGTACGAGACTTATTAGTACTCGCTATAGACTCGCTAACTAATTATACTATAGATCTCGAAGCCTTTCTACCTAAGGAAACGCTTATTTAGTATTAATAAGTACTACTTACTAATAATATAATATAGCTAGTTAGCGCTAGTAGAAATAACGTCTATAGAGACCGCCTTTACCGAGAGGTATACTTACTTCTTCGGTAAGTAGCGAATCTATATATAGCTAGTAGTAATTAGCCGCTATTAATAGAGCTAGAAAAGCTATTAGCGGCTCGGAGTTAGTCGGTACGGTAATAAGAGGGGCTTATTAATAAGGATACTAGATTAATCGAGTTTACGAATAACGAATAATTAGGTAAAATAGTTAGTTAGGCGGCGAGTCGCCGCGAGTTATATCTCGTATAATTCCTATAGTTCCTACCTTAGCTTATTAATAACCTCCGAGGGTTACTAAGGATACTAGATTAATTAGTCTATAAATAACGCTTATTAGGTAAAATAGTTAGTTAGGCGGCGAGTCGCCGCGAGTTATATCTCGCCTAATTCCTACCGTTCCTTATTTTCTTCCTTTATATACTAATCTTCCTATTCTTCCTATTCTTTACCGTACTAACTATAATAATAACGATGCCTCCTTCTACCTACTAGTAGATATATTGCCCTAAGACTAGCGCTAACTATACTAGCTTATATACCGATTATCGCTTCTACGGAGAATACGGCCTTTAAAACCCTTATTTACTAACTACTTAATTTATTCGCGAGCGATCGGCAGCTTTATAAGATATAAGTTCGCTAGCTAGCGAGTCTATAGCGAGTAGCCGTAGATTTAATATATTTACTTCTTTACCGAGTTATACTAATACTATACGTAATACTATAGGCTATTAGCTTTAGTAATAGTAACCTCGTAGGCCTAATACTAGATCTCGGAGTCTCTTATAGCGAGTACTAATACTATTAGCTCTACTATAGCCTATCGCGAAAGCAGAATCTCCGATATAATTCTAATACTGTTATAAGGTCTTTGTCTAGCGAGTCGATATTATTATTAATAAGTACGACGTTAAAACCTAGATATATACCGAGCTAGTTAGCTACGGCGCTATATACGATGCCTAGACTAATTATAGCTTTAACGATACTAGAATACCGGTAATAGACTTTATCTTAGACCGGATTAATTATAAGTACCTGCCTTATATACCTATCTATAAGATAGACGATTACTATAGCTATTTTTTCTATAGCGGATTCGATCTAGATACTAACTAACCGGTTAAAGTATTAAGCAAGGTAGTTAATACGCTATTAATTATATAGGCTATATATATCTTTAGAGTAATATATAAGAATAAGCTTAGATACGAAATAAATATATATATCTATACCTAGAAACGATAGAAGTAATAGAAGCGGAAATACCGATTAAGTACTCCTAACGCGAGTCGTAGTACGAAGTATACTCTAGCGGATAGAAATATAACTCCGAGTATAGAGATTAAGGAAGAAAAGGCAATATAGACTAAGAAGGTAATTAATATAGGTAAACCGCTAGAGTTTATTAATTTAAGCGGCGAGTCGGTAGCGAGTATAACGAGTATAAAGTAAGATTAAAAGGATACTAAGATAGTAATTAAGTAGTCTGAATTTATAGATATTAGTAGCGAGTCGACTACGAGTCCGTAACGAGGTAAATCTATAGTAAAGGATTAGGAACCTAAATAGCTAAAGGGTATAAGAATACAGTTAAAGAAGGATTAGAAGGAGTAATTAAAGGAATAAGTAGATATAGACTCGCGGCGACTCGCGCCGTACTCGTAGTATAATTTTATTTATTTAAATATCCTTAGCTAGTAGAGCTCTATCGCTATCCGGCTATAATCCTTTCTATAGCGTATATATATCCTTAGACTTAATAATAGCCTTATTCTTAAGCTATAAGAACTACTATTAATAATATAACTTAAGTCTAACTATCTTACTATCGAGAGTAGTTAACTTAGCCTCTAGTATAATAATACGCTCTTTAAGAGCTATATTTTTAATCTCTATAGCCTCGACTCGCGCCCGTATCGCTACTAACTCGCTAATATCCTTATCTATTTCTTCGTCTTCTTATATAGCGCTAGTAATATATCCTAACTTGCCCTTATACTTATAGTAGGCGTAGACTATTTTATCCTTAGTATCTTTTATACGGTACTTATACGTATTACTATCCTTCGTATAGTAGTAGTATAGCGATAGGCTATCCTTACTAGTAGATATTTCTATAATTATACTAGTAGCCTTATACTTACGAAGCGTATTTAATACTACCTTCCTCTTCTTCTTATCGCTAGTATTATCTAATAGCTCTTACTATCTCTTCTCGCTATAGTACTAGAAGTCTAAAGTATTCGTAGTTTATAGGCGGCGGAGAGACCTAAATTTTAGGAAAATTAGCTACGAGTCCTTAGCGATATACCGCGAGTAAGCTTACGAAAATAGTAACTCTATCTCTTTAGTCTCCTAAGGACCTACTTTAGTAGCTCCTAAAGCTACTATAAGAATGTCTATACGCTAGACGCCGTTATAATCGTTAGATATTATAGTAGAGTACGCTAGCGTTAAGTTAGCTCTTAGAGTATAATATAGTTAGAAGAAAGTATAGTAGATTAAGCGCTAAAGATATAGCGAGCGTAGGTAAGCTTCGCGGCTATTATTAAGGTTATTATTATCGTATATAGAGTAAGAAGTAAAGAAGAAATAATAGTAAGTAATGCTAAGTGCTATTGATTATATGGTCGATTTGGAGCTCCGTCCGCGACCTCCGACGCGTCTTACAGAACCCGAACACGACCGGAACGAGATCGCTCTGCCTTCCGATACACAGTAAAGAGCATTGTGTACTGTATGCGTGCAGGCAATGGCGAAGGGAGGCTGCGACGATGGCCGAGGAAGACTTCTTCTCCGACGATGACCTGGATGACATTCCGGCCAACACTCTAGATAGGCTTGAGCAGCAGGCATTCAGATCGACTCAGCAGTTCAATGCCAATCCACAGCTCCCGAGACATGTACAGCAGCAGCAGCCACCGCAGTCGTCGAGACCGCCTGTCCCCCTACGTAAGCAGGCACACACAGCATCAAGTCTGAATCGTCCAGGAAGTGCAAAGAATCTGCCATGGCGACCACCGCAGTCGACCTTTGGCAGGCCGAGTCAGAAGCCGCCGCAGCCTCAGATACCCAGTGCTCCGCCAGCGAGTGCACCGCGCCCTCCGTCGTCCGACTATGGCTTCGACGATGAAGACGTGATTGACCTAGACGAGCCTTCCACAATCATTCAGCCGGCACCCCAGATCCAGCCTCATCGACCGAGCTATCAACAACGACCAGCACAACGAAATGGCGGAAGAGCTTCAGCTGCATTGGATCCAGAGACGGCCGCTGCATTTGCTGCAGCAGATGAGGAGTTGGGCAGTCAGACGTTCGGGAGATGGCCTCAGGCCGTGATACCGCAGCGACCGAAGGCGAGTCAGGCCGGTACGTCAATGGACATGGCGGCATTGCAGGCCCGAATAGCAGAACTAGAAGCAGAGCAAGCGAGACTGCGTGCATCGGAGCAACAAGCACGAGATGAGGCACGGGCAAAGCAGGGCGAGATTGCCATCGTACGCAGCAACCAGGAGAAGACGACCAAGCAATATGAAGCTCGTATCTCCGTTATGCAGAGGCTACACGCCGAGGAGGCAGCAAAATCCAAGGCTGAACTGGAAGCTCAACGGAAGGAGCGAGAGAAGATGGAGACGGACAATCGGTTCTTGCAGCACGATCTAGCCCAGGAAGCTGAGCGTACTAAAAGGCTGACTGGTCCATCGAGAGCTCAGGGTACGCAGCGACAGACTCCTAGGAAGAGCAAGAGAACGGCTCTAGGAGATGGCTTCGACGATGGCGAATTGCACATGACGACCAGCCCAAGCAGGAGCAGAGACAAGCTAAGAGGCGACCTTACACCGAAAGCCGGCGCGAAGCGAAAGCGGCCTGCTCACGACAGTCCGGTGCACTCGCTTTCGTTCACCCAGCCGCCCGCTCAGCTCAGACATGAGAGTACAGGCGGTCAGTCGGCAGCATCGTTCGCCTCGACTGCTGCACCAGACCGAGTGACGGCCAAAAAGGACGACAGGTATGAGTTCATGCAGCTGCTCCTCAACCACTTTCCACACGAGGGCCACGCAACGATGGTGGAGTCATTGGCTAAGTACAGCTTCCCTTCGCAACCTACCAAGACTCTCTCCTCTATTTTCATGCACGACATCTCCTATCTATCTGACGATGAGTCGCTACCTTTGAAGGTTGCCGAGGTCTGCATCGGCCTATGGTCCAAATGTATCGCTGAGAAGTACTTCGCTCCATTCTATATGATCTTGGAGCTAGTACGCTTCGCTTTGCAAACCCAGACCTCAGCAGCAAAATCTCAACTGCTCGAGCAGGCAGTTCCACTATGCATACAGACAATCGATTTGATTGCAATCCCAACCTACCGTGCCTCGACCAATCGAAAGTTCGCTGCTAGCCTGGATCGCAAAGCATTCGATGAACAGGCCGATGAGATCGATGTCGAGCGAGTATTGGAACTTCTGCAAGATCTTTGCAACGCTGCTTCGTTGCAAGGTGAACGCATTGAGACTTTTTGGAGGACTATGGAGCAGCAGTTTGTATTGTTAATGCTCAACAAAGCACAGCCCATCGGGCAAGTCATGACGCTTCTCGAGATGCTTCAAACTGCTGCACGCGAGGCGACGTTTGGGGTTATTGCGCATGATGCAACTAGACAGCCAGAACTCGAGAGAGGGATGATCGATCGGCTCACAAATCTACTCTTTGAAGTGCTGGAAGCAGCACAGGGCGAAGAGCCGTACAGCGATGCCGAAATCCTGGAGCTCAGGATTGAAGTGCTGAAGGTCCTTCGACAAATGTGTCAGACAGATCACGGCGGAATGCTTCTAGTACAAAATCGAAGTGCTATCGGCAGACTCGTCCGGTTCTTAGATGCTCATGTCAGAAAGCTGTATCACACTCGACCGACCTACGGCTTGTCAGAGGAGGAAAAGCCTCGCAAATCAGCTACTCATGATCTACTGGCGCAATGTGTCAACATCACCGTTCGCCTCATTTACCATCTTCTCCGTGTGTATGGCGACAATTTTGACTTTGTACCCAAGCTGCATGCGGTTCATGGCGGATACCACAAATTTCTGGTCAGCATGACACGAATAGCCTTCACTGAGCAGCATATATTCGAGGCCGGGATTGAGGACGAGGCTGCTGAAGCCGCCCACAGGATTCTCGATAGTGTCTTGGGTCCTGAGGATGGCGAAGCTGTTATGAAGGCGATCGAGACGCCTCGCGGGACAAGAGGAAGTACGACCGAGAAGGCCACAACAAGTGGAGAGCGGACGCATGGCGATAGTCAGATGGATGATACCACGATGAGTGAGCCGGGCTGAGTGGACCGAAAATTCGCACAATGATGATTTCTGCAATACTGCTACAGAGTGTGGACACATTGGAGTGCTACTCCCTAAACGCGGTCCGTCTCTTCTAAGCAAAGCTATTCGCTGCAGCGAATGTCAGACTGGACTGTTCAAAAGGTCCACTAGCACTCCGAAGCGTCCTCACTCTGTATCGGCATCAATCGCGTGTGAACGTCACAGTGAAACGTGTTGTCACGTTAAACCGAGAGCTCGGCTTAAGCGCGACCCGCAAAAACTTCCTTATTGAGCGAACGCGACCGTTGAGCCGAGCTGCAGCACGAGATAAACAGCATTAACGACGGAAAACTTTTGATAGGGAAGGAACGATCTGAAGTGAGGGTCCACTACAAGATTCATGCCACTCGTTGTCACGAACATCACCCACACGCATCGCAACAACACCAATTCCCACCATCGCTATGGCAGGAACGATCACCCTGGCCGAATATCTTTTCGCCAGACTTAAACAGCTGGGCTCCAAATCGCTACACGGACTTCCTGGCGATTTCAACTTGACTTTGCTGGACTATGTGGAGAGTAGTGGACTGACTTGGGTGGGAGTACGTCGACATCGCGATGATGGCATCAAGGTAGAAAGAGCACTGACAATGGTATAGAATTGTAATGAGCTCAACGCCGGCTATGCTGCCGACGCGTATGCAAGAATTCATGGACTGGGCGCAATTTGTACGACGTTTGGTGAGTATATCGAAGGGTGCAAGGCATGACTCCGCCGGTTGGCAGCAGCTGCGGTCGCCGTCTCAGACACGGCACGCAGGTCTCAGTCCTTGCTTTTGGAGCGCATGCCCTCTCTTCTTTTGAGACACACGCTGACCCTCGTGACCTTCGCTTTCAGGTGTAGG
The DNA here is from genome assembly GCA_014298035.1 of Pseudocercospora fuligena. Taxonomy (NCBI): domain Eukaryota; kingdom Fungi; phylum Ascomycota; class Dothideomycetes; order Mycosphaerellales; family Mycosphaerellaceae; genus Pseudocercospora; species Pseudocercospora fuligena. The sequence continues at coordinate 211,002 of JABCIY010000022.1, forward strand.
CGAGCTTTCCGCAGTCAATGCCATTGCTGGCTCGTATGCAGAGCGCGTTCCCGTCGTTCACATTGTTGGCACTCCTAGTAGGATAAGCCAGAACAATGGCGCGCTTCTCCATCACACTGTATGCGCAGCTCTTGACATAGCATCCGACAGCACACTAATGACTTGCAGCTCGGCAATGGCGACTTCAGAGTCTTCGCGCGAATTCACAAAGAGATCACAATCGCTCAAGCCGATCTTATCGATCTCGCAACCGCGCCTGCCGAGATCGACCGCGTGCTGCGCACGTGCTACATCGACTCTCAACCCGTGTACCTTCAGATCCCGATGGACATGGTCCATGAGAAAGTTGATGCAACGCTACTTAACACCGCCATCGACGTCTCGCCGCATCCGAGCAGCAAGGAAGCTGAAGATTTGGCCCTGCAGATCGTGCTAGAAAAGCTGTATGCAGCGCGAAAACCCGTCTTCTTGGTAGATGGTGCTGCACAGAGACGAAGAATTCTTCCTGCTGTCCACGCTCTAATCGCAAAGGCACAGTTTCCCGTCTTCACGGCGCCAATGGGTAAGGGCGCTGTTGATGAGGACCTTCCAAACTTTGTTGGCGTCTATTCAGGAGCCGGATCACACCCAGAAGTCGCGCAAGCTTTGGAGAGCAGCGATCTCATCATCACCATCGGCACTATTCAGTCCGACCTGAACACCGTTGGCTTCACGTACCAGTTCTCGAAGCTCAATAAGATTGACATCGAGTATGATTGCGTACAGGTAGGCTATGCGAAGTTCGAGAAGGTCTTCTTCAAATCTTTCATCCCGAGACTCGCACAACTCCTCGATCCGTCCAAACTTTCGCAGGACTCCAAGATCATACCCAGGATCTCGCCACCGACTCCTATCGACACGACAAGCGAGACCATCACACACAGATACCTCTGGCCACAGCTGGCATCCTTCCTTCGAGATGGCGACTTCCTCATCACCGATACCGGCACATCCTTTGTCGGCGTTTGGGAGACTCGATTGCCACGAAACTGCATGACCATCAACCAGATCTTGTGGTCAAGTATCGGCTACGGTGTCGGAGCAGCCCAAGGTGCCGCTTTGGCAGCCAGAGAACTTGGCAAAGGCCAGCGAGTCATCTGCTTCGAAGGCGACGGATCTTTCCAGCTTACTGCACAAGAGCTCTCCACCATCATTCGACACGACCTTGATGTGACCATGTTCGTGATCGAGAATGATGGGTATGAGATTGAGAGATGGATTCATGGATGGGATGCGAGCTACAACGATATTCCACAGTGGCAGTACTCCAAATTGCCAGAGGTCCTGACCTTACCTTCTTCGAAGCATAAGGTCCGGACGTGGAAGATCTCAACGAGATCTGAGCTCGAAGGACTGCTCAAAGACCCGAACTTCGCTGATGGAAAAGGTCTGCAACTCGTCGAGATGCACATGCCCAGAGGTGACGCGCCGAAGACGCTAAGAGACTTCGCCGAGAGGAGGAATGGAGTTTCAGCAACCAAGGCCTTCACCGTAGTAGAAGATTGCGGCGAGAGTGGAGTGATTCATGCATCATGACTTGGCGTTGATCATGCATTACAGAAAGGAAGCATATCACACGACACGGCGTTCTAGCATAGCATAGCATCTGTACAACTACACCTCATAATCTAGTCCCTCCCCTTCCTCTGCTGCTTCTTCGCAATATACTCCCTCCACCTCGGATTCAACAAATACACAGGAATCCCCAGCAAGAATATACCCACGAATATCCCCCAAAGTATCATATAAGCAGTCAAATAACTAAACTTCTGAACCATAGGCGTAATCCCATAACTCGCACCAAAAGATACGATATTCTTCATTCCAACGACCATGACCAATGCTGGACCAGGGTTTTGTGGAAAAGCTTCGGCTGCGAAGTGTGTGGATGAGATGAGGAGGACTATGAAGCCGAATTCGTAGAGTGTCCAACCTAGAAAGAAGAATGTTAGTAAGCTGGGGAGGGAGATGGCAAAGGGGAGGTGATGGGGCTTACCCATAATAACACCCCAAAAAGAATTCGTCTCAGGATCCTTAGCCGTAACCGCATAAACAACCAATCCAATCGCCGAAACAATCGTCGGGAATATTAAAATCACAAGTGTATCTTCTGGGATATGCACTCCTTGCCTTCTCCTGGCTAAGTAAAGGTTTATTTTGTCGCCGATGTAACCTGCGTAGAACATTGCGAGTAACGAAGCGGGGAAAATTCCGATGTTGACGAGTCCGGTTGATGCTGCGGACCAGTTGTAGGGTGGGGATTGTAGGACTGTGGCGTATGTCGAACTTATGGCGATTCCGGAACCTAGAGAGATTGAGGTTGCGAGGATGGACCAGAGGACTGCGGGGGAGGTTAGGGATTGGGACATTTTGTATAAAGCGGAGAGGCCGAGATGGAGAGAGTTGGGGGCTGCGCCTTGGTAGGGGCTGAGGTGGTGGAGGTAGGAGTTTTGAGGTGGGATAGAGGTAGTGGTGTTGCCGGTCGTTAGATTTCGAGCAGAAGCTTCAGCGTCCGAGAGGATTTGCGTCACCCCGAATTCGTCTGTATGTACGACTTGCCCGTTCATCGACATTGGAGAACGTTCGTATCGAGTTTCGGGGAGGAGAAAGAAAGCCAGGATCATTCCGAATCCGCAGAGGATTACGAATGTCCAGTAGAACCAGCGCCATCCTGCATCGGCGACGAGATATGAGACTGAGATGGTGAAGACTGCGTTGATCAGGTTTTGTGTGCCCCAGTAGACGCCGAACCAGAGTCCGCGTTCGTCAAGGAAGGAGATGTCCGTGATGATGAGTGGGAGGACGGATTCTGTAGCGCCGGTTGCGAAGCCTTGCATTATTCGCATTGCCATATGAGTCTGGAAGGTTGTGCTGACTGCTGCGCCGATTGTGCAGCCGAGGAGGAGAAGGGTGCAGCCTAGGAATACTGGACGGCGGCCGAACATCATTGATAATGGGAGGATGAGGAAAGCACCTGTTTGATCAGCACTTGTTATGTGACCATGTGTTTTGAAGAGGGAGCGTACCGCATGCCATAACCAAGCTGGGATACGTAGTCAGGTTGATGACTTCCGACACCGACTTTCCTTCTTTGCCATAGAGCTCCAGAAATACTGGTATAATCGGGCCTATGCCTCCAACCAGAACAAGTGAGAAGACTGAGAACCAGCAGCAGCACACAATGATCCCTAGCTTCCTCCACTTCGAGAAGTTGAGCGGATCGTTAGGGTCCAAGCTAGGTATTGGGATCCTTCTAACTTGTCCATTCTCGTCGATGAGGTGCACATCACCAGTACTCTTCGGCGGCTGTAGTTTTGAAGTTGCTTCTATGTCAGCGAGCTCGACCTGGACGGCCGTAGCTTTCTCTAGTGGGTTGGACGCCATGCTGAGCGACGAGAAGGCTGCGGTGAATCCGCCAGTGAGGATATCGTCTGACCACTGATCTCGCCATGATCGACATGGGTGCGGTGTATATATTTGCTGTGGAAAGCGAGGTCGAGAAGAGGAGGATGCAAGAGACTAGGCTCAATTCAGTGACCACAGGCGAACGCCTGGAGAAGGCATTACCCCGTCCGGAGAGAGTGGAGGTGGGCAGCTTGGATAGACTCGTGTCACGTGAGTGCGGTCTCGCATGTCTTCTGAGGTATATGAAGATGGTATAGCGCCTGCACGAATGATTTCGAGCTCAAGAATCAATTAGATGCTCATACTGACAATTTTTTGTCTTGAACGATGTCAAAAATGCGTTCTGTGGTTGATGGATTGGACCATTATCAATCTGCCCACTTTCCGAGACACACGCGACACCCATGTATCGACGACTCGCGTCCTGTCGAAATAGTCAGTAATCCCATGGCTTGGACTTTACTTGTCCACCGGAAGGCAAGGGCGTCCGAATAGATTTTGTTTCCACATCGGAAAGCAGTGGCTCCCAAGTTAATTGAAATTTGGATTCTGATCAAGATTCGTAGAAGTCTTGTCTGATGTTCCAAGCTTCGACAAGACTGCTTATCAGACCTTGGACTTGACAAAACCGCGTGTCCAGTAGCCTGGCCATTGCTTTGGTACTGATTCCAAAATCCATCGAGTGATAATCTGGTTGACTTCTTCTGGCTTCTCCTGTGCGACCCAATGACCGGCTTCAATACTTGCCTGGACATGGTCAGCAACGCCAAGTGCTTCTACGTGACGGAAAAAACTCACCTCAGTCAAGTTCGTGCAATACTTCCTGCCCGGCTCGGCTAATGAAGATGTAAAAGTATCACAGATAGTATCGTATCTGGCGTGAATGAAGAGGGTTGGCATGTGCAGATATCCGTCGTTCTTCGCCTTTTCGAAGAAGTATTTCCTGTTCGTCTCGTGGTTCGCATACCAAGCATCGGCGCCGTAGAATGAAGTCCGCTCCATGGCTTCGACAAGATCCTTGTAGATCTCCTCGTCTATACATGTTGCTTCAATCGGAATCTGCTTCCAAGCCGGGTCTGGCTTCTCGAGACCACCAAACCATCCACCATCCTTCTGCACATTCGCTGTAAAGGCAGGCTTACCGAGACTGGCTGGACTGCCTTTCGCATAGAAAGCACGCATGCATGCTGCAACATCAGAATCGAACCATGATGTAGCCTTCTCAAAGTTGACTTGGTAGAATCGTTGATAGTCCCACTGTCCGTAAGGATACTGGTCTTCTGGGTAAGTGTCGCGATTGACAGTCTTCAGCTCTTCTTCGAGACCTTTCTCAATGACATGACTGGGCACTGCTAATCCTGCGACTGCAATGGTTCGCTCTGGATAGTGCTCTGCGAAAGACCAGACCGCACCACAACCCCAGTCATGACCAATCCAGATCGCAGCTTCCTGGCCGACATGGTCCAGAACAGCAGCCATTGCAATGTTGATGCTCTCCAAAGAGTAGTCTTCGATCTTCTTGCGTGCCGATGTACGACCATAACCTGCCGATACGTGTCAGTCGCCATGACACCTTCAGCCGTGTTTGCCGAATCTACCTGGCATGTCTGGAGCGATCACTCGGAATCCCAGGTTGGCGAATGTGTCGATTTGGTTCTTCCATGTCTTTGCAATGGCAGGCCAGCCTTGACACAACGTTAGCAATGAGCAAAGTTCCTGTGACGATATTGAACTTGCCATGGACGAAGACAATGGTCGGCCCATATTTCGGCCCAGCAGCGAGATAGAAGATCTTCTTCTCGCCATCGTGGATGTAGGTGGCCTCGTGTTCTTCGTATTTGACCATTTTGGAAATGCAAAGAGCTTGTGAATTGGAACAAAGAACCGCAATGCTCGGTATGTAATGTGGAAAGTCAGCTCACTTTATGTCTTTAGTTCTCGAGTAGTAGAGCCCTAGGTTCTAGTGGTCTTGGCGAGAGGAGCTCGGTTGGACGAACAAGGTTCGTGCTCGTGATGGACCGAGCCGGACATAGGAGTCGTAAAATGCGAATTCATCTGCAATATCGCGGCTGAAGACTTGTACGACTACACGCGACGAGGTGTCATCCTTCAGGACTCAAAGTCCAGGTTCATACGTCCGTAGTGGAGCGTAAGACACGCTATCCGTGTGACGACAGCACCACTCGGCTGACAAACAAAGCTGATTTTCGAAGCGGGGGCCTGTACATACCATAGGGTAGCTCCAGTACAGATGGGGGTTCTACTCAGTCAAGGTCGCTGGTATATTCATTCGTCAAACTTGGTCTCAGTGCCTCTGTGGTATCCTTGATTAGACTCGTCTCGCTTCCTGAAGGTTCGTTCAAGCTGCTGAAGAAGGCCTGTAACCACAACAGGGCGATGCTGCGAAAAGCGGCGAAGGATAAAGCTAACAGATATTTGGCCGATCGTGTAGATTGAGGCTGAAGACTTGACCTCGATACGAGCCCTTCGAGATGTTCGTTGGTATGCTTGCCAGAATTTTAGTCATGGAGAGGCAAACTTCATATGTCGCCTCTGGTTGACGACGTATGAAAGGCTGGAGGTATCGAGCAATGCCACAATCAGACTTGAGCCAGATTCAGCACCTATTCCGGGCTCTTCTTTGGCTCGTACCACACCACGGGCATGTCGTATGCTTTTTCAGGAACGAGGTCGATGCGTACTTCCTTCAGTAATTTGCAGCCGTTCTTCAAGTAGAAGTTGTAGGCAAGCAAACTGCTCTCAATCACAAGCGGTATTCCAGTCTGCTCGGAAACATCGACGCCCCACTGGAAGAGACGCTTGCCGATACCAATTCCCCTCTGGCCTCTTTGCCACTTGGGAGCGACCATCAAGAATTGCAGATGAAGGCACGGATCCAGTCCCTGCACGCCTTCATAGACAGAATGCAGCCGATCAAGACACATCGCGAAGCCTTTGTAGTCGAAGATTCTGTTCAAGAAGTAGCGGTAGTACTCCAGCTCGATCCCACCCAGCATTCGCTCGAATCCAGCATAAATCCCAGCTCGCTGGCTCCTCCACTCCTGGCCAACGACATTGGCATCGCCCAAGGCTTCCCAAGAGGCAAATCCGACAATTTCGGTGCTCTGCAGGCCATTGATAGCTGGGCTCGTTGCCTCTGCAACCATGTATCGACATTCTGGCTTCATGAAGAACTGCTTGATGCGGCGAAGGAGAAAATTGTAGAACTCCTCTTGGTTCTCCCTTCGTGTTGGGCAAAAGTGATCGTGGAACTCGAAGGTCAGGAAATTGGTCTTCAAGATCTCGGTCATGTATGGAATGTCTTCGCGCCTCGCCCATCGTAGCACTATCTGAGTCTCCATGTTGAACTCCAGCAAGTTCCAGTAAAAGATTTGTTCCACAGTGGTATTGCCTGTCGAGAGTTGGTGACTTTTTAGACGTGTTTTCTCATGTGCGGAGATGACTCGAAGAAAGAGCTCATTACTTTGGCTTCATGCAGGAACTTGCCCGCCGGCCGAAGCCTGTCGGCAGTCCAGACGCGGCAACTATTCTCACGATGCCTGAATCCATGGGAGCAAATCTCATAGATTCTCCTGTAAGTAGAAATGATGTCGGCGATGGCTACTGCGAAGAACAGGACGAAATGGATGTCAACATGGTACAGGAAGTACGCAGTCAGTGATGAGAACTTCTAATCGTGCCATTTCCGTGTTCTAGAACTACTCACACTACCCACTTACCAGACACTCTCTCACTGGAGTTCACACCACTCTTCGAAGCCGTGCGGTTACTCTACTTCCACAGCCAGTCAATCCAGCCAGTCTTCTGCCATATCTTGCGATTCTGCTGTTCCTGCTCTGCCAGCTGGTCCTCGGCCTCCCACATCTTCTCGTCTTCTTCGACCTGCTCTAAGCCAGACACAAGATCTACCTCTTCTGGTCTATGCAACCAACGATCCTTCCGACCAGCAAGCAGTTTGTGCCCGAGGTATAGAACGAGAAAGATGGGGATGCCGAGATAGGTAGTAAGGAAGTCGCTCACGTTGAACTGCCCTGGGTAGAAGACGGTGAAACCATTGCACAGGAGCAGGACAATGAAGATGACTAGGCAGACCCATGACGCATAGGGCTGCAGAAACGAGCGATATGGCAGCTCCACGCCTTGCGCGTAGACTGCCTTCCGGAAGCGGAGCGCGACGACGCAGCAGACTGCCCAAGACGTGAAGCCGGCCGTGTTTGTCAGGCTGATCAACCAGTTGAAGACCTTGCCAGAGCCAGAACTGACATTGATGTAAGCTAACAACGCGAAACAGCTGCTGGCTGCGACAGCGTATATTGGCAAGCCATATCGCGTGCAGCGTGTGAAAATCTTGGGTGCATTTCCCGAGACGGCCAAAGAGAATAGCGATCGGCTCGACATGTAGAGGTAAGAATTGCCCGAAGACCATGCGCTCGTCAAGATACCAGCGTTGACAATCGATGGTAGCGCGGGGATGCCTGCATTCTTGATGGCAAGCACCCACGGAGAAGCATTAGCATTTCCAGCTCCTGAGGTCAGGCCTTCTGCGTCCGAACGGCAGATGACACCGATCGCGAGAGCACCGAGGACGTAGAAACCTATCAGTCGGTAGAAGAAACGTCGTGCTGCAGTCGGCAGATTCTTTCGCGGCCTCTGCATCTCTCCGGTCGTGAAGATGATGAGCTCTGGACCGAAGTAGAACGCAAACGCGGCGAAGATCCAGACATACAGGAAGGACGTGAACTGGCCGCTAGGACCAGACAAAATGTATGCCTTGGTTGCGCCAGGATCAATCCAGTATCTGAACCCAAGCCGGTCACTATCTGGACCGCCTCCAAGCATCAGGATGAAAGAAAGAATTAGAAGTCCAACAAGCATGACGACTTTGATACCAGCGAGCCAGAACTCAGTCTCGGCGTAGTATGCGACTGGAGCCAGATTGAGGCCGACGATGACAACAAGCATGATTGTGATCCAAACACCAATATGGACATGTTTCGTCCAGTAATTGATGACAATCCTGGACGATGGTCAGTACATGTCAGGAATTTTCTTATTGTGCACCTCACCCAGCAGCAGTGATCTCATATGCAACAATGATGCCGAAGGAATAGAAGTATAGCCATCCGAGAGCAAAGCCGAGCGACTTTGACACATATCTCCCGGCATAGTATGCCATCGATGCTCCTTCCACGGGAAGGTACGTTGCGATTTCAATGACAGCCGTGAGAACGCCATAAACCATCGCCGAAGTCAATATGTAGGCCACGAGGAGAAACGCCGGACCGCCGATGGCCTACAATTAAACTCGTTGTCAGCAGCAGCATCCACAGCAGTACCTGTGAGGAACACACCAATGCGCGACCCGATCCAACGAACAGACCAGTACCAATTGTGCCTGGTTCAATTAGACCCTGCGATGAGCGACTTTCAAGAAAGCAACTTGCCTCCCAAGGCGATCATTTGCGCTGTAGCAATTGGCGTCAGCACATAGTCGTAGTACCGGCTATGCAATTCTTACCATGGCGAGACTTGATATTCCTCTTCGTTCCAGCTCTTTCATCGAGTACGTCGCCATCTCGACGACTTTCCACCTGACTGAGATCGAACGTTGGAGTCTTCTTGTCGGATTCGGCGAACATGGTCGTGGTCGCCATAATGATGGATCCGCACGAGTCCACCTGTGCGCAATATCGAATCTCACAACCATATCACTCTGTTTGTATACCATCTCGAAATTCTGTATTCGGAAAGTCATCCCTCGATAGGGCGTTTTTGAGGCCTTGGTATCTGGGATCGCGACCCTGCCCAGACATCTTATCGCGTGGCGCAACAAGGTCACGCGTGGCGGACACGAACATGGTCTGGAACTCTATCACCAATTGCCTTGGAATGGAAGAAGAAGTTAACAGCGATAACACTGTATGATCGAACTTTCATTGTCGCTGTCGTTCATTACACATATGCGATCCCAAGTGCAATCCGGATCCAAAGGGCCAAAAGATACCCTCACCTAGCCATGATTTGCCATATTCAAAACGCCTCAATTGTCCTGTTGATCCAAAAGTCACCACTCCAGAACACCAACTCATCATCACGATCCCTAATTCCTCTCACCACCCTCCACACCCCTCCCTAAGTCATAAAGTACAAGTCAAATCCGTCTCATGCAACCATTCAAGTTCACTTCGAATCCCTCGGCGAATCTCTTCCCTCCTCGCCATCTTCTCTTTTTGTTGTTCAAGCGTCTGAGGTTCTGCACGCGCAAAGATGCCAGTGCCACGAGCATATGCATTCGAAGCTCGTGTTCCGATTCTCATGCTATTGAACCGAAAAATCTGAGTATGAGATGGTTAGGATGGGGGGTTTGAGGACTTACGCTGTATGTGCATATGCTAGACCTAAAGGAATCGCTGCTATTGAGCCTAGGACTGCGAAACCTTTTATTGCGGACATGATCAAGACGGGTTTAAGATCTTCTGTCCGAATTGTTGTTGGGTGGAGGAGCAGGGGGGTTGTTGGCGGCTTCCTGCTGTTCCAAGAAATATAAATGTACAGCTGGTTTCGTCGTATGTAAAGCCGTAGCCACGAAATTAAAGCAGGTGTCGAGTCGACTTGTCAAAGTACTACTGCTTTCTGTGGATGAGGTGCTGTCTGTTGAATTCTTTCTTGGTTGGACCATGATGACTAGAAGGATTTGGAGGGAGGTTGATATATGAAAGCGATGTTGGACAAAGACGCATACCTAGATATGCAATGTATATGAAGTTCACGAGCTTTCGTTTTACGGAATGACCATGTCAGGAGGAGTATGGGCTGATGTCCCGCTCGTTCTCGCAATGCCGGGAGCAAGCAAGCAGCGTTGTCAATGTGGTCGCGGCGCTCTCCGATGAAAGATCTGCTGGGATGTCTGAAGATATGTGGCGTGATTTGTTGGACTACAATTCTCCAGACCCTTTTGTGGACTTGGTGTCGCCATTTCTCTGCAGACTGTGGGGGATTGATGCCTAAAGACTGTCGCGTAAATTGATGGTCTCATTGCGTGAGTTGGTGTTTGAGCACGTTTCAAGATTGATCCATATCCTCTATTCCGAATCTGGCTCTACTGTTTGTTTCATCTCACTCCATCAACCCCCCATCATCCTCCCTAGGAAGTAGTATCGGACTGACCACACATTCCTTCCCATCCGGACAAACATTCTCCCTATCCAAATCTTTAAATTTCGGTCCATTAGGTCCAGAACTATACTTACAAAGCCCATCAATCCCAAGAAAACACTCCTGTCTCGGATCAGATTCAGGATATTTATCATCACCCCACTGCCCATTAAACAAAAGCCAATTCACCGGCGCAGCATCACCATACGCCCTAAAACTGTCGTTGGCAGGAGTATAGCTATAAAAATAAGCCGAAAGAGTCGGATCCCACACAGGTCCCGCATCAGAATGATCTTCAACCGGACCAGCAGGAAGATTCACACCCGGGATCGTATGGTCATGAGTCCCTGGCGTGGCGTAATTGGCGTGTGTGCCGTTGGCAGAGTATGTGATTGCTCTGCCAGTATTCTCAAATTTCTCTGTTGCGGAGTAAGAGAAAGCTTGACCTCCGGAGTGTTGGCTGTAGTAGATTTGTGTTGGAGTGCCGTTTTCGAAACGTATCATGTTGTGTTCCCAGTCGCCTACGTGGTTTCCGATGTTGCCGACGGCTATGTAGTCTCCGCCGTAGTCGAAGGCGTAGAAGTAGAAGTAGAAGGCGTCTAGGGTGTTGTTGCCTTTGTCGACTGTGATGATTGCTGAGCTGATGGCGTTGTTGGTTTTGCCGTTGCTGTCGGGCTTTACGCCGTACAGGTACTGTGGTCGTGGGTTGGTTGTGGGATCGGATATGGAGGTAAGGTAGATGTCCTTGCCATCGCTCGAGTTCGCGAGGTTGTTCAGGTCGTTGAGATTGTCGAGCGTCAGAGTCGATGGTCCGCCATTCGCGGCAGTCAAGTTGATATATGCTTTTGTATTGGCGAGCTGAGCACCAATATCGGATGGAAAGTAAGGTTCCGCCGAAAAGAGATGTACGACTGGTGCATATTTGGTTACATAGTCTGGCACGCCGGTTGGTGCTGCTTGTCGTCGTTCGAGCGGCACTGCGTTAACTGTGAGCCCGGCGGTGAGAACCAATGCTGCCAACATCATGGCCCGATGATGACACAGGCTGTAGCGTAGTTTCGACAACGTTTGAATGTATGGACAGCGGCTGCAACGCGATCTATTTGGCGACCCGAAGCTGAGTAGCAATAAAAAGAGCGTGCCAGATGTGCATATAAGCCTAGCCATGGTACACTTCTCGATTAGAGTTTCTTAGGTACCAAGTCAGTCGTCATTCAATAGTCGGAGATATGTCCAGAGAATAGATGTGATCAGCAAAAACCACCTCTTGACTTTGGAAGTCAGATGTCAAGCATGCGGAAGCCATACATATATCGCAGGAGCCGAACGTGCAGGTTGTGTGCAGTCCAATCCATATCAATAGTATAGAAGCGCCTGTCCAACGAGATCGCAAAGGTGCCTTGCTGTCGAGCTGCAGTCTGTGCATCATCCGGCGCGTTCGTCGATCCGGTCACGGTGTTGTCGATCGAAGAGGTGCAGAGAGAAGATGAAGTCCGTCGACCACGCCGTTCGGTTCGGGATTCTGGTTGGCTAGCGGGTCTCAGGAACGGGCTTGAGAGCTTCCACAAGCTTGGTCAGACGACACTTTCGGCATCGCGTACAGCTCGCCGGAGGATAAGCCTGGAGAGGAAGCTGATTCACGCATGAAGAAGTCTTTGAGTGCCGTAAATGCGCGCTTCAAGAAATGCCAGCCGGTATGTTGTTTGAAAATGACGCGCCTTGGAAATTCGACGATAATTGCAGCGTGCGCAACTGCACCGACTTCGGGAGAAATCGAGCTGCGGCATTACGAGATTGGACAATTAACAGGTAACAGACGAGGAGTGTATCCAACACTCACTCGATGGTATCGACACGTGCGCTGTACACTTTCAGCTCAAACTCCACGCACAAAAACACCCATGACCCACACTTTTCACCACGCTCTCCGTGTTGACTACTTTACACGTCCCGTCCCGAACACCCTCCTTTACGCACCATTTAGATGACGAACTGCGCAGCGATGTTAGCATGAAAATGCGATTATGAACGAGGATGGTTCTTACCGGAATGAACATGTACGGCACTCTCTTCTCGTACTCAACCCACGCATCACCATACTTCTCTCTACACCTCTGCACATCTCTGTACGCACGATGCACGATCATCAAGGCGAAGAAGACGGGGTAGAACCACGGGAACGGACTTGAGAATCCAGTAATCAGGCCCCAGTTCAGCGCAAACCACATGTCGGCTGTGTAGTGGATCTTGCGAGCATACTTGTACCAGCCATCGACGAGGATTGAATCGCCGGTCTCGGTCTTGATCGATTGCGGGTTCTCGACGAATTTCCATGGCAGTTGAGGGAAGGTCTTTCTGTGCTGGTGATATCCTCTCTCCATGGAACGGAACATGTTCTTCTGGCTGTTGCCAGTATCCCACACCCAGTATGCGAAGAGGTAGGCAGCGTAGAGGAAGACCAAGACTGGCTTTGACCATCGGTACTCGGATGGATCATGGTTAGCCAGGTAGACAGTGCAATGGCAGTAGCTGAGAGGAACACCAGCCAAATTCCAGAAGATGAGCATGAAACCCCACTTCTCGTAATACATATCCCAGGTAGTGACAATCATTTCCTCTCCCTTGCAGCAAGCGTTGGCATAGAGCCAGTGAGCCATCAGGAGAAATCCGACCTCACCAGTAACGTACCCATAGGTCTCGTATTGACGAAATGCAGCAGAGAGAGTGGTGAAGAACAAGATGAACCATGGGAGACGGACCTCAAAGAACATCTTGAAATCGAGCCAGCCAAACATGCGTGGGTTGAGCTCGGCACCCATAAAGAAGTCATAGATGTGGTTGCCAGTCATGCGGTGTTGGGCTCCACGAGCGAGGGCAGAGACGTATGCGACGATGCTGACAATGAAGCCAGTAAAGATGGCGACTGACATGATTGGGCCAAACTCATCGATCAAGGTGTACATCTTGAAGAGCCCAGTGTAATGCAGGACCAGAGCGACCACGATGGAGAAGTAGAAGCTGTAAACGCCGTTGCAGTAGTATGGAAGCTGCTTGCCGCCCTCATGTGGCAGAGGCTTGCCCTTGGAGTAGACACCGGGCATGACCAGGTAGAGAACACCCTCAAACACGAAGAAAGTCCAGTAGATAGCCCAGGCCTTTGCATGCGGGAATGCGCCAGTGTATGCGAGGCGGAAGAGATGCTTGCCGAACTGGGTCCAGGTCATGCTTGGCTCAGATGGGAACTTGCCGTCGTAGTAGGTAGCGCCTATCCACATGTACCACATGAGCAGTGGGAATCCGAGCATCATGGCCGACACGCCCAAAGTGCCTCCGAAATCATAGTGAGGATCGTGGTCGATCTTGGGATCGGACCCCTCGACCCAGCCGTCGATAACTCTGGGCTTGAGTGACCCATTCATGTGTCCATTGGCATGTCCATTAGGCTCCTTCGCGTCGCCATTTGCATATATAATGTTCTTCTCGGAGACAGTGGTGATTTCCTGTACAGGCGATGGAGAACGATCATCTGAAGAAGCGGCCTCAGATCTTCTGGTGGTACGTCGTCGCGAACCTGGAGTCTCGACAAAGCCGTCAGGGACCATGGACTTTCTGCACGGAGCACAATGGTCAGCATTGCGAAAAGTTGTTTACATGTGTTTTCTTAGCCGTACCTGGGCGTTTTGCCCGTCGCGCTGCGCGTAACTCTTCGTTCAGACATCTTGGCTCACAACACAGGATCGTGCTGGACTTTCCAATCTCTACCAAGATGTGGATATTCTAAGGTGAGTGCATGCGCATGCAAACAGTGCAGTGCGTTGGCGCAAGGATGGTCGCATCGATTCGTGTGCCAGTGCGGGATCTTGCCAATTTCAATGCGCATCCTAGCTTTTTTGCACAACGGCAAGCACGTTTCTCGCGCGTGCCCATTGGCTCGGAGGCCGCGGAGTGAAGTAGTGCATTTTATGAACGCGACGGGATCGACGAAAGGTGATGACACCACAACACGTCCTTTCTGTCATCTACACGGCGACATCGAGCTTTGTATACAGTAGTATGGAGAAGAAAAGACAGTCGCAATGCTTGGGCGGAGTCAGTCAGCTCAAGCTTCGCCAACATGGCAATGAGCTGTTGTAGATCCTCGAAGCTGGATGCTTCTCTCCTGCAATGATATCACAGGTACGATTTTGCTGTTGCCATTGAACTTGTGTGGCTCTCATGCCTATATCATTTTCTCTTCTGTCACGAACACTCACCAAACGACTCTCTGGAAGTGCAAAGATGAAGCTGGACTCTGCAATCGTCAGCCTGCTCGGCGTTGACCCTAACAATGCCACGGTCTCTTCTGCTGGCGGAGGCGGCATGAGCTCAGCAAGTACAAGCAAGATAACAGCCAAGCTTGAGGACGGAACAACCAAGCAATTCTTCATGAAATCAGGCAAAGGCAAAGATGCGGAGATCATGTTCACTGGCGAGCATGCGTCCCTCAATGCGATGCACGATGTGGTGCCAACATTATGCCCTAAGTCTTACGGTCATGGCAAGTTTGCAGATATGCCGGACAAGTCTTTCCTGGTCACCGACTTCTTGGAACTTTCAGGTCGCTTTTCTGGGAAGTCATCATCTGGGATGTCTCTGGCACAAAAGCTGGCCAAGCTTCATACAACGCCGGCTCCAGTGCCGGAGGGCTACGACAAATCTCAATTTGGGTTTCCAGCGACAACATGTTGTGGCGACACTCCGCAAGACAATACCTACGAGTCCTCCTGGGCCGACTTTTATGCCAACAGGCGTCTACGTTTCATCATGAAGCAGTCTCGAAAGTCGAATGGCGCGGATAAGGAGCTCGAGCAACTAATCGAGAACACCTGTACCAAGGTCATTCCCAAACTCATCGGCGACAGACATTTGAACGGAGGCAAGGGCATCACACCAGTTGTTGTACACGGCGATCTTTGGTCTGGAAATGCTTCCGCAGGAAAGCTTCCGGGAATGTCAGAACCTGAAGAACTAGTCTACGATTCAAGCGCCGTGTACGGGCATTCGGAATTCGAGCTAGGTAAGAAAGGAACGATAGAGGGCGCGGAACCCAGATAATTGCTAACCTTGAATTCGTCTCCTCTTAGGCATCATGAAGATGTTTGGCGGCTTCGGTGGATCCTTCTTGAAAGAGTATCACGAGCTGGTGCCAAAGACAGAGCCCGTGGAAGAGTACGAGGACCGCGTGAAGCTATACGAGCTCTACCATCACCTCAATCATCATGCTTTGTTTGGAGGCGGCTACAAGAGCGGCGCCGTGAGCATTATGAGAAGCTTGATTGGGAAGTATGGAGACAAAAGCGAGCTTTAGCATATCGGCCGATGGTCCTCAATGCCCTGAATACGCGTCGAACAAGAAGAAGTATCGGAGAAGCTGAGGCGATGGCCTCCGCCATAGCCTTGGAACAGGAGTCTCTGGTCCCGAGCAATCAATTCAGAAGACGGCCGTAATCTTTCGACCAAACCTGCGCCTGTGCAACCACGACTGTCATTGCGTGCTAGTCACGACCCCTCCTGATGCAATTGTTCAGAAGCACATTATATGAAGAATCCACTTCTCAATCTTTGGCGATGCAACCAGACAACGTACGATGTGGGACAGGACTGGGTCAAATGCATTATTTGGCGTCGGAATGACAAAAGCTCCGCTTCCGTCGCAACTTCAATCACAGCGCACTCGAACGATATCCCAAACGATACTCAGAGTAGCGAGCACCACCGCTGCTGCTATCTCACCGAACTCAGCAAGTGAAGCCTATTGGTTAGGCCGGCAACACGTCAGCAATAGGATTGCTTATTTGCCTCGCGCACTCGCATGACTATCTTCAAATATCGAAAGAATGGATGCTGCATTTATTCGCGTCGATTAGTGCTGTACGAGTACGCTTCTCGTCTGTCCATGCACTAGGATGCGCGTTCTCGTAGCGGGCCCTAAGCCTTGAAAGCCGCCGGAGTGGAGCTGATATCGAATCCTACGGCTGCTCTAGCTACTCCGCTTCGATGGACATCGACTAGTTCTGTGTCTCAGCTAGCTGACTCTTGCTCGCCTTTAACGCAGGATTCAAGACGACGAAGTGCACTGGAACCAATCATACAATCATGCATGAGCTGAAGGTCCACGCCGAACGCCGAAAGGCTCTCGGTTCGCGTTTACGCTGTTACATGTGCAACCGAAGGATCGCCATGTGCTACATTTTCGAGAGTACCGACTTTCTATCAGCCTCTGATATATAGATAAGGAAGGTGCGACACGAAATCTCTGCCAGTGTTCCCCATCAAGCGAGCGAGTAAGTTTTGCGAGTCATCATTCAACCTTGTATTTTGTGGTTGAGCGAAGCCAACAACGAACGACACTTTCGAGGCAGTTGACCCTTCCTTCCTTCCCGATCCTTCCGATACCACTTCCGAATTTGGTTGCCATTTGAATACGTCAAGCATGAGGGTCATCATTGTGGGTGGTGGAATTGCTGGGCTCACGTTCGCAAATGCTCTCGAGAAAGCAGACATTGATTTTGTCCTCCTTGAAGCCAGACCACTTCTTGATCCTCAGGTTGGTGCATCGATTGGACTTGGACCAAATGCACTGAGAATCTACGACCAATTTGGAGCCGCTCAGGAGATCATCGACCAAACTACTCCACTGCTTTGGACAGAGGGGCACGATCGAAACGGTAAAAGAATTGCTCCACCGGCAGCAGTCTTCCAGCTCCTTGAGCCACGACTGGGCTATGGTTTCAGCTTCCTTGACCGACAGCTGGTGCTCCGAGCCGCGGCCAACACAATCAAGCAGCAAGAAAAGCTTCTACTGAACAAACGCTTGGCCTCCGTTGACCACTCCCACTCCGGCGTCAAGGTACATTGTGAGGATGGAACTTCATACTCGGGAGACATCGTAGTCGGATGCGATGGAGTCAACAGCAAAGTTCGATCCGAGATGTGGCGAATCGCTGCCCACGAGGACATTACGTACTTTACTCACGAAGAGAAAACCAGGCTTGGAGCAGAATATACCTGCTTATTCGGCATAAGTCATCACGTCCCCGGCTTCGATCAAGAAGGCAAGGCATGGCAGACATACGACAAAGGCAATTCATTTCTATTAATCACTGGGAAAGATTGTCGACTTTACTGGTTCTACTTCCAGAAGATGGACAAAGTATACAAAGTCAGTGATCCAGACTTTCCCAAGTTCACGAAGAAAGATGCCGAAGTCGTAGCAGAGCAGACGAAACACCGTAAATGCCATGAAACTGCGACCTTTGGCGATATATGGGAGAAGCGTATCAGCTATACGCTTGTGCCGATGGAGGAAGCTCTGTTTGAGAAATGGTCGTGGGGACGTATCGCCACCATTGGCGACAATGCTCACAAAATGACAGCTAATCACGGACAAGCTGGAAACAATGCAGTCGAATCTGCTGCTGCACTCGCTAATCAGCTGAAGAGGCTGCATGACACCGGGAACAACGATCTCGAATCAATCACTCGCGCGTTCCAAGTGTGGCGAGACAAACGCCGTGTGCGTGTCGAAGGAACATGTAAAGAAGCCGCGTTGGTGTGTAGAATGCAGTCACTCGACAACTTCATGGCCTACATTTTCGAATTCTGGATGGTCCCTCTACTCTCCGACATCGTCATCAACATGCAAACCGACAACATTCGCGGGGCAGAACTTCTCGAGTGGCTTCCAGTTCCCGAGAGGTCTCTGAACGGCAACATGCCTTTCAACCAATACCAGGGCGTTGGCAAGAAAGAAAGTCTCCTCTTCCGCGCCCTAAAAGCAAGTCCCCTACTCCTCATCTCAGCTTTCGTCGCCTACCAAACCGGCGGTCAAAGTCTAGATCGACATATGCTGCATTTCCTTCAACCCACGAGAGTAAGCAATGCAGACTGGTTCTCATCTTTCCTTTTCATGACCAACGAAGCAACCCTATATTCAACCTTCCTCATCGAAAATCATCGACGAGCGAACCGAATAGCTCCAGCACGTCTAGCCTGGCTCTTCGGGATCTTAGCTTCGATCTTCGGTTTCGGAGTCATTGCACCGATCTGGTTCTTCTTCCACTACATATTCTCAGCAATCGAGAATTACGGTGCCGGGGATATGAGATTGACGAATTTGGCATATACGAGGACGATCATGCCTGTTAAGATCGGGTTTGTGGTGATTCCTCTGGTGTTGAAAGTTTTGGCAATCGATATACCCGTTGCTCCAGATGTTTGGCATTGGATCTGGACTTTTTTTGTCCTTTCAATTACGGCGATTCAAGTTGCTTTGGTCAAGAGTGGGATTAGTAAGGATACGATGCAACATGATGCTATTAAGAATTGTTTGGCTGATCTTCCGACTCTACGATTGGGGTTGTATACCATGGCATTGAGCTCGACGCTTGCTGGAATACTGCCGAAATTCTTCATCAACAAGGATGCTCTATCTGGAGCAGACGACTTACTCTACTACAACCGTATTGGAACATCTGCTTCATCACTCCTCTGGCTTTCGATGCTGTTCCTCGACTTATACCAGGCCGGTATGGTAGAGATCAACCTCATGTGTCTCGCAGTAATGGGAGGATGCGCGGCGGCTGGCGTACCAATTCCAGCCCTTGTTGCAGTTGGCTTCGCATGGCGAGAACAGATTCTCGCATACAAGCGTGCAAGACATTCCATCACCAAAGACAAATTCTCTGGCAAGTCAGTGTTGGAAGTCGAGCCCGAAGCCATCGCTCAGCCTGTCTCGGCGAACCCCAAGATACCGATTACCTCGAATGGACACGAGATAGAGAAGTCAGCCAATGGCTCTGCGAAGGGAAATTGTCATCAAATGTGAGAAGGAGAAAGATGATGATCGTTGATTACGACGATGATGAAAATTAAACGAACAAGAAGAACCAAAGTTTCTAGGATAGCCACAATGAAGCTGTGATGATGACAATGATTCTTTGACGATGCGATGCACGATAGAACGCTTCCCATGCATCTACTGTACAACAGAAAACCCGAATTATGCTTGCTTGCTCCGTGATGTGATTGACCTCTTCCTCCTCTGACTGACACCTTCAGTGACCTCTTACAAAGCAAAAGCAGCAGCAAGAGCCAGCGCAGCAACAGTCATAAACATAACCGGCTGAGCAGCACCACTCGCAGCACCTTCCTGACTATCACCACCACTACCGCTCGAGTTAGAGCCGCTCGAGCTCGAGAAATCCGCATCTTGAGCCTCAGTAGTAGAAACACCATTACTAAGATCCGGTTCCGTCTCAGAAGGAGTACCATGCCATTGACTTCCCTCACCCTCAAGACCCGGTCCCTCACCAGCACCATCCTCAAAGAATTTCTGTGCACCGGTAGGCATTTCCGGCAACAAGGTGGTAGAAACTTGCCACTCGTCCGTCTCAGGAGGACATTCCGGGACAGTACGAGTCTTGCGTGCACCACCATCGCCTTCTGGGACGGGGGTTTCTTCATAAGCTGCTTTGAGACGATCGAAATCTTCGTTGGGGACGATTTGACCGTTTTGCATTTCTACGAGTCCGTACCCGTTGGCTTCGAGAGTGTATTCGTAAGCGAGACCTCCGGAGTAAGCGATTGTCATGTTCTCGGAGTACAAAGCGGCGACTTCATTCCAGTCACGACGGTTGGTTATGCAGCCGAATTCTGAGAGGAAGAGGGGGAGGGAATAGTTTTTGTAGGTTTCGACTTTTTGGTCCCAGCCGGATTGGGTGAAAGAGGATGGGTCGCACCAGGAGTAGTCGTTGAAAGCGAAGAAGTCGGAACGAGCGATTTCGTCTTCTCCGCAGGCGAAGTAGAGGGCTTGGGATTCGATGTTTTCGGCTATGTCGGCGGAGGAGTAGCCGACTGGGATTTCTCGGGAGGCTTGGGCGCGGATGTAGTTTTTGATGTCGCGGGTTACGGCTTTGACGTAGGGTGCGGCGTTGGTGTTGTTGTTGGCGTTGATGACTTCGTTGGCGGAGAAGAAGAGGAGGAGGTTGTCTGAATAGGGTAAGTGAGTGAAGAAGATAGTGAGAAGTCGTGTTAGACTTACTGTAGCCGGCAAAGGCATCAACTGTAGCGAACACAGATTGAAGGTAGACATCATTGTATGACATGTGCAGCGAGCTGACAGACTCGCGGTTGAGCGAGTACTCTGGAGTATTGACATCAAGAGCGAGGTAGATGCCGGCGTCGTCGAGCAGCTTCATAGCCTCGTCGTGGTTCTGGCTGTTGTCGATCGTGTAGATTCGGATGGTGTTGATTCCCAACTCCTTGAACCGCTCGACGTCGTTTCGGAATGTGTCCATATCCATCATTGGGTCTGCAGCATCTGCAGCACCACCCGGCTGGTATGCCACACCGCGAACGTAGAAACGCTCGCCATTAGACTTCCAGAAAGCATTGCCCTCACTCGTGATGGTAGGCAGGCTACCGGACTGACGAGGAATGATTCTGCCGGTGACTGCTGATGCCAGCGACGCGACTGCCAGAGCCGCGGTGCTGAATGTGCCCTTCATGTTTTGTGTTGTGCTCGTATCGATTCGTAAGTATTGCAGCGAGTGACTCTTGGTAAGGTATTAAGGAAACAACGAATGTTAAAATGGCCTGAATGGCAAATAGAGCAAAGAAGAGGCAAAGATACAGTCAGGAAAGCAACTCACCGCGTGTGCCCATTCTTCTTTATTTGGGTGAGCATGATCGCCAAGTACCAAGAGATCCAAGAGGCATGGCAGGGAGTATTGAAACGAGCTGCTCCAAGTCGAATCGCTGGGCGCATTCGTCAACATATCAGAAACAAGCTTCCCAGTGCATCAAAGACGCGACGACTTGAGAGACTGCATCTCTGATATGTTGTGCCGACTTCTTTTGCTGCAATTCATGCCTTTACTCGTCCATTAACGCAAAATTCGTTGGCTTCGCGAGAACGTGGTGCCATCTTCGGTAAGCATCTCGGCGCCGCCATGTCCGTTTGTGCATCTCGTGCACAATCAATGCAGCTCAATGTCGCAGTGGTGTGTGTTGTTTCTGAAGCTGATATTGAGATTTGCCACTGCTTTGCGCGGTACAGCGTTTGTGCCGTGTCTGTTCGTGTAGGAGACGGAGGCTTGGTTTCTTCGGCAAAGCGATGCAGTGGATCTCGGCGCAAATGAGCCAAAAGCGATCCGCCCCCAGGGGTTTGCTGGGCAGTCTCAAAGTACCTGCCACGCCTTTTCAACCACCGCTGCTATTTCAGTCTTCTACTGATTACAACACTACCATCGACGATGTTTTTGCGGACTTCCTCATGTCAATATGCCTTGACATGGGCGCAATCGCCTCATTGTTTGAGTGGTGCCGAATGCCTGCCGGCCTGCTCAAGATGACACTCGTCTCGAACTGCACACTCGCTCGGCGTGCAAAAAGGTGAGGCTTGAGTGATAGCAAGCAGAGCCGCGAAGCTATAGTTGTACCTGGCGAGGCTCAGTTCTGCTGTCTTACATGCGGCCGTGGGCATGGTCGCTTATTGACCGAACGCATGCTGCATCCCCCTTCAGGTCCAATACACCAACGAAGATAAGCAGGTCTGCATAGCCAACATGAACTCTGGAGTACGGCAATTAGGGCGACGTCATCTCGGTAGGGATAGGAAAGCAAAATCACCCACCGGAGTCACATCATGTACATTATTGACATCCTGGCGGGGTTCACGATAATTTGCTGCTTTCACAAACGGTCTAGCAAGAATTGACGAATGCACAGAGAACACCGCTGTTGATGTATCGACATCGAGATCGCAGGTTGCAGCAAACAGAATAGCCCTCGAATAAGGCAACGCTAGGCAGGTTCGCCTGGAACAGCGAGTTCATACAAGTATAGGTTCATCGATCACGAGTATTACTCCGGTCCAGAGTTCTTTGAATACGAGAAGACGAGACAGATTGAGAAGGGCGTGCTTGTGTAGGTCCCTAATGTCACACAGTCACCCTTCCATGGACTTCTTCTCAACGTCGCGGACTATGGCGATTATTCACTTACCTCAGGGCGCTTATCGAGGCATTGAAAAGGACGGAATATGCACCTATCACAATATTCCATATGCTGCTCCTTTCAAACGCTTTCAAGCTCCGGAATCACCTGCACCAAGTGAGCAGATCTACGATGCGACGGTCTTTGGAGCGATCTGTCCTCAGAAGCCATCGAGACTGGCTATTGTTACTGGACCCATGCCCTCGGACTGTGGACCTCAGGACGAGTATCACTGTAATGTTCTCTCAATAAACGCGCCAATTGCATCGGACGAAGATATCACGCCTTTGCCGATAATCTGCTTCGCGCATGGAGGCGGGTTCATGGGTGGAGGCAGCCAGGTCTCATGGTATGATGGGACACGACTCGCCAGAGACGCTGATGCCATTGTCATTTGTATCAACTATCGATTGGGAGCTTTCGGAAACTTGCAGACAGGAGATGGTCAACTACCTTGTGCCACGCAAGACGTTATCAGAGCACTGGAGTGGGTTGGAGACAATGCTAAAGCATTCGGAGGCGATCCAGAAAACATCACTGGATTCGGTCAAAGTGCTGGTGCTTTTCACATGAGCACAATGCTTCAGATTCGTCCTGATCTACTTCGTCGAGCGATCATCCAAAGTCGGCCCGGTGGCATCAGTCAAACAGCAGCCAAGCAACAAGAAGTGCGAGAAATGATGAACGATGCTCTGCCACAGGGCGTTACGCTTGACGGTGCGACAACTGAACAGCTTCTCGAAGCTCAAACGAGGACAATGATGGCAAGCCCAGGCATGCTTCCACCTTTCCTGCCTACAGTCCCCGAGGACTTTCACAAGCCTAGCCAGCGAAAATTCGAGGTCCTGCTCGGCTGGAACAAGGACGACTGCACCTGCTTCGCAAAACTCTCAAATATAGATCTCAAATCTGGCGGAACATTTCTCACTCATACACTCGTCAAACATCCTTCCACCGAGCTGGCGGAAACTCTACGCAAGGACGGACATGATGTCACATTGTTCGAGCTCTCATGGTCAGGAGAAGGTTGTGAATTCGGCGCTGTACATTGTGTTGATTTGCCTATGGTCTTTGGGACCGAGGAAGCGTGGAAGGCTGCACCAATGCTTGGCTCAACGCCTTGGGAGGAATGGGAGCGAAGAGGAAAGATCTTGAGGCAGGCTTGGGGTGCCTTTGCGAGGAATGGGACAAAGCCCAAGAGTGTGGAAGGTTTGACTGTGTTCTGACGTTATATAGTAAATCGATGGATCCGTCTACCCTGCGCCATGCGAAAGCCTCGTACAATGTTCTCGAGCAGTTCGTATGTGATAACACTGTTTTCCTGTAGATAGTCTCTCGTATAGTCTGCGATCGGCTGCGCATAATCTAGGACTTGCTGTCTTAATCTCATTTCTACTTCACCTTGATGAGTTCCATCATTCGGTCTCTGATCGATATGCTTCATTCGTCCATGATCAGTGCCCACAGTGATGTTCGAAGTACTTCCGTGCAAGATCTGCAAATCCACGTCCCAATTTCCTTCCACCCACTTGGTCCTTACTGCGACATCATATCGGACATGAGAGTTTCGATATGGCTGAATGTAATATGGTGAAGACAGTATCCGGGCATCGCGGATTGATGCCAAAGTATCTGGTGTGAGCTGTGGCATGAATTCGGCAGGGCCAAGATCGATCGTCCCTCTCCTCGACCAGACTAGACGAAGAACATCTCTGCGAATTGCTTTGCATGTTGACTTTAGGGCGAAGCATGATTTTGTATCTTTGGAGCTCTTGCCCGAGGGCAAGAAATGGGCCCTTAGGAATATGCCATTCTTGGAAGGACTGAGCAGGAAAGAGAAGATGTGGTCGCGCAACTCTTGTGGAAGATCGAGGAAGTGTACTCTCTGGTTTGGAGTGGGTCGCCTGGGAGATCGAGTATAGATGTTCCTGCTGTCTTGATATGCAAAGCGTTTTTGTTTATGATTAGAATGTTTCGGCTGCTCGCTTCTATCCTCGTCGCATTGAGAGGTCCAGAATAACGAGGACCTGCGGCCCACGAGATCCATCAATGTGATTGTCTGATGGTGTGATGGGACCTTTGTTGACGGAAAGGGTATTGGAGTAGCATCATTCCTGTAGGTGTCAATACTTAGTAAAATAGTCAATGCAGAAGGAAGGATCGCCAAGTCCCGTGACTCACATTTGTGGGGTCCTTCGCGGCGCTAATGAGTTGCTGGTCAGTGTGATGGAATGGATGCCTTTCAAGATACTCTCAAACTGCGAGAAATGTGCGATGACCGGTGCATTATGCTCAGATCTTCTGTCTATCCCAATCGTAGCCGCCCACAGTCTTGGTGAACACGAGATAAGGCTCTTTACCCCAGATCTGCTCCTTGTCACATGCATCCATCAAAGCCTTGAAGTTCTCTGTCTTTGTGTGCTTGTCTGCACCTTCTCGACTCGTGTAGCTGCAGCGTAGTCAGCCTGTGTCCGTCCTGACTGACATCAAATAGACTCACGTCTCAAACATATGCAGAGCTGGCTCGTCGGAATCAAGCTGTTCGGTCATGAGGTAGCGTGGCGTATAGTCTTCATTCTTGTGCGTAGCATTGATGTGGTCTGCCATCAGTTCCTTGAGCTGCTGGATGGTCAATACATCTTCCAATTAATTCTCTTTCTGCATACTCTCTCCAGCTTTCCCTTGGCGGGATACAGAATGGCGAAGATGTGCGTTTCTTCTGGGTTCTTCTTGACGGACGACATTTTCAGTGATGTAGTCTACATGTGCATCAATGCAAAAGATCTTTTGTTGTTGAGCATTTATGTCAGAGCTCCGCCAGCAGGTGACGTCGTAAGGATTTCGGCCAGATGGAGAGATGAATAGCCACAAATGGCAGCTGATCTGTAATGGCGAAGCTAATTTGGAGGCATAGCACCTATGGATATGATGATCTGTGAGAAAGTGGCACGAGATGCGTCTTGACTAGGTCTGCAGAACTGAAATCACAAACTCTTTCAGGACCTTCTGTCGCGTCGTCCAGCTTCGGCTGCCTTCTGCATTGTAGCACTTTCGCATGGCGTAGCTAATCGCTGCCAAAGATGCTTGAATAGCTTCTATTAGCACCATCGAGTATCTGGAGGCAGCATAAGGCAGTATGAAGAAGCTCCTCATAGTGCTGGCTTGATCTGCCCAAAGGCCTTGCGCTGAGATCGCCTTCCAGGAATCAGCACAGCTGCCAGTGTATGCTTACGCCGACCGCAAGATATCACAGCTTCAGCAATAGAGAACATTTCCAAGATCGATGTAGAAGTTGAAGCACAAGATAAGAGAAGAGGGGTTCTATTCTGAAACACCACGGGAAGGCGATGCCAAGGGTTGCGTCTTAGCGCCATTCTCGCGTCTCGTCTCCACCTTCGATCCTAATTCGAACTTCCTTCCTTCACCTCACCTCAACAACACAAGAGAACCGCGCTACCTATGTTCCACAGACGCGTCTATCGAGCCGAATCTATAGGTCACTTCGCACTGCTGGCACTGGCTGGTTGGTCCGGTGCGTGAGCACGAAATTCTGGACGAGCTCTCCTCGCTTAAATTCCCATGCATGTTCATGCCGTACAGGCCTTTACCTTGCAATACTCCTGTCAAGCCAAGGCCATGGAACACCAACATTTCCAGCACTCCAGGTCTCCTTGATGGCAGGTCTAGACTGTTCCTGTTGACGGCTGAGAAGTAAGAAACCACTAACCGGTTTCCCAGCTTCTCAGCACAGCTTCTCGACTGCCGGTGGCACTCAATGTCATCCAAGATGTCGTCGCGTGCCTGTTGCAAACACTTGAACCTTATTCGTCCCTGACTTTGATCACCACAAGCACTCCGGCTTCCTTTTCCAGCCTCTCGACATGAAGCGAGAAGTATCTGCAAATTTGCCAACCTCTCGGGCCTCAAGATTTCTGTTGTCTTTCGAACGAGCCAATTGGGAATTCTGCCAGTTTTTAAGACTGACTTGGGAACCCTAGTTCAAGGTTACGCGAAGTCTTCCGTGACAGCTGCGCCGTGACGAACCTATTATCTGCAGGTGCTTCATGCGAACCTGCCATGAGCGGAGAAATGTTTCGTATCATCCACAATGGACGGCAGACGGCGTGTTGAAACATGACCTCCGCACTGCTTGTCTCGACTGAAGGTCCCCACCGGCATGTACGAGCCGTGAATCGAGCCACCGGTGGACACGGAAAAGCATCCTGGCTAGGAACGTGTGTTCTGGTTGTTGCTTTCCCATTGCGGAGACCTACTAGGCCATTGACTTCACATGCTCAGGGAGTCAACAATCTTGCCACTACTCTTGTCCTTGCTCGTCAATCAAGGTGGGGAGAGTCAATCATATAGAACAAACACCCCTATGCATCTGGTTCCAGAAGTTCGTCCGGCGTGCACTCATCACCGACATGCCTCGCTGTTCGCTTGCGGCTTGTTGCAACCTGGATGAGTGAACAATGATCATCAACCTCGGTGTCCTGTGATTCTGCTACATCATCTCTAGGATACCCTCTACTGCGATCGACAAGATGTTGGCAAAGTCATTTGACGAGCTACATTACGAGCTGCTCTCGACACCACACCACCACGGACACAACAAACACCTCATATCTGCACGAGACACCGAGGCGCCGACATGCGAGGCCACGATCGAAGACAAAGTCCTGTTTCCCAGCTACTCCACAGACATTGGTCCCATCTCAACAGACAACATTTTAGCCGTTCTTCGAGATCAGCTATGCAACAACACAGAATGCAATCCGCCGATTGGCATCAAGTCTGGTGCCATGGTGGTTGCCAAAGATGATCAATACAGCAAATGTGAAATATCGATCGGCTTGACCGATGGCGTTGAGGCATATGCATATCGACAAGGCGATCCAGATGGCGACGCCAAAGACGAATGTACAGAGAGCTTCAA
Source organism: Pseudocercospora fuligena (assembly GCA_014298035.1). Taxonomy (NCBI): domain Eukaryota; kingdom Fungi; phylum Ascomycota; class Dothideomycetes; order Mycosphaerellales; family Mycosphaerellaceae; genus Pseudocercospora; species Pseudocercospora fuligena. The sequence continues at coordinate 238,597 of JABCIY010000022.1, forward strand.
CGGCATGATTCAGATCATCGAAGGCCAAGTGAAAGAGTGCTATCTTGTCGGGTATGCTGCCTGAATGCGACGCAGATGAGTGGGCTGAGCTGACAGGATGCATTAGATCTCAAGAGAACCACGTCTATCAAGCTGGCTTTCGTGCATTGAACGCACACAACGCCAGTGCCTTGCATATCTCACAAGGCAAGATCATCCAAGACACACTCCCATCAGACGCCAAGATGCCAGACAGCAACTCGACTTCACAATACCACGACTCTGTCTTCAACGAGAAGAGCTCTCCAGACTCCAAAACACCAATATATGCTGGTTGCGTTGTAGGCGTGATCGCATTGATCGTCATCACCGTCACAAGCATATGCTGCTACAAACGGAAAAAGGCCAAGAAGGCCAAGCGCCGACAGCGAAGCGGCAGCCAAGGTAAGAAGAAGAAGAGAGCGACGAATATGAGCAGTACTCTGGTAGGATCAGAGTCTGGTCGAAGCTGGAGGGCAGCTGAAGAGGTCTGATAGCGAGGCTCGTATCTTTCTTCTACTATTGTATCTAAGGCGAGGCATTCGTGGGACGGGCGTTGGGTGTACGCTGATCTTTCGTCAGGAGGCGTTGAGCTTTCGGGTTCGCGGGTTCGTCGAATCGAAGCTTGGATTCATACGGCCAATAGCAACAGCATGACGAGGAGTAGATAAAGCTCTAAAACAACGCATCTTGGACTTCTTGCAACGTACTAGTACTTTGGCCAGCAATCAGAGCGAGCTTGCTGAGGGAAGGATAGTACCGATGATATTGGCGCCTAGCTATGCCTGTTGGTTTCCGCTCAGCGAGCGCGAGGCATGCGCTATGATCACATGCAGCCTTGCGGCCCAGAACGGAATCCTTCAATCGAGTTCCTCCACGTATTGGCCGGCACCCGATGTAGTCATACACCGCATGTATTTTGACAGCAGCGACTTCGACGCTAATGCAAGATGCTGCAGCCTATACGGCTCAGCTGTGGTTTGCACATTGCTGCAGGGCGAAGGAGTAGGCAACTGACATGCGGCCTCAGCCTCAGTCCTCTATATAAAGTGTCAGATTGGCCGCCGCCCCGCTATGTTTTTATATATCAACTTCACAAGACATCTCTTCGTCAGATTCATCAACAAGCTTTCCTGCACGCTTCACGCTGAACGCTTCCACTCATTCATGTCCAAAAACTCCAGAAACTCCGATAAAAAGGTCACAAAATCGCTGCACGCTGATACTACTTCTACTAGGCGCTGTTGAGCCACTGTATGGTCTGTTCAATGATCCTCCGAGGCTGTTGCTCGGCAACAGAAAAAACGTCGAGCGAATTGGCGCCCCGAAGCTGTTGACTATTCTGGACGCCCACGGCCGCCAACAATCTTCTGATGACCTCGCGTTTGATGCGATCGACCTCAATGCGAGCCTGTTCGCGAGCTCGCTGCGTTTGAGCTTCCCAGTAGCCGTCATCAGCACGCCTCTCTTCCAAGCCGAGCTCGGCAAATTGGAGATGGAGCGAGGCGCATTCGACTTCTTGTGAAGGTGGAGCGCGCTGTAATGCTAGTTGCGCTTCTAGAATATGCGACTCTGGAGCTTGCTGATGGACGGTCTCCAAGGATGGCGATGCATACATCTCCGCCATTGTGCTGCTGGTCTGGGCTGACATAGGAGTTGCTGACAGCATAGCGGCCGTGTCATACGCTGCCAGACGGCCGCCGAGAGATGACGTGTCTGTAGGAGCAACGGCACCAGCACTTGCTTGCAGTCCAGCGGCCATTGCCACGTTTCCTGGGACCGGTACATCGAAATGCAAGCTGCTCCCAGGATCTGAATGTGGAGCCTGGGTGTAGCTTGACATTCCTGGGTCGCCTAGGAAGCGATCCCACTGCTGAGCAGTATCACTGCCCGTCATTTCGATGTCAGCATCATGTTGCTCGCTAGATTGGCCAGGGTCCAGGTCGTTCAAGCCATCTGCTCCATCTGAGAGTGACTGCGATCCTCCAATGACCATACTGTCTATGTTTGGCATCGGTCTGGGTGAATGGACAGCATTTGGAGTATATGCAGGTGGTGGCGTATCTGTTGATTGAGGCGAGGCGACAATCGAAGTCTGCAAGAGCATTGAAACGTTTCCATGGACTTCGTTGATGGTCAGTCGTTGCGCACAGCATTAGCGGAATAAAGCTACTCACAGGGACTAGGCGTCGGCCCGTTTCGTGTAAGGCCTTGCACCAGCCTGTACAACTTCTCCCATGCCAGTGCCACTTGTTCGACGCGATTGTCTTCCCGTACCAGCCTTCGTCGATGGAATTCATCTAAAACATCTTCCGTACGCTCTAATGGGCTGTACAGCCCTGAGAGTTGACATTCTGCTGCTGACGGACACGCCCGGCGCTCATCGCGGGCTTTGCGGTGTGCATTCCATGTCGACGAGCCCGTGAGATACCTATCACAAGCAGGGCAGAGTGAGGGATGTTTAGTGGCTAAATGCTCTCTACTGCACCGTTAGCCCTCGTTCCAATGAGATAATGGATGGCGAGTGACATGCCTGACTTTCAGCAAGTCTGGAAAGCCAGCTCCTCGATAGTGGCATTTCTGTTGCCCTCCTGGCCCAGCGTGGATCGGACACCTTAATTTGAACTCGATGGGTAAAGGGTTGTGTTCATTTGAGCCAGCAGGAGAGGCTGGGCCCGGATAATGGTTCCATGCTGCTCTCTGTTCGGCGGCTGAGGGTGCATTGATGATGCGTCCAGGGTGCCCAGGTCCATGGTTTAAAGTATGATTGGCGCCAATTGGTGAGGCAGGCTGCGCATACCCGTGCTGTAGAGGTGCTGTAGTGTTTACGCCATTTGGTAGACGATGTTGACGAGTCGAACGGCGGCCCTCGGGAGATTGCGCATTATGGGACATGTTTTACCCGGTCCCGGTCAGCTGTGCCACAACTTGGTTGGCCCTAAGAAGAGCTCGAGATGGTGCATATCAGGGCGGATAGCACCACTTCCTGCCTTCTCGCGTCACTTCAGGATGGTGATTGTAAGTGAATCAATGCTGTAGGAATGGCGATATTTGTGACGCAGAAGGGGGCAAGTTGCGTCTCGAATAGCCAAAGCGCAATGCGCCTTCCTTGAGTGTGGCTTGTGACGCTAGTTCGGCGGCCTCTTCGAAACAGTCGGCGGCCTCTCATTGGCGTCGGAAGCATCCCGAATTCCAAAATCGGATTCGACATTCGGTCGCTTGCAGGCAGAGACGCAACCGCTCGCGTGTTTATCCTCGTGCTTGTTTCGGCATATTGAGCTATATGAGCAAACTGCGAAGTGCTCACTGAGGTTCTGCTCCGTCCAATGTTAGTCTAGCATTCAACTTCGCTACAGCCTTACGACAAGAAAACTGATGGCTCCAAAGCATGAACTTCCGAGACATGAGGATGACAGATGCGATCTCAATAAGAGCTCTTCGCAGCTAACCCCGACCAGCGATGAAGACACTTCATCAATTACCTCGATTGCGATAGATATGGAGGAGGCGGATTGGGAGAAATGCGCTGCGTGGAAATTCCTAGGGTATCCTGAATTCAGCAAAAGGCTTGCTTCGTCAGATGAGCACTTCATGTTCCGAAAATTTGGCGACCTGAACGTGAGAGTACTGCTCGGCTTGCAAGATGAGGTCGTTCAGCTAGAGCGCGAGCTCAAGTCGATGGACGACTTTACCAAAGAAACTCCTGGCGGGGGATGCGGCAGTCTTCAAGTCGATGCTCTGACGCCTCGTGGTCAGCTTCTGGAGGATGCAAAGACCAAATTGAGAGAATACAGTCAGTTACGGCTTCTCAAATCGTTGGATGTAGATGCTGACTCTCGACCAAGACACGCAATTGAAATCTTTCCTGGAGCTTCAAGAGCAACCTTCTGCAAGCGCGAAGCAGATCCTGGGCTTGCAAAAGTGGCTCGCAGATCGCCCAAATATTGTGGAAGAGCCGGAGCAAGAATTCGTCAAACGTGAAAACGATCTGATTACAGCACGTCGTCAGTCGCGGAGTCATTTCAGATGGTGGCCGCGGCGGGACGAAACCACGTTTGCTTCGAGATCGACCAAAAATGGTCCAATACCCAGCGAAATTGTGGAAGAGAATTCATTCAACGCGTCCATGTTCTCCACAGGTGAAGCTTTGATGCTGATAAGTCCCACTTGGGCCATGGCCTTCACATGTGGGCAAACAGAACGAACCGTGATTTTGGTGATATTCACGATCTGGTTCTTCGCGATAGTCACATTGAACCGAAGAATGACTGCCCGGCATCGAGTTGTGGCGGTTGCTGGGTAAGTGCGCACGATTTCACGTGTGAAACACAGGCTGACACTGCTTGCAGGTATCTTTCCATGGTGGCCATCATGCTTTGTCTCACGCCGACATGCTCATCAACAACGAACGCAACAGGAGCAGCCTCTGCGAGCCCCTCGAGATCCTGTTCTGCAAGGCAGACAGCAATGGCAAATGCAGACTTCTACGACTACGTGGAGTCGAGATTAAGGCGAAGGGCTGCAAGCCTGTCGTTGTCATAGCTGCAAAGTCGCATCTTCGTCGGTCGTCTTCCATATGGAAGATTCTTGTATCAAGACATTGGAATGAAATTGCCCTCATTTGGTGTGTCTGGCGAAATCGGGCGTTCCATGCTGGTGGCCCAATACGTTGATCTTCCTTCGGAGAGCCTCATCCTACTTAGAGTTATCTCGAGGGAACAGTCAGATAGCACACTCATTCAGAATAGTGCTCCTTTCAAGCCCAATGGGTGAGCGCACTTGCAGCGGTGCCTGAACTCGCTCCAATGGCGTGCTTGCTACCGCGACGTCTAGCTGTGCAGTGTTGATCCAGCCACTGCACAGAAATTGTGACCGTATGCTTGTAAAGCGAGGAAGTGCCGTTCGCTGAACGAGACCTAGTGCAGGGATTGGTGGCGTGGATGCCATGCGAGCCACAAAATCCGTATCAGCCTTGGGCTGGAAGAGGCCGACCTGCAGCTGAGAAGTGTGCCATGGCTGTTGTGGTCGCTTAAAAGAAGGTCCAAAGGATCACACTAATCCTGTCATGAGGTATTGACAGCCTGCATCGGGGCTAATGGTAAGACGAGGTGATCTGCCAGTGCCGGCGATCTTAGTTCAGCCTGATCCGGGCCAGTGAACAAGGGCGTATTGTCGAGCAAAGGATCCTGCCGTTCCTGAGGCTCGCACGGCATGACGGAACAAGCCTGAGAATGCGCTTCAGGGTGACTAATGAGCTCGCGTATCGCCTTCCTTTCGGGTCCGACATTGGGATTCATCTCGAATTCGAGATTCCAAATCCGGTTTAGCTCGTCCTTGTGGGTGCAGGACTCCTCGTGTCAGCCGTAATGAGCAGCTCTCCCTGCCGCCCAGATCGACCTCGAGCAGCATCATTGGCACGTCGAAACCTCATACCGGCGTGCTTAGGCCTCAGCCAGGTAAATCGTAATCAATGCAAGCTGAGCTGCAGGACCTTGACAGAGATATAAAGCAGCCGTCCGCTCGCGGCGACCTCGTTCCAGTCGGTTCTGCTTCCACCGGGCCATAGACGAAATGCGTATCATCCGATTTCGATATCAGGTGCGCCAAAGGTGATCAAGAATGGTGAGTTTCGACGAACAATTCAAGATGCTGCAAAGAGTTTCTGCAAAGACACCTCGCTTCTCGCCAGAGAATATGCCACGGGATGGTATACAACTTGGAAGCACGTCGAGTTGTCAGCTCAAGCCAGAACGGATCCGGCTCGAAGACGATTCTGGGATTCGCGGATCCACATCAACGTCCGAATTCGAGAGTCGCGAGCAGGTATAAGTGGCCGGTCCCCTACGCTCTGAACTTGCAAAGGGCGACGCCAACTAGAACCAATCATCTGCTCCCTCGAATCCTGTTCGAGATCGCAAGTCGACTTCGTAGTGTCTCATTTCGGTTGCAATGAGGGCTCATGCAGGTACAAATACCTCGTCCTCCGGCGGGTTGCCTTTGAAATAGTCACAAGTGTATTCGCCTCTTCCAATCTCAAGATCTCTCAGCGAACCATCTGTACCTTCCCGTCGCGAGATGCCATCGTCTTCAGACCGTCAAGGCAGCAAGCCTAAGCCATCACAACCACCAAAAGTATCACCTTGGTCATCCGACTGGCGGCCTCAGACAAACGACGCACTCGCTGGAGTCGGATCCCAGTTTCCAAGCAAAACTAGCACTCGCAAGAGCAAGAGTAAGACTGGTCCGTCTGCTTTCGTCACCACGTCATCCTGCCAAGCTGATTCTGAGAACAGCTTGAGCAGGTGGCTCGCAGAAAGACCGAAAGAAGAGCCGTGGCACCAGTTCAGGGTGGGTGCGACCTCGTCGTAGTAGTACAAAATCGGAAAGAGGTGAGTCAGATTTTGTGAAATCTTATGAGTCAGGCCGACTAAAACATGCTGTAGTATTACATTCGCCGGCCAGAACCTCGATATATGTTGACGAGGAGGACCGTCCACCAGAGAGAAAGGGATGTACCGCAGAGTCGACAAAGCCGGGTGGATACCAAGGAGACAGAGTACGATTTTCGCTGCCGAACTGCTGCATCGCGGTCTTGGGTGCGCTCCTTATTACTTTATTCTTGCGCTTCGTGGCGGATGGACTGAAGTCGTGGACCGGGGCAGCGCCCGGGCTTGGATGTTAAGAGCTGAATTTTGTACACTATTCTGTGCCGCAATGTAGCGCTGGCCACTTGTCTATAGATACCCAAATTCTTTTCTCTCACAGAGTGATGAGCAGCCTTGTTCATGCAGACCACCTCTTTACACAAATTATAGTACAATGGTCCCGCGACCTTTTCTCCGCCAATACCATCTTACACACTCGCGCTCTCGCCCAGTGACCAAAGCACACTCTCGTACACACCAAACATGATCGCCGCGCTCGGCACGACTCTCAGCATATGCGGCACAAGACCTCCATACAAGCTCGCCATGCCTTCTTCCCGAAAGACAGTGACAAAGCACGACCAAAGACCAGTATACTTCACCCTCCCACTAGCATCAACCGGCGCCTGCCGTAATCTCGTCCTCACAACCTCATGCGGATACGTGATAAGCGCAGCAACAAACTTCGCCCCACCAGCAGCAGTCAACTTCCCCGTCCACGCGACCGTCTTATCCCAAAAATTCGGTATCCTCCCACTAGCCGCCAAATCCTCTTCCCTCCTCTTCAAACTACTCTTCGCCTGCTCATAAAGCACCCACTGCAACGTACTCTCACTCACACCAAGATAACTCGCCGTCAAACCCCTATACAACCCCCTAATCCCCTCATGTCTCACCGTCTTCACAACACAATCCACAGCATTCTTATACTGTCTCCCCACCCCTCCCGGCCCAGCATTCTGTTTATCAAGCTGTAACCTCGTCTTCACCAACCAAATCGGATTCGTCGCCGTACCCGTAATAATCCCTGCACTCGCTGCAGCTAATAAATGTACACCTGCACTCTCTTTCCCATCAAAGAACGTTTCGGAATATACTCTTTTCCCATTCCCGTACGCCCAGAAGTTTATTGCGCGGGCGGGGACTACGCCTATTAAATTCGGGCCTAGACCTTTGAATAATGCTCTCCAACCCTCTACTTTTGGAATCGCGGCGAGTATTTGGCCTGTCTCGGAAATGTGCAGCCATGAGGCACGTAAGAGGGACATTTGGGAGGGCGGTGGGATTCCTTTTGCGATTCTTCGGGCTGAGAGTTCGTTTTGGTAGAATGTGGATTGGAGACGGGTTTTTAGGACGTCGAGGGGTGATGTGAGAGTTGCTGCTGTCATGCCTCCCAGACCTCCTGCGACGAAGTGGGCCCATGGTCGGCGTTCTTTGAGGGGAGGTTGTGTTATCGGAGTTCCATCTTGGCTGATTTGAGGATCTGTTTGGCCGAGTTCGCGGCTTTGAGTGAAGGGTGAAGGTGGAGATATTGTGCTTGCGTGAGGTTCGCTTGAGGTTGAAGAAGTTGCGACCATGCGACCGGTTGGAGCGAAGTCGTGAGTATGGTCTTGGTCGTTTGCCGAATTTATGCGCTGTTTCGGATCGCTGTCGCGTCGATGATATATTTGGAATGACGATGAGCTAATTGTTCGAAGGGTCCTGTAGCAGAAACGCGATTTTGGTTGATGTATGGTAGATGCAGGTGGTCATTAAAAAGTTGCTTGTCTCGACTTTCACATGGCTGCCGATTCTTCCAGCCAATCGCCTCGCTTTCCGGCCGAGCAGCGATCTCGGGAATGCTGTCCACCATGAACGTCACGATTGCTTGATCGAACCATGCCTTTACACTTTCATTCACTTCCACCTGTGCATATTGCTTGAACGGGAAGGCACAATGTTCGCACCAACGCCATGCCGTCTGGCAGGCATGCCTGGGTTCTGGAAACGTTCCATGGACGAATTCAAGCGACAGGCCAAGATCGCCGTCAAGATGGAGGGTCTCCATGTCCCTACGAAGCCTTATCCATTGAGCAAATTCGAACAGCCAGCTTCAGTGGACCAATGTAAAGTCATGTGTGATAGCGATGTGGGAGGTTTCAGCAAGGCAAGCTTGACATTTGTGGACGGAGCACCACATGATGAAAAGCTTCCAGGCACTGCAACGCAAGAAGAGGGCGAGAAGGCAGGAGCTTTGGTGGAGGCAAGAGAACCAGCACATGCACTTTTCAAGGGCATGATATCGACAGAGCTACCACCCAATAAGCCAAACATCCAGAGATCAGGATATGCTGGATGGCGGACGAGAGACCGAGGGTTCTCGTTGTTTGGCAAGCTACTCTGGGATTTGTCGCCATACTCTTTCCTTGCCCTTCGGATCCGGAGCGATGGGAGGAAATATTTTGTCAATTTCCAGACAGAGTCTATCGTGCCTACAGATCTGCACCAGCACTTACTACCTAGCTATACGCCTGGCCAATGGGAGACTGTCACGATACCATTTAGTGCTTTTGTGAGGACCAATTACGGCCAGGTCGTCGAACCACAGAAAGAGATGATGAGTACTAAGGTGCGGAGCGTTGGAATCAGCTTGATTGATAGAGTACCTGGACCTTTTGAGCTTGCGATTGCGGATATATATGCCACCAACAGGCCGCCTGCGCGAGAGGTTGGACGTGAAGACAGTGGCTTCGAGCTCGGCGAAGAGCCTGAGGAGCAGAGGGGCATGATGGACGAGATTGAGCCGAGACCGAAGAAGGGTGAGCCCGACAGGATTCTCATATGAGCCCAGCTGTATATCACGGCATTACAACAAACGTGGTGGAGTGAGCTTCTCGAGCTTGGTCCGTTGCTGTTGCGCGATGACTGGGCAATTCCATGTGGCAAAGCCTTCGGTGCACGCACCTAGTCCACAGGCGAAGGACATATACCGGACATAATCACCACATCGATGAACGTGAGAGACCACGTTTGTCCAAACCGAATCTCACTGGCGAGTTGTGCAGTCACACCGTCGATAGCTTCGATTTGTCCTCCGCAGCCAGATAACAGGAGTGCAGCGAACGGCAAATGCTGCAGCTTTGCCGGACAGACGTACTTGCCAGATGTCTCGGTGCTTACCTTGCTCTCTCGAACTGGCCAGTGAACAATGGGCTGAAGGTCATCTCATTCTGAAACGAATCTTGATTGAGACATAGCTAAAGTGAATTGCTGTCGCATGTGCCTCAAAGAGGACAAACGAGACGCGGTGCGGTCTTCAGAATGTCTCAACCTCGCAAGACTTGTGGTGACTGGAGCAGATGAAGTCGATCTATCAGCTACCCACACCATAAATGCTGTATCTTGTCAATGCTTAACACACCACGACCTCTCAACTCTCGAATCCCAAAGCCCTCCATAGATCGCCAACAGCCAGATACTGTTCTCAACGCCCGACGAGCCACACACGATCGAACGTTGTTATGGCAGACCGAAAGCGCCGCTTATCGACGTACCCCGAAGACTCGCGAAATGCAAAGCGGCAAGCATCAGATGCACATGAGTATCCGCCGCAATTTAACCCGCAAGCCGAGAGATCTACCCAGCGCAATGCAACCCGGCCACCAGGCAACCAGACAAATGCTGTTGCAAGATCAAGCCCAAGATGGGATTCCAAGTTGCGCGCAGCCATTTATCAGGCCGGTGAAGACTTGGCGGACTTCTCAGACCATGGTGAGCTCGTGCCGCATGCAGTCAGACCGCATAACGAGACCGTCGAGGACTTCTTTTCTCAACCATTGGAAGACATGACCGAGCTCTGGTATACTGGCTTCCCTATCTACGAGAATTACTTCACGCAATGGACACCGTCGATGTTCAAAGCACTCAGGAAGGCCTTACACATGTGTCATGCAGATGGTGCTGGTCACGACGTGTACTTGGCTGTTTTGGACACCAAACTTCTGTCGCCAAGCAATTTCACTGTCGGCCGAGCTGCTCTGCAAAAGGCGTTTGATGGCTACTTAGGTGACATTCCAATCAGGTCTTCTTCTGCATATCTGGTGTATGGCATCATCGGTCAGGGAGCCTTCTGTGCTAGACCACTTAAAGCACTGAACCACAGACATGTCGCTTCTGGACTGGGTTACAGGCTTCATCATCGGCCACTTGACATACTCAAAACCTCTCTACACAACGCGAGTCCAACCTTGGCGATAGACATTGCAAGAGAGTTCGGCAAAATTTTCGATGATGATGGCTATGCGCTACCAGTAACTGCAATGGCTATTGCTACGCTCTGTCAGGATCGTGACTCGTCGTGGCCGGATGAAGAGACTCTCGTGGCAGAGATTGCGACGGCTTTGCAAGATCACCCGATCCAGTCGGATTGGAAGCACGATCAGACCATTATGACAGCAGCAACGCATACCTTCGATCAAGCAGCCGACCGCGGATTGAGGTTGCTACGCGCGCTAGCAAACAGGCGCGGTATGGGACGTGCTATGAGAGCCGCATCAGCGGTTGCAACGGATCTTGACAGCTTGGCTGATGGAATGTTGCAAGTGAATTTGGCCGGCGACATGGTTAATGGTCAATCTGTTGCGACCCACGATAATACTTCTGACTTCGAGCCCGTGTCCCCCTCATCAAGCGTCACTGAGGAGTTTGACACTCCATCAGATGACTCGGCCAATACCTCGACAGCTTTACCTGAAGGTTCCATGGACGATATGACCAAACGGCTTCTGCTGAATGCACAGAAGTATACTCCTCGCTATCTATTCAGGGGCTGGAGTAACGAATCTGGTGGCCACGAAGGTCTGAGCACGGTTGATGCAATCACGCCTCTTGCATATCTCAAAGACCGTGAGGGTGGCGCATCAAATATCTACGACCTTACCAGAGATCAATTGCGTGACATGTGCACAGGTCATCTGTCGGGCTTCCCTATCGAGACGCAGTTATCATCATGGGCGTCCTCACTGCAGGTTGCGTTGTATTTCACATATAATAGCCCCGGAACTTACATCAGCATCATCGACACTAGATCGCTTCAGGATCATAATATTATCGTCCACGTTCCAAGGCTTGTTTCGTCTGGGCTTCTCGACCCGCACGGCAACACATACCCTCATGAGTATTTGGCTCATGGAGTTATCGACGGCCCTGCCCATAAAGCTGTGCCGGTGAGTGCGTTCGCCAGCATTGGCATTCGCAATGAAGGAAACTGGACCTCACCCATGCGCCAGCTGTCAGAGGCATCGTGGACTTTGGAACGGCAGATGACCGCCAAGATGGTCAAGGATGCGAAGACTGTAGCAGATCAGTATGGCTCAAGTTTTGGCACAGCAGTGCTAATAGCAATAATTTGCGAAAAGCAGCGCAGCCCAGACCTCTGGAGGAGTGGTGTCGGATCGCATGATCTCGCACTTGTCACTTCAGCCATTAGTGACTACAAAGTCCCACAGAGACTCTGCGCGGACGACACGATCCTGAAGGACATCGTGTACACCGAGAACTATGGCGATGTTGAGCAAATGATTCGCCTGCTCCGTGCAGTGGTCGACTGGCGTCATGGCAAAGGTGCTCGTGGCCGAAAACAAAGCGCCAAATGGAAAGACTCAGCTTCTCTACTGTCAGAACCTCCCGCTGGTGCTGAAGAGGAGGCATCGAGGAAGCCTCTTAAGAGACGTGCGAGGAGGCGGTCACGGAAGTAGACAGCCTGTCGTATATCTGCTGCTGTAAGCAAGAATAGTCTCTGCACGCTAAGCTGGAATAGGAATACAATGTCATGCAGGTACCAGTCATATGACGCACTTTCACGTTTCACTCATCCTTGCTTCTAATAGTCCAGCTTCGGTCTCGATAGTCGTTGCATTTAATTTCTCAGACGACAGATAGTCCTCCTCCTTTACACCTCCGCAGATCCTTGTCGACCGCAATGCTCAAGGATAGAGACAAGGAAGGATGCTTCAGATAGCATTCGTAAATGGCACCCAACAAGTCGACGCAAAGCTTCGAAAGGACATCCGCAGCCATGTAATGCTGGGCAAGAACAAAGGTCGCCGTATTCAACGAAAGAAGAAGACCATCGCTCCCCAACAAGAAAACGACAGCAGTCCATCCTCCGACTCCTCCACGGACCTTACATGTATCCTCCCCAAACAAATCGGATCCGAATACTCCTTCGTAACCTTCGCGGACAAAATCGAACCATATATGCTCGAAGACGTCCGAAGATGTACTTCCACCCACCCTCTTGATCCCCATACTCCTCACTAACATCCCACCACAGTCTCCCTCATCTCCCACGCAACCCTCAACCCCCTTTCTCAAATCCTCCAATCTCCCTCGCGATACACCTCCTGGCTCGAACCTCTAACTTCCGATCCAATATGTTTCCATTCCCAAATCTTCGCAGCAGAAGCTACACTCCACCTCCACAAAACCCCCTCGCCACTCGTCCTTGAGAGAACTTCAAAGCACTACATCAAACTCCTACAAATCCTCCAATCCCGTCTCGAAAGAAAAGAAGGGTTGTCAGATGTTACGATTCGTGTAATAAATATTCTGGTTTGTCATGCACAGATTTCAGAAGATTTTGAGACTGCGAGGAAACATTTGGGGGGTATAAGGAGGATTTTGGAGGTTAGGAAGGATGCAGGTGGAGTCGATGGGAGGTTGATGGGACAGATTTTTAGGAGTGATTTGGGGTTGGTTTTACAGCAAGGTGGGGTGGGGATGTTTTTTGATTGTTGGAAGCTGATGGAGAGAGGCGTTGAGGATGATTCAAGGGGTTGTGCAAGACGAGAGAGGAAAATTTTGCCGATTGATGTGGATAGCGAGATCTGCGAGGTGTGGAATCGAATGAAGAAGTTTTGTGATGAGATTAATGGTGCTTGTGAGGTTGGGCGGCGAATGCCTGAGCAGGAGATTCTGGAGACGATGGCGGCGATGATGTACCCTCTGCTTCAGATGTGGACTTCGAAGGGATCTATCGATGAGGCGATCCGGCTTGGTCTGCTAATTTTCTGCTCGAGGATCTTCTTGCAGGCGCGATTGATCGGAAAGGCATATCCCTACCTCAGGAGAGAATATCAGCGGAGTCTGGATCAGGTCGGAAAATGGGATGAAGCACCTTCAGCCTTGACGCTTTGGCTGATCATGATGGCTAAGCTGATTGGCATTGAGCTCAACGAGAAGCAAAAAGCACAAACAGCTACGCGAGGATCCTGGGAACAAGTCCAAAAAGAGCTGAAGTCAGTGATGTGGGTTTCTTGTGCGCTTGATGAAGCTGGCCGGAGCGCATACGAATCGATTGGTCGAGAAGTCAATCATGGCTGAAGCCTAGCCCAGCACATACCGCACGACCTTTGCTGTCCTCGCTACGATCGTCTCCAGATCCTGCTTTGTGCAGTTGTATGCCGGTGCCAGCATGATCACGTCGCCATTCGTGCCGTCTGCCACGCCCGCGCCCGGAAGGATCGACACTCCGAAGCCTTCCTGTAGACCGGTTGCGTGGATCATGGCTGCGACCTTCTTCGCAACTGGGAACGGAGTCTTGCTCTCCTTGTCCTCAACCAGCTCAATCTGGATCAGAATTCGTCAGCGAAAGAGCAGACATCACGAAGGTCAGCACACTTACGCCCCACATGAATCCACGACCTCGAATATCTCCCACATTCCTGTGCTCGCCAAGTTCGTGACGGAGCAGTTGACCAAGATATGGACCAAGCTCTCGCACGTTTTCGATCAACTTCTCCTCCTTAATGACTTGTTGGACTTCGAAAGAAGCAGCACAGGCGACTGGATGTCCTTGATATGTTTGACTGTGGACGAAAGTCTTGGATCCGGCGTCAAGAACGTCCACGATACTCTTATGCACCAGAAGTGCTCCGATCGGTTCGTAGCCTGCACCCAAGCCTTTTGCTACAGTCTGGAGATGCGGAATCACGTCTTCTTGTTGCCATGCATGCAGGGTCCCGGTTCGCCCCATACCACTCATGACTTCGTCAAGGATGAAGAGCGCGCCGTGCTTATCACAGACATCCTTCATAGCTTTGAGATAAGCGGGCACGGCAGGGACAGCACCAAGAGTCAATCCAGACATACTTTCCGCGATGAAAGCGCACACCGTCTCCGGTCCAACACGACGGAACTCCTCGTCCAGTTCTGCCGCTAGCTTTGCAACATATTCTTCATCGCTTTCGCCCGAGCGCTTCCCGCGATAAGGATAGCACGGACTCACATGGCTGACGTTTGTAGACAGGATAGGCTCATAGATGGCTTTACGCGCTTTGTGACTCCCTACCGCCAGCGATCCTAATGTGTTGCCATGATACGATTGATGTCTCGCGATGAAATTAATCCGCTGCATTTGGGGTTGTGGGAGTTCTGTGAAGTACTGTCTTGCCATCTTCAAAGCCGCTTCCACAGCTTCTGTTCCGGACGAGACGATAAAAACCTTCGACATCTCTCCATCTGTCGATTCCGTGAGATGCTTTGCCAGCTTCTCAGAGGCAGATGTTGTGAAGAATGGTGAGTAGCAGTATTCTACTTCGTCCAGCTGGGCAGTGGTCGCAGCCTTGACTCTTGGATGTCCATGGCCGAGACAGGCAACTGCTGCACCTCCTGTTGCGTCAAAGATCTCTACGCCTTCTGAGGTGGTCAGGTAGTTCCCCTTCGCTGCAATGATCCTTGGAGGAGGTGTGTTGAGCTTCGCATGCAGGATATTTGAGGCATTGGGCGTGCTGTCTGCTTTGACTGCCGCAGCTGCCTGCGCTGTTGTCCCAGTCTGAGCTGGTCGTGCCTCGATTGTGGTTGTACTGATTTCTCCTGGCATTGTGATGTTGTTATCGTTAGGATGTGGTCTGATGATCAAGACCGATAGTTGCCGTCCGGAAACCGGTTGAATTTCGCAGCAAATAGTTCTTAGAATGACAAGTACCTACTTTGGGCGGCTGATAGAGCAGCCGAGCGGCTCTTATCCGTCATTGTATAGTTGCTATCGCGTACGACTGCTCGATAAGGTAAATTGATCAAGTCAATTGGTTGCGCCCTGCGAATCAAGGTGTGGAAGAACCC
Source organism: Pseudocercospora fuligena (assembly GCA_014298035.1). Taxonomy (NCBI): domain Eukaryota; kingdom Fungi; phylum Ascomycota; class Dothideomycetes; order Mycosphaerellales; family Mycosphaerellaceae; genus Pseudocercospora; species Pseudocercospora fuligena. The sequence continues at coordinate 254,142 of JABCIY010000022.1, forward strand.
CTCTCTGTACCTGCAGTGGACTCTACCATTGTTCGGCGTGCTCTGGCCGAGCTAGTCGCGGTCGTATGCCTATCGATAACACAGTGAGATGAGGACGAGTCATGTTGGAATTGTGTAGATGCTCAGTGATCTGATCAACGCGGTCTGTATTGGGATTGAAGGATGTCATGTGGAATGGGAAGAGTGAACAGTGAAAAGGAAAGCAGACGTGGGCGGGTTTGGATCGATCACCGATCGCCGAGGGATCTGTGCGTGCGGGCAGGACCGTGACGCGACCAGGGAGACTTCTGTCATAACAAACTTTTTCTCTTTCATCTTCAACCTCTATCAGCTTGAACGAACCGAGTCCGCTATGTAGCTATACGTTCGCAAAGAGCTTCTCCTCTGCAGCTCAGTTCTCCAGCACTCCTGTAAAGGCCGGATCTGGATCTACCCAATGGTCTCTCTCGACTCCCTTCATCCACTCAACAGGACTCATGAAGTCAACAAAGCCAATATTCGGACTCAATAGATGGAAGCCCATCTTGCGCTGTACCTCTAAAGACCAGGAAAGCACTTCTTCTTTGGAATGGATGAGGTACTGGTTTTCTTCCGAGCGTAGCACGCCACGGCAGAAGAAAATGCCGTGCATCGGCCGGTTTTGGTCTTTTGTCACGTTCGCACCGCCGGCGTGATACGTGCTGCCTAGCATGCAGTAACAGTCGCCTTTCTCCATGTTCGCATATGTAACCTCTTCAACCTTGGGCCACCTTTCTAGCCCCCAGAGATGCGATCCCGGAATGACTTGGGTCGCGCCATTCTCAGTAGTGGTCTTCACGCCAGGCACGAGAAATCCCATGCTGACATCTGAGCCGATCTGGTATCCTGAAGCTGTCTGGTCGAAGTGATCAGGATGGAAGTTCTTGTCGTCTCGATGCTAAGGATAACAATGTCAGCCGGGACTACAGCTGTCCACCGCCACTGCGTCACGGTCCGTTGTCTTACCAGACGCTGCGCTTTACCTCCCGGCCGATTTTCGATCGTCAAAGATATATGCATCACCGGGTGCGTCGTATAGCAGTGCTTCTCGGCACCGTAGTAGTTGTAAGTTGTTTTCGCTAAGAAGAGCTCTGTGAGATAATCGACGGCAGGGCTAAGAAGCCATTTCTCTCGGACTGTCTGGCTGCGGGAGATCAGACGAGGACATCTCCTTGTTTCTGGCGGAAACATGGCGCCAATCCAGGGCTTGTCACTTTCGAAAAATGGACGCACGTCCTCATTGACTTGGTCTACCAATTCTGGTCTCGTGAAGTTCTTGATAATCACCGCGCCATCCTTGATGACAGCATCTCTCAAGCCTTCGAGTTCCGATGCATCGACTCGCTGCAATGGTCGCACAGCTGTTTCCTGAGATTTCATGACACTCTGCTACAAATCCGACAGGTGCTAGATATCTTACACGAAGCACTTGCGTATTAATATCGATTACTTCGATTGCCCGATCTGGAATGCTATCCCTAGCAACCTTGCCTATTTTGAAAATATGCTGGATAATAAGCAATCAGGTTCGGTTGAAAGGAGCTCTCCCTGGCTTTCCTTATCTGCCGCATCGCAGCCAAAGCAGAAGCTCGGACCGAATTGCACCTCACGTCGTTCCTGATCATTCTTCACCCACCCCAGCTTGAGCACCATTCAAGGCAAGCATGGCAAGCCAGAGACGCAAAGTATCACTACACGGCTGCGTGACTTGCAGAGCACGCAAAATTAAGTGCGATGTGAGCGTCATTTTGACAGCAATGAACGGAACTATGCTGAAAGGAAGCAGGAGAAGCGTCCACGATGTTCGCGATGCTCGCAGTCCAAGATTCGATGCGGAGGCTATGAAGCTGCATTTCGATGGATCTTTTGTCATTTGGGGAAAGAAGGTCGCCGTAATGGATTCCATCATGTCGAGGAGATCGGTCATGGTCGACGTCTCCTGTTCACAGGTGCTTCCATCCCAAAATGTTGCCGTCCAAAAGTCCGTGGTTGACAACGCATTCAGACCGGGAGAGGATAGCGATGTCAAAGCAAGTCGTCGCTTCTGCAGCTTCATACAGATCTTTTCTCGAGGGCAAAGACACGACTTTCGAAGACGAGCAAAGATTGCGAAATGACTTCGCGAACGCAAAGCATACATGCTTTCACGTCTTCAGAGTAAAGTCGGCCGACTGTTCTCATGAGGATCTTTGCCAGCCGGATCATCTGTCCGTATCAGAACCCATGCTGGATTCTATAGCAAGTGCGACTGTGCAGCACGTGGTAACTCCGCCATTGTCCGGTCAGAGCATCTTTGGTGATGACAATGACGAATCTTGGCCAATATCCAGCAGTGAACGCAGTGGACCCGAAGAGCGGGCGCCGATGGACAACCTTTCATCTCACGGCCTCATTGGCAATGTGCTGCAGTCATTGCCATCAAGAGAAAATGGTTCCGTCCCACCGTATGCAGAATTTCTCATTACGCACTATCGAAACAACATGGGCAATTGGTTCTCGCCGCTACATAGCTCGAAGCACCCTTGGGCCGTGCTGCATCTTCCGGTCGCACTGACAACATTATCTGAGCTCCATCTATGGGGAGAAACAAAGCATGCTCGGGCAGCGATACTTCATTCCCTTCTGTCCTTGAGCGCATTCACTCTGGCTCCAGATGATGGCTCAGGACACTGGCGCACTGTAGCATCGCAGTGTCGGACAATCGCCAGAGAAGCAATGAAGGAAAGCCTGGCATCCGAATTCGATGGGCCAGGAAAAGCAAAGTACAAAGACATGTTGCTGGCTTTCCTGACGCTCATCTCAATATCGGTATGCTTGTAGAACAAGCCATGATTAGGTTTAGTGGACTAAGATATTCCCAGGTGGCAAGCGGCCAGCATTGCGATACGCGGACTTACCTGCTGGATGCTGAACGACTCATATGCGCGAGAGGCTTTCGCAAGAGCATTACCTCTCGCAAAAAGCTGCTTCTGCACTACTACTTCCTCTACTTGAGGGTCATTGAGGAGAGCACACACATTTATGACAAGCCCATGGGCGCTACACCCACATTGCAACAAATGAAATCGCAGGGCTTCCTTCAATTTCCTTCGATACAAACGCACAGCCTTCGCAACCGTCAAGCAATCAACGCATTGTCTGGGACATCATTCGAAACCAGACTGTTGTCACCGAGTTCATCAAGCCCATCTGTGCTCATGGATATCTACGGCATTCCGTTGTCATTGTTCTCGCTTATATCCCGCGCAACCCATCTAGCGAACGAGAAAGAGGCAAGCCATATGAACCAGGTATCCGGCATCACCAAGGAAATGGCGTCGCAGATCAAGCGACTTGAGGGTGACATCTGCTCCTGGGATTTCCGCGATGCATCTGATACAGATTTTGACAGCCGACGCCTGGCATCCGAGGGTTCTCTGAAAAACCGCAAAATGCTGCAGCACGTCGTCTCGGCGATGCATGGTGGACTCATACTTTACTTCTATCGTCGATGTTACAACATCAGCGCGATGGTCCTACAATCGTACGTTGATGAGATCTTGCAACATCTACAAGCTGTCGAGGAAGAAAAACTGGCCTTGAAGTTATTGAATACCAGCCCCGTATGGCCTGGCTTCCTTGCCGCAGTAGAGGCTCAAGGAGAACATCGCAAGCAGACAGCTTTGTCCTGGCTGAGAGCAAATGCGCTTCGAAGTGGCTGGGGGAGTTTTACATCTGCGGCAGACGTGGTAGAAGAGCTATGGAAAAGGCAGGCGGAGTCCGACCCGCAACTCACCTGGGTGGATCTGCTCAGAGGTCGCGGTACTGCGCTCTTTCTCAGCTGAGACAACTGCCTTCAATTGAAGCTTTATCATTCACTCACTTTCGTCCTCGAGCCTTCGTTCTTCATCTTCCATTGTATTGCTTTGCAAATGGAATACAAGAACGAAATTGTTGGCATCGGTACGCCCAGCCTTTGCCCGGTCCTTAATGGCTCGCCAAGGATATTTTCATACTCGATCAGATTTCCCTGAAAGGTATCAGCATCAGATCAGCTACGGTTGCGGCAGTCTGTCAAGACCAATGGACAAGGCGACCTACTCTCCTCAGATCTTCGAGCATGCTCGGCACATAGTGCATCTCAATGGGATCAACATCCAGAATCATGTCCGCGATATCCTCCGGCAGCTCGTGACCCGCAGCAGCAGCACACGCTCGTATCTCTTCCATCGCGGGCCTGACAAGCTTCTCAACCGCATCATCTGCAAGTCGGATACTGCCTGTGTCAAGTCCAGTGATAGCGCAAATCGGATTGAAGCAAGCATTGTAGACGAGCTTTCGCCACCGGCTTCGAGAAACATCTGAATCGTAGACACAAGTAGCCTTTCCGGCCGCTGAGTACATATCACAGAAGTGGTGGGCATTCTGAATGCCGACAGACTCTTGGACCTGTTGGCCATGGAAGGCTCCGATTAAGGACGAATCGTGTCCGATGTGTTGGATCACTCCAGTCTCTATCTCTCGGGAGCCCATCATGCTTATGCCTGAGAGGATGATGTTTTCTGCAAATGCTGAGATGAATGGCTTCTCGATATTGAGGCTGTGAACGATCAAAAACGGTCCTGTTACGTGAATTGTCAAATGTCGTACCCATTTTGCAAGAGCAAGATAGATGTTCCGTTCGTCACAGCTGGCCGGAGTATATCCACGAGTGACATTCCGTTCCCAGGTATGTTCTTGGTAGCAAGTATCACGAAATCGAAGATTGGCGTACTATCGCTACGAGTGTCCGGCACCTTATTGACAACTGTGGTCATGTCAGAGTGCTACTGTGCAGACTCCATTGCAGAGGTGTACCTTCCGTTGGCTTCCAGCCTGAAATGCTTCCATGGTCCTCTGACTCGATGCTATACCCATGTTCCTTCACATGCTGGTAATTCGATCTGAGTACCATAGTTACCTTTGCCAGTCCTCCTGCCTCCAGGTTGAGAGCTGCTATGGTGCCAACTCCTCCACCTCCTACGAGCAGGACATTGACTTTGGGCTCCTCCATGGCTCAAAAGCAATCTGGTCGGAAGTCGTTTGACTTCCGGTCTTCTAGCGCAGTGAGAGGATTTGTCAAGGGGGATTTGCTGTTTCTCCAACTTTGGCAAGCCGGGGCGATCCACCAGAATAGGAAGGAGTAGCTATCTTTCCTGTGTACGGGGCGTATCTTCGACCATTCTGATGGGCACTTGCTGAACGAATCGTCGAGAGTGACACTGAGTGGCTATTTATAACGGCGTTCACGAAGATGCGCTGGTTCCGGCTTTGATCATGCAAAACGAATCTCTATTGCTGTAGACCACGAAATTCCGAAATGATTCAATCGACGACCTTCATTTAATTCCTTAAATGCAACAGCTTCCTGATCTCCGATCGAAAACTTGGATCATCATCAACAAGTTGCTCTTCATAAGCATCAATTATCGGAGCCTCCCATACCAGATCAACCTCAAGCGCCGGCACAACCTTCGTTCTTTTGAAGACTTTCCAGAACAGATACAGACCTATTGCCACAAATACCATGCAGTAGTAAATAAAGAAGTCGCCGACCGTGAAGTTTCCTGGCAGGAAGACGCTGTAACCATAGCAAGCGACCACGACGGTCATGGAGACTAAGCCAAGCCATGCGCAAAATGGTTGCAGGTATCCTTTGTATGGTAGGCGGTTTCGATCGAAATTCTGAGCTTTCATCGCGCGGTGGAAGAAGATGTAGACGATGCACATGCCGATGAAGTCGATCAATTGCCCGGCGGTGACTAGGTTTGCGAGCCTGGGAAGAATTAGGATCTGCTCAAGTTCGATCTCTGCCATATTCCTTTGTAACTTACCAATTGACTACCTGTCCTGCACTGTTTCCAAGCGTGAGCAATGACAATAGCGGGAAGATCATCGTAAGACCAAAGCAGTAGATCGGCACGCCCCATCTCGTCAATTTGCGGAAGAACTTTGGAGCGTGTCCATCAAGTGATAGCGAGTACAGAGTCCGAGTTGCACAGTAAACGTACGAGTTGCCGGCAGAGAAAATGCTTGTCAGGAGCAGGGCGCAGAAGATATCAGGGAGCACTGTGATGCCCATATTCTGCATGGCGATAACGTAAGGACTAGCGGCACCTGTACCAGCTCCAGATGTCGTTCCCGAGTTGATGCCAACGAGTGTCGGGTCGTTGTATGGAATGACGATTCCACACGCGAGCGATCCGCCTGGAATTCGAAGGAGGTTATGTTAGCGTAGTCACTCCTACTGATCAAATTCTGGATGACCTACCAATGAAGAACAATGCAAACCTCCAGTAAAGAGTCTTGAATGCTTTCTTTAACGTACGTCGAGGAGAGCGGACCTCAGCTGCTAGCATCGTACAGTATTCTGGACCAACGATGAGGAACGCTGCGTTCCAGAGACCGGCTAAGAAGCCTTCAAACCTTCCAAGGTCACCTGTGGAAAGGTGTTCTGCAAATGCACCCTACCTCTGATCAGCTTGATTCAAGCATAGTAGAGACAAGTCACTAACAGGATTTTTCCAGTAGCGGAAGCCATAGGCATCATGTTGAGGATTCCCACCGACCATGGTGACGAAAGTAAAGCCGAAGACAATGAAGATCAAGATGAGCTCTGCTTTTTGGTCAACATAATCGATTGCCGTTTGAGTTTAGGTCAACATACTTCCGATTGCAAGCCAGAATTCGCTCTCGCCATACCCGCGGACTGCTACTAAATTGATGCCGCTACGAGCAGTTAGTGGAGTTCCGCAAGTGACTTGGCTTATGCCTACCCATAGAGTACGATGCAGATGGCACAAATGACACCAGGCGGACACTTGTCACTCCAATATGTGACCACTAGATTGAGCGCACTGATTTCAAACGGAATCAGAGCGGCTTCGTAGAAGTAGAAATTCCAACCAAGTGCCATTCCCAGCGCATCGTCGACCCAGTAACTTGCCATTCGGATCCAGCCTCCGCTAATAGGCATATAAATCGACATTTCGGCCATGCAATTGTTGACTGCCGCCATAAAACAGCCATAGATGATGTACGCAAGCAAGAGGCTTCCTGGGCCGGCGTTCATCAAGCCAGTACCGATCAAGACGAAGAGTGCCGTTCCAATCGAGCCTCCTATCACCATGAGCTGCACCTGTCGCCAGGTGAGTTTACGGCGTAGTTGCTGATTATCTTCGATGAGGTCGCCTTCATGGAGTGATTCTGTGGTGAGCGTTCCTACAATCTTCCCTTCGCTTGGATGTTGAAAGCCCTCCTTCTTGACATACGGTGGTAAGGCGGTCATGCTGACAACGAGGCCGAGTAGCCCACTGCACTAGGCAAAATGACCTGAAGTCAAGCAAATGGACGGATACAAGAGTATGTTGTATAGACAGCGTTCGCATGCGCTTGCATCGTGAAGCCAAATCTATGTGGCAGGTGCGGCCGAAATAGATTGCGGTAGATAAGACATGTCGGCACTTATCCTGGTTGACTTTCGCAATGCCGCACTGACTCTCTCCCAAAGAAGCAATGAGGCCAACATGTCGTATAGCGAGGTTCGTCAGGTTGCTGCTTGACTGACTATAAGAACGCGGTGCTTTCTTGACGATGTCCGGGTATTGAGAAAATGTTAAACCCTATCATGCCCGACATATTGTCATTCCTTTTTAAAATCGCATACAGTATCGCGGTACTGAGCTTGGTGATCGTCATTTGGCATCGATTCCTTGAGCCAAGATTCTTGCATGATGTCGAAGAAGGGCCGGAAGCGTTCTCCAAAAATGTCACCGAGGAGGAAATCGTGCCTCTGGCTGAGCTTGACTGGAGAACGACTCAGCCTTTGCAATATCGTCCTTACAAGCCGAAATTCTACATGAGCATGGGTTCGTCTTCCCAAAGCAACTTTTCGCTGTTCGTTAGCCTGATCTCGATGCCACGAGCATAGCACTAGAGAAGATTTCAGCTTCCGATCTCATTCAGATCGACAGGACCTACCTTGACAGGATTGCAGAAAGGCGCAAATTACTGAGGGAGCACTTCGAAGTGGTAGTTGGAGCGAAGGACGACTTTGCAGCACCAGCAGTCGGAGAGCTTTATGTGTGGTTAGTCAATGTATATCTGCCCAGGCGTTTCCCTTCCATCTTCAGCATCAGGATGAATCCCGACTCTTCACATCAGGCGCTATGGAACGATGTCACCGAGGAGTGGCATCCGTTGAAAGCAGGTCCCACCGCCGGCGAGACACTTCGAGCACTTGGAACGATTGTCGAGGAAGACTTTATTTTCCTGGTTCCAGACGCGAATGTCGACAGCTATACCGCGGTGGCTTTTTGCGAGCGAAGCTCGCTTTACGATAACAAGGTGCACTTTAAACCGCGCTAATTGCATACGCAAGCTCTTATTAGTTAGCTAAAGCAAGCGGCTCTATCCGTATAGTGACTAATCTCTCCAACTTCAAGTCTTCTAATTTAACTTCTTCTTCTTTATATAATAATAACTTCTAGAATACTACCTACTATAGACTATATATAGCTAGAGGCTAAGAGAATACTTATAATAGTAGTAGAGATAGGTATTTAGCTCTTATTCTATAAAGGATACTATAAAGACTATTAGAAAAGCGACTTCTAGTATAAAAGTTAGTATTAGTATATCTATAACTTCTACTTAAACTAACTTATATATAACGTTAACTATACTATTAATAAGTACTTAATAAGATTAATTAAACTCTATATCTAGCTATCTATAATAAGGCCTATAACCGACTTAAGATCTAATAGTAGAACTAGTAGAAGAAGAATAATATAAAGAAGAGATAGTATATAAATAAGGCCTTCTACTAGATCTTAGTAAAAATAATAGTATAATTAACTTTATATATAATATAAGCTATATTAGTAATTTCGTCTTTAAATCTAATTAGTATCTTCTATCTTTTAAAGAGGACTATTTCTAGTTAATAAGGTAGTTTCTACTATAGTATTACCTCTATTATATTATTACTTATTTCTAGAAGTTTATAATCTAAAATAGCTATATATTTAATAGTTTTAATAAATACTTTTTATAGAGATTAGAAGAGGTTAAGATATAGAAAATAAACCTTTAATTAGATAGCTCTATATATATACCTCTTAATTAGCTATACTTAATCTAATAAATAAATAAGTTATAGTATTAGATAATTAATCTAGTTTAATAGAAGATAGGTTAGTTTCTTTTACTATTAAAATATATATCTATTATAAAATAGATCCTTTACTACTACTATAAACTATCCTTTAGACTATATATATACTTTCTACTATCTCTAGTACCTCTAAGACCTCTATAGAAATACTACTACTACTAGAAGTTACTTACTTTACTCTATAATACTACTAGTTAGTATAATAATATAGATAGTAACTTAATAGTACTTTTAGCTATTACTAAAGAAGACTCTCTACTATTATAACTATAACTTCTATTTTTTTCTTTATTCTAAGATTCTAGTAATATCTTCTTAGAATCTATTAGATTTCTACTACTATTATTATTTCTATAGCGTTTATATAAGTAAGAAGATATTAAATAGGATAATAGGAAAATTAAGAAGATATCTAGATAGTCTACTATAGATAAGAAGAGCGTAGAAAACTAGCTATTTAGGCTACTAGATAGACCGAGGTAATTTGAAGGTGTTTCTCGGCCTCTTATTGGCTGCCGCTAGAACGGGCATATTCGTGCGAGTTAGGCGTAGAGAGTAGACGTTTGCCGGAGTCTCAGATCTACGCGGTAGCTTTCAGTATAGCGGCTTCGCTCGCACTTCGTAGGCACGCATAGCCGCCTACAAGCACATTTTATAAGCTGCTTCCCAAACAGCTTCGACGCTCGTAGTCTAATCGGTAGGAACTTGCGTGACTTTCACGTACCCGTCCCAGGCTATGCGGAAAAGCTGGAACGAAGCGTTGATCGATGGTTCAGAAATCTCCCTGCTGGGAAGTTCTCCTCAAGGTGTAATGTGAGTAGCCAGTTGAGCATACCAGGTCAGTCCGCGCCTCTGTACGAGGAAGCGCTGACACCACTATTTGGCAGTGGTCTTTGACTCCTTATGACAAGCTCTTTACGCCAAAGGGCCACCGCCTCACAGCAGGCACGCGGAAGGAAGCACATGCTGTGGACCTTCATCCCGACGACATGTTTCTGAGAGCCGAGCGGCAGGTACTTCATCGTCTTCCGCAGTCAGGCGCGATCGTATTCTGTGTCCGGCAGTATATCTACGCGATCAGGAACATCAAGGAGGAAGGGTCGGGCGAGGCTTTCGCGGAGGCTATTGATGGTCTGAAGTTGGGCAACGCGCCGGACATCTACTACTACAAGAGAGCAGCAGAGTGGGGCGATGCGGTCAAGAGATATCTTCGAAGTTGAGGACTGATGTGTTGGTGTAAGTTGTGGTTTGAGATTGGTGCAGAAGGGAGATTCGAAGTTCGTCTCTCGGCACCGCCAACCGAACCGACCAGCCATCAGCAATGTCCTATGGCGAAGGCAAATGTTCAAAATTTGACATGTATCCTTACTAGATGAGAATCGAAATTATGCGATATCGTTTGCGTATGTACATCACAGTCTCAGCAAGCTTAGCTTTCCTGCCTTCCAACCGTCCTCCTCTGCCCTATCAATGAATAACCACCAACAGTAAGTAGCGGACAGTATTCCTCCTTCCAAAAATCAAGCATTCTCCATATGAGAGCCGAAAAGAAGACGATCGTGTGGTCTTCAGCAATTTGACACCTCGATTAGCATCAGATTACACAGCGGCGGTGCTGGTCAACACGTCTTGACCTTGAGCGCTGGTGCCAGTACGTCCATACCCAAGGCAGCGTAGTAATTCAAGTAGTCTGCTGAAGATACTGCCTTGCGGATCATCCTCGTGTTCAGGTCGACTTGCAGGATGTCAATGCCTTTGTACTCGACCGGCGAGCCGACAGGCACATGGACAGTCCTGTTGCTGAAGTCAGCCGCGGTCTTATTTCAGCTGCAATGCTGGCGACGTACGTGTTCTCGTGTTTTCCAGACTTGCCATGCATCTCCCATCTGACGCCTACCATATCGCAACTGGCAAAGCTGAAGATCAGGTTGTACTTCTCATCCGTCTCCGAGACCCATTTCGACGCATCAGCGAAATCATCTGCCATTGCCTTTCGGTCCTTGTACAGAAACGCTGCATCTGGATTTGCTGGGACAATTCCTGCATCATACAATTCGAAGTCTGGCGTGACTGTTTTCACCACGACGTCTGGACTGTGGCGAGTACCCTTGGAATCGGTCTCCCACATGGTCAGCCAACCTTTTGCAATCGCTTCTGCTTCGGCAGACGTGAGGCATGCCGGGGCAGTGGATTTGGCATGAGTCTTCCATCCAAGGCAAGCCACAAGAATGAGGATTCAGCGGTCGTGCATTGTGATTGTCCCGTCGCTCACAGGCAGACAGCGAAGGACAATCTCCAAGCCGTGACACTTTCAACTTCACGACATCAGTCTTCTTGTACTCCGCACGTCTTGACGTACAATATCGCATCCTGCTATCGGGTGCGTGTCGACGAACAGTAATCGAGACCGTCGGGCCGACCTTCTGTCTCTCGACACAACCCTTGAGGTATACAAAGTTCATGGCAACTCAGACTTTCACAGCCGGAGGGCTGCTTGGCCCAAGAGGGATTGTCAGACATTGCGGTTCTTGTCACACTAGCAACCGACGTCGTGAGGACGCCTGCGTGTGTATCATTCTTGATGTATGCCAAATTGTCAGCATCCGCTCTGAAGAGCATTGCACGGAGTAATGGTCTCGCACTAATGAGAGAACAAGCTGGGCGCGGTCGAGCTCCCATTGCATCGATGCTCAGCTGCCTCTCGCAATCTGGTGTAGCTCCACAGATGCCGAAAAGAAGGATGAGCCGACGTTCAGAGTGTCAAGGCATTCGGAAAGTCGTAGCTGCACTTTGGGGAGAAAGAAAGTGTCTCGGAGAATCGCGTGACATGCCAAGCATCAGCGGTCATGACTGCCGATACCGAAATTTTGGACAGGGGCGGATCTGTTGCGCCTGCTGGCCATCAATAACAAGCACCATCAAACCAAGTAATTCGCTCAGGGCAGTCATTCAGCTATCAGAGCAACTATAACACTGAACGAAGCCTGAGCGCAATGCGTGCGTGCTCCTGACTCCGCGGCGGCCTAGGACCACGCCGCGACTTCATTCACTCGCATCAACCCCAATGTCACGACGAGTGCATGTGAATACCGGGCTGGACAGCTACGGCGACGAGAAGATATTCCGATTACTGAAAGACAAGATTAGATCAAGCCTCAAGTCTGTCAGCTGGTAAGAGGCTCCTTGTATCTTGTGGCTGCCAACCTCGAACACAACGCGAAGCTGCAAGATGATAGAGAATTGGTTCATTCGCTAGCATATGGGGGGATTGAAAGGGGTAGGCCAGAGCTGTTTCAATGAGCGCAGAGGGAAAGGTCTCTGCTACGATGCAGAGCGAGCATTGCTCGTGGCCGTATACAAATGCTTCACCAATCTTGCCCACTGTCGTCGAAGCCTGCAAGCTGTGACACGTAGCAGTGTCAAAACGACCGGAGTGAACGGATACGTTCCGGCTGTTGTTCCGCCTCAGGAGAAGTCAAAGCAATGGGGCAGATGGATGCGTGATCTTGAATCACGACACCTGTGCAGCCAAGCATCGTATCGGCACCTCTAGGTATACGAGACTGTCTGCAGTCGCGACTACTCTGACCGACGGAGCGAACGATACACGGTCCCGCGCTAGGGAACTACCTGGAATACTGTCCATTGACGGCCGATGCTGAGATGCCGACCGCACTTGGCAAGGCACTGCATCCGTCTCAATAATACTGCTCTTCCAGGAGACTATCACCAATTGGAGGCTGGCCAGGTCACCCTGGGTATGTCATGCATATTCTCCGAACCTTGCTGCACATCCTTGGATCGACTGCAGCGACTAGGTTGACAGTGTCACTGTCACAACTTTCGGTCTCTGAGACACCACTTTTCGGTGCCGTTGCGTGGTCTTGGATGTGTGCGGCCCCTTCTCTTGTCGACTGCTTGCACAGCTCATGGCCGGCATGTGCACATTCTACATCGAGCCATTCGACCATTCTCATCAACAACTCATTCTCCATGCCATCTCTACCGGAATTCACACTAGGCACTCAGTATTCAGCCCGCGCCACTATGCTTTCACGGTATACCTATCGCGCCGGCGGCCGATCGACCCTCGTCGCTAGTTCTTGGTGAACGCAGGACGTTGGTACATTGTTGCTGGCCACAAGGCGATCTTCAGCTCGACTGGGAACTGGGGCGCTCTAGGAATCGTACGCCATGCAGCGCAAATGTCTTCTCTCCTGCCATGTCGGATCTGCATCTGCTCAACACACCAGGCACCGGAGGATGGATCCAATCTTTCCGGAATGACATGTGAAGTGCACTTTCGCCATTTTCTCGCGGCCTGGTCCGCAACCTTGAGTGCGGGAATCAGGAGGTCAGCAACGTACGAAGAAGTGAAGTCTGTGACAGCAGAAGGTAAGTCAGCAGCTAAAGGCTTACCTGGCGGTCAGCACCTACCACTGCCCTGGTAAAGTTGCTCTAGTCGTCGCGGCCATACGCAATGCAATATCGCTGCCAGATTTTCAGCTTCTGACAAGCAGCGGTGTCGTGCGGCACACATTGCTGAGTACGTGGAGAGACGCTGGATGCTGGCGCATCATATATGTAATTGCTGAATACCAGGACGACTCGACACTACCCACTCTTTCTTGTTCGGAGGTTCTGTCGGCCCTTCTCACTCAAGGTGTCACCGGGACAGGAGTGGCTTCTCACCAACGCAATGATTGCGATGTTGGTCGAGCGTCAATGTTCTAATGTCCTGACACGTGAATGGTAATCTATTCTTGCGTGGGCTCAGGCTCACACCCTGCACGTATGAGCTTGTTCTTGGCTTCGGGCCCATGAAACTTTTCTGGAGATTTCAAGTTGAGATTGCTCTCCCTTATTCAATAACTCAACCGTCAATGTTAGCAGGAAGCATCTTTCTCAAGATGTGCCGATGAGCTTTGTGCAATGAATCGTCACGCTTCCGTGGAAGGCCTTTAGAAGCATATCGCTGCTTCTGTCAGGGACCGTGGGAGCTAAAGTTTTGACAAGCCGGAAACCAGCGCATCCTCGAAGTCTACACACATTACTCAAGATCGCGCAACAGCGGCGCACTAGAAATGCCGCGGCCGCACTCAGATACGCCGAACACATCGCCAGCGACATGGTGGACGTAAGGCTGAATGCGCCACTTTTGGAAGGTCCATCAGCAAGATCCTCAGTTCGCGATACATCTTAGTAGCAACGGCACTTCCATCGTCGCGGGATGTCCAAGAACTAATGCCACCACACGTGGCCGGTACCGAGAAGTTGAATTGTGCACGGCGTTATCTTCCGTTGCCAGTGGAAGTCTCAGGTTCGCCAGATGCGGCTTGTATCAACCGAGCAGGGGAACTCCGCCCTGGACCTGGCTTCAATGATCTACCTCACCCGCTTAACATCGGCCAGCCCTGTAAAGACAGAAAGGGTTCTTGCATCGCCAACTGGCTGAAAGAACATCAAAGTTGAGATTGTGGCCTCGCAGCACCACATGTTTGGCGTGGAGCCCTTTGGCCCAAGGGTCGTCGACTTGTTTTGGAACAAACAGCTCACACCATGACCGCCTATTCCGGTTGAACCTTGATCAGGATGCAAGCTGTACGATCATACATGAAATGCAGCCTCTCCAACCTGACGAGATTCATGCTTCCTTGAGTTTGTGATCTGGCAGACAGCCATTCGCAGGCTTGCTCCTCGACGCCTGGCCAGCAAAGAGATCTCAGCCAACATATATGTACTGGTTTCTGCCATCGTTCGCCATCAATATGGGTATCACTCCTTGGGAACTCATGACTTATACGCCAAGACAGCCAAGCAACATCATGTCGGGTGCCGAGAAACAACCAAGAAGCCTCAGCTTTGTGACGACCGTCCATGGCTCGGTCGACGAGGCGTACGATTTCCTTGCGCAACATGTCGAGATCGCGGGAGAAGAGGCTGTCGATCTCAAGAAGCTACGACGGCGGATAGACTGGCACCTGATGCCTATCATGTTCGCTCTATACTTCTTCCAGTTCCTGGACAAGTTTCTGCTGAACTATGCAATCATCATGGGACTGCCGAAGGACCTAAAGTTGAAGGGCAACGAACTCAATAACATTGCTTCGTCTCTATGGTGGGCGTACCTTGCAATGAGCCCTCTCGTTGGCTTGATACAGAACAAAGTACGTATTGGAAAATGGCTGGGAGTCAACATGTTCTTGTGGGGTATTGTCATCTCCTGCACTGCGGCAGTCAAGACCTATCATCAATTTCTGGCTATACGAATCTTGATGGGTGTCTTCGACTCGGCGATACCGCCAGCTCTCATGCTTTTGAGTGCTCAGTACTACAGGAAAGATGAACAGGCAATGAGATACGCTCTTTGGTTCAGCAGTGTGGGCTGGGGCTTGATTTGTGGAGGCTTGATATCATTCGGCTTCCAACATGTACACACCTCGACACTGGAGGGTTGGCGTAAGTGCTTCAACATGGTTTGAAATATCAACTGCTAACTGCTGCGTAGGAATCATGTTCCTCGTACTTGGCCTAATCAGCCTGATCGTCGGCGTCCTAAGCTTCATTTTCATGCCAGACACACCGATGGCGGCCCGATTCTTGACAGACCTTGAGAAGAAAGCTCTACTGCAGCACGTCGCGGTCAACAAAACCGGCGTATCATCGCATAACATCGAATGGTATCAATTGAAGGAGCTCCTAGTCGATCCACAAGTCTGGCTCCTAACACTGAACGTCATCATCGTCTCTGCTGGAACAGGCATCCTTGCGATCTACGGGGCAACACTCGTGAAGAGCTTCGGATTCACTGCGAAAGAAGCCTCGCTCCTTGAAATGCCCAGCGGAGTCGTAGCCGTCGTCGCCACTCTCTTCTTCGCATACGCAGTCAGACAGCATTGGGTCAATCGCGTCACTGCTTCGTTGATCGGCTACGCTTTGTCGCTCACTGGTACATGTATGGTCGCATTCGCCGACAAAACGAACAAAGGCGCCATGCTTTCGGGAATCTACATGATCGCATTCTCAGTTCCCACAGTCGGAATCAAGTACCAGTGGATCGCGGCAAATGTCGGTGGACATACGAAGCGAGCTGCCAGTACTGCGATTGTAAGCGGAGCGTTCTCGATCGGCAACATCGTGGCTCCGTACGCTGTTCAGAAGAAGTTTGCGCCGGACTTCCAGCCAGCGCGATTAGTTCTTGTGGCCTCGAAAGCTGTTGCGCTTGGTGTCATTGCTTTGCTTGGTCTGTACTATCTTTTTGAGAACAGGCGGCGGAACAAGAAGTACGGGCCTGCTGGAGAACAAACCCCAGACGAGGTCAATCCGGACGATTGGGCCAATATGACCGACAAGGAGAAACAGAAGTCTTTCAGATATGTTTATTAAGCTCAAGTCTTCGTACGGCTTAGGGAATTGCATGCATTAGGATCACGGCCGAGATAACGACAGAATGATATACCAGGTTCCCAACCCATCCTCCTCTTCCTCTCTCGTGTATGTACTTTTCTTCTATCTCCCATGTATAGACTTTCAAGGTGTAGTTGGTGTCCAACATTTCTTCTACGAGGAAGATCGTGGATGTTTGTGCATTGGTCTGCGGCCGAAAATTGCCGATCAGGGATCATGCCGTCTTCAGCCTCGTTATAGCCGGCTTGCCTCTCTCGAAGGTACAAGCTGGTTCATGTGCTGCGTCTCAGATCACGTTGTCCAAGATGAGACTGCTGCTGATCGAAGGTTAGATCCGGGAATTTAAGTGTTGGAGTGTCTGCGATGCAACGTCGCTGTGTCCTGGTCTACATCTCTGCAAAAGCAGTTGTGTGAACTAGCTACGAGAAGGGACATCCGACTCTGCCGTACAGCTCGAACGGTTGCTGCTATGTCGAAGTCTAACAGGAAATGCAGGTCGTACCTTGCCACCAAGAAGGCTCTAAAGTCTAGCCATTTGTTGTTGTCGCAGGATTACTCATGGCTAAGGCAAGAAGCATGAAGCTTGGCCATACCGTAATGCATGCTGCCTGTCTCATGAATTCCAGGCAACTTCCGCGGACTTCTGTAACATAAGTCCTGGAACCTCACGGTTGCTGTGCTGTCTTCCGGCGGTGAGCGAGTCAGCGGTCTTGAGGACTCGAAAGATGCTGTCTTACGCTCGATATTGATCAGTACTGCCAGGTGACGTTCGAAGCGGAGATGGCTTGGTCGTTGAAGGATCAAGAGAGAACCGGATCTAAGCCAGAGATCCCGGTACGGCTTCATGCGAAGAGATTCTTCAGGGCGTCTGCAGATGGTGGTGGACGAGTCATGCGGATTCGTGGAAAAGGCGGTCCTGGATACCTCGCTTCGAGGCGCATGGAACGAGCGTCTTATTTGATGTCGGAGCCTCACATCGTCGTGTACTTGTCAATCGCTTGGATCATGTTGTCGTAGCTTGAGTGGAGCATGAGACTCAGATTGTAAAAGCTGGCATCCAGCGATGGCGATCGTCTCGCTTTGAGAGGCTCTCCGAGGCCACAGGCGTATTGGGCTTGGAGTATGACGGTATCGGAAAGGCATTTGACGCTGTTCGTGTGAAGGAGATGAAGAGTGTGTGTGTAAAGCAGGAAGTTGGTTTCGCTTGTGCGCCACACAGCTGTGCCACAACGCCACGATTCCCTCTCTCACATGCTTGCTTGGCTGGCGGGGAGTTGCTGATCGCTCTTGTGAACAATCACAAGTCGAAATACATGCGGCGTAGGACATTTTGCTGAAAGTCGTAGCACCGGATCTGCCTACAAGAGCGTCCGCAATGTCTTCGTACCTGAGCAACCTGCTCACACACACCACTTCCAGATACAACTCTTTCAAGAGGACACTCCTCTCGAGCGAAGACGACGGTGATACTGAAGACGATACACATGTCTGCCGTGTGTTACGAGCATACTACAGCGAGAAAGGCCGGCCTTTTCCTCCTTGGCTTCCACCAGATCCCAACGACAAACGCGCAATTACACCACAGCCATATGCTCAGCAAGGCAACTACTTTGGAGGCACAGCAGGGAAGAGCCCGTACGGGCATGTACAGAACCAAGGCGGTCAGCGAGGCAGTCTGAGCGATCTATGGGACCCTCCTTCTGCACCCGCCAACAATGCTCCCATGCAACCCACAAGTCTGCGCAATGCTCGCCGTCCCATGAACCAACCTCCTGCAAACATGAGCAGCGGTAACCTCGCGCCTCCACAAGCTCGACCGTTACCTTCGCAAAGAGCTGGAAGCTACCAAACGCAAGGCATGCCACAACAGCAGATGGGCAGCAGGCCTGGCAGTAGAGTAGAGCCAAGCCCGCCATCGAGCAGCGCTGGCCTTACTGCCGGAAGTGCACAAGAGAGGCTGAAGGCAAGGCTATGGGGTGGAAAAGCTGGTGTCAGTCCACAACCGAGTCCTGCAACGAGCTCTGTTGGAGCGCCAAACCCGTACGATCAGCCTCAGATGGGCGCAAACGCTCCGTGGAATGGTGGCAGCGGGAATCCGTATGACAATGGTGGCAATGGAAGACGCTACGGCAGACAATGAGGCTGGCCTCGTAAAAAATATCACATATGCAAGCTCTAATGTCGGCAGGGAAGATCTGGGCGCTGGCTGTCCACATAGAGGAGTACGACACCGATGAGACCACGACTAGACCGATAGAAAGTATATGAACGGAAGCTTGACTTGATGTCGAGTCTGCTCTGGCACGAGGCTTTCATTAGCAGAGGCGTCTCATAGACGGTTCTTGCTTGGTATATCACGCAGAAAGCGAGCCTGGTGGGTCGTAAGCAGCCTGCCGAGGCGGTTACCGCTTTGGGACAGCTCGCTACAACAATTCGAAGGCATCTTTTGCAAACTTTCTACGCACAACATCCAGCGAAGGACGTACTATTCTAATGGATGGCAAATGCGGGATTCACAACTAGCACGTTCACGCTATACGTGTTTCGGCTCGTCGCAGTGTCGTTGACTTTGATGGCGAGACTTTTAAGCTTCCAGCGACAGAGAGGAGCTGAATTGCGTGCTCGACGATGCTGATGATCTGCACCCATCAACAGCAAAGCTCTAGAGTGTCTGCATGATAAAGTGGGCACAATGCCCTGCACAATGGAGATCTCGAAATCTTTCAATCACTACCGGCAGCGAGATTGGTGTCTTTCACAATGGCGAAAAGAGAGTATACAGATCCGGCTATCTACAATGCCCATCACGAACGATTCAACCGTGCAGGATTGCCTAGAGATCAAGCGGAATGGATTCAGCGTGCCAAAGAGGTCTCTGACGTTCTCGCCGAGGATGCCGCAAAGCGTGACATCGAAAACAAATCTCCAAGAGCTGAGGTGTCGCTGCTGAAATCTGCCGGTCTGCTGAAGGTCCTTGGACCCCAGAAGTATGGAGGCGGCGAGCAGGTGGGAATATATTCTGTCCAGTTTTCGAGTGTTACTGACCCGTCACCAGAGCTGGGAGACTGCTTACAAGGTCATTCGAGAAGTCGCCAAAGGAGATGGATCGCTTGGAATGCTGCTGGGATATCATTTGCTGTGGTCTACCACTGCCAACGTTGTAGGCACTGATGAACAACAAGACAGCGTGCAGGAAGTCATCATCAGGAACAATTTCTTCGTTGGCGGAGCGGTCAACCCACGCGATAACGACCTGAAGATCACTTCGGAAGGCGATGAGCTTGTCTTCAATGGGCTGAAGAACTTCAACACTGGCGGTGTGGTCAGTGACCTGACAGTTCTCGAAGGCGTCCTTGAGGGCACAGAAGACCACATCTTCACACTGGTCAAGACAGAACAGCCAGGGATTCAGTTCGCTCACAATTGGGACAACGTTGGCTTGCGTCTCACAGAGTCCGGCAGTGTCAAGATTGACAACATTCGTGTGCCGTGGACAGACGCCCTTGGCTGGGATCCAGAAAAGAAGAAGCCGATCCCTGAAATTCTCGGAGTTCCTTTCGCAAGCATGCTGCTGCCCACTATCCAGCTCGTTTTCAGCAACTTCTACCTTGGTATTGCTCAGGGTGCGCTTGCTGCCGCAACCCAGTACACCTTGAAAGGGACAAGAGCTTGGCCGTTCGGTGGCGATAACAAGGACAAAGCTGTGGATGAATGGTACATCCTCGAACGCTATGGCGAATTTCGAGCGCATCTTGCGGCCGCTGATGCGCTCGCCGATCGTGTCGGCGCGGAGGTTGCCAATCTTTACAAAGAGGCAGGCCAGTACGGTTCGGTCGTGGATCTGGAGACCACGAGCTTCAAGCAGCACATCAGTCCGAATTACCTTGCCAATGGTCATTCCAGCAGTGCCAGCACAGGACCAAATCCTCCTTACTCCATCTCAACCATAGGCAACTTTCAAATCCCCGAGCCCAACGGCTACACAAACGGCCACACCAATGGCACTTCCGCTAGTCGTGGTAGGGCTGGTATCACTGCCCAACGACGTGGTGAGCTTGCAGCAAACGTCGCCCACGTCAAGGTTGTGACCACGGATACTGGACTCGCAGTGACATCCGGCATCTTTGAGATGTTGGGAGCAAGAGCGACAGGGAAGAAGTATGGCTTTGATAGATACTGGCGTGATATCAGAACACATTCGCTGCATGACCCGGTTGCATACAAGAAGCGTGAGGTTGGACGCTTCCAAGTGCTTGGCGAGATTCCCGAGCCAACTTGGTATACATAACTCGGTTGCGGCGGCTGTGCGTTTTGTATCGTAGCAGAAAGGCTTGAACAGATGATTGCTGTGTCAGCTCTGTGGCAGCAATGAAAAGCTTCGTATTTGAGGATTCAATATATACAGTCTCCTTTCCATTGCTGCAAAGACCAGATCAGTCTTGGCGCGAGGCAGTCGGTGTCGATCAACCTTGCCCTGCGTCGCCCCTCTACTTCCACTTGCGAACTGACATCTGCAACTACCACTTCTACTCTCATAGCCTTCTGTAATATTCATAATCCAAGCGCTTTGCTTCTTGAACATACTTTGCGACGCCTCAACACTACGTGATCTGCTGCGTAAGCCTAAGTAGCAGTGAAAGGTCTCAACAAGCTCACGACGCTCTATCTTCCATACCGATCATTGCAACCTACTACTCAACCCTCTCAATCCAACTAATCAGCAACTACCGCAACCATGGGCTTCATGGAAATCTTCAAAGTACGCCAATGCCCTCTCCAAAACCTCTCCCACAACCCAACTAACTTTCTAGGCCCTCTTCCTCCCCGCCCTCATCGCAGCAGCCCTCTACCTTCTCCTCGCCTTTCTCATCGTCCCTCTAATCAAAAACCATCGAGAACGATACTCGCAATACCTTCCTCTCGACTCGATTCAGCGACAAACGAATGGTGTGAGAGATCGGCTGGGTCATTTTGTTATGAGGATGGTTATGCCTAGACGAAGGGACGTTGTGGATGCGGATGGGCAGAGAAGTCGGAGTGGGAGTGATGATTTTGCGGTCGAGGATGCGGAGAGGATGGTTGGATTTGATGTTGAGGGGCAAGGGCAGAGGGCTGGTGGGAGTGGGAGGTGATGAGAGGGAGGAGGTGGAGTGTTATGGGCGCGGGAATATGACGTGGTGACTGTGAAGAGTGAGAGATTGGGTGATGTATCATGGTGTATGCGTTGGTAAGGCTCAGGTGAAAGTCGAGATGTATAAAGAGCAGCATTACGACGCGATCGCATGAGCGCTGGGAGTCTGCTGCACTTTCGCTGCGCGAGTGCGGAAGCCTGAAGGATGAGCAGAGGGAGAGCCTCACACAAAGCATTATGGTACCAAGACGCGTAAGAAAACACTCAGACGCGTGAAAGTCGCGATTTGAAAGCAGAGGAAGGCACAGCTCTGCGCCTGCCATTTATGGGAACTTGAGCACTCCCAACAGTCTGCCCAACACTGCTCCATCTTACACCACCGCTTTCCTTTACACTCTGGCGGCCAGACATGTTCGACTCCACAGGAATCATAGAGATCTTTGTCTCACGAATCGACTCTCGCGAAAGAAATCCAAGATATCTCCCGCCATCACCTATTCCCGATGGAAATGGCGGCACCTACTTGCCTGCAGTACCAACTCAAGAACGCTTCGCCATCAGCGTTTTTCTCACTGAGAAGTTCGATTGCATGGGCAACGACACTGTGAAGGTCACTTTCTCACTCAGTGGCGCCACCGCGTGCACGGTGAGATACTTCCATGATTGGCAGTGTTCGTGTGCTGCTTCAGACAGCTCCGAGGACGGAGAGCTGCCAGTTAAAGCAATTGCTTCACCAAAGCATGGTTGCTACGAGCGATTGGAGCGCATTGCCCATCAAGATGCTCTACTTGGTCCAGTCAATGGTGATGGCTGGCCTCTCGAGGGCGGAGAAGTGGATGAAGGCTGCATCATCATCACGCTGCAGCGAGGCACAATTCAGCCATGCGCGCCGGCGCCAACCAGCAAGTACCGCTTCGTACCCGCCACAGGCTCAGCAGGCGCTTCTACTACTATCACTTTCGATTATCGCTCACGATGTAAGCCACGCGGAATCAGACTCAACGATAGACCGACCACTGACTCTCGAACAGACAAAGGCTTAGTGGAGCTACTATCAACCACGACCTTCTCTAGCTGCAACGCTCCGAGCTTGCAGATGACACGAGCACCGAATGGACTCTCGGTACTTGGCAAGCACGCGCTAGAGGTAAGTCAGGTCATTGCTGAGGGCTGTTCTCGAGCTTACGCGTGTTGCAGGAGCGTTCGCAAGAGACCAACTCCGAAGACTCGAAAAGCAAGAAAGCAAAGCTTGCCAGTGGCAACGACGGTCTTGGGTCTTCATCCATGCTAGCACAAGAATATCATCATCCACTTTCGCCATTCTGGTCTGAGGAGTCGACTTGATCGAGGGAAAATCTTGAAAGTGGTCAATTTCAAGGGACATGTATTTCGCTGAATTGAGGGTGTACAAATAACGAATTACTGGTGGCGGGCGATCACACGTGTCGCCTTCATCTGCTAGCTATCAATTTGCCATTGCAGCCATCATTCAACATCTATGTAGCTAGCCAACAATCAAGATATTGATATCGCTATCTTCACCTGTTCACAGTTTCAACCAAGCACCCACCCCATCCCAACTCTCCGCAAGTATCCCATCAAAACTTCCCTTCTCAATACTATCCTCAACAATATAACTCCCCGTACTCTTCTTCACCCACTTCGGAGCACTAAACCACTCACTCTCAACCTTGACTCCTTCCACCTCAACCCCACCTTCCACATACTCCCAACCCTTCAGCGCAACAGGCTCATACTTCCCCTTGCCAACTTTCTCACTCGCACTCTCCGCCAATCCCGCCCCACCATTCTTAATCCTGTACCGTACAGAAGGATGAATAAACTCACAAGTATTCTTCAAAAACTCTTTCAAAGGTTCTCCAGTTTTTGGGTCAGTGAGGTGGTATTCACCTGGTGTACGGATTTGACGACCGAGGATTGTGTTCAAGAGTCCGGTATCTGAGCGTTGGATCAGACCTTTGCCATAACCTATTGCGCTCGAGGGAACGTTTTTCGAGATGTAGAAATCTGAGTTTAGTTGACGTTGACGGGGGAGGTAGGTGGGATCGAAAGTTAGGAATTGTGAAAGTTGGGTCATCATCCATGCTAATGTGATATCGGAGATTGATGTGTCTTGGTAGCCGCCTCCGATTGAGGTGTGGACGCCTGCGAACCAGCATTGGCGGAGTTGTTTGAGGATGTGGGTGTTGTTGGCACCACGAGGTGATTCCCAGACTGTGGGGACGAAGGCGTCGCGTTGTTCGTCTAGGGCTAGGGCTTGGTAGGCGTTTTCGACGTTGGGTGCTACTTGGGTGTTTATGAATGAGTATTCGGCTTTGCTGGATTTGTAGAGGGAGAAACCGAAGGGTTTTACGTCTGGGACACCGAGGGAACCGACTGTGTCAAATACTGCTACGGCTTTAATTGGGATCTTGGGGCGAGTGAGGCCTGCTTTGGCGAGCTTTTGGACGTAGGCTTCACCGAAGGCTGGGCGGTTGGCGATGGGCCAGGCGGTTGTACCGTAGCCGGGTTTGTAGTTTGGAGTGTATTGGTTCTCCCAGTCCATGAAGATTGGGTAGAAAGATTCCATGCCGAGCTTTGTCAGGAGTCCAACTGAGGAGATCAGACCAGCGACAGAGCGTGCTGTGAAGGCTCCTAAGGAATAGAGTCAGTTTCAGGTATTCATTCAGATATGGAGATCAACTTACCTCTCGAGAATCCGACCAAAAAAATCTCATCTCCATCTTCGTAGTTATTGGCCAGGAAACCGTACGCCTGTCTTATCGCTTCGTCGATGCCCTGTCCGAGATACCCACCAATAATGAAGTTATAAGTATTGCCTTCGCTCCCAAGACCACCTTGGTAATAACAAATCTGTGGAGTGCCATCTGATGAGCGAGACTTCAGGGCTCGACATATTCGAGTGACATTTGAGGGAGCTGCCAAGGTGCCAGAGTCCTGCGGCCCGGAAATCGATGGAGAGTAGCCGTTGTCAGAGTTCACCCAGGTGCCATCGACGGCCAGGATTAGGCGTTTACCTGGCATTTTATGTTGGTAGACCTTTGTGATGAGTGAAGCCGATGAAAGTAGACAATCAAAGATATATTCAAGAGAAGCTGTGGAGTCAGCACCCGATTAGGAAACGAAAAATAGGTAGGAAGTCCGGGAGCACAATAATGGCCTTCATATCTGCTGCTCTGAATCTTGCGAGCTGATCTTGAACACGCCTTCCAAGGCTCGTATGAGCACTTGTCGTTGACAATGGCTGCGTGGCTGCCATGTGTCTAGCTCCCGGCCATTGACAGGGCCCGGGACGTGCGTGGGAAAGGCGCCACCCATGCCGGTGAGGGCGAGTGGCTTCTGCCCGGCTCAGCTGATGTCCGGATACGGAGCTAAAGCATCTGAAGCTGGAAACGTTCGATCGGCCTACGAATCTTGCTGGGCTAGGAGCGCGATGGCCATCATTGAATGGTGAGATTTTGAGATGAATCAAGAGAGGAAATCTCTGGATGAAGAGGAGGGAGGTGGAAGCCGAGGAAACTGAGCCAAGTCCGTCTTGGCGCTCCAGGACATCGTTGTTCTTCCGCATCGTTGCAATCACCGGTTTCCTATCAAGAACACAAGAGCATTGAGCCGCGAAGCATCTCCCAGTCCAGTATGAACCAACTTCAAGAGCTACACGCTTGTACCGAAGCTCTCGCTACAAGTTGCAGGAAAAAATAATGAGCAATGGAAGTCCAGCGCCAAACGCATATGTTCCATTGGAGTGAACGTTCGCTGGGCTTCAAGACCAAGATGAGAGCTTAACAAGCATCTAAGCGCTTTATACAAGAGTCTTCCTGTTCTCCGATGCGATCGTCTTGTCTTCACATGGTGCATGTACGGACCTGGAGATGCACAGCCAACACCTGGTGCAGGTGCGAAATGCTTGCGAAGCTCGAGACCTTGCGCGAGTACGTCAGCTCTTTGCCCAATACTCTCTGGACGCAGACGATGCCACAGAGGCCTTGCGAGATGCGCCAGTAAAGCGCTCGCTATACCGATTTCTTCTGGAAAGCGGCGCGAATGCCAATGCCATACACATTCGTCAAGTCGCATGGTCTGGAGATGCTGGCGAAATCTTGAAGATGCTCCGAGAATACCAATACGACTTCAAGGCAGAGAGCCACCGCATTCTGCAGTCAGTCTTAGTGAATCTCCGTAGGTCAGACAGGGGCTTACTTTACCTAGGGACTTTGCAGACGATCCACCAACCCTGAAATTCCTGCTTGACCAAGGCGCTGACATAAGTCGCACTGATACGCAAAGGTTCTATGACGGCTTTCACTTGCCCATTGGAGCAGCGGATCACTCGTTACACGTACTGGACAATGTCGCAGCCAACGGCGACACCACGTTGTTTGACTATCTGGTAAACAGAGGCGCAGATCCCTCCCACAGTTTGGCTTTGCACTCTGCGTCCAGATGTCCGGATGCAAGTAAAACCAAAGCCATGTTGAATCATCTTCTCGATAAACATGGAATGGATATTAATGCCGATACGGCTGCTCTGCGCAATATCCCCTTCGATGCACCCGACTCTGGGACCCCACTGTGCAGTGCTGTTTACAACAGGAACCTCGCCGCGGTGGAGGAACTGCTGAGAAGAGGAGCAAGACTAGGTCCCAGCGACAAGTCGTATGCAGACCCAGTCATAACAGCTATTGGGTTAGAGCCGTATCAGACTTTTCTTCCTGCTCTCGAGCCTCTTTTACGCGCGGGCGCTGACACAGGCGAGGCTCTAAGATACGCAGTGCAGAGCAACAATCTCGAGGCCGCAGAGATATGCCTAAGGTTTGGCACGGATCCTGCTCCTGTGTTGGATCGGGGAAAGGACGAGCAGAATAGCGCAGCGGCAGCTGAGGATGTAATCGAGGATCGAAGCGCGCAGCATGAAAGTGATCCGATGATTCGGCTGTTGAAGAGCTACCTGAATGGCGACCACGACTAGAAGCGCGGAGCATAGTCTGCGAGAGCAATAAGCATGGTGAAAGTACTTTGAAGACTTACAAGCGGCTGAACGTCCCATGTGCAGATTTAGTGCAGGCGCATGGTGAAACATCGCTAGCGCTAAAGCATGTGATAGACGCCGACATGGGCGCCCAAGCCATGCGGCACGTATTGAAAAGAGCTACCGATCGCTCTCTGAGCGTGCAGCGCACCACATTGACTTGAACGAATTCTCTGTGTAACCATGAATGCACTCGACTTGTTAGCACGGATGTAAGTCGCACCCAAGACGTATCTTACCTTGGCATTTTGACTGACCCTGTGTGTAAAGAACGTTGGTCATCCTCAGTGCAGCATCCTTTCTGCCACAGATCAAGCACATTAAAGCCATTGGAGACTGTGCGGGGATCTCGATATTGCATATCCTGTTCAATCTCATAGTTACGACATACCAATCCGTCCTGTTCCTGCATGTCGTTGCAATACACTGGCAGGGTCGGTTTCTGGTGCACCAACCTCCGGATCTGCGAGACTGGGTGAATCTTGCTCAATTTGTTGTCGGCTTCCTTGGACAGCTTGTATTGTAAGGTCTTTTACATCCCTTGTTGTGACCATAAGCTGACGGCGGAGCCATAATGCAGGCTTTACCTGATCTCAGTCTTACCACCTCATCGGCCGGCCCAGACACGACTGGCCATCATCGCGTTCTTTTCCTTCCTCGCAGTCAGCCTGATCCCTGCTCTTGGAGAGATCTTCGTTGCAGAAGACGATCGAGCAATCTATGGTGCTTTGCTGACAGCAGTCTGGCTCTTCATTCTCGGTCCAATGATGCAACTTCTTGGTATCGCTGCCTTCTGCGTCCAGGCTCGTGAGACGATGTCGCGTGGTGAGCCGGGCGCTCTCAGCATCAGCGGACTTTTGATTCAGTCAGTGGTGTTTTTCGTGGTTGGCGTTTCTTTCTTGCTCAGACTGAAGATGCCGTCGGAGACCTGGCAGGGGCCATATATGGCCGGAATGCGGGACTGGTATTGGAGGGTCGGCTGGGCGACCATCAATCAGATATAATCTTCGCGCTCTCGCAGGGCGCTCTAGCATTGATCGCTTGGCGTCACAGGCAGCTCGATGGCGGAGAGCACCAGGCTCTATTGACGACGTGAGGAGCACATCAGCAGTGAAAACTTATGCCCTTGTGCCGGGTTACAGTACATCTGCTGGGCATCATCCATTGCGACCAATCTGTCCATCAAGACAAGATGAAGTCGCCATTCTGGGCACCGTACTCGGCTTCAACGTATGGGATACATTATGTCAATAGATAGCTTGACGACAATAGATAGTGCCGTCTATGTGTATCGAGACGTCCGCGCCTCGCCTGCAAATGTCTTGCGTCTAGCCAGCGTGCCAAATTAAGCAGTTTTGACACCTGCAGCCAGGTTCGCTCTTTCGATTTGTTTGCGTTCCTTGAAGGACATCAAAGGCCGATAATGATTATCATCAGTCCTATGTTATGCAAAACTCCAGAGCTAGAGAACCCTTCGCAGAGCTCATGACGCACATATATGCTCGGCACTGTCCTAGTATCACACCCTTCTGAAAGAATCACACGCCATCTTCTCTCTCAAAATATCACAGCGAAAGCTAGCAGCAAAGTGCTCATGATACTATTGCACAGCCTCACCGAATGGAGAAGCCTGAGCTTGGCTACCACTACCGCTCTATTGACTTGGACAGCGACGATTGGTCCTGAAGCCCGGGCACGTCGACCAAGAGATTGCCTGCTCGCTGCGACATGCCTCGCTAATCTCTGGAAAAGACCTCAACTACGAGACTGTGTCCTACTGCTGGGGTGATCCGACTCCCAAAGTCAACATCTCCATCGACGGATCGTCCCTGAAAGTACCTTCGAGTACCTCTGAAGTCCTCCAGCGCTTTCGTCACGAAGATGAAGAACGACTCATCTGGGTCGACTCCGTATGCATCAACCAGGCGGACAGTCGTGAGCGAAGTCATCAGGTCAAGCTGATGAAACAGATATACACCAGTGCTACTCGTAATCTGATCTGGCTCGGCCATGATGATGGCACAAGTGCCGTCGCGCTCAGAACTTTACAGGAGTTTCTCGAGGAGATTCGATCAGACACTGACGACTTCAAAACATTTCCAGGCCCTGTTACCAATGAGAGGCTACACGGAAAAAGTTGTACGAAAGTCGACTTTGATTCAGATACACTCGTAAGATTTTGCTCTAGGCCCTGGTTTAGTCGTCTTTGGGTGATCCAAGAAGCTACTCTAGCGAGGACCAACGTGTGTCATGTTGGTCAATACACCTTTGATCTTCTCGATCTGCTGAGAGTCGCAGTCTGGATCTGGAATAAGAGAGCACATATACCGCTCTGGTTTGAAGCACGCCGGAATTTTGAATGTGTACGAAATGCATTTGCAAGAACATTATTCATGGCAAGCCTCATTGATCAGGAGTTTGGCTGGTTCAGCTTCGCTCGCAAGCGTGGCTGGTGGGAGCAGACGGTGCTGGTGAGGATGCCCCCTTGTCCGCGCTTCTGGGACATTTGCGACCTTTCGCCGCCTCTGAACCTGTTGACCATATCTTTGGGCTACTGGGACTTTATGAGCGCTTCTCGGGACATATCGGTGCACCCTATGCTTTGATACCCGACTATAACAAGACAGCTGCTGAAGTATTCAGTAATGCAGCTAGGTATGCCCTAGCGGAGACCAGGTCTCTCACGTTATATCAGCATCACCACCGCCGGATAGATGATTCGAATAGATTGTCATTGCCGTCTTGGGTCCCATGCTGGCACCACGGTTTTGAAGCTGGTCTAGACCCAACACCATTTATTCGAGGTTTCTCGTCGAGTAAGGACTGGCTTGCGGGTTGCTTCGATCATCCACCCGAGGAGCCTCTGAAGATCATGCTAGGGGGCATATTTGTCGACTGCAAAGCAGGCGCTCGGATCTACAGTGTCTCAGAGCCTATGTTAGATCCGACGCCTAGTCTCGAGTTCTTGCAATCAGTCCAAGCAATGGCCACATCTCACCACGGCGAGCTTCATCTCTTCGATCACAATAAAGATCTTAAAGTCCATCTTACTCACGTGTGTACTGCAGGCGAGAATGCAGAACGAAATCAGCTCTCAAGCGAGGAGTACCACGGGTACGAAGATTTCATCCAGTACCATGAGACCCATGGCAAGTCTCCGCCGTATTGGCAAGACATTACTTTGGGAAACCATGAGGCTCAAGAGGGAGAGCTGGAGTGGCGTGCAGCTCGTTTCTTAGAAGCCTGTTTCATAGCATGTTCTCTACGTCGGTTCTTCATCACAACGGCCGGGCGCCTTGGGCTTGGGCCTGACACCGTGGAGGCGGGTGATTATGTGACTGTGCTCTATGGTGGAGAATGGCCATTCATTCTTCGATTTTGCGATGGTGACGACGAATGGGAAATGATCGGCACGAGTTATAGTCCGACTGTCATGAATGGCAGCGCTGTTTCAGAGCATGAAGAGAGAGGTGATGCAGACATCATTTTTACGATTCGCTGACGATCAGAGAAGGGACAGCAACATAGTCCCCTTTCCCATGGCAGATCTGCTTCAATTTTGAGATGAGGAATGCAATTACAAAAGCTCGACATCGTGGTCGGCCGGCATATCTTTGCTCTGTTCGAGGGTAGCCTGGCTGGTGCCGTCGTCCAACCCACTGGCTCCTGAGTCGGAGTCTGCATCCTCTGTCTCAACCTGCTCCTCGAAGGGCACCGAATGATCTGTGCCAGCCAATATAATATCCTCCTCCAAGCGCTCTCCAGCCAACTTCTGGTACTCCGAGTCCTCTGCAAGCATCTCTGCGACAGCAGACTTCTCCAGGCGGTCAAGCTCAGCCCTCCTATTCGCAAAATCCTTCTGCGTTGCTACAATCTTGGCTCCTAAGGAGTCCTTATTCCGCTCAATTTCCGCAAGAACGAATTGGGTCCTGCGTCGGAGCTGAGCTATACGACCTGTGGCTGCCTCGTCCTTCAAGAGTTTCGTCAAGACTTCAGCATCCTGTAAGAGTTGTTCAACCAACTTGGCAGAGATAGGCTGACGATGTACTGCAGTGTGACGTATCTTGGTGATGGAGCGCAGAAATTCGATGTATGACTTCCCGATGCTGCTGATTTCAGCCTCTGTAAAAAGGACCTGGCGAGACCTCAAGACTCCTGTCCAGACATTGAGTTCTACAGCTTCCGGGCAACTCCAGCCCTTCGTCTTGAGTACGTCCTCTAGCCTTTGTGAAGCGAAGCGGAAACACACTTCTTCTAAAATCCGTTGCACCTCGATAAGAAGCTTGTGCTGAGTTTTAAGAGGAAAATATACTGGCCATAGTGATGAAGTGCTCGCAACGCTATCCATAGTTTCTATATAACGTGTCAGTAAAGTCTAAAGATCCAGCAGATGACCATATTACATACCACATGGCTGTATGACCTGAACTACACCGAGTCCGTCCCTACCGAACTGTTCCTTGTCATCATCACCATCATGCTCCAGGAATTCATTCAAAGTCTGGATCTCGTTGCGTGCCGCCTCGGCTTCCGAAGCCTCACGTTCTGCACTCTGTGCAGGAGAAACTTCAAACAAGTCTGGAAACCGCAACTTGGCTTGGAGCGTCGAGCTGTATACACCCTCTTTGAGCAGAACTTTAACGACATTGCTCACGCTATCGATACTGTACGCTTGTAACAAAGCTGTGAGCTCTGGAGTCCTCGTGCACTTCTGGAGGCGTTTCACAATGTTGGAGGTCTTTGCCGCAGGCGGACTGCTGAGGAATTCATGGCGAAGTGCCATGTAGACTCTCTGCTCATCGGGACGATTTTTGGGCATTGTACTGCTTAACTCATTCACTGTGAGTTCAGACAAGTTGGAGGAGGAGTGAGTGCTGAGGTTGACGCATGCCACATCACCAACGCTTCGATAAGATCCTTGATCCATGCTACCAAAGAGCGGGCAGATTGGATTGGTGACTTGAGCAGGAAAATGTCCAGCAATCATATCTGACAATTCTATGGGTATTAAGCTTGTTCCACCGAAACGCGATGCACTAGACTCCACTCTATCTCTATGCCTTAATCTCCTTCCACTCCGGTACCCACTGCTTGACAGCCTTCATGAACTTGAAGAATCCGACATTGTACTCCGTATGACCATACTTTTTATCGACGACTTTCTGTGGAAACGCAATACCGGCACCATAAAGTCCAGGCAGCGGCCTTAGATCACCGATAGTGCCATCGTCGCTCTCCACAACATAGTCGAAGGTTCCCTTGTCATGGTCGAACCGTGGCTCAATCTTCTTTCCAGTATCAGCCTCTGTCAATGATGGGAGTGGATTGCGAGAATATCCGATAGCCTGGATGACGTATTGACAGTCGTTGAGGTGCGATCGATAGACTGATTCTTCGTCGCCTTTCTTGTAGTTGATAGGGGTGATGACTTTTCCGACAGGGCTGTTGGGAAGATTCTCTGGTTCGAGATTTTCGCGAGCCCAGACCGCTGCTTCACCCTTGAGACCAGTGTTGTCGCGCGCGATGAAGCCGTCTTCGTATTCTGCGTATCGTAGCGGATGTCGGGTGAACCACTTTACTTTGAGATCGGGTCGTGTAGATAGTGCAAGGTTGGAGAGGTTCATGAGGACCAGGACTGCAGAATGTGAGGCACCGATGACAGCAACGGTTGTCTCGCCTTGCGACGACAAGAGGGCAGATAATCTCGTTGGCGACAATGCAACGTCCAGGTCAATGTGCTGGAGATGTTCGGGCTCGTATGGTAGTTTTGGATCCATTGGGGCAGACCCAGTGCAGAGTATCAGACGCTTAGCTTGAACACTACTGATATCTTGCGGCGTAGGATTCGAGCTATCGATATTGACAGTCCAGTGGTTCGATTGGTCGTCGAACGTTGCTTCCCGTACGCGTCCCTTCTGCGTGATGACGCCAGGCGTTCTTTTCAAGCCATGCGTGAGCATCAAGCACATGTCTGCGGCATGTCTAAGATGACAGCCTTTCTCCTGGTCTAGTTGCCGCATATCTTGGAGCTTGTCGTGTTTGCCGTCTACTGCAGCGCCATCTGAAGGGCTCGGCTCCTCCCATCGATCTCTCGAAGGAAGTCCGGAAGCAATCTTTCTGAAAGGTGCGACAGCAGTAGCGAAATCAATGAAGAGCTTGACTTTGGTGTTTGATGGCACTTCTCGGTAATAGCCATTAACTCTACCGCCGTTGAAGTGGTCATCCACCCACAATATCTTGTCGATTCGGTTCTCCAGCAAGTTACCCACAGCTGTGATGCCCGCCGGTCCTGCTCCGACCACTACAGCCTCATACGTGTCGTAAGGCCCAGACAACTTCGAATCTCTCCTCACCTGTTCAGGTCTGCTGTGCGTTGCCATGGTTCTCGTGCTTGTCAATCCTGGAGAATAATGGGAAGAACGAGCAGCAGCGACTCTCGCGGAGGTTGAGGTAGATAGCGGTCTAGCACAATAGCGAGGAACCGGTTTCACTGCAGCAGGAGCAGTCGTAGATAGAGCTCTCTTGCCCGCAGCTTGAACCACGCATGCCCTTACGCACGTCAAACCCAGATCGGCATCACGCCGGGACACGTTCCTCCCTCCATGGCTGGCCAACCTTAGTGGTCCGGCAAGAGCGTTCCTGGCCAGAGTACTGGACGCCATGTATCAGGCTTGACTACTCTCCTACAACCCCAAATACCACTCTCCAACCACTGCCTCTCCTGGTCAGTCGAAGCTGATAGCAAAACGAGTGGGGCCAGTCAAGAGCTCAGGTGCAGGAATAATTCGTGGACGTCTTCTCAATGAGACTAGGGTGTGCCTCAAAGTTCTCTTGCGGTTGCAGATAGTAGGTGAATGCTCCGGGTCCTCGCTTCCGACAGGGATGTGCTTCAAGCTCTCTTGCAGGTTTTCCGACAGGCCGCAATGCAAGAGGATCGCAAATGAAAAGAACGCGTTGCCCGGTGGATCGTGCAGTTGCGCGATAACCAACGACCGAGATGAACGTGGCCGGTAGTGTAGATTGCCGTTGGCGATGTCCCCGATGTGAAGGATGTCCAAGAGATGGCCTTTGGCTGTTCTTTGTGGTGGCGAGCTTTGCGAAGTCCGAGACTTTGTTCAGACGAAGTCCAAAAGCGAGATCGGCGGCTTTCGAAAATGCCAAGAAGATTTCTCTCTTGACGACAACGAGTGGAAATGGCGATTCATGGTGGAAGGAGAGGACAATGACTTTGTCTCTGTAAGCAAATGGAAAATTTGACAGGAGCACAGGCGTAGAAGTTGTATGACAGTCATAGAGCGGTAGCCTATGTATGGCGCAATCGATGAGAGGTTTGGCATCATCGCTACCGAGAACGGATGTCATGAGTTTCTCCTCGCTCAGCACACTTCACTTCACCTGGAAATGCTTGAGCATGTGAAAAGGTAACTGCCTTGTCGCCACTCTCTTTTCTGTGAGCCATGAAGCCTTAAAGACCTTCGCACCAATCCGACATCTAGTCACAAGCTGCACTTATATGAGTGCCTAGCAATTAGTACGTATTGCATACAAACCAGATCTCACTGTATGGCATATCCTATCCACTCCACGACTACCTCTGGGCAAATCCTCCGCAGCCGAGCATTTCTGGAATGAATAGTCCATTTGGCCTAGAGCAATCCTCCCATTCCTTCCTCGTAGCCGTCATTTTT
Source organism: Pseudocercospora fuligena (assembly GCA_014298035.1). Lineage (NCBI taxonomy): Eukaryota > Fungi > Ascomycota > Dothideomycetes > Mycosphaerellales > Mycosphaerellaceae > Pseudocercospora > Pseudocercospora fuligena. Next base: position 288,632 of record JABCIY010000022.1, read on the forward strand.
GGCCGAAAAGTCTGAGTACTCGAGTTCGTCCCTCTTGATGCCAGCCCAGATGCTCTCTGCCTTGTTACTCGGATGCCCACGCTCGTCGTACGGTGGAATACGGATGAGCATTGCGGCACGAGAGTACTGGACGTTCAGGTTGCCAAGGTCATTGCCATACTGAAGAGGTAGTCAGCAGAGGCCGCTTCTTGCCAAGATGGAGCATGACATACCACAATGTGTGCCAGCTGAACTTCTCTGAGCTTTCAATTTGAGGGATTGACCCATGTGTACTTGCCTTGCGGCATGATCCGACCCCAGCCAGTATCCTCCTCGCCACCGAGGTTGCCACTGTTGTTCTGACCATGATTGAATCCGTGGAAGCGCTTGCTGTATAGATCGGCTATATCGTAGTCGCCGTATTCAGAATCGCTGTCATCAATTGCGCCATAGCCGCCTTTGAGAATGACTGGGACGACTTGGCAGTGAAGACCGAGTGCGAGAGCTGTCTCGTATAGAGACATGTCGGAGCCTTTAAGAGACTCTGGCAAGAAGTTGACATGCATATTCGTATGGGCGTAGCTGTGTGACAGCCAGATGGCGAGAACACGACCTGCAGAATCTGTCAGCAAAGATACACCGCCATGATGAGCAGTTCACGGACCTGTCTTGAGGAAGTTCGGGTTGTCCAAAGCAAGTTGCAGAGTGTTGTAGAGCGGCAGCTTGGTAGCGTCAAGAACTTCAGTAGCACCTGCCAGATGTCCAGCTCCACCTATGATTATGTCAGGAAATGTCTCGTCAGAAGTTGGGGTGTCGATGGCTTACGTGTGACATAGAGATTGTACGTTAGAGTCACACGGTGGCCCTCGGAGACTTCGAGGACCTCATGCTCGCAGTCGCTGTAGAATGCAGCCCAGTCTACGGTTGACTGGCTTTTGCGCTCTGCAGCAGATGTTGCCCAGTCGAAGACGACTTCTTTGCCTGCGTGACGCACAACGAGCTGACCTCCTTCGTGATAGATCGGAAGTGAGACGACAAGACTGCCGAGCTGTGTCTCACTGCGAGGAGTATCGACATGGGCCTTGAATTTGCCACTGGGTGCACTGTAGACATTAAGCTTGTAGAGCTCGGCCTTGATGCTTCGTGCGTGCGTCGACTGCTTCGTTTGAGGAACGAGAAGCTGCTCAACGGTGGCAACAACGCCCGACTGATCATGTCAGTGGAGATCAACCTCGAAGCTCACGCCGAACCGCTTACCTGGTATGGGCAGAAGGAAGTCAGAAAGTCGCCGACATCCAATTTCCCAGCCTTGCGATAGCTCTCGTCGATCACTTCCTCGCCAGCACGTGCAAAGGACGCAGGTGTGCAGGCAGACAGAAAGTCTGAGAAGGCTTGTGAGGGCTGTGAGGTATCGGCGGGAAGATTGAGGATCTTGCCACTGTTCTGAGCTCCGAGGCGGATTTGTAGAGGATCGACAACGTGACTGGACGAGGCTGTATCGTATGTTGGATTCTTGATGGCGACGGAACCTCCGTGAGCGAAAGTGCCAGAGCGAGCATGTGCAGCGATTGAAGCTTTGAGCTCGTCGAGCACAGCCTTGTGTTCTTGCTCTTCTTCCTTCTCGCTGACGGAATTCTCGCGATCATCTGTCTCCAGCTCTACGTTTGCCGGCCGCTCGGTCACGATGGACTCAGAAGCAGGCTTCTGTGCTGCTGATGACGCTTCTTCCATTGTCAACTCGCCCTGCCTTGTCTACGGCTAGGATTGTGAATCGATGTCAAAGGTGCGATTGATGTGAATAGTCAAAGTTGTCTTTGCAGGAGAGGTAAGGGGATTTTGGAGAATCAGAGTACCCGGAGATCAGGACGATTCTCTGCCTCCGTTTGCAGTGACGTGGTCACCTTGCCATCCATCGCGGATACCTGCTCCTATCCGTCTCGGCGAAGCAGTCTTCTGCCCAATGCGAGCATGGCAGCAATTCCAGTGCAGAACGACGTCGCCGGCTCGTGACATCGCAAGAACAGGTGGATAAGAAGCAGTCCCTCGCCAGCATTCAGCATAGCATATCAAATAGATTTCTTATGGCTAGGCCGGCTGCTACGTGATTCTTTTGCAGCCAACTCGTACTGGACCTAAGCCATGGTTCATACATGCCTTCATCGCGTGGAAACACGAACGGCCTTTCATGGTCAACCCTTCACTCGTGCTCTTTCCACTTGTATGTTTCTGCGAACATAGATAGCAGTACTGTCTCTTGGAGAGATTGACCTTTCATGGCCATATTGCATATCAGTATCTAGTTCATTTCGAACGTGGCCCCGTGTGGTCTGACCCAGCTGACGCCCGACACTTTGAGCCGCTGGTGTGAGCAGTGGAGCCATGCGGGCTTGATATATTTGCCTGATGTTTGCATGTGATAGTCGTGGAGCCGATTGCAAGCACCGATGGTGTGTCTCCATCTTTGAGAATGGCTCTGATTGGCAGGGTATGGCCGAAGCACAGCGTTTCCTGCGCCAAGCGGCACTTCCCCGCATCTACCAGCAGGTGCGCAGGAGGAGCTCTGGAGATTCGACTTTGGACTGGACAAGGCAAGGCAAGACAGGCTGCAGAGACTGAGGTACAACGAGAGCTTCCTTCCGGCTGATATCGGCATTAACTACCTGGACCTACACCTTCGACCTGCGAATCGAACATCCGCAATTGTGCATGAGCTAAGCTGTGATCATTCCGTCGACATCATTCGCAGCATAGCAAACACACCTCCTATTGCTACAATACACCCACGCGAGTAGCATATCCACCACATCTAGAGCTTCGGCCATCAGCAAGCATCATGGCAACCCCACGCATGCTGCTGAGAGCTTCGAGAGCCACCAAGACATCATTATCGACTCCAGCAATCGCGCGTCCCTTCTCACGCGTGGCAGCACAATCATCCGACCACAAAGCTCCAGCGCTATCAGACATTGAGCCAGAGCAAGGCCATGTCTTCGACGCCAAGCAGAAGGAGTTCCGAGAGAACCTCGCAGAGAACTACCGCAAGAAAAAGGAAGCAGAACGTCAGTCAGAAGCCGCCCGTCTTGCCGCTAAGTCCTCTTCTACTTCTTCTTCAATTGACAATGGCAGCGAGGGAGGCCTAGGCTCACTTAGTACCGCTACAGGGGAAGCCGCGAAGCGCAAAGAAGAATCCGAGAACAAGAAGAAGGTTGGCTCTGGCCGACTAAGCAGTCTCATCTATGGCACCGAAGAAGGCCGCGAGATGGATCGCGAGATCGAGCGCTCCTTCTCACAGGTCTTGGCCAGAGGCAAATACGTCCACAGCATCGTCTTCCACGAGGTGAAGCCCGACAAGGTGGAGGAGTATGTCAAGCTCGTGGGCGGCTGGTATCCGAAGGTCGCCAAAGACCCGGAGAATCACGTAAACCTCGTTGGTAGCTGGCGGACGGAAGTCGGCGACTGCGACACGTTCGGTGCGTGAGGATGCAGATACCCAGTAGTGTACCAAGCTGACCGTGAAATAGTGCACATCTGGGAATACCAACGCTACGCCGGATACCACGCTTCCCTGCATCGCATTCAGAGCCAACCCGAGTTTGCCGCTTTCGACGCCAAGCTTAAGTCCTTGATCACGTCTAAGAAGACGTCACTCATGCAAGAGTTCCGCTTCTGGCCAACTTCGCCGCCACGACAATTGGGTGGTGTCTTTGAGCTTCGAACCTACACCCTGCACCCAGGTAATCTCCTGGAATGGGAGACACACTGGCAGAAGGGTCTGGCTGCGAGGAGAGAAGTCATGGAGGGTGTGGGAGGTATGTGAACTGAGGTTGCAAGCTGATCTGCGTGTACTGACATTTTCACAGCATGGTTCGTTCAGATAGGAGCTCTCAACGAAGTCCACCACTTGTGGCAATTCGCCGACCTTGAGGAGCGCCGCGCCCGCCGAGAGCAGAGCTGGAGCGTCCCAGGATGGGGCGAGACGGTCCACAAGACTGTGCCACTCATTCAAACCATGAAGAGCCGCATCATGGTACCAATGCCATGGAGTCCGATCGCGTAAGCGACGCATTGTACAATCAATTCGCGTTGACAACTTTCACCCTAGACGAAGATGGGGCATGCATGAGCTGGAGTTATGAGGAGTATGAAAAAGAGCAAGCGATAAGCATTCACTGAGCATAGCATACCGTCAGTTTGTATTGCCAGGGCGGCGACGTCTGGCGCACGTTTCATAGGAGGACATCGCGCGTGCCGAATCAAGGCAGGCATGTTCGCAGGCAGAATGGATAGTGAAAGAATGAAAAGTAGTAACCCTACAGCACTTCTGAATGGTGTCGAAATGGTGCATGGGCGATCAGCACTCATTGGACGCTGATGCGAGGTGCGGCAGCGAAGAGCAAAATTGCTGGGTCCGTGAGGAAGGTGCACGACTGAACACTACAGCAACACTGGCATTAAAATCTTATCGCAGGATGACAAAGCTTGGCCTCAATGCTTAACGATGTTGATTGTGATACATTCGGTGGGTGATAGCATGGTAGGTTCTGGCGCACGATTTCTAAGTTGAGCTGGAGCACTATCACTAATCACGATCAGGCAAGAATGATTCCAAGTTTGCTTACTACTCAAGCGCAGTGAAACAGCAATCTTCTCTACAATGCTGGAAATGTGTAAGCTAGGAAACAACATGGCTTAATGTGCAGCTGGCGAGAAGTATTGCATCTCCGACGAACAGGAGGTGTACATAAAGGCTTGGGCCTCCAAGGCAGGAGCACAACAGAATCGCAATACTCCAGACAGCCCACGACAACGCATCTCCAACGACATTTGATCAGACCTTGACCGGCAAAAAATTAGCATTATGTCTTCTCAAACAACATACCTCATCTCAGGCACAACTCGCGGTATTGGTCGAGGACTGGTCAAATCCCTCCTCGCACGACCGAACACAACCGTCATCGCTGGCGTCCGCGATACCCAAGCAAAGACCGCTCTTTCTCTCAACGACCTCCCAAAAGCCAATGGAAGCAATTTGATCCTCATCAAGATCGATGCAAGTATCGAGACAGATCCTCAAGATGCCATCGCTACTCTTCAAAAGGTAAGCCATTCCTCAACCTCAAGGCCCAAAGCCCCATCCAACTGACACCTTCGCAGACCCACAACATAACGTCCCTCTCCACCGTAATCGCCAACGCCGGCATCTTGGACCCAAACGACTTCCTTCCCTCCGGCCAAGTCTCTCCTCAAGCTTTCCGTACACACTTCGAAATCAATACTCTCGCAGCTATAACATTGTTCCAAGCTACCTTCCCTCTCCTCCAGGCATCATCTCAGACTCCAAAATTCATCGTCACAACTTCCTCTATAGGTTCTAACATCATAGCCAAAAATTTGGGTGCTCCGGTCGTGGCTTATGGGGTTAGTAAAGCTGCGATAAATTATTTTGTTAATAAGGCTAGTGGTGAGTATCCTGAAATTCGGTTTGGGTTGATACATCCGGGTCTTGTGGAGACGGATATGTCGAAACCGTTTGTTGAGATGACGGCTGGGAAAATTCCGAGTATTAGTGTTGAGGAGAGTGTTAGGGGTTATCTTGAGAGGGTTGATGAGGTGGGGAACGGGGTTAGGTTTTTGCAGTATGATGGGGAGGAGTTGGCTTGGTAGGTGTGAGAGAGATTGATGGTATTGTTGTAGGCTATGGAGCATATCTAAACCCTTCCACTCCCTCTAAGATCTTACTACCTTGATCTGCCAGCTTATTCTGCTTCTTGAAGTACATCGACAGACTGAAGGTGATGATAATGTAGACGAATTGCATAGCGATTGTAGCCCACATTCCAGGCAGGTACTGCGGCGCATCTTGGCTTCTGAAAATTGTGGATCCACAGACACCACCTACAGCACCAGCACTGATCATCGCGGCTGCGACGACGCCTTTCTTTTCGAGCCGAGCTGTTTGATTCTGACCGTATGTGAGTGTGGCGGGAACATTTGCTTGAGTGCCATAGACAGCGAGGAAGAGGCCGAAGTATCGTACACCAGGAGGACCGGCGTAGAGTACGATTAGTAGTCCGACGATAGCGACTAAAGCCTGAAAGTTGAGGACTGGCCATCGCATTTTGATTTTGTCGGATACCCAAGCCATAGCGATCGAGGCGATGATGGCGAAGACGTAGGGCGGCGAGCTGAGAAGTTGTGCTTCGGTGTATGTCATTCCCATGCCTTGTCGCAGAATAATTGGGGCAAAGAAGGCCAGCGAGTAGACACTGCTTGCGGCTACGAAGTAGCAGAGCATGTAAAGCACCAGCTTCCAGTCGAGGAGGGTTTTCAATGTCTCGAAAACTGTTAGGTGAATGACTTCTTTGCCGGCTTTTTCGAGCTTGACGCGTTCCAGGGCAATGTGCTTTTGACGATCATCTAAGAATTTGACGCGTTCTGGGAACTCGATCAGAAAGAATGGCGAGACGAGTCCAGCAACGATTGTGGCGATTCCTTCGATGATGAAGATCCATCTCCAGCCTTGTTGGTACTTTCCGTTGCCGACGGAGATGAGGGATAGTGCGTAGGCAAAGATTGGGCCGAAGCCTGAGGCGATGAGAGAAGCCATGTAGAAGATTGAGATACGTCGTGCTGTTTCGAACTGGCGATACCATGATCCGATGATGTAGATTGCTCCGGGGAACAGACCTAGTTGACCGAGTCAGCACAGCCGGAGAGGCAAGACAGGCTGTAAACTTACCAGCTTCAAAGATCCCAAGAAGAGCACGAAGCAGAGCAAGTATGCTCCAATGATCGATGAAGCCCATGCCGAGGACACATGTTCCCCATGATGTGATCAAGAATGACAACCACCAGCGGGCTCCAATGCGACGGATCACATAGTTTGATGGCAACTCAAAGAGGCCATATCCGATAAAGAAGACAAGCAGCGCGATGTTGTAGCGAGATCCCCACAGATTGAGATCGACATCCATGTCGGCGATGTAAGCTGCACTAATGTTGCTTCGATCAAGTAGGGAGAGACCGAAGACGATACATAGCATGGGGAAGACTCGGAAATCGACTTTCCATCTGCATGCTGTCAGTGAGATGAACAGCATCGACCAAGGTGCACACCTACACTATCTTCCTCTCCTCTTCAGGTGTCCAGTCGCGAATAATTGTGCCATCGTTACCCTTCTCGTTCGCTTCATCGTCCGAGCTTGCTGCTACTTGCTCAACATGATCTGTGTAAGCAGGGGGTTTCTCTGATGAATTCTGATGGGCATGGATCTCTGCCATTGTAAAGCTTGCCCAGAGGAAGATTTGAGACAAGAGTCAGGAGGCTAAAGGAGAGAATACAGGCCTGGAAGCATCCTTCAAGGCACGGCTTCTTACCAGGGATATATGCCTGCTGCTGCCTCTTCGTGCTTGCGTTCCGCAACATCGCAACAACTCACCAGAACCGTAATTACCGACTCCATTTCGACGAAGCCGACGACTTCATCCTGTCAAGACTGCACAAGAGGCTTGTCGACCCAGTCGCATGGGAGGCCAAGCCTGCATCTTAAAGCTCGAGATCTGCGGACACGAGCACGCACGTGTTCGTCAAGACCTCGTGGCTGTAACGTCTCGCTTGTTGGCCAACGGGGAATGGGGAATAAGGCAGGCCGAAGTGATTATTGGTTCTCAGCATGAGTCTCCATGTGCGATTCATCCTTTACTCAGCAGAGAGTGGTCGATTTCCCCGCAAATGTCGAGAATACCAAGAGGGCCAAGAGTAGGAGTGCATTTGTGCGGCCGCTCAGCGAAGTGGGCGGAGGGTAAGGTCTTCCGAGTGCTCGGAAGCAGCTTTCTAGTAGTCATATGTTGAATAGCCAGCTAGATGGAGTCCTTTGGTCTCTATTCGGTGCGTTTGTGGTTCGCGAAGAAGCCTGTCACGAAATGCTGTGACATCTTTCTTTCGGCTCCATCTCGTTCGATCATCTGATTGCTCTTGGCATGTCAATGCTGGTGCAGCCTAGCATGTCTCATGTCCAAGGTACCATGGACTGCCTCGTGTTGTATCTGAAAGTGTAGTCGCTTCAGTGACAGCAAGGAGATGAGCTCAGCAAGGGCCAAGCTTCGCGGAACTCAAATTGCCGAAGTCATGGAGCCGAGGATGCGCAAACAACGACACTCACTGCGCTCGTCAGAATACAGTATCGAGATTTCGCGGCTTGGATCAAACGACCCGGGTCCGGACAAAATCACTGACAGATATTCCAACAAGCAGAAAACCTCTGGCTTTTGAAGCGAAAGAGCTCTACCACGAGCCGATTCACGACATCAGTCAGATTCGGCTGCAAAGGTGAAGCCGGCGCCGACACTGCCAGATTTGAGCTTATCACAGCTTCATATCGGGGAAGGAACGCTCCCGGACATTTTTGGCCATTCTCCTAAAAATGAACATTCGATAGCATAGCCCAACATGAGCCGACCAAGATATTCTTCGACTGAGCTTGGACGAGATCATCCAGATTTCAAAGCATCTTCATGGGTCCAAAATGTCCTCGGCCCGAACGACATAGAGGTCATCCCTGAAGTCTCACCAGACACGGACAATACGTCAATAACGAACTCATTGTTCGATTCTACACTATCACACGAGACTGGCATGCGGGCTCGATTCTTGTTCCGGAGGCCAACCAGCGAGCCTGATTCTGTAGTCAAGCATGAGACCTGTCTCTTTATGTCAGTCGGCGGAGGCATTGATGGACGCAGCGGTCGCGGACATGGAGGCTTCTCATCTCTGGTGCTGGACCATCTCACTGGAACTGTTGCACGGTTGGAGAATCCTAGCGCTGATGGCGAGCCGCCTGCTACGGTCACCATGACTGTGGACTACAAGGCACCTGTCAGGACGCCGTGCATCATTCTCTTTAGATCGTGGCCCATCGAGATCAGTGGGAGAAAAGCCTGGATGAAAGGTGTGGCCGAGGATGAGGACGGGAAGCTGTATGCTACTGCGAAGGCACTATTCATCAATCTCAAGGCTCCATACCAGCCTGCCAAGCTGTGATTGCGAGGTAGTGATGCTCAGAAAGCAATACATGCTGTGTGAGAGAGGTACAAGCGTAGGGAGGTCCTCGACCAGCGATTCTGCCATGTTGTCTTGAGATCTAGGCGATCGAAGACCTCTGCACGTAGATTAGACATAGATATATGATGCGCTTCCCTCCGGCGTGAGGAGGCATCGGCAAATGTAGCCGCGATACAGTTTACCTGCTAGAACGACATGTCTTTAGCCAAAGGCTTGAGGTGAAACTGTGAGACTTGCTCGTCCGCGTCCTTAGAGAGCTCGCCGTGGGTAGTCTGAGCAGCTGCGTGGTCTCTGATCGGGTAATTGGCGCTGCGAGAGCTGCAAGGGCAAGCTTGGGAACATATCAAAGCCGCTCATTGTATAAATCCATGGAGACGACGAGTAATAAGCGAAGATCTCAAGGTATCGGCCTAATGCAGTCGCACAGCATGACGGACAGAGCTCCGATTTCAACGGCCGACTTCACCAAGTCATGTCGATCCCGATGCTACGCGAAGAAGGCTTCGATGGAACTCCGTCGGCCAGCTGTGAGGACAATACAGCGTTGCATGGTTGGTTGTTGATCAATACCCAACGTTTACTATTGTTCGCCTGTGAAAGGCCGTAAGTGGCATGGATTCAACGCTTTAGTTGTGCCTCGATATTGTTGCGCTTGCCGAATTTTGCAGAGATGATTAGCACTTGTAAGCCTCACAATCAACCCTTATCAATACCAGCGACATGGGCGCGCGTGTCCCTGCACGCGATGTCTCTACACGCCAGACGAGTCTCTTGAATGAGTGATCTTCTGTTGCCTTATGCGACGACTCACGCCTGGAGAGCTAGAACGCGTTCCACAACTGTGAGGATCAAAGCTTATGCAGTGACCGCAGATTGGACCTGCTTCGGAGTTTTCTCAGTTCTTGCTTGTCGATGCCGCGAAGGTGTGCTCTTTCCAGCAGACAAGACCACGAAGCCTTCAAATCGAGCGCGAGGCCTTTGCAAAGTCACAAGTGCGCAGCATTGATGAATTCTGGGGCATCTTTGCCACGAAGAGCAATGATTTGGAAGCAAAAGTACTTCGCGAGGAGAGCTAGCGAATTGAATTGTGCCTTGCCGAAGGCCGATATAATCCTTGCACGCCAAGCTTTCATGCTGCCCTCTCGCGACATCATCTCCATCCCCGTTACAACATTCATCTGGTAGGGTGCTACGCGAAGGCATCACCTTTCACCTTCGCAAGGCTGTGCCGCAGAAAACAACGCGAATATATCTCCAAGCGAGCCCGTGGAATGCCCTCCACGAAGATCACTATGCTCCTCGCATTAGTCCTGCGTCCACACCACTTCGGAATTGGTACAGCAGATCCGGACCGCTAGCTTACCGGGTTGGGTGGCACTCCGACTGCTTTGCACAGCAAAATCCAAGTTGTCTCGGGCCTGCAGCTGCCTTTTCTCTGCAGGCGCACTCGCTGGCGAGGGACTTCTAAAGCACGCTGAGCTGTAACCCTGTGTGATAGTCGGACCGCACTGTCGATCCCAGAGCGCCAAACGCTTGCAATGCTCTTGGCACTGCAAGAAATACGCCAGACGTCTACCACTCTTCTCGCTGGGAACTGTGACGTTACCCTGCGAGATTCCTGCATCTTTACATATTAACTTTCTCTACTTACCACACGCCTGGAAACGCCCATGAACAGTCGATGACCGCGGGCCATTGGACTGCGACGATATCAATATGAATGCGCAGCGGCCTCTGATGGCCGATGGCAGACATTCTGACGGCATGCCTGGTAAGAGACTCCTTCAGTACATCACGTGCCCATTCCTGCCACTTTCGTCACTTGGTCTATACTGCTGTGGAAGTGCATGGCCACTGGGTCTTCTGAACATTAGGCTATGCGTGTTGTTTCTGACTAGAGAGCAGTCGGTACTCAAGGCGATGGAGCCCCAAGACCGTCAGGCCCATTACCGGCCATGCCACAGCGACGCAAAAAGCCGGGTCCGAAACGAGACAGCAAACCTGCGCCCAGCGAAAAGCTTGAGCGCAATCGACAAGCACAGAGGTAATTGACAGTTTCGTAGATCACCACATAAATACTTATCGAGCTACAGAACCCACCGTGAGCGTAAGGAGCAGTACACAAAGGATCTCGAACTCGAAGTCATGCGACTCAAGGAGCTCTTTACTCAAACTGCACAAGAACGAGACGCTGCTGTTCAGGCACGCGATGTTATAGCTCACGAGAGAGATCAGCTCAGAGAAGAAGTTCAGCGCCTAAAGGAGCTTGTTCAGATCTCTGCTTCCTCTAGCGGCACTGATTCTGGTTATGATGGAATTTCCATGACTTGTGATGCGACACGAAATAGCAGTCTGTCGACTTCCGATGGGTATCATGGCCTTCTTGCTAACGCACCACTCCAAGAGGTGGCGGCTACTAATGCCTACACCGAGCGTCAAGAAAGCGTATGGGAGCTCTCAGAAACTCGTGGTTTCGCATCTGACGGAGCATCATATCAGGAACCGACCACAAAAATCGAGCAACAGATCCGCCGAGAAGATTCGACGAAAACATTGCAGCTGATGCGAGAGCTCGCGCCAATAGGCGTCGATTATGATGAGCTTGGCATCGACTTTGTCCTAACGTACGTCTTTTATGCCGCGTCCTCCCAGCTGCCTTCTTTATTTTCGAGATGCTGACAATTTGGACTTGCAGTTTGGAGAAACCGTGCATGGGGCACATTCAGTACTTGCATGTCAGAGCGCACAATTTTCAGACTGCCGATGGAGAAATGCCAGGCCAGCCTATGGAGGTACCTGATGATGGAGAGAATCAACATATCTCCGGTCATGCTCTAATGGCGACTGCTCCGACGTACAGCCACATAATGGACAAGCCGGCCTCGAAATATCCGGCACAAATGCCTCAAGTGAAACGGCCTGACTTGCTTCAATTGCTCAACCTGAGTAATCAGCTTCAAGTCAACGAGATCGAAGTACCGCCTGTTCGAGCATGGATTAAGCTTATGCAAGACGAAAGGATGAAGTTGCTTTCCGTGCACGATATTGCGATACTCAAGGAGAAGCTGCTAAAGAAGGTGCATTGCTATCGGTAAGGAGATTATACCCCTCCTCTGCAGTAAAGTGTCGCCGAGCTGACGGAATCTAGTTTTGGTGCTGTAATCGATGAGAACGACATCCACGAGACTCTGCAAGAAGTCGTCGACACCAGGCAAGCAGCAGTGGTAGCGTCGACAAGCCCTCCAGGGCCGATGAAGATCGAGCCGTCATGAAGCTACGGATGTCCGCGCACGTCCTCTGAGCTGGTTCTAGACGTCTTCGAACTTTCGGATACCAGCGATATTGCCGTTGTGGGAACGATTTCGGCGACAGAATGTCTTTCGCTTGATATACATTCCGGATGGCGCCAACTGTGATTTGCGACAATCTGAAAAGAAGCAGAGATTTGTCGAGAACGAGTGCGAATAATGGTTGGTAAGCACGGTGTTTCGGCGAGAAGGCTGACGGCTGACATGATCGAGACGCACGGCTACGCTTGTCTCTCCGACTCAAACAATTCTGTCGAAGATCAAAGTACGGATGTTGGCGAAATGTGTCGCAAAGGTCCACATTCGACAAGATGGTCTGACTTCGATGCCGTAAGTGCCGCATTGCTGCGAATCAGCTATTCTGGCCAGCTCGATGTTATGCCTGCGATGCTAGCACATTTCTTCGACAGGAGTATTCATGATTGGTGCAATGTGCGAAGGATTTGTGTGCATCAGAAGAAGGGCATCAGCCGCTAACGCCTGAAGCGGCTCAAGTGGCAGCGCTCTTGGCCTCATGCTTTGAGCATTTATACGGCCCATCTTGAACATCCACAAGACTGAGGACAAAAAGACCGCCGTCATGGACCCAATGAAACCGCCATCACAAATACTGCTGTGGTCGCAAGGCCGAACGGCTTGTCATCTCTTGGAGCGGATGCTTTCGAAACAGCACAGCTTGCATTATCTCCCGGGCATTGGGCATCCGTATGCTCCTGCCAGACCATCCCAGATACCGTGTCTCCAAGAAGAATCCATCGCAGCTGGAATTCCCGATGGGTTACGAACCCGGTTCTCCGATGCCGTAGCAGTGGGAACGCAGCATTGGAGGGATCAGCTTGAGCAAGCACAAAGCCAAGTCAGTTTCAGAATGAGGCATACATACAAGTGCTAATTTTGGACCAGAACAAAGCCCTGTTCCTTCACGAGCATCCGCACTTTGCTCTAGATCCAGATCTAGCACTGTCCTTCGTCTTGGAGGACTGGAATCGTGGACCAATTGTCCCTGCCAGGAACTACACCATGATACCTGAAGATCTCATGCTGCTCCCAGGCACCCTGCCAATCTTCACGATACGCCATCCTGCATTGATAGTTCCAAGTGCTTATCGAGCGATGGACGAATTCGAAGGTAGCGCCAATCGATCCAATCTTGTCGTTGCCAGCACTCTCAACTGGGCTCGTGAGCTTTATGATTGGTATTTGGCAAAAGGCTTCAAACCACTTGTCGCTGAAGCTGAAGACTACATGACCAATCCAGAAATGGTGAAGAACCTGGCCAAGAAAGCAGGACTTGATCCGGAGCAGTGCATTTTCCAATGGCCAGCAGCGACGAAAGAAGAGCAAGACAAGATGCTCCCAAGATATGTTCAACTTCAACAAAGTCTACTCAATTCCACGGGGCTGCTGCAGGGTAAGGACAGGAGGAATGTTGTCATCGAGGACGAAATGCGGAAATGGAGGGTGGAGTTCGGCGAGCAGAATGCGATCTTCGTGAAAGAGTTGGTCGATGCATCGATGCCTCACTACGAGTATCTCAAGAGCAGGAAGACGACGGAGGAGTAAAATTGAAGTTCAAGATCCGACGCCGACTTGAGCTGCGTAGACCAATAAGCTTATGCTGATCACAGGGCCAACAGTCAAGATCACGTGTCTCAAGGCGTTGACACTTGTTGATGTTCAAGCTTCCTCGACCTAAGAGGTTTCCTATTCTACTCTGCTCTCTCAGATTCGCAAGTGGTCACCTAGCAGGCAGAGTGAGAAGATGGAGCTGAATCATGTGTCATGAATCAGGTGCCATACTGATCCGAAGCCGAATATATGTGGTCTCATAGGTGCCGCAAGAAACCAACTACCAAACTCGGAACGGGTGCCAACTTTTCCGATTGGCTGTGTCATATTCATCACGTAAAAGCCATGCAGCGGATTAGTCGGCTGAGTCTATACGTACGAAGGAAGAGCGGCGCGACGCGAGCCACAAACAAGTGCGCAGAGCTCAAATATCACAAAATCAAGGACGGCATTCGAGATTTGTTCCAGATGTGGTATAGCATGTCTCATGCGGCGAATTTCTGCGGCTTCGAAAGGCGGGCAAAGCCCTTGCAAGCATCAGAGAGTCCTTGCAACGCAACCCGGAAATCCTTGTCGTTGCTTCAGCTATTACCGCATCCAGCCTTCCGCGTTATATAATACTGACATCGCTGAAGCATGCCATGTGGAGGATAAGATTCATCCTCGATGCCTGCAGGAATGATGTGACAACTTGATATATAAGCATCTGGCGTCGCCGTGGCTGTTTCGAAGAGAGGCATCAGTCGACATGTGTGGCATAATAGCAGTCATTGCCTTGGAGCAGCGCTCCTCAAGGGAGATTAGAACAGCGGAATATCGTCAAAAAGTCGAACAGCAGCTTGCAAATGGTCTGAAGACTATTCATCACCGTGGACCAGACGCGCAAGGCATATGGATAAGTGCCAATAACCGTGTTGGTAAGACACTTTTCTGCTCTCAATGAGGCCGCAGGAGACTGACCGCACGTTCCAGCTCTCGGTCACGTCCGTCTTTCCATCAAGGATCTCAGCTCAGCTGGCCATCAACCTCTGCATGACCCAGACAACAACATTCATGCAATCGTCAACGGAGAGATTTACGACTATGAGAAGCTTCGCGAGGAGCTCGAGCCAGCTTATGACTTCAAGAGTAGAAGTGATTCCGAGCTGGTCGTGGCCTTGTATCGAAAGTACGGAATCTCTCTGTTCTCGCATCTCAGAGGAGAGTTCTCGTTTGTTCTTTACGATGAACAGCGCCAACTTCTGCTGTGCGCTCGAGATCGATTTGGAGTGAAGCCGCTGTTCTGGACTGTCTCGGAAGGACGATTGTTGATCGCAAGTGAGGCCAAAGCTTTCAAGTTTCTTGGGTTTCAATTGCAATGGGATGTCAGAAGCATCGTTGACGATGGCTGGTTGAGTGATGAGAGGACTCTGTTCAAGTGCGTCAGGAAGGTGAGATGGCTTCTCCACTCAATTTCGATCAGTGATGCTGAAGGTTGGTACAGCTTCTCCCAGCCAACTACATGACATGTCTGTCATTCGAATATCTTACGCATAACACCTATTGGGAGACTGTCTACCCAGACAAGGTAGCATTGACTCCTATCATTTGCGAGGAAGTACTGACTGTGGTAGCATACGAAAGACACGCGGACGGAGGAAGAGATCGTTCAGCAGCTTCGTGATCGTCTGTACTATGCTGTCAAAACTCGCATGCAAGCAGATGTTCCAGTCGCGGTCTACTTGAGCGGCGGCATCGATTCTTCCGTCGTTGCAGGCATTGTCTGTGACATCTTAGCCTCTCGCGGCAAGACCAATGAGCACAGCAGGAGAGACTCCAAGAGCATTGGAGAAACAGCACCCATTACATGCTTCACAGTCGCATTCGATGAGAAGACCGAATATAACGAGCTTCGTACGCATATATCAAATTGAGACAATTCGAGGGAGCGTGTGCTAATTCATCACAGCTATCGCTGAGCGGACAGCTAAGTACCTAAATGTTCCGCTCCACACCGTACGCATGGACGAAGCAGCCTTTGCCGACAACTTTGAAGCTGCCACCATTTTCAACGAGCAGAACAATATAGATCTCAACTACGTTGGCAAATATTGTCTCTCGAAATTAGTGCAGGATCACGGCGTCAAGGTCGTCCTGACTGGTATGCCAATCACTCTTACTTTCCGTCTTCTCCGTGCTAATGACCGTTCCCAGGCGAAGGTTCGGACGAACACTTAGGTGGCTATACCTGGCTCTACCCATCCTACCTTCGCGAACCAGATTATTCCCGGGGTACCGATCCTCTAACACCAGAAGAACGCCTCAAACGCACAGCAGACCTGGAGATGAGTCCATCAGTTCGCATCAAAGGCACAAATGATCCAAGGTCCAATCCGCTCGCCCGCACAATGCTCAACGACATAATTTGTCCCTGGGGTATGATGATCGCTCCGATGGCATCCTGGACCAAAACTCAATTCGGCCAACTCGACCCCAAAGAAACACAAGCCAATATCCCCGGCGCAAAACAACTCGAAAAGATCGCGAATTCCTGGCATCCATTCCACTCAGGCTCTTACGTCTGGACACGAAGCATGCTGCCTAACATCCTTCTCACAACTCTTGGAGATCGAATGGAAATGGCTCATTCGATTGAAGGTCGTCCACCATTCCTTGATCACGATCTGACGAATTTCAACAACCATATCCCACCTTCTTTGAAAGTGAAATACGATCCTGAGACGAACGAGTTCAGGGAGAAATGGGTGTTATACGAAGCTGCGAAGCCTTTCGTCAGTCAGGAAATGTATGAGAGGAAGAAGAGACCTTTCATGGCGCCTGTGGAGATGAAGGCTGGTGGGCCTATGCATAAGATGTTGTCGAGGCTTATTACGAGGGAGAATATTGGGCAGTTGGGGTTCGTGGATGTGGATGGTGCGATGGGTGCTTTGGAGGAGGCGTTCAGGCCGGGTGGAAATCCTGTGGCGTTTAGGATGCTGTATGCTATGGCGCAGTGGGTCACTATGGCGAAGGCTTTTGACATACCGACTGCTGTGCCTGATGAGTAAAAGGCTACCGGTTGCTGGAGTTTTCAAATTATAGACTGCATGCCAGCTTACTCTGCTTGATCAAACCCGCATGATGGCGGCGGCTCATAAATTGCAAACGCCTTCGCTGCCTGCTCAAGTAGCTCATGCATCTGTGATCTGAACGGAGCAGAGTCAGGAAGGTCAGTGAACTTCTTGTCTTGCGAGTCAAGCGTGTCGCAGCGCAAAATCGTGCTTCGACCTCTGACGGCTTTCAGAACTTCCGACCTTATTTCGTAGTCCGCTGTGGCCTTGATGACTATCACTTGACAGTCCTCGTCACGGATCGTACCCAAATGGTCTTTCAGATCTGGAAAGGCACCATCTATAGCGTATATAGCGCCAAGCGCCATGAGATGCGTGACTCGTTGGAACAACTCTTCCTGATCCTCCATGACTGCGGTCACGTTGATTCTCGGACTCTCAAGAGTTTTCGAAAGCACTTGAACGATGGCAGCTCCCAGGGGCGTTTCGCCTCCGACGACGATAACGCGCCCAAGCTTGCTGTGTGCCCGAGGAGCCTTTCCTATGTCCTCCGGAATGAGACCAAGCTTGGGAGCAATAATTGACGCTGCCTGCGATAGAGCCGCCAGGTGAACAACAGCCGTCTCTTTGCTCATTCCATTTGGCAGGGAAAATATATCCTGTCTATTGATTTCGACAGTGGGGTAGTCCATTTGCATCTGGATGGTTTCGACCTTGGAGGAGAATGCAATCACGTCTTTGCGAAGGGTTGACTCGGGTGGCCCACTGTCATGGTCAAGGGAGCCTCCCGCGACCACACAGCAGCCTTTTGCTTCGTATTCTAGTGGATGAAGTCGCAATATCGATGCATCTAGTGTCCCACTTAGAGTGTTGCCTAGATTGGCGGCATCCAGGATAATATCTGCTCGTATAAGATTCGAGTCGTCCATTTCGCGTTGATGTAGAGAAGTTGAGATCTCTATATTCTGGTTCCTTCTGGCAACTTGAACATGAGTATTAACAGATGCATACTGAAGCATGGCCTTTCAGTGACTGTGCCTCGTAGGATTCCGCGACTGACGTCAGCTCGTACGCATACATACATACCAGAATGTACATTACAACTCACTTCAGAGCCAGGCATATGTAGACCCAGCCTGGCCGAACTTACCAAAGACTTCTTTCCAGAAACACCAGCAAGGACAGCCAGTTTTTCAAGGAACGGGATCGATCGTGACCACTACGCCAGCTCTTCTCATCTCTTGGCCGTGGTCAAACATGCTGGAATCATCGACATAGCAGGCACAAAATCACGCATAGCTCCACCCATTGAGTCGCGCATGCCGGCGAGAGTACAGAATCTTGATTCACACAGCCTTGTTCCTGCCTTTGTGGTTCATAAAGCTATGTGTCATCTCCTTCTTCGACGAAAGAAGGGACCAGATGTCGTACCGTGGTCTCCTGATGCAGAAGAACTCTGCTAACTGTATCGTGTAGATATTGAGTGAACGTAATCTTCATCGAGAGTCTTGGCGTGTGGACCATAGCTCTTTTGTCCGGATGCCCTATGCCCTATCATGTGTATGTTGTCCCTAGCTCTTGACACGGATTGCATTCTCGAATCCTTAGGCGAGACCTAGTGCGCGGCTATCCTGTTTAGCTCCGACAGCTTCAAGCTGTGATGCTATTGCGAGCCATGTTGCCGTGATTGGAGCGAGCAGCTCTCAGAGACGATGTTGATTGCTGAGCTATCGTGTTCGACTTGAGGTGCAGGATTATTTGGCGTGTCCCACTTCTTATACGCTTACATAACTAACATGCAAACTTAAGTTGTACCACTCCTCTCGAACACAGCCTTCCTACTTCCAGTAAAGCATGTCTCAAGCAACATCATCTGCATACAATTCTGGTGCTGAAATCGAATCCGATCAATGCCGCTCACCATGAGTCGCTGCCACAGCGATGGCGATCCTGCGGGATTCGCTGCACCGCGTTGTTATTATTCTGTTGCCTGCAGATAGCTGAAGACTAAAACCTCAGCCATGCCGCAGATCGCAGCTGAGGGCACAGCATGCGGATGCTACATAACACGAGTGTAGGCATTCTGTCTCGATTCTCTAACAATTACGACTTGCTCAGCATGGATCCCGAGAGCCTACAACCAGAGGTCGGCCAGACCAAGCAAGATAGAGAATATCTAGCAAGAGTTGGAAGGCTACCAGTGCCATTGAGAAAAGGCCATGTCGCTTCTGACGCAGTGAAGTATATAGCTTGCTTTGCGATTGCAGTGTAAGTCAGTTACGTGCCTCCATTCGCTTTTCATGGCTGATTCAATGTGAGCAGTTGCATATTCCAATTCGTCTGGATAAGAAGAATCCAGCAGGGACTCGTTCGAATTACCAACGATCCGTGGGATCTCAGGTTCCCGCAGCACCTGAAGTGGTCAAGTCCTTCAATATTTGAGGAGGACCGAATGTCTTTCGTCCACGATGCTACACCTGTGCCGATCCACTCCCACAATGACTACGTCCAGAGAATCCCTGTCTTTGAAGCTCTTGGCTCAGGCTGTACCAGTGTCGAAGCCGACATCCATCTCGTCGACAACGATCTTCTGGTAGGCCACTCCTCAGTCGGGCTCCACAGCACAAACAACCTACGCAACATGTATCTCGAACCTCTAAAACGCATGATCGATCACCAAAATCCCAACGGCATCAATGAAACCTGGCATGGAATCTTCAACCAAGCCCCTCAACAAACCATCGTCCTCCTCGTCGATCACAAAACATCCGGACCAGAAACCTTCAACACCCTCTACACCCAGCTCCAACCCCTCCGCAACCTCGACTACCTCACCTACTGGAACGGCACCACAAAAGTCCTCCGACCCCTAACAATCGTCTCCTCAGGCTCCGCACCCTTCGACTCAATCCTCGCCCTAAACTCAACCCACAGGGACATATTCTATGATGCAAAACTCGAATGCCTCTTGTCAGCTGAAGACGACATAACCGCCACCTCACCAACATACAAATACAACGCCTCAAACTCCCACTACGCATCAACACAATGGCATAACGCACATCTCTGGCGCGAATATTACTGTCCATACAACGAGACAAATCCTGCACCCTCGAACGCCATGGACGTGCAGTTCTGTGGAACACATATGCAGCAAGCTAATGCGAGGGGATTGTTGGCGAGGTTTTGGAATACGCCGAATGGCGGCCCGAGGAATTTGAGAGATGTCGTTTGGAGGGTTTTGGTGGATTTGAAGGTTGATGTTATCAATATGGATGATATGGGCGTTGTCAGGGAGAGGAGTAGAGGGTGGGGGAGGAAGATGTAGATCAAACCAGAGCACATCAAGAGGCTGCGCCATTACTGAGCTTCACAGATCTTGTGCCAATCTCCGCTTCGCCTGTCCGAAGGCGACTTGTCATATGTTCGACTCGATCTGCATGTGAAGCCAAGCTCACATGCACGCGGGCTTCCTGAATTGACCTCACTTACCGCACTAGTCTTCATTTCAAGCCTTCTACTTCAGCAACACCTCTTTCTACTCTTGTTACCATCAACAACAAAAGAACGCCGGTTCGCCGACTCGTCAGACTCAGCCGCTATCTTCCACGCACACAACTTCAACGCTCGACTCAAACCCGCCAAGTACCAAGTCAAACATGCTAGACGCCGAGCAAACACCTACACCAACTACTCCACACTCGAACCCACCGCCCTCTTACCTCGACAAACTCCCCGCAGAACTCTTCGAGCTAGTCACCGAGCACGTCGACACTCCAGACCTCATCTCCCTCCGCTCAACCTCAAAACAATGCCTCTCCAAATCCCAAAAATCCTTCTCCAAGACCTTCTTCTCCGAACTCAAACTCTGGCTCTACGATAAATCTTCGCTGAACGAAGCCCTCTCACACATCGACCACGAAGAATACGGACGAGTTATAAGCAAAGTAACGATCTATATCGATAAATGGCATCGCGAACGTGATGGTGCGACGAGTAAAAGTCTTGAGAGCCTGGCAGGGAAATCGACGATTGCATACCAGAATGAAATGGTTTCTCGTGGAAAGGAGGCGATTCTTGAGATTCTGGAACCGATTTTCAAGGAATTGAAGCGGACTGCGAAATTAAAGGAAGTCTGTATTTCTTGGGGAAGTCATCCGAGGACTGTGAGTTCAGAGCTTGCAGAATGGACGCAGGAGGAGATAAATCATCGGGTTCGATTCATCTACTTCCCACCTTCGGAAGCAGAAGCTACGGATGTTCTGGCGATTTTGGAGGCTTTGTCGAGATGCGAAATTTCCCTGGAAACTCTGAAGACCGGCGACTCGCTTGCACCAGAGCAGAACTTGCGCCACGGTTGCGAGTATGGACCTCGCTTCGATCTCCTCTCCAATTCAGCACTTGATATGGTGCATTTCCAGAACGTTCTCAAGAACCTGACTACCTTCAAGTTCGATTTCTGGCAGACGACAAGCACTCCCAAGGCCGCCAATATCGTCCTCTCAGCCATCGCAACTATTCCCAAGCTCAAGCACCTCGACCTCAGCTTTCGTTTCAGCTTCGATACTAGAAGCTGCTGTATCAGTTTCGACGAGGATGAAGATGCGATGGAGAGATCACTTGATCATACAAGCTCTGGAACAGGTTTCTTCGACATGGTATTTCCAGAGTTGAAGACGTTGAGCCTCCTGGGCATTCAGAGCACGGTTGAAGAATTGGTTGCTTTCGTGAAGCAGCAGCCGCCGCTAGATCATTTTGGTCTTCGGCTGTCGAGACTGTTGGAGTGGCCCGAGGAGAATGCTGTACTGAAGGCTTGTGTGGCGGTGGATGATATGGAGTACGATGAGGATGTGCTCGCGGACCTGATTGGAATGGATGTGGATAAGGTCTTTGTCGAGGAAGGATTGGCTGATGTTTAGGTACGATGGCTCGCATCTGGTGCAAAGCAGCCTAGACATGAGACTGCGTGATGGTAGTCTCAAGACGCGACAGAACCCGTACGCAAAGCTTGCGTACCAGGCTACTCGCCATAAGTAATGACATGAGATATGAGACTCTATTGTCTTCATCGTTCCGCGTAGATCAAGCACTTAATTGCATCGGTCTGCGAGCTTGCGAGCGTAGACACAGAGTCGCACGCGGAGCTGCTCGTTTCGACAGCGCTCTGGTTTCATTGGTACCAGCCGTTGCACTTGCTCTCAAACTCGGAATTCTCATCTGTGTCGATTTCGTCAAAACCAGCCATGATTCGAAGAATCTCTTGAGCTGTTGGAAAACTGGCGAGGTCCTCGTCGTAATGATCTCTTGGCGTGAATTGCCAGTCACCTAAAGCAATGGGCATAAGGGTCAGCAATGATGAAAACGATAGGCGCTCCGAGACACCACGCTGAGACGGAGCTGCCATCTCTGACACCGCTGGCTTAGTCTCGCACATTCGCTCGGAGTCAGGCTTTATACAAAAGAATTTACTCACCAATAGCTTGCGGCCATGCCGTGAAAGTCGTGCCACGAAGTGAAACATTCTCCAGCGATGGAAGTTGCTTGATGAAGCTGATGAAGGTCTGAACTCTCAACTCAGACACCTCTAGCTCGACCGTGCGCAAGGACGGAAGGCTTAGGTCCTGAAGAAATAGCTCCGGGGCCCTCATGTCCATATCATATTCTCCATAATCCAGCAAGTCCGGGTCCCAACGTATGCCTACCTCGTCCAAGTAGAGTTCGAGGTGCTGCACACATGATGGCATACAGCGCAGAAACTCTCTCGCGGCATTTGTGTCTTTTACGTCAGGGAATTCGATATGCATCGAAATCGATGTGACTGACGTGAGAACGTTCTTGCTCATCTCAACACTGCTTGCATCCGAGGCGAGCGCATGGATTGGCAAATTATAATCAATGTTGCGATTCTGACCTGGCCCTGTTTGAGAGAGTATCTGGACCTTAAGATCGGAGAGCGAAAGCGATTCGAAGATGAGTCGAGTTGAGCTCGGGTTATCGTCGAATGGCAAGCCATAGATGTGATATTTCTTGGTTTCTGCAGGTATTTCCCGGAGCACATATTCAAGTTCCGGTGGACAGGCGCCAGATGTGATGCAAATCTCAGTCACTTTGGCAACCTTCCGTGCTCTGCAGAAAATCAAGGTCAGGAGAGTAGAGGCCTCACCGCTGTCTCGAAACTTCTTTTGCTTCTCCAATCCGATTTTGTAAGGAGCGTGCCTTGAATTTCGTGGCCAATCAAGCCATTCGTCGGTGAAAATGACGATCTTGCGCGAGCAGGACCGTACACGGGATTATCGACGATTTTGAGCATGTTCTTGAGGCTGTCCTCATCATTGATGCGAAGGCTGCCCTCTGAGAACCATGCCTCCAGAGACGTCTTCTGCGTCTTGTCTTTACACTGTTTAGACACTCGCCGAGGTGAAAAGAGATCTCGCGGATCGAGGCACTGCGCCATCACCTCAAACAACTCCGGCGGCATGAGCTCCAAATGAGGCTTGGTTGAGTTACCAGTGAGCGCAGCGTGGGCTTCAGGTTTCGAGTCCGCCATATCGTCGTTTGTCAACGCCGTGAAGCGGCTGATGTGAGGAAAGAAAACCGTCGGAATTGAGGACAGAGCGCGTGAAACGGGCCCTTTCGAGGACTGTGCGACTTCCTTCTAGATCACGAGCGCAACGAAGCCAGTGCAACGCACAACTCTCGGTCAGTGAGCTCGCTGAGATTTCGAGGTCAGACACAACAGTTTGATGCTGGCGCGTGCCGTGGAGTGATAATCCCTTTGTGAGGCAATTGCGAAGTTTCGTATGCTTGAATCTTCCAGCAAGAGGGGCGGGAGGCGAGGCGAGTTGCAATGAGCGCGCCCAGAGCTTGCGTCTCGAGAAGCTGCACGTCTGGGAATGAGGGCGGCAAGTTGAAGGGATCGTGTTGACAAGTCGTTCTTTAGCAGAGTGGTGTTACGACATTGAGAGAGGAAGAGAGCTCGTCTCCAACTTCAAGTCCTTTGTCTGTAGCGGGAATGAATGTTGTAAGGCAAGGACCTTCCGCTCCGGCAATCCCCGTAGTTTGGCCGTGGAAGTGAAGCAGCATGCGGGACAGAAAGATTCCAAACAAAGGCAGGCGCTGATCCTCGACGGCGAGGAAGCTGAGTGATAAATGGTCGTAACCATTATGCAATAGATGACTATATTCAAATGTACAGAGCTCATTCCGCTCAACGATATCATACCAGGTATCCCAACGCCGCGCTCGAACAAAGTGTTCTGTGGATACCACTCGCCATTGTCCTGTCAAACCATCACGCTCAGCATCTCCAAGCTGGCGGCCTAAGGGTATCATGTCCTCCTCTTCCTGTGCTCTATCAAAACTTACAACCAACGAATGAGCTTGTCCAACACCGGAATGGACCTGCCTTTCTAGCGGCGCATGTTGCCATTCTCCGCCGAAGGTCCTCTGGTGTACGGTGTCTCATCAATCTTCTCGCTGCCAAGAGAGCCATCCAGCCTGCCTGAAGAGTCAGGCCTGTTCAGCCCACTATTGCTGTAGCCAGGGTGCATGTTGCTAGCAGAATCGCGGCTCGACATGGCTTGGAGCTGGGCTTCGTGTGATGGGACTGGTCGAGCAGCCTCCTCAGCTCTCGCGTGTTCCTCATCGAAGTTGAACTGCGCAGCCTCGTGTTCATTAAAGTCTTGTCCGGGGTTCGCAGTCTCATACTCCAAGATCTTGACGAATCGGTAAAAGCCCACTGCGAGGAGTGCACCGAGGGCTGGTCCAACCCAATACAGCCAGTGGTAGCCGGGAAAGCTTCGAAGGGCGACACAAGGTCCGAAGGATCGTGCTGGGTTGAGGGAGCCTGTGCAATGAGAGTCAGTGTGATGTCGTGAGGGGAGAGGATTCCGAATATGCGCTTACCTCCTGTGAAGTAGACACCGGAAAGCTCGGCAATGAACAGTGATAGACCGATGCCAATGGGTGCGAGGAAGCTGCCCTTGTGCTTCTCGGCGGCGAGCATGAAGATTGTGAACACGAGCTCAGCAGTGAGGAACATCTCGATGACTGATCAATGTTAGCAGTGAGCAGATTCAGGAACGATCAATTGACTCACAAAGACCGCGAGTGATCGATGTGCCTCCTCCAAGTGTGGTCGATACTGCGAGTGGACCAGGAAAGAGTGCTGACACCACGCCAGCGGAAGCCATGGCACCGAGCATCTGCGCGATGAAGATAAGACCGGCGCGAACCCAGGTCACGGCTCCGATCAATGCCATTCCGAGTGTCACAGCAGGATTGAAGAGGCCTGAAGATCTGTCAGTCTCAGCCGGTGTTGGAATGGGATCTTCTTGTACTTGCCTCCACTGATTCGGAAGAAGACCCATGCGTTCACTGCCAAGCTGAAGCCGAATGCCAGGGAGATGTACAGAAGCACGCTAGTATTCGGCACCTGGGCAATGCTAGTAGTATTAGTAGAGCCGGTGGCTGCTGCGTTGGCGACTTGTGTAGCTGTGAAGGCAAAGAACAGGAAGAGGAAGGTGCCAATAAATTCTCCGACCTAGACACACTTTCTGTCAGCGAAAAGTTCGGTTTGGAGTGTAGCATGTATTTGTGCAAGCATACCATGGCGATGAAGTGGTTGCGAGCCTTGTTTGGGAGGAATCCCAGGAAGGGTAGTCTGAGCTCATTCTTGTTCGATCGTTCCTTGTTGCCCAAGCCAGGTATGTTGATAAAAGTGCCCCTTGGGCCCGATTCAGTGAACATCTTGCTCGAAGGTGGGATTGCGGCTGTGGAGGTCGCTCCGGCTGTTGAGGTGTTTACGTAGGAACTAGGTGGTTGGTGTATAGGTTCAGGCGGGATTAAAGACAAGGCCGTAGCGACGACAGGCCGAAATGCTCAATTAGGTAGAATATCTGTAAGTGTGGTAGGGATTCTGCAGGTAGCTGATATGATCGATAGGTGTCTGAAGTTCCGAGATCTGTGATTGTGTAGATGAGATGAATGGCACAAGATGGATGCCACGAGCTCCCAACGCCTCGCTGTGAACGCAACAGCAAGAGCAATGAGAAGCACACACTCGCGATAAGAGCAATGGATGAGGTAGAAGCTACGTTCAGGGTGCAGAAGAAGGAGCATCGTGTAAAAGACTTTGAAGGAAAGTCGGCACTCACCTTCCTTCCTTCGCTTGGTAGCTTCTTTTCGGTTAGCAAGAGAGGAATTTGGTCAAGCCGTGACGCATTCTCTGGTAACGCAGAAGCTTTTCCTCGTAATATCGGCGTCGATCCCAAAAAGCGCCAAAGCTATCGTCGCCAGAAGGGAGCCGTTCGGCGCGAAAAGATCGAGGCTGGCGCGGTGATCTTCACGGCGAGCTACACGCCATGCTCCTTGGAGAGCTCTTTTTCTGCGCACTGCGCATCGGCCGAGCTCGAACAACAGCAACCGCCATGACCGC
The DNA here is from genome assembly GCA_014298035.1 of Pseudocercospora fuligena. NCBI lineage: Eukaryota > Fungi > Ascomycota > Dothideomycetes > Mycosphaerellales > Mycosphaerellaceae > Pseudocercospora > Pseudocercospora fuligena. Next base: position 315,035 of record JABCIY010000022.1, read on the forward strand.
CGAGCGCAATGATGACAGAAGGAGTACGTGGAGGTGATGTGGAGGTGGCTCTCCAGGCGAACCACAGTTTCGCATAACGTTGTTGGAGATTTGGCTGATCTGCTCGTGTACGATGGGTGTACGACGGTCCCCCGCCGAAGATTTGCTTTCAAGATGTCATAGACCGTCGAACCTTAGTTGAGCCTCACATATTAGACGTGAAGACCGGCAGATGTGGACGTGGTCTGATGAAGGAGAAAGGAGAAAATCATTTGTGGAGAATGGTATGTTCAAGACAGACGGAATATCTGTGTGAGTGATGATGTGCACCACGCATGGTTGTTTTGTGTGAAGTTGCTCTTCAACCAGGTTACTCCCAGCTGGAAAATCTCAGACCATCATGCGGCCTCTGCGACTGATCCTGGCCTCACATCCTCGCTGATCTGAGACTGATCGGCCAACAACGCCGCGAGCCTCAGGCTGATGAAGAGCATCGGAACTGAAAGGCACGATGAGCATACCATGTCTGTAGTGTGGTTTCGAGAGTAACAAGTGATGCTCGCTGTGTCGCTCGCCGACTAGTCCTACATCGTTAAGGACATCAGTCAAGACTTGCTGAGTGCGTGATCATTTCCCATGATGCCCATGCAGCCTCGCATGACGAATTGTCCAGTAGTGGCCGATCTAGTCTTGCACAGAATGGCAGACCTTCTACCATATCCAAGATTGAAATGGCGTCTATACAGCTAGCATGAAAAGCTCGCGGAATGCGGTGTATACTGTATGACACTAGGTGGAGCGGAGTTGAGTGCGGGCGAGTGACAGTGACAGATGAGGGATTTGCTTCAGGCGGTGCGAGAAAGCGGGTTTTTATAAATGTCGGGCGATAGATTTTTAGATGTCGGGAGCCAAATACCTTAGGCGAGGCTTAGTAGACGAATTTGTTAGGCGAGCCTAACAAAATAATCGTATCTGTTTCTATTAGCGTATATTAATCTCGACCTACTAAAACTATATATTCTAATATTATTACCCTATCTATTATAGATAGTATACTACCTTCTACTACTACTAGTTATAAAGGCGCCCTTCTTAACGATCTAGACTACTTCTTAGACGACTATTTAATATAAGCTAATATATAATATAATACTACTAGTACTAATAAAGAAGAGGTTATTAAAGAGCTAGAAACTAAGTATTTTAAAGATCTCGATCTAGTATTTTAAGATCTAGCGACCGCTACTAAATATACGCTAATCGCGATATCTCCTATTACTATATATCCGAGTTATATAGAAGCGTATAAAGCGGTAATATAGTTTAGTAAGTATAAGGGCTTTATATAGATTAAAACTAGTAGTATAAAGAAGATTAATAGTATCGAATAGAAGATACTATTAAAGTATAATAAAGGCCTTAGTTAGTAGCGACTAAAGGATAGTAAGAATATTAATAGCGAGGAAGAGTTTATACTAAAGAAAGTAAAGATAATAATACTAACTAATAACCTATATAAGATAATAATTAATCTTATTACTATTAATAAGACTTAGTATAATAGATAGTAGATATAAGGACCTATATATAGTATACTATATATTAGCTATACTAAGCCTTAGGAGGGCCTAGCTTAGCCTACTCTAGACTATTCTAGCTTTTATAGCTCCTTCGTACTCTCTCCTTTCTCTTCCTTATCGATTCGAGTATTTTATACTTAGAATAGTTTAGCCTATATATTATAACCTACTCTTATATACGAATAGATCTTCTAATATATAACGAACTATTTAGTAATAGCTCCTACTTTAAAGAAGACCGGTAAATAAATCGCCTAATCTAGAAGTAAGCTAGAAGGCTTAGTAATACTAGATACTATCTCTAAGAAGAGAGAGTAATATATCTATAGAAGGCGACGAAGATAAAGGACTAGCCCTATCTAATAAGGACGGACCTATAGAGGACTAGGGAGGGCCGGTCGATAACTAATCTAGCTTAGATAATAATAATCTAGAGCGATAGATCCTTATAGCTAAGAAAGAGGCTAAGAAGGTAGAATAACGAGCTAAACTAGCTAAAATTAAAGCTAGGACTACTATAGTAAACGCGACGATTACGGAACTAGTAGCTAGGAGACTACTAGCTATTATTAGTTAGCCTATCTTAGGCTATACTATACTAATCTCGACTATAATCTCTAAGGCTTATAATCTAATAGTCTTTATAGATAAAAGCTAAGTAGAATAGTAGTAATAGGCTAACTTAGTAGAGAGAATCTTCCGTAGAAACCTAACTATCTATATTACTAAGCTTACTAAAGTAGACTTTAGTAAGGAATAGATCGATTATAAATACTAGTTAAAATAGAAGCGCTATACTAAGTCGCTTAGGATAACCTAACCTATATAGGAAGAAATAAAAGTATATATACTAGACTCGATAGAATCTATAAAAGAAAGGGCCTAACGGGCCTATATATAACTTCGTTATACTAAATAAAGCCTCTAAGATCTATTAGAGCTTATAGAGTATATAAAGATCTAGTAGGACGAGATTAGTAAAGATAGATAGTCCTAATAGATATACGCTTTTACGATAGTACTATACGACGACTTCTAGAAGAGACTAAGTCTTATTAAGCTACTACTAGCTACTCTAATAGAGGTAGAGAATAGAGCGTATAAATAATAGAGATATATAAAACTAGTAGAAGATAGTAGGGTAAAGGGAAAGGATCGCTTATACTCTAATATAATCTATAGTAATATAGATAAGGATACGCTAGACTATAAACGACTATCCGGATCCTAATAGCGGCCTAATAGTCTATCGAGGCCTAATTCGAACCGCGGACTATTCTAGAAGGCTAACGATAACTAGATTCGTTACTACTACTACTAAGAGATAGACTATAAGCGACTAGAATATCTAGCTCTAAAGTAGAAGAGATTAGAAAACGATAGCCCTACGCTATAGAACGCCTTATTATAGTTAGAGAAGTTTTATATATAGAGGAATAGAGATAATCTACGAAGCCGGACTCTAAGATATTAAAGCCTTATAAGAAGCTAATTAGGCTCGATTTAGAGTTTATTAGACTAGATAGGCCTAGGAAGGTAAAGGGCTTACTCGATTATAGCGCCTAAGATAACTTTATTAATAATATACTAGTTAAAGAGCTCGGTTTATATCTAGAGTATAAGCCTAGTACTCGATATAGGACTCTTAATAGTTAGAGCCTATCTATTAACGGCTACTATCGCGTAAAGTTTCTAGCGCTAGATATAAATAGTATAGCGAGAGGATATATAGACGATTTTACTATAAATAGGATTTATAGTTTCGATATAGTCCTAGATATATCCTAGTTATCCTAATAGAATCCTACTATTAATTTCTACTACTATATAGCGATATAGAGAAAACGAAATAGCCGAAAATAGTATAAGTTAGCCCTCGTTACTATAGTAACTATACTATAAGATATATTAGATCCCTCGACTATACTATATATAGGGTCGCTAGCGCTAAATAATCCTTTATTAGTAAAGGTTATCCTAGAGTAGTATAAGAAGTACTCGAAGATCTTCTCTAACGAGGATACGTTACTATTACTAGACTATAGGCTATATAAATTAAGTATCGACTTTATAGATAGTAAGTTACTTCTATAGGGCCTATTATATAATCTCTCGGAGATAGAGCTAGAGGTTCTATAGAAGTACCTAGAAGAGTACTTCGAGAAGGGCTAGATTAGATCTTCGAGGTTATCGGCTAATATAGGTATCCTCTTTATAAAGAAGAAAGACGGTAGTCTACGTTTATATATCGACTATCGGGCCTTAAACGCTATTACTATTAAGAATCGCTATCCTCTCCTATTTATCTAGAAGTCCTTAGATAGATTAGCGGGCTCGAACGTATATACTAAGCTCGATATACGTAATACCTACTATAGGCTCTATATTAAGGATAGCGATAAGTAGAAGACGGCCTTTAGGACCCGTTATAGCCTCTTTAAGTATATAGTAGTCCTATTTAGGCTTACGAATATACTAGGGACCTTCTAGGTATATATTAATAGTACCTTATTAGACCTAATTAACGTATTCTACGTCGTATATCTCGATAATATCCTAATCTTCTCTAAGAACGAAGAGGAATACGAGTAATATATCTTAGCGGTCCTTAAGCGCCTAGAACGATATAAGCTCTACTATAAACTATCTAAATACGAGTTCTATACGGACTCGGTCTCCTTTCTTAGATATAAGGTTAGCCTATAAGAGGTAGAGATAGAGCTAGAACGAGTTAATACTATATAAGATTAGCTAGTATCTAAATTAGTATATAATATCTATATATTTATTAGCTTCGTAAACTACTATTATCGCTTTATCGAAGGATTCTCCCGTATCGTAGCCCTACTAAACCGTTTAATAGAGAGAGGGCCTAATATAGCCTATAGTAGTTATAAGTAGTAGAAGGAGGAGTCTTAAGAGATCTATATTCCGCCTAACGCGCTTAAATCGTTCTAAGACCTTAAGGAAGCTTTCTACTTAGTATCTATATTAAAGTACTTCGATCTAGAAAGGCCTATATAGATCGAAACTAATATATCGGGATATATAGTATTAGATATCCTATACTAATAGTACGAGTTTAAGGCTAAGATATAGTAGTTCCTAGTTATATACTTCTTAAGAAAGATAAATATAGCGGAGCGGAACTACGATATATATAATATTAAGCTACTAGCTATAGTCGAGACGTTTAAGTACTATTAATACTATCTCGAAGGCGCGAGATATTAAATAGAGCTAATATTAGACTATAATAACCTATAATAGTTTATAGCTACTAAGTCCCTATTAAAGCGCTAAATAAGATAGATAGAATAGCTCTCTATATTTAACTTTATAATTATATATATCCTAGGTAAGCTTAATAGTATAGTAGATATAGCGAATAGAAGGCCGGACTATATAGACGTCGACTATTCTAGCTACTAGATAGTCTAAGAAGACTCTAAACCGGTTCTAAAAGCCTTATAGGCCTAGTTAGGGCTAGGAGGCTTAATAATAGGTAGAAGTATTACTACTAATATTATAAAGATAGTAGCGAAGTCGGAGTAATCCTTTAAGTATATCTCGGTAGTATAGATAGAGATAGAAGATAAGACCGATATCCTCTAGAGGATTTAAGTAGCCTAGTAGGAAGATCCGATAGCCTAATAGATCTATAAAGCGATCGAGGATTAGTAGAAAGATCTTTAGCTAATAAGATAGAAGGATAGGAGTAGTATACTCTAGCTTAATAAGCGTATCTATATACTAGTAGGCCTATATAGACTTAAGGTACTCCGAACCTACTACGATAACCCTCTTATAGGCTACTTTAGGTTTAAAAGAACTATAGAGCTAGTATAGAGAGCGTACGACTAGCTAGATATCCGACGATATATTAAGGACTATACTAAGAGCTATAAAGCTTATAGTAGAGCGAAGCCTAGACGCTATAAGCCGTATAGTAAACTCTATATAGAAGCCCTACTAGAGGTACCCTAGAAGGATCTTATACTAGACTTCGTTATAGACCTCCTACTAAGTATATACCTAGACTAGATATACGACTTAATCCTTATAATAGTAGATAGGTTCTCTAAGATAGCCTATTATATCCTAGTAAGGAAGGATATCTTAGCTAAAGGCCTCGCGGATACGTTCCTAAGGGAAGTTATATACCTATATAGGATACTAAAGTTAATTATCTCCGATAGAGAGCTAATTCTAATATCTAAATACTAGAGCTTCTTTTACTACTACCTTAGAGTATATAGGGCCCTTAGTACGGTCTACTATCCTTAGACTAATAGCTAGACTAAGTATTAGAACTAGATAATAGAGTAATACCTATAGGTATACTATTACTATAAGTAGGATAACTAGGTAAGGCTACTTAGTATAGCGGAGTTCGTATATAACGACTCGAGTTACTTCTTAACTAGGACTATCCTATTCTAGGTATATTAGGTACGAGATCTATTAAGCGCGAGATAGCCCGAAATAGCCTAGAAGAGTAGTAACTCGGCCGATACGGAGTAGCTCGCTAAACGAGTAGTCGAAACGTAGCTTTCCTTTAAGTAGAGGCTACTAAAAGCTAAGGAAGACTAAGCGAAGTACTATAACCGCTACTATATCCTAAAGAAGTACGTAGTAGGGGATATAGTATATCTATCTACTCGAAACCTAGCTACTAATAGAGCCTCGAAGAAGTTAGACTATAAGTATATTAGCCTATACTAGATCTCGAAGATTATTAGCGACGTAGTATATATTCTAGAGCTACTAAAAACGATATTAATCTATCTAATATTCTATATCTTACTACTCGAGCTATATAAAGAAGTAGATAAAGCTATAAAGGCCTAGGATAATCTAGAAGAGCCTATCCTAGATAACCTAGATATCTATATAGTTAAGAAGATAAAGGGATAGGATCGCGATAAGAATAGAAGATAGATTTATAGGATATCTTAGTAAGAATATAATTCTAAAGAGGATACCTAAGAGTATACTAAGAATATTAGTAGATCGGTAATACGCGCCTATAAAAGGTCGATTAGGTAAGGTATAAGAAGACGCCGAGAGCGTTAATAGGCTAAGATAGGCCTTAATAGACTAGCGTAGGTAGGTAGAGATACTCTTAGGGCTTAGAGGGATACCTATAGTATAGTAAACTCGAAATATAGATCGGAGATCTTATTAGATATATTTATATACTATTAACCGGGATATCTTCCTAAATACTATACTAAAGAGGCTAAGACGAGAGCTAAAATAGGCTAGAATAGCCCTATAGAACCTAGAATATATAAAAAGACTAAACTAGATATCCTCCTTAGTATTAATCTTATTAGGAGAGATTATAATATCGTCTAGTATACTAGAGAGAGTACGAAAGAGAGTAGTAGCTCTAGACTAGGCCGCGATAGTAGTCTTAACGGTATAGAGGGCGGTACCGAGGGTCTTAATACGCTAGAATAGGTTAGAATAGGCTAAACTAGGGCGAAATAAACTAGGCTTACTTTATAGAGGATAACGGTACCCGTAGCGCTACCTACTATACTAGGAGTAGATATTAGACGCTTCTTCCTACTCGAACTAGCCGGAGTCGCTAGAGTACTCTCCTTATTATTATCTACCTTATACTATAATAGGGTTAGCTAGGCTAAACTAGACTAAAATAGGATTATATACCTTAGAGCTACGGTCGTTACGGGTACACTTAGCTATAAGTAGACTAGTCTTAGAGGGCTAGAAGGCGCCTATATATAAGTATAGGCTATCCTTACTAGCGAAGGAGGGCTTATCGCTAGAAATATATTAATATAGACTAGAATAGGCTAAGCTAGGTATATATACTATCTAATTATATTATAGAGCTCCGTAGTAGCGTCTTATACGACCTTAAGGATACCTTCGTTAATATTTAGAGCGATAGCGGCGCGGCGAGTAGTATTAAAGGCGTCGATATAGCCTTAATAGGACTTAGGGAACTAAAATAGGTTAGAATAGGCCTAAATAGGCTAAGATAGATATATCTACTTCGTAGTACTCGCTATTAGTATAGAGGTAGTAGGTATAGTACTTTATATAGAATCTAGAGCTATCGACGTCCTTATATTTATCGTTTTAGGGGTTCGCTATCTTATAGAAGTTCTAAATATATTAGAATAGGCTAAAATAGGATATTTTAGGACGGAGCTATATCTAGAGCTACTTAACTATAGTAATATTAGCGGAAGCGACGTAGTTAATATATAGATTACCGTTATAGGTACCGGCGTTAGCCTATTCCTTACGCTACTTAGCTACTATAGTATAGATCGGCGTAAAATAGGCTAAAATAGGTCTAGATAGACTAAGAGAAGCGTACGATAGTAGCGGAGAGGACTTACTATACTAAGTTAATATATACTAATCTAAACTAGACTAGTATAGGCATCTCTACTTATACTACTAAAAATAGTATTTCTAGCTTATCTTATTTATTAAGATTATAGAAAGGAATTTAGATTAGCGGAAGAACTACTCGTATCCCTTACTTCTACGATTAGTACTTAAATCTACGCTTTACTAAAAAATATAGTAGCCTAGATTATATATAAAAAAAAACCTAGGAAGTAAGAATATATAGAAACTTAGAATGTTAAGGATAACGATCCCTAAAAGGAGGATAGTTATAAGGACCTATACGTAGTATACTATATATTAGCTATACTAAGCCTTAGAAGGGCCCGGCTTAGCCTACTCTAGACTATTCTAGCTTTTATAGCTCCTTTATACTCTCTCCTTTCCCTTCCTTATCGATTCGAGTATCTTATACTTAGAATAGTTTAGCCTATATATTATAATCTACTCTTATAACTACCGCCGCTTTATTAAGGGATTCTCCTATATCGTAGTACTACTAAACCGTTTAACGGAGAGGAGGCCTAATATAGTCTATAGTAGTTATAAGTAGTAGAAAGAGGAATCTTAGAAAATCTATATTCCGCCCGATATACTTAAGTCGTTCTAAGATCTAAAGAAGGCGTTCTACTTAGTATCTATATTAAAGTACTTCGATCTAGAAAGGCCTATATAGGTCGAAACTAATATATCGGGATATATAGTATTAGATATCCTATACTAATAGTACGAGTTTAAGGCTAAGATATAGTAGTTCCTAGTTATATACTTCTTAAGAAAGATAAATATAATAGAGCGGAACTATAATACGTACGATATTAAGCTACTAGCTATAGTCGAGACGTTTAAGTACTATCGATACTATCTTAAAGGCGCGAGATATTAGATAGAGCTAATATTAGACTATAATAACCTATAATAGTTTATAACTACTAAGTCCCTATTAAGATACTAAGTAAGATAGATAGAATAGCTCTCTATATTTAACTTTATAATTACGTATACCTTAGGTAAGCTTAATAGTATAGTAGATATAGTAAGTAGGAGGCTAGACTATATAGACGTCGACTATTCTAGCCGCTAGATAGTCTAAGAAGACTCTAAATCGGTTCTAAAAGCCTTATAGGCCTAGTTAGAGCTAGGAGGCCTAATAATAGATAGAGGTATTACTACTAACGTTATAAAGATAGTAGCGAAGTCGGAGTAATCCTTTAAGTATATCTCGGTAGTATAGATAGAGATAGAAGATAAGACTAATATCCTCTAGAGGATTTAAGTAGCCTAGTAGGAAGACCCGATAGCCTAACGGATCTATAAAGCGATCGAGGATTAGTAGAAAGATCTTTAGCTAATAAGATAGAAGGATAGGAGTAGTATACTCTAGCTTAATAAGCGTATCTATATACTAGTAGGCCTATATAGACTTAAGGTACTCCGAACCTACTACGATAACCCTCTTATAGGCTACTTTAGGTTTAAAAGAACTATAGAGCTAGTATAGAGAGCGTACGACTAGCTAGATATCCGACGATATATTAAGGACTATACTAAGAGCTATAAAGCTTATAGTAGAGCGAAGCCTAGACGCTATAAGCCGTATAGTAAACTCTATATAGAAGTCCTACTAGAGGTATCCTAGGAGGATCTAACGCTAGACTTCGTTATAGACCTCCTACTAAGTATATATCTAGGCTAGGTATACGACTTAATCCTTATAATAGTAGATAGGTTCTCTAAGATAGCCTATTATATTCTAGTAAGGAAGGATATCTTAGCTAAAGGCCTCGTAGATATATTCCTAAGAGAAGTTACGTATCTATATAGGATACTAAAGTTAATTACTTCTAATAGAGAGCTAATTCTAATATCTAAGTACTAAAGCTCCTTTTACTACTATCTTAAGATATATAGAGCCCTTAGTATAGCCTACTATCCTTAGACTAACGGCTAGACCGAGCGTTAAAACTAGATAATAGAGTAATATCTATAGATATACTATTACTATAAATAGGATAACTAGATAAAGCTACTTAGTATAGCGGAGTTCGCGTATAATAACTTAAGTTACTCTTCTACTAAGACTACTCTATTCTAGATATATTAGGTACGAGATCTACTAAGCGCGAGATAGCCTAAAATAGTCTAGAAGAGTAGTAACTCGGCCGATATAGAGTAGCTTGCTAAACGAGTAGTCGAAACGTAGCTTTCTCTTAAGTAGAGGCTACTAAAAGCTAAGGAAGACTAAGCGAAGTACTATAACTACTACTATATATCGAAGAAGTACGTAGTAAGGGATATAGTATATCTATCTACCTAAAATCTAGCTACTAATAGAGCCTCGAAGAAGTTAGACTATAAGTATATTAGCTTATACTAGATCTCGAAGATTATTAGTAATATAGTATATATCCTAGAGCTACTAAAAACGATATTAATCTACTTAATATTCTATATCTTACTACTCGAGCTATATAAGGAGGTAGATAAAGCCGTAAGGGCCTAGAATAACCTAGAAGAGCCTACTCTAGATAACTTAAATATCTATATAGTTAAGAAGATAAAGAGGTAAGATCGCGATAAGGATAGAAAGTAGATTTATAGAATATCTTAGTAGGGATATAATTCTAAGGAAGATATCTAAAAGTATATCGAGGATATTAGTAGATTAGTAATATATATCTATAAAAGGTCGATTAGATAAGGTATAAAGAGACGCCGAGGGCGTTAATAGGCTAAGATAGGCCTAAATAGGCTAGTATAGATAGATAGAGATATCCTTTAGATATAGAGGGACTTCTATAGTAAAAAAAAAAAAAGAAACTAAGAAAAGGAATTAGAAGTCTTATTAGATATATTTATATACTATTAATTAGGGTATCTTCCTAAATACTATACTAAAGGGGCTAAAAGGAGGGCTAGAATAGACTAGAATACCTCTATAGAGCCTATATAATATATAAATAAACTAAGCTAGTCCTCCTTAGCGTTAATCTTATTAGGAGAGACTATAATATTATCTAATAGACTAAAGAGGGCGCGAGAAAAGATAGTAGCTCTAGTCTAGACTACGACGGTAGTCTTAATAGTATAGAGAGCGGTATTAAGGATCTTAATATACTAGAATAGGTTAGAATAGGCTAAACTAGGATAAGGTAGACTAAGCTTACTTTATAGAGGATAGTAGTATCTATAGCGCTATTTACTATACTAGAAGTAGGTATTAGACGCTTCTTTCTACTCGAACTAGTCGGAGTCTAGGAAGTACTCTCCTTATTATTATCTACCTTACGCTATAATAGGATTAGCTAGACTAAACTAGGCTAAAATAGGCTTATATATCTTAGAGCTACGATCGTTACGGATACGCTTAGCTATAAGTAGGCTAGTCTTAGAGGGTATAGAGGCGCCTATATATAAGTATAGGCTATCCTTACTAGTAAAGGAGGGCTTATCGCTAGAAATATATTAGTAGAGGCTAGAATAGGCTAAGCTAGATATATATACTATCTAATTATATTATAGAGCTCTATAGTAGCCTCTTATACGGCCTTAAGGGCGTCTTCGTCGATATTTAGGGCGATAGCGGCGCGGCGAGTAGTATTAAAGGCGTCGATACGGCCTTAATAGGACTTAGGGAACTAAAATAGGTTAGAATAGGCCTAAATAGACTAAGATAGATATATCTACCTTATAGTACTCGCTATTAGTACGGAGGTAGTAGATATAGTACTTTATATAAAACCTAGAGCTATCGACGTTCTTATACTTATCGTTCTAGGGATTCGCTATTTTATAGAAGTTCTAAATAGGTTAGAATAGGCTAAAATAGGATATTTTAGGGCGGAGCTATACCTAGAGCTACTTAACTATAGTAATATTAGCTAGAGCGACGTAGTTAATATATAGATTACTATTATAGGCGCTAGCGTTAGCCTATTTCTTACGCTACTTAGCTACTATAGTATAGATCGGCGCGGAATAGGCTAAAATAGATCTAGATTAACTAAGAGAAGTGTATAATAGTAGCGGAGAGGACTTACTATACTAAGTTAGTATATACTAATCTAGAATAGGCTAGTATAGGTATCTCTATCTATACTACTAAAAATAGTATTTCTAGCTTATCTTATTTATTAAGATTATAGAAAGGAATTTAGATTAGTAGAAGAACTAATCGTACCTCTTACTTCTACGATTAGTACTTAAATCTATACTATACTAAAAAATATAGTAGCCTAGATTATATATAAAAAACCTAGGAAGTAAGAGTATATAGAAACTTAGGATCTTAAGGATAACGATCTCTAAAAGGAGGGTAGTTATAAGGACCTATACGTAGTATACTATATATTAGCCGTACTAAGCCTTAGGAGGGCCTAGCTTAGCCTACTCTAGGCTACTCTAGCTTTTATAGCTCCTTTATACTCTCTTCTTTCCCTTCCTTATCGATTCGAGTATCTTATACTTAGGATAGTTTAGCCTATATATTATAACCTACTCTTATAGTAGACCTTTATATATAGTAAGTATTCTTAATATAACTATAGAGGCGTTAATTTAACCTTAATTACTATCTATAGACGCCGTAATCGAAGTAGTAAAATAAGAGACTTTCTTATTAATACTCGTAGTTATAGTATATCTTCTAAGTAGGTTCTTAAGATAACTTTTAATTACTTTATTAGCGATAGCGAGTTATTAAAGATAGGTCTAGTTATCCGCGATATATATAACGAATAGGCTAAAATAAGAGCGCTTAATTTAAACGGCTATATGCCTATTAATTAAGTACTTTAGATACTTAAGAAGGATAGCTTCTAGTTTAATTATATAGTAGATAACGATTAGCGACTTACTATCTTATTCTTTATCTATCTAGATATAATCTAGATCTATAAGGAGGCTAGCTATATCCTTATTATAGACTATACTTATAAGTAGTAAGAAATAGCTATATTTCTAGTACTTACTAACCTTAATCGTAGATAAAATAAATAAGTATAAATTACTACTTCTTACTATTAACTTTATAACTTCTATAGGCTAGACCTTTCTATTAGTATACTATCTAATAACCGGCGAGAAGGAGCGCGATTATCGCTTCGTATACGAGTATCTTAACTATATATCTAAGGAGTTAGAATTAGATAAGCTAGTAGTTATATTCTACGATAGAGACTAAGCGAAAATAAATACTTTAGAGGTTATATATCTAGGCGTACTAACGTACCTCTATACTTAGTATATAAATATAAACGTTAAGGCGTACGTAATATCTAAGCTTAGTAGAGTAAGTATTAATAGACGCTATCGACTCTTAGAAATAATAGAAGACTTCCTTAGCTTCTATCGACGTTATATTAACTTATAAATAGAAGCTAAGTTTAACTCTAACTACCTAGAAATAAAGAAATACGTACTATAACTACTATCTTAGTAAGAGTATATTATCTACTTTAATAAGTAATAGTAGCCTTATAAGATAAAGTATATAAAGGCCTAGACTAATAATATTCTTTACTACGGCTTCTAGATAACCTCTCCTACTAAGAATAGATATACTAGACTTAAGAATTAGTTAGGCTCCGTACGTAATAATATCTTTACTCTTATTATTAAGATAGTAGCCTTCTTTAATATATACTCGCGGAGATATACTATAATAAAGGATAGGCTTTAAAATACTATATCTATAGCCTTTATAGATAAGCCGCTATTATAGAAGCTTATTCTTACTATTAATAATAAAGGCCTTACCCTCTTCTACTAGTAATAAGGTAAGATTAAAGTCGAGTTAGCTTAGAAAGCGTTAAATCTAGACTATATAATATCTACTTACTTATATACCTTCTAGAAGATAATAGATACGCCTTATAGTTACGAGATATTACTATTTATTAATAGGCGTATACTAGCGCCTATACTACTACTAGACCTATTTAATACCTTCTATTATATTCTAGGCGGATAATTACCTAAGTAGCTTACTAGTCGAGTTATTAATCTATAAGTTAGATACTATAAGAGACAACTTCGCGCTTAGCTATTATATACTACTAATACTAGTAAATATAGTACTTAAAGAGACCCTTTAAGGTACGAATATATATATCCTAAATACGCGCTAACTACTACTTAACTTATACGCTATAATAGTAACCCTATACGTCTAATTTAGGCTAATATAGCGACTTAATCGACTTAGTAGAAGCTAAAGGGTTATAGCTATAAACTAACTAAGGGTAGGTACTATAGCTCTAGTAGTTATAGTTATAAGAAGAATAAGTTAGACTCTAATAGATACTATATCTTCTATTACTATAGCGATAATATTATCTATAATAATATAGATCTAGCGATAGTAAAGCTAGTAGTATAATAACTAGCCGCTAAAGAAGAAGATAAGATTAATAAGTTAACGAAGCTAGTCTAGTAATAGTAATAATAACTATAAGGCCTTCTATAAAGTATTATATAGTAAGGCCTTATTACTAACTAACTTCTTTACTATTAGTCTTAGTAGCCGTACTAGGCGATACCTCCGCCCTCTATACCTACTCCTATATACCCTTAAATATACTAAGTTTTATACTATATTAGAGCTTAGTAAGAGATAGATTATATATAGCTATATATATAATAAGGACTAAGAGCTAATCTATAGAACTATAAGAGGCTTTAGTAACTATTCTATAGAGGAAACTACGCTTTAGGATATCTATATAGATAAGCTATATATCCTCTATAATCGAGGATATATATACTAAGTTTATTAGGCGAATAGAGTATTTAGAAAGAAGTAGAAAATAAGGAAACTAGATATCTATAAGTAAATAACCCTCTACGGAGCTAGTAGTAAGAGAGACCTCTATTCGGCTAAATTTAAGTCGATAGATTAGCGGAACTAATAAGCGGGCTTTAGCTACCTTCGTATATTAACTATTTAATAACTATATAAGATATTATTATTAAATTAAAAGTATATTAAGATATAATACTTATAATACTTAGCGTGCTTTACTATATATTAATATGTAGTGTTGTTATTAAGTTATAGACGTGCAAAGGTCTTAGAAATTGAGTGTTATGTTCTATCGGGTATACCTGCGCCCGACATCTAAAATTCTCGCTCCCGACATTTATCAAAGCCCGAGAAAGCGAGGAGTAGATGCTCCATTCTCCTCCTTAGCTCAGGCCGCAATACAACACACACCATTCTATACCATTCTCTTCACCTTTCCACCTTGTTGCTCTCGGATTCATTCATTTGTTCTAGCTGATCGCAGCTGCACCAGCAGACATCCAAATTGCTGTTGCAGTGACAGGGAAAGTCAGACTTGGCCCGCCCTGGAAGCATCTGTAGAACGCCACCACACGCCAATCCCACCTCCGCACTGCCAACAACACAGTTTCCTACTCCTGCATACGTCAAAACATTACATGCAAATGAGGGCGTGAAGACCGCAGCGCCCCAGGTCGCGCGCACAACCGACCACCGAATACTCTTCTTCTCCTTCTTCCCACACCGTCCAGCGTTCTCGCGAAGCAAGCGCAGGCGATACTCGATACAATGCGACCACTTCGATTTCTCCTTACCCTTCTTTCCTGCGTGGTCGCCTTTTTCCTTCTTCTGTTTGTCGGGCCTTTTAACGGAGCGAGGGAGGATGTGGACGAACGAGGCGGCAGCTTTGGTACATACTTCAACTGGCGTGCGCCGAGTAGCCTGTTCCCACCCTCGGCTATAATCAGCATAACAGACGACAATTCAACCAATTTTGTGGCCCGACCTGCGGCGTTCGGGCCACTGTTGCCTGTGAAGAGTTTGAGCGGGCAGTTGTGGATAGGCAGCGGCTTCGGCAATGATCATTTAGGGCAGGGAGGATCTGGCGCAGGCGCTGGAGGAGAACTAGGATGCAGTGATGTCCCTGGATGGGACGACGGAAGCTGGTCAAACACCAAGAAGAACAGCGATGGCAAGAGCGCGGCAGGGGAAAGCCAAGGCAGCAATGCCAAACGAGCGGCCGACGACGAGGATATGATGGAGGCGCCACAGAAGGAATATCCCACAGAAGACGACGGTACAGACGACCACCTCCACCACCCACTGCCAGCTTCAGACGGTCTGAAGACGAACGGCGAAGCGGCAGGATACACGAAGAAGCCAACACATGCCGATATTCAGTCGCTACAGGAAAGCGCAGAGATTGCTGGAAAGGTAGTACTGCTCAGCCGAGGCGGCTGCGGTTTCCTCGAGAAGGTGAAATGGGTGCAAAGAAGAGGCGGTATTGCCTTAATCGTAGGAGACGACATCCGAGGCGGTCCACTGGTCACCATGTACGCGCGTGGTGACACCTCGAACGTCACTATCCCGTCCTTATTCACCTCATACACCACCGCGCAACTTCTATCGAGCTTAATGCCTGCCCAGGGCTCTACCATAGACGATGCAGCTCGACTGGGGCTGACAGTTGGAGACAAGAGCAAGGAGCAGACGAGCGCTGAGAAGGATATAGCTGCAGATAAGCCTAACTTCACTACCACGACAGGGACAGCAAAGGCTACCTCAACAGCGCAAGCGAAGAAACCAACCAAGGACAGAAAGCCAGCCTCAAAGCATGCCGAGGTCGAGCAGAAACCAAAGTCGCGCTGCGGCTGGTTTGCTTCAGCTTTCGGGGCCTGCTCGGACGGCCACGCAGATAGTCGTCGACCGCCCAGCAGCGGCAATATCGGCTGGGTGCTGCAAGAGGAGTTTGAAGACGATGAGAAGCCGATAGGGAAGGCGGGCAAGCAAGCGCCTTCCTCTACTGCTTCAACCAAAAGGCCAACCACGACACCAAAACCTGGCTCGCACGATGGGTTCGTGATCGGCGTGCAGGACTGGAGAGATCCAGATCTTGTTGCTGAAGCGAAAGAGCAACACCTTAAAGGCTCTTCAACAAGCTCATCGTCCAGTGCCCTTCCACGGACGAGCAAAGCAGTAACCACATCTCTGCGAGGCGGAAGCATCACACCTGGCAGCGGAGAGTATGGCAAAGCGAACCATGAAGCTGTGGATCTCCTGAGTCCAAAGAAGTCTCAAGCAAATGACGGCATGACTTCTCAGCAGACCGACAACCAGGGTGAAGATGCATCACGCGGCTGGCTTGGTCGGCTGTTCAGCTCCGACCCTGGTCAGGAAGACGCCAAGCCTGACACTGCGTCTCAAAAGGATGCAACCAAAGCAGAGCTTGAGTCTCATCATGGCAAAGCTCCTGCTTCACCCAAAAAGATGCCATCCAAGCATGGCGCACCTGCACACGAAGGATTATGGGTTACGCTTTCGCAGACATCGATGTCTTCGCCATTCTTTGATACATTATTAGTACTGGTGGTGTCGCCACTGGTGACGCTGACAGTAGTCTATGCATTATTACTTCTTCGCTCTAGGATACGGCGACGAAGATGGCGAGCACCGAAATCGGTTGTCGAGCGCTTACCGGTACGGACGTACCAGACCATGGCAAGCAGCACGGCATCCACAACATCGTCGGCGTCATCACCAAGCGCAACTACCCCATTGTTGCCAGCATCACGGCCAATCAGCACACGGTCACGACCGCGAGCCCGGACAGCATCTGAAGTGCCTCAGGGCGGATCCCTGCTGTCTGATGAGATGGCATCGCCGTCGCTTGAGCAAATCGAGGAGAAGCGAGCTGCAGGTCTTGCTGAGTGGCGAAGAAGGTATGGCGGCAAGCAGCGTGAATGTGTGGTCTGTCTGGAGGAGTACGTTGATGGCGTGAGTCGGGTCATGAGCTTACCTTGTGGACATGAGTTCCACGCCGAGTGCATGTAAGTTGTTGCGCTGGACTATGATGCTGGAGCTAAATACTAATATTGGATCACAGAACACCTTGGCTGACGACGCGACGGCGGACGTGCCCCATCTGTAAAGGCGACGTTGTTCGATCACTTGCACGCCATGGAGCCGCAAGCTCATCGACATCACCTTCATCGGCACTGCAACCCTACCACGATTCGGAGGACGAGGATGATGTGCAGGAACAGGCTGCGAATATTGTCAATGACGACCCAGCAGCACAGCAGCCCGTCAGCAGGGAGGACGAGGCATTTGAGGATCTTGAACGAGGTTTGAGTACGCCGGCATCTATTGCAGAGCCGGACAGGAATCGATGATGACAGCATGCAAGACGCAATGAAATGTCTTTTTGTTATGTTTGGGCGGTCGACACATGATCGCATGATGGTGGCGTTTCTTTTGGTGTAGGTAAGTTTCAATTCTTGATACCCATCTCATAACGAGGGAAGTTTTGCGTGGCGCTATGGGTTCCACAAACCTCCACAGCTACTACTTGATCTCAGTCATCTTTGGCAAACCACATCGCCGTCAGACAACTGGCTACCGCGCAAGCCCCCAATGCTGAAGCGAGCCGCCGATAGCGAATGGGCTGGTCTCATCCCCGTGAGCCTTGCGGATTTGACGCCTTACAGCTAGATCTCTGCCGGCCGCGGAACCCAGGAGACCAAAGAGGGTCATCACGACTCAGCAAACGTTCAACTACGGCGATGACAGCCATAGTTCGCAGCCTGATTTCAGTACATTACGAAAGCCAATGCCAAGAATGTTTCAATATATGTCCAGTTCAGCCTTGCAAGCCCAGCCTTGGAGGATCCGACCTCACCGGCTCCACCATCTCTACGCTGCCTCAATTGGTAGGGCACGGTCTTTCAGTACCACCGTCTCTTGCCGCGAATGCCTGAGCACGAGCCCATTCCCTGGAATGTCCTAGAAAGCTGTCATCTCTAAGCCACAGCCTGATACTCGTTGATCGGGATAATCCGATTGGTACTGCTGTTGTCCGAGCACAAAATGCATTCTCCTGCTCTCTCTGATTCCTCTTCTCCAAGAAAACTCTTCAGCGCTTAAAAGTCTTCCAACTCTGCCACCATCAAAGATCTTCAGCTTCACAAACGCGAACCACCACATCTTCGCAAACAGACAAAGCTACCACATCAAGATCACGCAGAACTCAGCCTTGAAAAGATTTTCTGAGAGCGAACAAAAAGTCACCACAAACCAGTGAGGACCACCAGAGCCTTGAGAAATCGCATAGAACCACGTTAACATCGTACAGGCACAGGCAGAACTCAGCCTCAGCGAGTTTTCTCGCGCAAAAGTCTTCTTCGAGGCCTCTGAAATCATACCAGAGCCTCAGAAAAATCCCGATCAACGATCGGTGTATCTCACAAGTGGTTGGATCAACTTTCCATAGAGATTTACTTGCGAAACTCAGCCTCTGTGACAGCTTCTTTGCAGAACAGTCATCTCAGGCCTTCGAGTGCAAGCCGAAGCCGCAAAAATCGTACCAACGATCAGAGCTTCGCACAGGTGAAAGCAGAACACTGCACAAAAATTCACCTTTCAAACTCAGCCAGCCTTTGCAACAGCTCTCAGCAGAGCTGTGGTCCTAGGTCGCCGAGTACAAGTCGAAGCCACAAAAGTCCTATCAACGATTCGAGCTTCGCACAGGTGTAAAGTGTCCACATCGGGCTCACCTCACCGCAAAAATCAGCAGGCTCACAACAAAGTCAGCTTCTCAGGCCTCCAGGTACAAACCGGAGCCACAAAAGTCTTCACGACAAGTGAAGCAATCGCGTAGCTGCAAAGGAGACCTCATCAAAGGCTCACTGAATTGCGCTACTCAGCCTCTGCTACACCTCACAGCAGAGCCACGATCCAAGGCTTCCGAGAACATTTCGGAGCCACAAAACCTATTGCGACGAGCGAAAAAATCGCACAGCTGCAAAGAGACTTCATCAACGTCTCACCGCATCGCGGAACTTGGCTTCTGCTATAATCTCACAGCAAAGCCCTTGACTTCAGTTCTTGAGCCACCAAACCCTCAAGCAAAAATGGAGTCAACCAAGCTGGACATGCTCCCAACCGAGCTTTTCGAAATGGTCGCAGATCTCCTCCCACCTGCAGACCTCCCAGCTCTCCGCCTCGTCTCTCGCAACAGCGAATGGAGGATTCGCCGCACCTACAGCGAAAAATGCTTCAAAAATCTCGAAGTCCTCCTCAACAGCGAGCGAAGCCTAAAAAAAGCTCTCGAAATCTCGCAACATCCTGTCTTTGGCGGGAAAGTCCATGCACTCACCATCCACACGGACGAGTTGGCAGCTTGCAAACACGCTGCGAAAAAACAAAAGCAGAAGCAGTTGCAAGAGGACATCCACCCAGGCAGTGAAAAACAAGACGATGTCCATGTCCCGCAGAGGAAACTCCTCTTTGAGATTCTTACGAAGAATCCGAAGACTCTGACGACGATTCGTCTAAAATCTGGTTCTCCACCTCTTCACAAGATGGATTGGTCAAACAACAAGACCAAAGCATACCGTGCTCTGGCATCCAGATTCCTTCAGCCACCAAAACCCGACGATCGACGTGCTTTCGCTATCGTCGTAGGAGCAATGGCAGACACTCTGTACGAAACTGGAGAGGACTACAACATCACGTCCTTCTCTGTGGAAGACTGCGATGAAGGCTGCTGGAGTTTCCCACTCCACGACATCTCAACAAACATCGCAGTCGATACAGTCAAATCCTGGCTTTCAATCCAACCCCATCTCAAAAGTCTGGAAATGACTCTAGACTTCTTCACACCAGGCAATCCAATCGAAGAAGTCGATCTCAACGCCACATGCAAAGCTTTTGGGACAAATATGCCCGAACTCGAAAGTCTCATTTTGAATGTGGCTCGTTCTGACGCGTGCTGCCGAAGTAACTACCCTATGTTGCTGTTTTTGGTCAAAGCCAGACTTCCGAATATAAGGGAGTTGAAGTTGAGGAATGCTGCGGTTTGTGAGAAGGGAATAAACCTATTTTCGCATCAACATAGGGAAACGGTTGAGAAGATTGTTTTGGAGGGTTGTGGGACTGGTGGGTGTCATGGTGGGAAGAAGTGGGTGGATTTTAAGAAGAAGAAATTGAGAAGGAAGTATGGGAAGGTGGAGGTGAGGGCGTGAGCGAACACAGCATAGTCCCGAGGAAAGGGAGGACGGATGGAAGCTTCCTGCTTGCGAACAGCTTCTTTGCAGAACAGTCGCGAAGCAGGAAAGGAAGGAAGGAAAGCATAAAATAAATAATAACGGACGGCCAAATCCCTCACACATCAACATGAGGAGAAGTTTAAAGTGGTGAGGCCGACGGTACGGGGCGAAGACGGGGCCCCGTACAAATACACATAGCAAATCGATGCAGATTCGATCTTCTTTCATCGTGTCTTCTTTCTCATCGTGGAGGCGAAGAGTCTTGTCCTTCGTATACGCATTCTTCTATGATAGCTTTCGTCATTGATGACTTGGATAAGCTCACAGAGCTGTTTGATTCGCGCTTTGTGTCTTGACACCGCTTGTTGCTGGAAAGCTGTGGCTAGGCGTAGGCATTCAGCAGATTGAGCGTGACGTGGACGTGTTCCGGACAAGCTCACATTAGAGCCGATTGACTCGCAATTTCTGTCTGGACGCTGCTTATCGTTGGAAAGCTGTGGCTAGGCGGAGGTGACAAGCAAACTGAGCGTGACGTGAATGAGGTCCAGAACCCTGCACTGTAGAAAATCATAAGGTGCTTCGACTCTGATCCCTAGTACTGACTCCGCTTCTCACTATGGCATAGATCCGTTCAAGGCATGCCAGCGAAGCAGAGCTGCATGTGCGGAAATCGCTGTACAGCTCCGTCATGCGCCTTGAGGATCAGCTCACACGAGAGCGACTGAACTCGCACTTGGGGCATGGACGATGCTTGTCATTGGAAGGCTGTGACTGAGTGGATGTGAAAAGTGTATCGAGTGAGAAATGAGCGCGAGGTTTTGAAACCTGCACTCATTAGCGACGCAGAACGTGCTTCGACTCTGATTTCTAGCTTTGACTACAGGTGGGCTTCTCGATTCAGAGCTGAGCCACTTGGCACTTCTCAACAACGCAGAGCTGCATGCCCGTGAGTTATCGATACCGATCCATAGAGTGAATACTTTCGAGATGTGGTGAGGACAGCAGACTAGACTCTTGCCTCTCATTTTTGAACCTAAGAAGCAACCTGTCTCATGACATCGAGTTCGGTAGGAGGTGTTGACGTCCCATCCGAGGAAACATCACTCTCTTCCATGTCCATCCCACCATCAGGTCTACTGTATGCAGTAGCAAACGACTTCACCTCAGCTCCATCGTTGTCGAGATCCATGTGGGATCTGAGAAGATCTATAACTTTTCGTTTTTCCGTCTCTTTACCCGCACCTGTCGACTGGCAGGCCAAATCGTAAGGCGTCAGTCCCTGATTGTCCACAACGGAAGCATCACTACCATTGGCAAGCAATAATTGAACAGCCTCGTAATCATGTCTGCCGGACGCGTAATAAAGGGGTGTCCAGCCACCGTTGTTTCGAGCATCAACATTGGCCCCAAGGACAATGAATTTCTGTCGAGCTTCTAGAGTGCCGCAAGTCACTGCAAGATGTAGCCCAGTCCAACCATCGCATCTTCGTGCCTCAAGGTCAGCCCCAGCAGCATGGAGGATTTCTATCGCTCGTGTAAGCCCTCGGCAAGCGGCAAAATGCCGTGGTCTCTCGCCATAGTCGTCTTGTGCTTCTACATCAGCGCCAGCATCAATGAGCCTTTGAACCACTTCCATATTTTCCTCCCGCAGGTGTTCTAAAGCTGAGAGTAGAGCGCCCTTCTGTACCGGTACGCCTCGTTTTAACAGTTCTAGGACGATTTCGGGTTCGGATGTGAATATTGGTGTTCGTGTGATGTCAATGGGACCACCCCTTAGAGCGTCAAACTCATCTTGATAGTATCGCCGATTCATCCTAAAAGCTTCTTCGCCTATCTCGAGTCCAACCGGTGGAGCACCGTGTTTAAGAAGTGCGCGGACGATGTCGACATTGCCACTATATGCGGCAAGCATCAGAGGCGTCTTGCATTGCTCATTGTATCGAAGGTCCGGCAGGGCACCCCTCTCTAAAAGCATCGTGACTGCAGCTGATCGTTTGTTCTCGATTGCGGCCAATAGCGCGGTCATTCCCCGATCATCGAAGCAATTTACGTCAATGCATTGCTTCGACAGGAGCTCGTCCAAACAGTCAATCTGGCCTCGACGGGCAGCATCGATCAGTGAATCCACCGTCATAGACATGAGATTCACTCGGACCTTCGTCCCGTCCTTTACAACAATCTGAGAGTCATTCGCGGAGGCGTTGTGTTGCAGAAGGGCTTTCACTATATCACGACAATCCAACTTGACCGCCAGTATTAAAGGCGTTTCCTGCGCAGAAGAATACCGCCGACCCGGATCGGCGCCTTCTTTCAGGAGCAGCGTGACTGCAGTCAATTGCTTGCCTTGTATAGCAGCCAGCAATGGCGTAGTCTTCTGCTTGTCCATGAAGTCTATGTCCGTATACTTGCTCGCCAAAACCCTCCTCATGCGTTCAATTTGACCTTGTCTGGCTGCATCGATAAGGGCTTCGCCATTTTCTCGAGTGGTTAGCCATCGCGTAGGAGACAGGATGCTCCCCCGACCGGTCGGCGTCGTGATCCTTTGTACATCCCCATGGTATACTGCTTCAACTCTTTCGTATCGGTGGTGCTGGTCGCCGTTCTGCTGTCTCGAGTGGTCGGTGGCGACGTTCTTGCTATAGGTACGATCCTGGCGTGAGTTTCTCGCAGGCTCTGCCATATGCGCTCATGTCCCTTGGCGAATCCAAATGGACCATTTCTGTCTTGAGGTGATGCATGTTGGGTCGTTGGTATGCCCTACGGAAGGCTGGACTCTGGATCGTTAGCTCCAAGTGTGCTGGACGCCACATGACCCCGCTCTAGCCTCTTGAAGACGGCTTGCATTATAGCTGAGATACGCCCGACGTATCCTTATAACGACTATGGACTATGAATGAGTCCAGAGGGTGAGCTTATTCCGGAGCGTCTGAACGCATCCGCAGGGTATCAAACGCCCTCTACACTGCTGGCCAACAGTAGCTCCGATCAATTGAACCACGGCCTTGACTGTTCAATGGAAAGCCAATAGTATTGCCATACGCGCAGATGCTGTGTGCCTCCAGGCGGACATGTGCATTACACTCTCACTCCTCCAAATTCCTCCTCCTCCCATTCCCCTTCGCAGCCTTATCCCTCTTATCCCTAACCCCCTTAACCTTATGCTTCCTCGTTCTCCCTCCATCATCATAACTCTTAATCCTTCCATACTTATCAGTACCAAGAACAACACCACCACTTCTCGCAACCTGTTCGAGTTTCTGATCACGTTTCGCCTGTTTCTTCGCAAGCTTGACATCCAAATCCGGAGCAGAAGTCTCAGAACGAGTCTTAGCTTTAATATTCCTCGGGATTCGGGTTTTGGCACCGAGAGCCCAGAGATCGCCCCAATTGGCTTTGCGAGCGTCGCGGAAGGCTTGTTTGCTGAAGCTGCGGGGGACGGTCCAGCGTTCGAGGGTGCCGAATGGTGTGCAGAGGTCGATTATGACGTGGCCTTGGCGTTTGAGAGGTGGGAAGATGGCGCGTGGGAGAGTGAGGGAGTTGGGAATTGGGTCTTCGGGGGCGGAAGATTCGGTGTTGTGTTCGTAGCCGATGAAGGCGCGGTCGGTGGCGGCGGCGTTTTGGGTGAAGCCTGAGGGCTCTTGAAGTGTGGTATTGGCATCCTCAGTCTCGACAGGAGCTCGAAGGTCTTTGCCTCGCATCACGGACAGGTAGCTGAATTCGACATCTTCGTAGTTCTTGCCCTTGGCACCCCAGATCTTTTGCAGGAAGTCGGGTCGGTAGTATCGCTGTGGGAAGGCGCAGATCTCCCGTCGACCTTTCACCATGCCCTTCTTGGCGTATAGTGGACAGCCTTCGTGATTTGTGCAAGGTGCAATAATCATACCAGTCTCCTTGGGCTCAGACACGAGATCGGGAGAGGCATCATCTTCTTCAGTGGCAGCTTCTTCTTCAGCAGTCTTCTGCCATTCGACAGGCTCTTCGATGCCGATTGCCCGTTCCGTACTACCAGGCGAAGCAATTTTGGAGTCCAATAACAAGTCCCTGGCACCAGCAATCATCTCAAATCCTCTCGCAACGCCCTTCTCAAGCAAGACGAGCACACCGCCAGTATTTGACACCAGAGACCAGAGATTCTGAACATGCGTCTTCCTCAGGTAGTCTTCTCTGAGTGGCCACAGGGTATGCGGTGCGATGACAAGATCGAACTTGCCCTGCGAGCCGATCTCTGCATGAAGATAGTCTGGCAATCGAGGCACGAACGTGGTGTTCTGAAGCAGCTTGCTCGCGCGATTTCTCAGAGTATCACTACTCGTAAGAACAGTAGCTTGTCCAAGCGGTGCGGCCAAACCTTCGCCCCCAGCTCTACCATCTGCTTCCGCAAGAGCCATCGGACTGTCTTGGGCACCAGTGCCGTCTATCAATGTCTTGTCTTGATGCATCCTCTCCCATTCAGCTCTTATCATTTCCCGCACTGCAAGCACACCAGCACCAGCACCGCCTGCATCAAGTATTCTCAATTCTCCGCTTTGCGCTTTCTTGACGAGTGATTCAGCCCAAGCAGTTCCTAGCCTTTTTCTGGTTTCGACAAGCACACCCATCACACTTGAGTAAATGCCGGGCATGAGCGTGCTCATGTATACATCGCCCTCGATATCGCTCATCTGATTCATGCCAGCGTCTAAAGTGATCGCTTTCTGCTGCATCGTCTTGCCGCGAACCGGTGTGGAAGTGGAGTACGGCATACCAGGACCACCAAAGATCCTATGCGCAGCATCACCAAGCTGTGTAGCTCGCTGTCTCTGCGATCTGTTCTCAAGCATCGCGGATATAGGTTCAATCATCGAAGACTTTGGCAGTTCGAGCGTAGTCGGTTGCGTCGCAAATCGATTCGCGAGCGTCAAAGGATGCGTACGCTGGTATCCCTCTTCCTGTTCACCAACACCGGTCTCTTGCACTGGGACATCTTCTTGCTTCGCATCCTCAGTATTCGACGCAGAAAACGCCCTCTCAATATCCACCGCCAACCTCTCATTAGGATGTAACCTCCTACTCTGTCCCATCAAACTATCCCTCTCATCCAGAACATCACCCTCATCCTCATCAAACTCCACCTCTTCAAGTTCACCATCCCTACTCTCCCTCAAAACCCCCGTCCCACTATCCAGCACCTCCTCGTCCTCCTCCCTAACCTCCAAAGTCCTCAACTCCCCAAACAACCTCTCATACACAACCCTCTCCTCATCCTCAAGCAAATCCCCAGGCACAATCTCACCCGAATAAAACTCCCTCAAACCTCTAACCACATCTTCCTCAGCATCTTCCGTCGATAATCCAGAAGTTTTAAAAACACTACTCCTCCATTCCTCCCTCGAGATTTGTCCAGAAGTATACAAGCTCTCAATTAATGAGATCTCTTGTCTTCTCGTAAAACCAGATCCATACCCAGGACTAGATCTTGCTCGACTCGGCGTATTCGTAGAGAACGTGCTCCTTCCCGCAGGACCATCTCTTCTACTTCGCAATGTCGTAAAAGCACCCTTCCTCAACCTCCCAACCTCTTTCGCCCTAATCAAACCCCTAAGTCGACAAGTCGCACAAGCGGTACGACTCAACATCTTGCCTCTCCTCGTCCGACCTGCCTGTTGATGCAGAACGTGATGTCGAAACTTTTGTCTGGGTCGGTCGCAGTAGAGCGCAGCCAATCACTTGCCACTCGAATCTAAAGTTTCCAAAAGATCGCGCGCTAGTATCGCGAGCATGGACCAGGGGTCAGGCACAAAATAGAAACAAGAGACGACGGTCTCGTGTTCATCACCGTTGACAGTTTTAAGAACGAGGAGCGAACCGTTTCTTACCATGACTCGTTATTATCGATTCCGTTGGCGGCACCGATTTCTACGACAGACTTCACGCGTTGCACAAGATCACGAACTGATGACCGCAACAGGAGCATGTATGTGGAATATTTGGCAGCAAGACAATTGCATTGCTACGCTACGCAGAACGCACGAGAGAAGCCATCCCCTAAAATCCTGTAGACCAGAAAGCAATCAAGCACTCTCTTCTCGTTGCCGCGTCCCGCACAGCAGCTGGGCCTTAACCCGGCGTGACCGCACTTGCGACAACTTCCACTGCATCAGAGAGCTCCCCTCGTCCCCTTGTGTTCTCATTACCTCCCCGGACGTCCTCTGCACATTCGAAGCCATTACCACCACCGCCAGCGCACAGAATAAAACAGAGCCGTAGGATAAGCAAATGCTAGAGAAACGCCAAGGAAATCGTGGTATCGAAAGCCAATCTTTTTGTGTCGTTTTGTCGTTTTCGTCGTCCGGGGCAGACAATAAAGAAAAGTCATCGGTGGCCCAGAAGCCTGCAGGAAAACCCGGTACGTCCTTCAAAGGTCATACCAGAAGCCCTGCCGAGTGACACTGCCAGAAAGCTGCATGCTGCAAAGTGATGTTGCTTGTCGTTCGTGTTCCGCTTCCCTTAGTAGTGCATGTTCGTCGGTTTCGTCAAACCACGATGCAGTCTTCTCGAAATCGAGTCGAGAGTTGTGCACCATTGTTGATGAATAGAAGCATGCGAGAAGTGAAGATCGACCAGACAGCCATGTACTAGTGCACCGATACCGATATTAAGAAAATGTTCTCCAGCACCCAGCAATGCCAGATCCAGAGACGAGCAATCGTGTTGAAAATTCAACTACGCCGCTCCCGAGAGTTGAGTTGTGTGCGGCAGCCCCGCCATTCGTACTCGCTCAGTAGTTGTTGTAAGACTGGTCGGCACCACGCTTGTTCGCGGATCGAAGTTGCCTGTCATACGCAAGAAGATATCATTAGCCCAAGTCTTCTAGCCCCTCAAGCGCACAAAGCAAAAGCACTTCGAATACGCAGAGGGAAAGGCGCCTTACAAGACGGAGAGTACGAAGGCAGGTCATGTGTTTGTGCGCACTCACATTCCAGTGCCCTCTTTTGTGTTTGGTTGAACCGCGCGTTGAAGGTTGGAGCCACCAGTACGGCCACCGGTAGCACGACGGCCAGTGTCCTTTTCGGCTTCGTCACCAGTCTGTTGGCCCTGTGCCTGGGCGATGGCCTGAGCGTTCTTCTGGTACTTGTACACAGTCCAGTCAAAGACGTAGTCGTACTGGAAGCCCTCGCGGACGAAGAGATCACGGAAGATCTTGCGGAGGTAAGAGTAGTCCGGCTTGTCGTCGAAACGCAGGCTGCGGGTGTAGTTGAGGTAGATGGCGAACTCGTTGGGGAAGCCTCGGCAGAGAACTTCGGTCGGTGTGGTCATCTTCTTCTCCATGATGCGGTCGTACTTCTGCTTCTTTGTGGCCGCCTTAAGACCCTGCCATGGGAGGGAGCCGCGGCAGAAGTACAGCATGACATATCCGAGCGATTCCATGTCATCACGACGAGACTGCTCTGGGAGGGTGTTAGTATACATTACTCAGGTGAGAGGAGGAGGTATGCTTACCGACACCCAAGTGCGTGTTGATAGAAGCGTATCGGGCGGTACCAGTCAGGTTCTTGTTCTCTCTGTATGGGATGTGGAAGTGGGTCTTAGGGTCGCGGTACTTCTTGGCGAGACCGAAATCGATCACGTTGACCTGATTGCCGCGCTTGCCAATACCCATGAGGAAGTTGTCGGGCTTGATATCACGGTGGATAAAGCTCTTTGCGTGGATGTACTCGATTCGGGAAATGAGCTGATCTGCCAGCAGCAGCACAGTCTTGAGGGAGAATTTTCGATTGCAGAAGTTGAAGAGATCCTCGAGAGAAGGTCCTAGGAGGTCGAGAACCATGGCGTTGTAGTCGCATTCTGTGCCGAACCATCTCACGAAAGGGATGCCGACACCGCCGGCGAGGGACTTGTAGACGCGTGCCTCGTACTCCAGTTGAGGGTGCTTGGCCTTCACGGATTCGAGCTTGATGGCGATCTCCTCGCCAGAGATGATGTTGGTGCCTGTGGCGAGGGTTAGAAGATGTGATGTTGTGCAGACTTCGACACACGCGTACCTAGGTAGATGTCTCCAAAGCTACCGCTGCCGATCTTGCGGCCAATTCGGTATTTGTTCCCCACGCGGAGGTCCTATATCCATATCAGTATACGCCCTCGGGTCGTCCTCGCGTGTTGTGGTGGAATGAGGCTGTGCATACCATGGTCGTCATGTTGTGTGGTTGACCTCAGCTGGTGAGGGTTTGCGAGATGGGTCGGGAGGTGTCGAGGCGGGGGCGGTGTCCTGCTCGGTATTTCTACCAGAGCGGCGTCGAGGAGGAGTCGAGGTGGTGCGGTGGTTGGAGGTTGGTGAGGAAGTCTGCGAAGAGTGGTGATGAGCTGGCGAAACAGGCGGTCAAAGCCGAAGTGACGGCGGGGCTGTTTCTGGTGCGTGCAGAGGACTGTTGTTGGTTGCTGAGCTGCGGCCTCGACGAACCACAAACGGCAGCAATCGGGCAGTCGCGGCCGTAGTTATTGTTGTGTCAAAGGCAGCAAGGGCCCGCAAACAACAAAGAACTCGCACGCAGGCGGACGTGAATTGGGGAAGAAGGGGAAGAGGGCAGAGCAGTGAAGGATGTTGGTTGATCAGCTCTCGCTCGTGACGCCGGCAGCAAGCGACGGTGAAGAGTAACGTGCCACCATCACACACCACACACCGTACACACCGCACCGGGAATGCTCCTGCCCTCAGATCTGGATGTCACGTACCTGTGGTCGGTCTCAGACTAAGCTGCAATAGCTGTCGGCCCAGCGAGGGCTATTGAGGCTATTGTACGGTGTGAAAGCGAACCGCGGATTCGCTCGGGCGGTCGATTTAGACTCGGAAGGGCGTGTCGGAGGGTGATTTTCAGAGACGAAAGTCGCAGGTCGCAGGTTGCCTTCTCGCGGAGAAGTCCAGCTGCTGCTTTTGAGAGGCTCCTGGGCGTCGGTGGGCTAGATGCAAATGCAGAACAAGAGAGCAGAGGCAGCACAAAGGAAAAGGCAGACCAAGAGAGACAAGGTGGCTTGGCTTGCCTCGTTCGTTTCTGGCTGCTGGCCCCGGCTGCTGTGCAAGAGTGGGTAGGGTCGGGTAGTATCCTTATGGCGATCGCGCCTAAAACCCTAATCAAATGCAAACTAAAAATGCCTCTTTCACTTTGCCTTTTGCTGGAATTGAAACCTGCTTGCCTCACGCCCTGGCCGATGACATCGGAAGTCCTCTTGCAACTTCTGCTTTCCAGCCAGAACTCCGGACATAATACGGCCCATTCGTACTCTTCTCCTACAACACATTCTGTTCTTATCTACGCACTCTCACCCGACATCATAGTTACGCTGCTAAAAGGGATGTCCGAGATGGCGAGCGTTCCAGGTCGACTCAATGCCTCAATCTGACGATTCATGCCCAATGCATCACTACGCTTGAGGCCGCCAAACGCCCCAGTGACATGGATCCGCGTAGACAGCCATTCTGTCTGCCCAAATCCCAAGGCATTCAATCTGAGTGCAGGCAAGTACCCTGTACCACCAAGACCACCAAATCACGCAGCACAGAAATGCATCATATGCCGCTGCTGTCAAATTTGGCAACACAGCTTGCTGGAGAATGGCGCTGTAGCCGCGTTTCCCATATGCAGCCGCAGCCTATAGGCAATTCCTACATGTGCTGGCACGGTTGTATGCTGCCGTTTGCTTAAGCTTGCCTCATAAGCGCCCGTTGCAACCTGCGATGTCGTGGCGGTTTCGGAATGCTTCGCGGATGGGTGCACGCGATGGAGGATGAGGTCTTGGATGACTTGTCATGTCACTAGCTGCCATCGCGGATCAGAGCATGGTAGCGAATCTCGTGATCGCAGCACCTCGACTTCCATTCCTCCATCACATCACAGATCCCGGCTACGGTACTCCATCCGACAGCCACAGACATTGGCGGTGAATGAGGGTGAGGCACGCGACATCCTACACAGCTTGAAGCTCCAGCAGCAGCCATTCGCATTTCGTTATTGCTGCACGTCATCTGCTCACAGGACATCTCATCTCCGCCTAGCTGCGACATTGGGGGTGTCATGTCTCAGGGACAGCACCTGGACCTTGCTTGCTTCTGTCACGATTTTAAGATCGGCACGGGCTGGCTTTTGGGCTCCCAAGAGCTCGGTAAGTCTAGATCAATTAAGCACGAATAGATGCTCATTTGGCAGGACTCGTGCTTTGATGAATGATCGTGCACAAGGCCATCCACTTCAAGGCAGAATGAGCAGATTGACTGTCACTCGAAATTGTGCACTCCAGCTCAAACTGGTGAGCACCGCATACAGTACGAATACAGCAATCCTGATAAAAGCTGCCGGTGTCGCTGTTCTATAATAATCTGTTAGAGATGGCAGCTCGAGCTTCGAGCTGTCTCCGCCGGATCCTCCAAATGATCTGCAAACTTGCATGAGTCCACGAAGCCGATTGCGGCTGAACTGATATGGCAAGCTTACTAAATCGCAGTCCCTGACCACCATCAACACGACATCACCAATCGAGACAGTAAGGCGTTGGTCGAGGATGCTCCAATATGATTCTCCGCTAGGTGTACATTGCGACTCGCAGCCACTGAAGTCAGCATCCTCTGGGCGAGATCAAGCGGATGTCTCACCGTACACTCCAACCTCGGCCGCTCCATACCTCGAGAAGATAGGTTCCGACTTCATCAAAGCTATTAACGAACGCGATCTCTACCCTGCGAGTCCTGCCTGGGCTGATCACTGTGATCCCGACTTCAAAGCTGATCATGACTGCCCTGTGCGGAAGAAGAAAATTGTCATGAATCTGGAAGAATGGCTTCGAACAAAGAGGGACATGATTGCGGGCGACTGCCCAGAGTATCGGATTGAGATACCAGAGCAGAATACAACCATCTACCAGAAGGAAGGGGCTGCTGAAGTTTTCTTGGTAATCAAGAGTTTTGGCCTGATTGAGGGCGTGGTGGCTCAAGATGTAGGGGTGTTCGAGTTCAAGTATGGGAGTGGTCGATGGATGGCCATCAAGTATAGAGGATTGAGAGGACTCAACGACGGACTTTCTGTCTATGGTGATCCCGAGCAAGGCGGTGCATGAGTCTTGCAACCAGATTCATTCGAGCTGCTACCTGATCTTTCTCGCGCAGTAAGACATGTTCTGGATGCCTGGCTGCTGCATTGTTCAAGCAAGCAGCCTTCCAAGGAGCATGATTTCGTCAAATACGTTCTCCTCGACCGGACCACGAAGTCACACGCCAGCCCTCTTGATTGCAGCACAGCCAAAGGAATTGTGTCAGTCATCGATGTCTCGATCTCAGAGCAACGCAGAGCAATCCACATTGCAGATACTTGCAAGACGGGCACATAACCACCAGGCAGTCGATCCATTCATCGACAATGATAAATACGCCTACCTGGTGGTCCACGAAGAGCATGGCATTCCAGCAGACTTTGATACGAGCACTGGCCTGACCCCAGAGCTCGTCGACAAGTTGCATCAGCCGGATGTGCAACCCAAACAAGCTCTAAAAGGTTCCTATACCACTCTTTCCGCTGCGAACGTGGCCGCTGTCAATGTCATCAAGCAAATCTTTACCAACTGGAAGGACATCGTGTTCATCGAGATAAGCCCTGATGACAACGACAGCCCCGGATATGAGGCTGTAAAGTTGTATCACGCTGATGGAGGAGTATGCTATCACATCCATGGGGGAGAGAAGGTACATGCGGTCTATGTCAAGCCGCTCAGAGTCAAGGAGCACAATACGGAAGCGGAGTTGAAGAGCAACGAGACCCCCTTAAGACACATGACTGCAAAAGAATACAGAGAGCATTGTCGACATCGAACGGCTGTCGAGAAACAAGCATGATGGCCTAAGATCTGCGGGAGAAGCTCGCTCGCGATACAGATGCAGTACTTCGACTTGATAGAATTCTAATCATCTCATTCGCAGATCAAGTCACTGGCCACCATAGCAAGTGTGCCCCGTTTTCTCCCATTCAGATCATACCAGGGCACATTGATCCTGTGGCATGTCAAGAACACTAGATGTCTAGAATCTGGGGCCAAAATATCCCTTGTAGAACACCACGAGCCATCGACCATGAACCTTGGAAACCTTCTTTGGCAGACAACAATTGTGGCGCTGCTTACGGCTTCAATTGTACAACTTGCCAAGTCGCCTATCGTTTTCGTCAAAGTCACTAGGACAATCAGTGACTTGGAGCTCATGGAATTGATCTCAAACGTAAGAAGATATCAGTAACCAGATTGCCTATGTACTCCCGAAGTTGTATCAAAATTGCTGACTTTTCACTCAACAAGATGCATACCGCATTCTCCCTCCTCATCCCTCTTATACATTTCGCCACAGCCAGCTACAGGCCAAACAACAATCCCACCTGCCTCTCAAACCCAGAAGCAACCCTCTTCGCAACCCAAATCCTCAACATCCCAACCTTACCCCAAGAAGATCGACTCCCAGCCCTCCAAATCCTAGCCCAAGAAAACTTCACTTTCACATCAGATGGAGCATCACTTTTTCTCCAGCTTCCCGTACCTCTCCCTTCCCCTCCTATCCTCCTCCTACTAATCTGTGCCATCTTTCTAGCTCTCCCTCCCCATAACGACCTCCATCCCCTCATACCTGGCCTACATCGCCCCGATTCCGCCAAGCACCAAACCATGGAGGTTGCTTTGGATAGGAAATACCTGCGACGGTACGATAACGATATATCGAGAATATTATTTTGGAATTGAGGAGTTTCCGGTTAGGTCGATTGAGTTTATGGAACTCGATCTTGAGGACGGGAAGTTGAGTGAGTGGGTTGCTGCGGTGAATGGGGCTGCGGCGTTGTATGCTCATGAGAGGGTCGAGTTTACTGAGAAGGCGTTTCCGCAAAGACCCAGGCAGGGTGTGGGTGTTGGGATGGATGGGGTTGAGGTTGAGGAGTCGGTAGGTTGTGGTAAGGAGGAGGGGAAGAGGTGTATTGGTGGGTGGGAAGCGAGGAGGGTTGTGAGGGATTATGGGAGATTGTTGGTTTCGAAGCCGGTGGATAAAGGTTTGGCTGAGACGTTGTTGAATGAAGATGCAGAGATGATTTCGGATTCTATGGGGTTTGTTACGATGGGGTTGGTGAGTACTATTCTTCTGCGCATATCTTCTGGAGACGGAGGTGCTGATGCTTTTCTTCTAGGTCAATAGGACGAATATCAAGTCCCGTGCCGAATTTGTGGACAGGGCGATTGGGGTTGTTCAGAATTTTACAGACGGTGAGCCGATGAATATTTTGAAGTTGGCGTGGAATTGTGATTCGATAGTGCAGTATGTCGAGTTCACTGTTCCTGGAGACGTGAGCGCTGGGAGACCTACTCTACCAGTAAGAGGCTTTCGTATCTTCTTGATGGATCTCCAGTCCAGGAAGATCCGGAAGGTGTTTTGGGAGTTCAACAGCGGCGCTTGGCAGTATGCGCTGGACCAGATTGATTTCAAGGAGCCCTTCAATGTGACTGTCGCTGATGATGGAGCAAGGTATGAGGAGTATAGCTGTGGGAAATTGGGTTGGTAGCGTCAACTGTTTGCCAGATGAATAAGCTTAGAGTGTTGGCAATACTCCCTAAGACACTATCATCGCATCCCTTCAAGCCATCAAGGCTTGAAAAGACTGTATCGATCCCACTGTCGATTCTCTGCTCTGCTGGTTTCTAATACTGGTGGTAGCCGCCGCTGGCACTTATGCATTGGCCAGATACCTGGTCGCTGGGTCAGCAATAAGTACGTAACAGGAAAGGGAGACATACCCATGAACTTCTCGGTTCAGCCAGAAATGCAACAATCTCAGCAATTTCCTCCGGCCTGCCGACTCTCTGTTCAACCAGTGTCGCCTTCTTTTGTGGTTCTACGATCTCGGGATCGACTTGGTCAAGCATTTCGCTC
Organism: Pseudocercospora fuligena; assembly: GCA_014298035.1. Taxonomy (NCBI): domain Eukaryota; kingdom Fungi; phylum Ascomycota; class Dothideomycetes; order Mycosphaerellales; family Mycosphaerellaceae; genus Pseudocercospora; species Pseudocercospora fuligena. Next base: position 349,955 of record JABCIY010000022.1, read on the forward strand.
GTCACAGGACCTGGATTGACTGCGTTCACAGTCGTTCCATCTTTGCCTAGCTCCGCAGCCCAATTTCTCGTGAAGCCCTCTAGGGCAGCTTTGCTTGCAGCGTATGTTCCAGTTGAAGGATATCCTGCCCGACCTCCGACTGAGCTGATGTTGACGATGCGACCTGGCTTGCGAAGATAAGGCAGGACTGCTTGCACCATGAGAAGCGGCGCTCTGACATTCACATGAAAGACTTCGTCGAAATGTTCTGGTGTGATGTCTGCAACGTAACTTCCAGAAATGACGGCAGCATTGTTTATCAAGATGTCGATGTGAGGACCGAATGCTTTGATGGTCTCCTCAACAATCTGTTTCGGAGCTCCAATGTCCTTCAAATTGCATTGAACGCCAATGGCCGCGCTTCTTCCTTCTGATTCGATTCGAGCGATCGTCTTATTGGCAGCTTCGCGTGATCTGTCGCTGGAGTATGTCAAGACCACTTTTGCACCTCTCGCACCCAGGTCGAGTGCTATGGCTTCTCCGATTCCTCGACTTGCACCTGTCACGATGGCTCTGCAATATATATGTCAACCAATAGCCGAAGTGTGGTTATGTGCTAGGGTCGTACACTTTGCCTTCGAGTGTTCGCGGTTGGTTGAGAGTCATGACGGGGACTGTTTAGATTGGTATCTGATCGATGCAGCAGTTTGAAGTGCCTTTCAGAATCAGGTCAGTTCTGTTGCATTTATCGTTTCTGCAGTTAGATTCTTGTCCGTTTGATCAGCCTACGCGGCTGAATTGTCGACTTTGATGTTTGTCATTTTGATGACGTAGCGCTTGCTTGGGAGCGAGAAGAACATCATTGTGATTCCCCTTTCGATGCGATCATCAACAATGTTTTCTCATAGCGGGTCAGCCTTTGCTCGAGAGATATGGTGGCTCGGAGGAATGAAAGAAGCGACAGCGGATTTAAGACATTCAGCAGGGAAGAGAGCTGGTCGTTACGCTGACTGCGGGTCCCGACGGCCGCGTACAGATCTTACTCATAAGGGAATACGTTGCTGCACGACGCGCATCGCTATGGTATTTTGATGCTCAAAAGGGAGGTACACTATGTCGAAGAATCGCGTGGGTTGCAAGCTGTGTGCGAAAAGAATATGAAGGCAGTGACAGGGGTATGAAGCGAGAGGACGACTGTGGGAACGGCAAATACGGCAGATTCTTCGCTCGCGCGGTATCGACAGCGACGACTCAAGTCTTCGTCGACACTGCTTGTACGACATTCAAACGCCTTATAACTTGGATCGTGGCGTATTTGGAACATGCACCTCTTTCAACTCTTGGCCTGCAATGTCGAAGGGAACACATGGCAACGTACAGGCAACGAATCGAGCAGGCTTGTCCTTCGATGGATTGGACCAGCGATGATTTGTCCCTCGCTGCACGATATGGTACTTTGAAAACTCAGCTATGTGGCCGAATGGGTATTCTACGGTCCTCACGCCTCCGAGATTGTACTCACTCCAGGATACAGACGAACTTTTTCGCCACTGTCCAATTCATGGTCAATCTCGCCCACGCAGCAGATCGAGAAATCGATTGATACTGTCCGATGCTACCGAGGTGATGAGCAAAGTACGAATACCATGCCCTAAAGGCTGCACGAACCATCATGCTGACACCGCCAGGCTCCAGATCGACAACGAGTAAATTGGCGCCAGGCTGAGGAAGAACAATCTCGCGACGCCGGAAACTTGTGGCTCCATCCTCAGCCTGGTATGCCTTGATATCGGCGCCATTCTCGAGAATTGCAGGAACAGAGCTCACGCTGTACGACCGTGCCATGCCGCCGACATCCTGAACAGCATGAAACACTTGTTCTGGAGATTCGGCGTAGACGCTCCGTCCGTTGACATCGTGTGTCGCAATGTACCTCTTGCAGGGTTTCAATCCCTTGGCAGCAGACCCAATGCTCTCAGACATGCTTCTGTTTCGCATCCGGAGCGGCGAATCTTATTATACTCTGGCAGCAGCAATGTCCTCGGCAACGTCAAGAAATACTGCTCATTCGACGGATATTTGTCTTCCAGAAAATCTGTGCGCTTGTTTACAGATATGTCTCCTGGGATGGGACAGCCTTTAAGAGGGTCATCCTAGCGGGGTGGACCACATAACCTTGGGTAACAAGATCCGAACGAGTGCCCAGCCGATTATGCTCGCAGCACAACTGGTATGCTAAACGGATGCAACACCTCATCAATCTTTTGCTGACTTGATTGATCACAGCATCATGAACTCTCCTAGGCACTTTCTGATTCTTGGGAGAAACGAAGCTTGATACCCGAGGGTATTGCGTCCCAAGACGGCCATAACCTTATTCCCTATGCCTGTACCACACGGTTCTCACACGATCCGAGAACAATTTTGTGTGGTTCTCGACCCCGGGCCGTTCTAATGCAGCTGCTTCACAGCCTTCAAGAGCCACGCGATCCCTGCTGACTGGCCCGATGCGCAGCACAAGTCAGCAGTTGTTCCTTTCTCAGGCCCTTCGATATGGGGATATCAAGGAGATGTTTCGGCTTCCACTCGTCCTTCGCCCAATAGGATCCCTGCCTGAGCCGATCCGATAATTGCCTCTTCATCCTCCACTTGACCCCGGTCTCTATCCCCGCGATTATACTTTGCTTGGGTTTTGAGGCATGTCAGTTCTTGGATTACCGAATTTACCGTTGACGACGCTTGATCTCTCAACTTCTGGTTGCCTGTTCGCCGTTGCATCTCAGCATCATTCGTGAGCACACAATGCGAAGAAGTAGTGACGCTATGAGCACCTGCAGAATCGAAAGGAAGCGGGCGCATGATCGTGAAGCTCAGAGGGCTAGTCGTGCGAAGACGAAAGCCTACATCGCTCATCTTGAGAAGACTGTGGCAGACCTAAGCGAAAGCAGTGGAGACAATCGAGCAAACTACTTGGCCCAGCATGCATCACACCAAGCGCAAGAAATCGACAAGCTTCAAGGTCTAGTCGGCAAGATTCGGTCACTTGTTCAAGAAGCTGGCAAGTCTGAGCAGAGCTCGTCGCCAGAGAAGACGCAAGCATTGAAATTGGAGAGCACAGCAGAATCTACAGCTGAGAGCTCTTCTAGTTTTCCAGACCCCATATCTGCCACAAACTGGGACTCTCCAAGCGAAGATCAATGGATTCCAGAAATACCAAAGCCTGTAGAGTCAGGGCCAAAGAAGGCTCGAACCAAGGTGGCATCTGCCTCTCGCAACCTCATCGTCCTTGGTATCAGCATGCTATGCGAAGAGACTGATGACACATCCTACTTTCAAAGAGTCAATGCGGCCATCAGTAAAGTCGAGCAGACTCCTGACAACCTGTCGACCATCGAAGAAGACATGGACATTCTGAGTCGTGCGATAGTTCATGGCTGGGACGCCGCCGAGAGAGTTCATCATTTCGACATTGTTTGGCGATTTCTACGAGCCTTTGACGAGGGCTTGTGGTACCGGGCCGCCCCCATTGAGAGGTTTGCTCACTTCTGGGGTATGAGATGTCATCTGCTTTACAAGATACAACCCAAGAACCAGGAACGCAGACAAACCGCCGCGTTCATGCAACAAACCATGAAACAGCAGTCGGCTATGCCTCACCCGCCAGTCATTGACTACTTTGGCTGGCCTCAGGTGCGCAATCACCTGCTCAAGGAGGGAATTAACAAATGTGCTGGGAAAGCATCGATCGCTTTTGCAGAGAGCTTCCGCTTCGACTGGCAGTACGAATTGCGTGATATGTACAAAGTGAATAGGCAGACAGGGCTGTATTGTCTGTCGGAGGGCTTTCTGCACAGCTGGAACGACATCGACAGCTATCAGATGCTTACCCACGAGCTGATACCATACTACGCACATCCAGTGACAGCACTTCAGACTCCAGTGGCAGCCGACATCGACGACGACGATTCCTCCATCGACGGCGATATCGGGACACAGACCGGCGTCATCGAAGAGATCGCAGCTCAAACACAGCACTTGATGAACCAAGTATCTCATACTGAGGACTGGATGTCGCACTATGGGATGGATTTGACCCAAGACGGAAACCAGTTCGACATCGATTCATTCTCGTTGCCGCACGATAATCACCTCACTCATTGGCCTACCATTTGACATGAGGTCGTGGCAGTTTGCAACCAACGAAGCTCACTGCCACGATGACGAATGAAAGAAGACCAACCAACAACCCTCGCAAATTTTTGCATGAATGCCGCGAATGAGAAGCAATAACGACAGTGGCATGATTCGACACTCGAAACTGAACCAGCCCTGAATCGGCAGATCAACATCACTGTTCTGGGTTCACAATAATGGATCACCATTTGCTGACACCACCACAACGTGTTGCGTGTTTCTCGCCGTGGAACCAAACATAGGATGCGGAAGGGATCTAAGGCAAGCGAGTCTGTATGAGCAAGAGATGGAGTTAGTCTTACTGCTACTCCCGAGAAGGGGCAATTGAAGGCGTGCGTACTCGTGCCGTACGCAGTTCGCGGAAATAAGCTCGGCAGGGCATAAAGTCTGCCTGACTCTGCTCTGCTTACGCATGACATACCACGTGCCAGGAACGTCAGAGATCCGAATTTACGAAAGCGAGCTCTATGAACGACTCTATGCAGTACCGCACATTATGCTGTGGTCATCTTGGCTACGCGCCCGAGTACGAAGATATACCCCGCATTGCGTCGGGCTGGAGCTAGGAGGAACCGAGGGTATGTGCAGAGTTCAGAGATGGACTCGACGAGAAATACTTCTTAGGTGGATCCCGAATACAGCAACAGCGAATACGAACATTATATCAGATTTTATATAGAGCCATCAAGGTGCCCCTGCTGGACGCTACTTGTAGCAAAGCTAAATCAAGCCAACATGACGACTTTCGAAGTCCCCAAGAAGTGTAAGGCTGCGGTTGTGGTTCGTTAATCTTTGAGAGCATCACTGTGCCCGAGCTAAGATGATTTTTCTTAGGTCAATGAAGGTCCCGACTTCCATTTGGAGGTCGAAGAAGTCGACGTCCCAGAACCAGGCCCTGGACAAGTATTGGTCAAGCTGAATTGCACTGGACTATGTGGAAGCGACATCCATTACATGTTGAACGATCTCGGCTTCGGCAAGATGTCTGATCTTGGGGTACGGTCGCCTGGCCACGAAGTAAGTTGATCAATCATCGCAGCAGGAAAGCTTGATTAATCGGATATCTTTGAGGGCGCCGGTATTGTCGTCAAACTCGGCGAAGGTGTGACAGATTGGAAAGTTGGAGACCGTGCTGGAATCAAGGTAAAGTCCTATCATCCAAGCCATGAGCCTGTTCTGATCTGATTGTCGTCAGCCCATCTGGGACTGCTGCCACAACTGTGAACAATGCTGGACGGGATCCGAACAGTACTGCAGTAAGGTCACGCACACCGGCATCATGTGCACCGGCACGTATCAAGAATACGTAGTCAGTCCTGCTTTATACACTTCCAGGATCCCTGACGGCGTCCCGGATGAAGTTGCAGCACCGATCATGTGTAGTGCTTCGACGATGCATCGAGCCTTGAAGGATTCGGGGTTGAAGCCGGGGAATTGGTTGGTGTTTCCTGGTGGTGGTGGAGGAGTGGGTTTGCAGGGAGTGCAGTTGGCGAGGTGAGATATGCCGGAGTCTTTGGAGGAAGTGATATGCTGATACTCAGGCAGAGCAATGGGTATGAGAACCATTGTGGTTGACAGTGGCGCTGCCAAGAAAGAATTGGCACTTCGTCTTGGTGCTGAAGACTTCATTGACTTCAAGGAAGAACAGGACATCCCAGGACGCATTAAGAAACTTGCAGATGGGATTGGTGCGCATGGTGTGCTCGTGACCGCTTGGCAGTCATACAAAGGTAAGCAGAACCAGATTGAGTTCTCGAGCCCGATATCGACACTAATTATGAGTACAGATGCTGTTAGCTTTTGTGGTGACAGAGTCGGTGCAATCATCATGTGCATTGGTCTACCTCCAGCCGATCAGAATGTCATCATGGGTGCACCACCGGCCTGGCTTGCGCTCAAGAAGATGCGGATACAAGGCAGTATTGTCGGGACTATGGAGGATACGGCAACTGCACTTGAGTATGCACGGAGAGGACTTCTCAAGCCGATTCAGGAAGTTCGTGGCTTGAGTGCTTGGCCCGAAAGTGTGCAGCAATTGAAGAGAGGCGAGGTCGCAGGGCGTGTTGTGATTGACTTTAGCAAGGCATAGAGATGTGGACAGCGACCAGAGCTTTCCGTTCAGCATTTGATCATACTCGACAGAAATCTGCTGCTAGCCACCTTTCTCGGCATGCGAAGATGACTAAATCTCATCAATCTACTATCCTCTGCTTGAGCCATGCTTGCCTTTGCTGCAATTGATAGTAGCAGGCGCCCCAGAGCCAGCAGGGCAAGTCAGGTCAAACCGTGGCCCAAGATCCATATCATCAGCGACGACAGCGAAGTTGATATCGCTATCCGGGTTACCATCTCTCAACGTGTACCAGAAAGTGTTTAGACGCCCAAACAGCTTACTACAACCAATCTCCTGCCAATATGTCTGCTGATTGGCAACTGAAGCTTTCGCCTGGCCCCAAGATTTGCCTTTGTTTGCATAGGGCCATCCTGTCTCGGTGATCCAGACCGGCTTGCCTTTGGATGCATTCAGTGTTACTTCGTAAAGAGCGTCGAAGAATGTCACGGCGTTGTCGATCGTATTCGAAAGATTGCCTGGGATAAATTCGCGGACCTTGGGATCTTTCTCAAAGAATGGGTATATATCGACGCCGATCCAATCCACAGCTTCGGTCACTTCTGAATTGGAGGTGTTCATCCAGGAAAGCCATGTGTCGACATGGCCTACCGGCTTGTCCGCCAAAAGCGTGCCTTTGATCCTGTCACGGGTGTCTTTGATGAAGCCAGTAAGATTTGCAGGATATGCCCCGATGCCAACTTCCTGCTCGATGCCTTTCTCAGAAGTTCAATAAAGGTCCTCACTTCCCACAGAGATTGCGATCACGAGATCGGCAAGCTTTTGACCATATTTGTCGATTGCTTTCATCATCGCATCCAGTTCGAAGGTGATATTTGTCGTTCCGGAGCACCAAATGCCTAGCAGAAGGCTCGTGTTCGTGTCTATGGCAGCCTGAAATGCTGAAAGGGGCTCACTTGGAGTTTTCGGATAGCCCTGGATGTTGGTGTAAAGGCGTACTGCATTGAACAAGCCAGGTGAGTCTGGGAGAGATTGCATGATCTCGAACTCCTTTCGGAAATCTGATTCATTCTTTGCGGTGCGATCCATCAGCATATTTCCACTGTTAAAGCCCTGATAGATCTTCTCCGCAGGCAGGTGACCGGCCGTGGCTATGCCAGCCATGGCGAGAAGAGGTAATGTCCTGAACATCCTCAACATCTAAGTCGAAAATTCGACATGCGTGTTGACAGCGCTTTTGGTGATTGTCGACTTTCAGGTGAAAAGTGCAAGGTCTAAGCCAGCGGATTGAATCCAGGGCGAGAATAATTACAATGAGCGACTGCGGTCAGTGATGCTGAGGTTCGACGGTGGACAGTCGAGATTCGAAGGTGAAGATGGCATGAGCAGAAGTGAAGCGCGGCACTTCTTGCTTACTGTTGTATTAACAAACCACGTGTGGTCACTAGGTTCAGGTAGTGAGATGGTGAGTTTCAGGGATGGCGAGTGCCAAAATCCCTGCACAATGGAAGAAATGCGGATCACCTTGTTGCACCGCTATGCACAGGACTGTCAACGACGAGGCTGTTTGGACCGAGGGTGATGAGTGGCATGCGAAGACATAAGATCACGGTCCTCATAGCCGTCTCGAGGTATTTTGAGGACGTCCAGCTTCGTTGAAAGATGCGCATCGAGTTTTGCGGCTCTGCATCAAATCCAGGAGAATCCTTGTCCACTGCGAAAGCATCTCATTCTGGCCAGAACGGGGTAGTTACGGCGGTACACCCATTCATTCGAGCGATCTTATCATTTCCAACCGTCTTATCCGTATATGAATACTTCCATCACCTGTCAGACTTTGCATAGATGAGACATCGAATGTCCGGTTCGACCGCGGACGGAAGGGACTGAGCGAGCAGGCAAAGAATGGTCAAATGACCTGCACCCAGCACTCGAGCTATGAGATCCTGCGAGGCATGCAGACTGACATGGCTGAGTCTACATAGCAGGTCCATAAAACTCAAGCTGCTCATGGAACCATTGCGCAGTCGAGAGTCTGGACCAAAATTGTCGTATGGCGCCTCTTGGTAGTATGGGCAAATAGGAAAGATCGAAGGAAGTGCTCGTTGAATGTCGAACTTCTCGGACTCCAAATTTGCAGTTGGACACAACGGGTTGTATCAAGATACAGAGTGTATGCTGCGGTTTCTTGGCCATGAATAGGAAGCCTGATCGCCCATTTGAACGCAAGCAGTCTGGTTCTTAAAACGAGTTTGCAGTTGACGATCCTTGAATCAATTGGCCAGTGCTCGATATTCTCTGAGTTCCGTTTTCGCATGACTCTACTGACCCGTCCACTTCTTGTAGAGGTAGCGCGATCGAATGGCGGCGCTACTGCGTCCTGGAAGGTACTCGACCATCTCAGTCCAAGTTTTCCCAGCGGCTTTGAGTCCTGCAATCAATGCATCGTCTTCTTCCGTGTACCTATTCGAATTTTCCGGTTTCGGGGGTCCTTTAATACTTATAAGCTTATTAGATATGGCGATCCGAGAACGGTGAGGCATTCGATCATGAATCTCTTTATGAGACAACTTAAGCTCAATTCCAAGGTGCCTCAAAAGGCCAGTTTCATAATCGGACCAAGTCGCATGACGCCTGGAAACGGTTGAGCTGCCCAGATTCTTGCATCGCTCCTTCAGAGCTGTAATCGTCCGTCCTGGAAAGTGGCCAGCAATGTCTCGTAGGCGAAGCTTGCGTGCTCGGAGTTCTTCCAATCGCATGTCCTCTTCAGGTGACCAAAGTCGTTTCTCGGCCCTGGTCTCGCCTCGAAGAAAACGATTGCCGTTATTTTGGAGCAATCTTGCAACGCTGCTCTTGTGCCGGCCTGTCAGAGCGGCGATCTCGTTCAGCGTGCTGCCCTTTTGACGCAGTGCCACAACTTGTTCATATTCAGCTTTGGACCAACTATTTCTCGGGTATGGAAGTCCCGTCGTATTGGTCGACATCAGTCTTCTCTGGTGACCGTTTCGACGTTGCATCGCAGGCCTTTGCCCAAATGAAGGTATCAGACATGCTGCTGTGCAAGCAGGGGAGGCAAACTTGCGCAAGTGCGGATCAAAGCCGCGCAGGAACAGCATCTTGATGTTCGATGAGCGCACATGAAGTCTTGAACAGTCAGGATTTGCGCATGTTGCACTGTTGAACGAGCTGTTGCTCGTGTCGTAGGAGAAGGTGAACAGTGTTGTTGTTGTTCTTGTTGCAGCAAATCCAGCTCGCGTACATCGGACTTTGTTCGGTCCGAGAGATCGCCCTGTACAACATCTTCAGGTCGAGATCAGGATCCCAATCTTTTGTTACACTTGACACTGGAGCTAAAGTCGAAGACACGAACAGTGAGAACCTCGCGATCTCAGCACGCTGACTTTACACCCGCGCTTTCAACTTCGTGAAAGGTCTTGTCGACCCCTTTTCCGCGGGCGTGAAATCAGTTTTGAAGAGAAATTCGGTAAAGATACGAATGAATCGAACGACATCCAATATGACCTCACGAACCCTCCCGTCCGCTCTCGAACCATATCTGCGACTACCACCAGAAGCGTCTCTGATACTCTTGACATCCACACTAGGATGCAGCGTCAACTGGCTCACCACACGCTTCATCAGCAGTGCTTTGACACAGGATGCCAGTAGCAAAGACGAGAAAGTTTCAATTCTACTCGTGAGCTGGATGCGTGATCTCGCGTTCTGGAAGACAGAGATCAGACGTGGAACAGTAAGACTCTTCTCCTATCTCAAGTGCTTTGAACATTTATTAATCTCTTTTAGGGTCTTGATATCTCTAAACTCAGCCAAGCCAATCAATTCGCCTTCATAGATTGCTTCAGTAACCCTAGCATCACTATTTCGGATTCCGAGAAGCAGATCACAGACGCACTTTCAATGCTCAGTCAGGCTGGTGGTCGAAAATTTCTTCTAGTTCTGGATAGTCCGGACATCCTCCTTGCCACTGCTTCAACCACGACTCTCGAGCTCAATCAGCTGCTTCTTCGCCTGCGGAGTCAGGTCCACTCGACGATTCTTACTTGCTCAGCGGACCAACCTCTGGTATCATCTGCGGCAGGAGAGTCAAGACCTACACCTATCGAAGCAGAAACCGCCGCATTCATAACAACTCAAGCACATGCAGCACGTCTGGTCCTTAGTGTTCGGGAACTGGACACTGGTGCCGCGAAGGATATTAGTGGAGTTCTACGGGTCACGAAAGGTGGAGAGTCTTACGATCTTGATGAGGACGAAAGGGACACCAAGGAGGCGGAGTTGCTGTATCTGGTTCAAAGGGATGGAAATGCCAAGGTCTTCAGCAGGGGTAGTGATCATTCATGAATTCCAAGCTGGACGATCAGATGCATTGCCTGAAGTACTGTTTCCTTCCAGATGCAGCATCTGTCGCCGATCTGGTTTCGCTATTCTGAGTAATTCCTACTCTTTCGGTTCTCTCGCCACTTCGCAGGAAGCGGTGCTTCCAGCTCATACCGCTCTGCTTCAGAGATCTCTCTATGACCAACTGTTATTTCGGTCTTGACCGTGCCATTGATCTTGTCGCCCAATCCATTGCCTGACAGAATTGGATCTATACTGCCGCTCGGTGATGGAGACCTTTCGAATATCGCGCTGGGTAGCCGCACACCACGTTTGCCAGAAGTCATCATATCGAGATCGACCAACGCTCCCCCTTCGACGGTCACTGTCCGCGTGTGTGTTATTCCTGCGCTTCCGAGACCGTCTGTTTCCCAATTCCCGTCGGTGGTCCTTTTGGAGCTTCCTGGCATGGAGTCTTTGAGTAGTCGCTTTCGAGTCAGGGTGTAAAGAAGAGAGTCTACCCAGCCGCATGATGTCAATAGTGCGCCTGCAATACAGGAGAATAGGTCGCTCGTCGGCTTGCTGCCATGCGACATAGACCACATGCGTCCTATAAGATGTCAGTACATCACTAAAAAGTCTTCGTCGACGCACTTACCGGCAGACAGTGGCAGTGTGAGGACAACATAAACCATGGGGTACAGCGTCATGAGCATTGTGATGCGATTCACTGCTTTGATGGTAGCTGCATTTGGGCTGTCCTTTGGAATTTTGCCGCCGACCAAGAGCTGGGACGTCTTCTTGCGCAGCGCAAAGAAGGTCATGAAGTATATCGCGATGGTCCCAAATTCAACGACGAAGATCCACACGTAGTGGCACCAGAGGCGATTAACCTCGAAAGCAGGTGAGACCTTTACACGCAGTCAGTATCTGCAGAAAGGGTTCGGAATTCGTGCGATCTGCAACTCACCCAGCACCATGCTCCCGCCGCGGTGAAGTAGAAGTCGTGTCCTCGAAGCCCCACACCGATGCCAGTGAGAAAGTAAACCAGCATCCAGATAAATACGATGCAGGCTGCGAATGTTTTATTGCCCACGCGTCGTCCGTACACTGCAGTGTAATGGGTATGGATTGCAATGGCCAGGACGAAGAAGCCACTAATGTCGACCATGGTAAGCCAATGTTCTCCTGGACAAGTGCTTCAGCTATGCACCTACCTACTAACGTCTCCTGAATGAAGCAACCAGCCCTGAGCAAAGCACGCGGTCGACGGAGCCAATATCTGATTCTTCCTGAACCAATGCCACTCGATCAGAAAAGCCATGCTCTGTTGAAGATCCGCGATCAAGAGGTTGAGTACCAGTACAACGTAATGGTTGTACCCGACAAAGGTACGATAATGCTTTTTCCAGGTTATGAAGCGGCTCACGATGAATCCGATTAGTGCGATAGTACTGCCCACAGACAAGGTCGCCAGGAGAGCTATTGGAACCATGCCATATCTGACCGTACTAGTAAGACGCGCTTCAGAATACGGCTCCGGATAGTACAATCCGCCATCGATGTCGACGAGCGGGAAGTATGGCGACACCATGCTATGTGGACGCAGCACTCTCCAGATGGGTCTTTAGGATCGCAAAGGCCAGGATTTATCACATCGACATGGCCCTTCGCTCGAAAGCGTTCGAGACGGCTGAAGAAGGTGCGCTCGTGTGACTCGCCTTGATATCAGTGACTCCTCGTAGAAGCAGCTGGTGCCGATTGTAGGGTCCAAAGGTACGATTTCCAGTGTGCTGAAATGAGCGAAAGTGAAGTGAGCGCATGCAGGTGTCGGTAAGGCCTGTTCCTCTGGTGCTTTCTTTGATTCCGGTCAACCACGTGGCGTGCTTTCCAAGATATGCAACGATATCCAGGGAATGAACAGCGACAATAAATAGGGCAGAAAAGACGCAACGACAAGCTTTGCGGCGTACTTAGAGTAAAAGATTAGATGTGGGCAACGAAGATATTATACTGGGGGTGGTGGAGGAGGGATGTAGTCGTGGAGTAATAGCAAGACCCACCGTCTCTCCTTCCACGAACATGATCAAGTTCTTCCCTATCGAGTATGACTTTTTTCTTACTTCCTTTTCTAACAGGGTGCGAAATTCAGGCGAGGTAGAAGCGTTACCACACAGAGGAGTATGTCCGCATGGAATTGGTCACAGCGTTGAAGATGTCGCTATTAAGGCTGCAGATCGTGTTCCTTCCGAAGTACCATGTGCTCGCTTGGCAGGGTCGACGAATCTGAGGTCGCAACTCGTTCTCATGTTGTAAGTCATGAGGGATTACCGGCATATGCCCTGGCCCGTAGCGTTCGTAGAGCGTGCGCGTATGCATGAATAGCGGCGGGGACGCCTACGAACCGAGTCAAGCATTCTCCAGTTTACGCCACCCAGCTAGTGATGGTTCGGCCATTCATGAAGTCTGGATTGTGAAGCGATAGTAGATCTGTGGATTGTAGTTGTTATGAATCTGCCCTGTGCGGCTTGTGAAGGCCCTACGCTTCCTGGCCGCTGGCCTTCTTGGTGTCGATAGCGGACTTCTCGAGGCAGACCGCGATCGAATGGCAGTGCCCAGGAGGACGTATTTCGCTTAGAAAGGTTGCCTGTGATTTGGGGAGAAGCGAGGTGGAAGAACACAACCAGAATCAAGGGGAACCCTGGAGGACGAAGATCCTTGCACCTCCTGCGGCTCAACGCTCGGCAAGTCCACTTATTCAGGAATCGTTCACGTTCTTTCGAACTTCTGCCGACAACGCCGCCGTTTCTCGAATGGGGCTGTGAGCTTGATTTGAGAAGCAAGAGTCGCAAGCCTTGTGGGTGTGGAGTAGCGTTTCCTGAGAAGCGGGAGGCGCATGCCTTTCTAAGTCACTCTTCAATCGACAGACTTTGTGCAAAGACAGCAACAGTGAGAGTAGATGATTGTTGCCAGAGGTATTAGGTATCGTACAGAAATTACATAGATAGGTAAAGTAACAAACGCCGAGAACACTTCTTCGACATTGCAGTCATTTCACATGAATCATCGCAGGCCGGGATATCTTTAAAGCAAAGCGCCGAGCACCTGTCCTCGAGGGCAGAGTGCATCTTTCTTCTTCATCCACGCCTAGCATTGTGCAGGCTTCTTGCAGCTGGCTGCAAGTAATGCCCTCGATCGCCCAGAGATCTTGCTTTAGACAGTCTCGTTCGTTGGAACACCGTTGGTGCCGTTGGTCACGCCGTTGGCATGGCCATTGGTGACACCGTTGGAGTTGTTGGTAACGTGGTTTCCGTGGTGCTTCTCGTGGATGACAGGGTCGGTACCATCGTAGTCGCGGATGGCAAGACCAAGCTGGGCTGGGCTGATGTTGCGGTGTCCCCACATGAGAAGAGCACCGAAGCCTGGCTTGGCGAGGATATCGAGAATACCGTAGAAGATGGCCTCAGAGTCTGGAGGAATAACGTTACCACCCTCAGATACACCCCAAGCAATTGGGTAGAGAGTCCAGAGGAAAGCAGTGAGCGAGCCACAGTACATGAAGGCCTTTCCTGCATCAGAGCTGACACCGTAGGCGTGCTTGCGGGCCTCCCAGACGAGGACGTAGACAAGCCAAACGAGAGCAACGCAGCCAAAAACGAAGTATCCCCACTTGTAGCTTGACGAGACGAGTGCACCAACGAGACCGGTAACGATCATAACCTCGTCGATGAGAATAACCCAAGCGGTGGTTGGCCATGGCATGGCGGCTGTAAGCATCAAGTCCATGAGCAAAAGTGGAGTGGTGATGAACCAGTCGATGTATCGAACGTAGTAGATCTCACGGTTAACACCGGCGACCTTTGGGTTGCTGCGCTCGAACTCGACATCGATTGGTGTGAAACCCAAGTGGGAACCCATAGTGAAGTAGGCAATGGCTGCGACCATAGTCACACCAGCGGTAATGTAGTGGAAAATGCGGTCCTGTCGTGGCTTGGTGAGGGAAAGACCGATAAAGGCGAAGGTAGCCACAGTCATGACTGCGCAGACTGTCCAGTACCAATCGCTACCACGAGTGGTAATGGCGATTTGAGCGAAGCCGCCATTGACCTGAGCGCCTGAGGTATGTCAGCATCCAGCCCACGACGATGTAGAGTGCCCAGGACATACCGTTGACCTGAAGAGCTTGGTTGCCCATGTTGACTGATGAGGCTGTGTTGTCTGGGAGTAGACCCTTGGTGTGACCTGACACTTGAAGTGATGGATGAGGAGGTCTGTACAGAAGCAAGGCGCGCGACCTCAGGGCCTTTTTGAGAGACGCGACGGAGACACAGACCTCTCACTCATAAAGCATGACGTACAAGATCAGTACAGCTCGCGATGCCTTGCCGTGGGAGCTAGCAGAGCATCTGTAAATTCCTTGCCTGTGCTTGCCAGTAGCTTCCGCACACGCCGACCACGCGTGCCGTGAGCCAATCTTTAACGATCACAACCTAACGGAGCTCTCGCGGCTGAAGCGGTCATGCGTTGTTGGATGTACTGCGGAACTCATCAGGCACGATTAAGCATTGTCGCTGAGGATATCATTCCTGTCACTCTTCAGGCTTCTGAATGCAAAGCCACATCTTCCGCGATAGTGGACTCTGCCCACACTACTCTCAATTTGGACGATGGTCTGATGGTAGTGAGCCGCTTTGCAATACTCTATGGTGATGATGGAGATGAGATCGACAGCAATAGCTCTGCTTGATGCGCTGAGGTCACCAGATCGCGCTAGTGTCAACCTTAACAGCGGATTCTCTCTGCTTGTGTTCCTTCAAGCCAAAATTTTTCGACAACAAGCGTCGATGATCGACCCGAAGGCTACGGATCTAGAGGACCAAGAGAAAGCTTGGTCGCGGTACGCTCATAGCATCTGCAAGTGGACGGCCGCCAACGCGTGATGACTGCGACACTTTGTGGTTTAATCTTGCAGGTAGGCTAGCGCGCAGGATTACAGAGCCAGTTAGAAATCTGCAGACAACGACTTCATCATGACGGAGGTCGTCCCGCTGCCGCCATGAATGCCGACTTCACGCTCCTCGGGCGTCAAACAAGACATGATCTTGGATTGACAAGCTCATGAAGGTGGGTCTTTCATCTTCAAGCAGCCTTGGACAGATTCAGTGCATTCGATGCGACGAGAGGCCGCCTGGCTCGAGAAGCAGATGTCTAAGACCGTAGACAAGCAGCACTTCGCAATATGCTTCTGTGGCGCCATGATCCGATTAATGATCTCGTGATAACTCCACTTTGTTCTGCAGCGGCATGTTCTCTTTCTGTGTCGGTGAGTGACTCGACTTGCAGGACGATACAGCGATACTTTGTTGAAGAAAGGCGGGGATGCTCAGAAGCAAGAAAGAGCAACGGAGCCTTTTGCGATTGCGAATATCAGCTTGTGCTCTCTTCCTTTTGCTCGCATTATCACAAAGATGTCGAGCATCTGAGCCTTCCACCGTGCTTCACAGCAGAAGTCTGCGTTGAAGTTGTTCCGCGTCGGCTTTCCAACCACGATTCCTGCGATTAATGGACCCACAAGATAGCGGACTGCAGTCCGTATGGTCGTCGATCGTGGCGGTGGTGGCGTCAATTTTGCCGTGCCACCGAATTGTTTTCCTTTTGTTGCTCTGCACTTGCTTCTGATCGGGTGCCGGCTTTGTCATTACCATCAACATCCGAAGTGCATAGCCGAGACTGTTATCAGCATTTTTCAAATGGTCGTACTGATCACCCTGATGATGAAACGTGCTGCGATATCTGGTTGTCCTGGGCCGAACGATGCGTTCCTGTGCCGCCATTCTTGCCGGAACATCCGCCAGCCGTTGACTTGATGACAGAGAACCGATCCAACAGCACAATAATTGCTCTTCTCACATGCAGGCGGAACGCATTGTCGAGGTCGTCTCGCTCTTGCTGAAGCCGAGAAAGCCGACGACTGCGACTGACCAAGATTTTGCGTTGGAGCGGAGATCCGCAAGCTCGATGCAAGCTGCACCTTGCCGTCTTTCCGCAACCCAGATCGAACGAGCCAAAAGTCTTGGTATCAAACTTATGTCTGGAGACCGCCTACACAGCATGCTGCCTGCGCAGATTTCGTCTCTGGTGAGATACATCGAAGCAGTACAACACCATTGTGAGCAACGAAGGCGGGGTTATGGTATAGCCAAGAACGCTGATCAAAGGAGAACCACCACTTCTGCCTCTCTAGAGAGAGCACTTGCCTGTTCCTGAAAACATTGGCAAGGTCGGTGAGGGGAAGGTTGCTGGCGAGCTCAAATCGACCAGGGAAGCTATTGCTGGCTCCGGGATTCTGACAGCTTGGCGATGCTGAAGTCCAAGTCGTCTGACTCGGGTTGGTATCGAAGGTGGCTGGGACGTGATCAGCCAGCATGGGTAGGACCTCTCACCCTAATGATGACAAAGTCCGATTCGATTGCGGTGTAGAGTGAAGGGCGTCGTTCATCGTTCTCTATGTCGATCGCGAGAATGAGTACTGGGTTCGTGGAGTAGTGGTCAGCCTGAGCATCTGCTTCCATGGAAATGGCAGTATGAGCAGCTGCCGGCGAAGCGAAGAGAATGGGCAAGATACTTGCAGGAGCTGATCGAGACTCGAGAAAGAATGTTGACGACTGCTAACTGAAGTCCGAATCACGACTGCTAATTGAGGTCCGAATCACGAAGTACGAGGGCACAGCCTCGTTGATATACGCGTGCCATGGAGTTGTTGAAGATGCCTGTTCCCGACCTGCACTACTGGAAGTACTCTCATGACACGCCAGCCTGATCAGATCAAGGAAGTTACCCATCGAATATATTGTTTCGAGCTGTCAAATCAGGGCCACGGATCAGAACATCAAGAACAGGGAATGCAACAGCATCAAGTATAGAATGCACTCCATCTTGAGGCAATTTCATTACGCCTGAGTTCAATGATCGTAACCCATACTTCGCGTGGAGCATCAGCTTCCCATTTTCAGCAAGTCTGGCGCGACGGTAGGTAGTGGCAGCGACTCCTCTCCTTACTCTCTTCCTCCCTCAACAAGGATTAGGACTGAACCCACTAGGATTTGCCGCCAAACACTCCGGATCACCATTACAATTATACACACAAATACACCCATTTGTCCCATCATGCGCCTGACAAGCCGTCACCAGTATAACATTCGGGTGCTGAGCAGCGCACTCGTATAGACAGGAATCATCGGAATCGTAAGAACATTCGCAACATCCGCTTTTACAGTGTCCGGTGACTGTTGGACCGTTTCCTAGATCGGGACGTTGGCAGTCAAGTTGGCATTGGTCGTCGCTTGTGCATGGCTGGTAGGAGAAGTGGTTAGTAAGCTAAAAGGTGAAATGGGGAGTGGTGGATATGGGTACTGTGGGATGATCTGCAGAGCAGGCTGTGGCGAGTTCAATGCTGAGGAGGAGGAGGATGGTAAAGAAGGGAGAGAAGTACATGGCTGATGCGAACAATTCGGACGTTTTTTCTAAGAGTCTTTCTTGCTTTGTTTAAGCGATCGAAGAACACTTATTAAGCGGGCAGAGGGACCAATGTCAGACAGACTGGGACTCAATAAGGGTTCGATCTATCTCTGTTTCAGCCCCTTCCTGATTAAACGCAAGTCGCAGAGGCAGGCACAACGCGCATCTTCTACTATCGGATCTTTAAGCAATGCACCTGCTTACTGCTCCTTGCGTTAGCAAGGGTCTGAGGACAAAAGTTTAAGGCCTAATATATTAGTCCTTATATAGCAAGATACTTAATATTTAGCTATATCTAGATTAAATATAGATAGTACTAAACTAATATAAGCTTTAAGTAATCTATAAAGTAATCTTAAAGACTATTAAAAGATAGAATAGCGGTCTCTACTTAGTAGGCTATACTATACTTAGATTATATCTAGAGCTAAATTCTTAGCTAAAAGTTAGACTTTTCCTTCTAGCTTTAGAATATAATAATAGTATACTAGATCTCTAGGGCTTAAACTAGAAACTAACTTAGAAGATAACTATCTCGGATCTCTAGCTTCTCGCTTCTTAATATAATACTTCTAAAATTTTATATTTTATCCTCTACTACTATAGCTTAGAAGATAGTTACTTTAGAAGTTCCTTAGGATTTAGAGATTATAGAGCCGACTCTTCTAAGCGATCTTATATCTTTATTTCGTAGATTAAGTATTAGTAGCTATTATTCTTAGGCCTATAAGGAAGCTAGCTAAATTATAACGTTTCTCTAGATATAGTATTTTATAGTTTTTATTTATATAGCTTTATAGATATACTCTTTAATATATAAGAAGTTTTTATCGTTATAAGAATACCTAGATATAATTCTAATATAACTTTTAGTAATAACGCGTAGTTATTAAGTTACTTAATCTAGATTATATATATATAACGCTCGAATAGTCCGCTTTGCGATATTTGTCCTTAGGCTCTTCTAGAAGACATCGTTAAGCCGCTAAACTATAAAGAGAATGAAAGTAATAGTAATATAGAGTATAGAAAGTGCGTACCGTGGCGGAAGCAGTCACTATGAAGAGCCTGAGAAGGAGGTAGGGTTCGATATGGATACCTTGCCAAGCCCTAAATTGCAATACCTTTCTAGCAGTCGAGAAATTGGACCCCGGGGCATGAGAAAGGTGTTGGTCTCGGCCGCAGGAAAATTGCGAGCACGAAACTACTGTCGAGAGCTGTGAAGTTTTTGAAACAGAGCGGCGTCCTCCTTTCGCCTTTCAGAATTGGGGCAGAGTTCTGTTCGCCTCCAAAGACAATCCAGAGCAAAGGTAGTAGTGAAGATCGTGTCAAAAACACAGTATATCACATATCGCGATAGATCGATTCGTTAGTCCTTCTATACCTATCTGGTCTTTACCCACACCCACATCAACAACCAAGGTATAACCGCAATCAAAAATACAATCAAACACCACTGCTCCCAATTATCCAACCACACTGGCCTCTCCATTTTATCCAATCTTCCATCCCTCTTAGTCTTCACCTCACCATCCGCCCACGGAACTTTCACACCATAATCCTCACAAATCTGCTTCGCAACAAGCCCACCCCCAGCCAAACAAATCGGCACTCCCGTCCCCGGATGCGCACTCGCACCAACCATATACAAACCCTCAACATCCCTCCCTCTCCTTCTAACCAAATCCACCACAACCTCAACCACCCTGCCCACCACGCCTAACTTCGCCAAATACTTATCCGTCAAGGGACTCGGTCTTCTAGCTCGTGTCGTAGGTCTAAAACACAAAACATTGAAGAAAGAATGTGAGAGTCCGAGGATGGCTCCGCGATCGAGATTAAAGGTTTGTTTCCAGATTGATGGATCGTTTGAGATTTCGTGGATTATGTAAGGGGATATGTCGATGCCTGTTCGTGAGGCGATTGTGGAGAGGATGGTTTTTCGGGCGAGGGAGATCATTGCGGGCCAATTTTGGGTTTCGGTTGGTGGGATGCCTGTTGAGGAGGAAGATTTGATGGAGGAGCCGTTTACAGTTGGTTTGGGGGCGTCGACGAGATGGCCGACGGGGACGAGGACGACGATGCTGTCTTTGCCTTCGGGAGCTGCTGTGGGATCCACTCTGCTGGGAACGTTGACGTAGAAACTCGGTTCGTCCGGGATCAAATGTTTCTTGAAAATGCTGTCGAAGCTTTCCCGGTACTCGTCGGCCAAGAAGATATTATGTGCTCCCAACTCTTTCACTTGCCGATCCAAAGCCCAGTAGAAAGAAATACTACTACAACTTCCCGGCCTACTCTTCAAACTCTCCGCATACTCACTCTCAGGCAAAAGATTCTCATACGCATAAACCAAATCCGAATTATTCACCACCACATCAGCCTCCAATTTCCTCCCATCCCCCAGCACCACACCTTTCGCTTTGCTCCCATCCTCACTCAACAATATCTTCTCCACAGCCGTATTCAATCTATACTCCACCCCCAACCTCTCCCCAACTTTCACCAAAGCCTCAACAACTTTATGAAACC
Organism: Pseudocercospora fuligena; assembly: GCA_014298035.1. Classification (NCBI taxonomy): domain Eukaryota; kingdom Fungi; phylum Ascomycota; class Dothideomycetes; order Mycosphaerellales; family Mycosphaerellaceae; genus Pseudocercospora; species Pseudocercospora fuligena. The sequence goes on from JABCIY010000022.1 coordinate 370,584, forward strand.
CTCCAACAGGATACCAAATCCCTTCCGCCAACTCCGTATACTGCAGTAAACTATACGTCCCCGGAGCATCAAATGGACTCATCCCCATATACATACTCCCAAAAGTAAAAACCCTCCTCAACCTCTCCGTCCAAAAATATTTAGACGCTCTTGTCCAAATACTTTCAAAAGGATGCAGCTCAAACAAACTCTTCAAAAATTCCCATCGTAACATATCCCCTAAACTCGTAAAATTTTTGAGGAGAACATGTTCGACGGAAAGTTCATAGTGTCTATGCGCTTCACCCAAATATTGTAAATATCTTTCATATCCTTCTTTTCCTTCCCATTTCTCTATTTCGGTTTTCATCAGCGCCAAGTCACTAGACATTTTGAAATTTTCGCCATCGCCGAACCAGATGTTGTAGTTTGGTTCGCATTTTAGAAGTTTTACGCCTTCGGATTCGAGGGTTGTGTTTAGGTCGTGGAAAGTGCGGTGGAAGAGGCCGGGGAGGAGGAGGAGGGAGGGACCTTGGTCGAAACGGTAGGTGGAAGAAGCATCGTTCGGGGTATGGTGGATTAGACTGCAGCGGCCTCCGGTGAAGGAGTTCTTCTCGAGGACGGTGACGGCGAAGCCTGCTTTAGCTAGGCGGGCGGCTGTTGAGACTCCTCCGACTCCTGCGCCGATGACGATGGCGGTTTTTTGGCGTGGCTTCGCCATGGACGTTTTGCGTGTTTGGTGTGAGGATTTGCATCGTGAAAGTAAGTTGGAAGAGAGAAGTAGACATGCATGTGAAAGTGGGCTGGACCTGCATGAAGCATTGACACTGATCGGATCGGATGGTGGCGGGATTTAGCGCGAGATTCAACGTCAATCAAATTGATATCGCTAGGACAAGAAATGCACGACTCGGATATTACACTCAATGCCTCCAAAGTTCGCGAGAAGGGTATCTTTTTGCAACAAATCCACCACAATCGCTATGCTAAATGCAGATCTATATCACATCATGTACAATCATTGTTGTTTCTTCGGCGCTGGACTTATCAGTCGCTTCCAAGCAACCCATATCCTTTTCCATTTGGGCACAGTTGCACGCCCAGCTTTCACCACATGTCCAGGTCTTCGCAGCTCTCTACCGATCTGCATGTAGCTTTCTACAGCCACTCGCATGGGAGCTCGTGCAGGGCGAGGAAGCTCTTCAATCGCGCCAACAGATTCTCCGTAGAAGGAGAAGGCACGATCGAGAAGGCGGCTGCGGATGGGTTCAACTCTCTTGAAGAAGAAGTCATCCACCTTGCCTGTTGTAATCAGTCCAGCGACCATTGCTTCAGGACTAAGCTTTTCCTTCTTGAGCCAGCCGGGTGGCACGTAGCAGCGACCAATCTGTGCATCAACTCCGAGATCGCGAGCGATATTGGTATATTGCAGTGCGATGCCCATCTTGTGGCCAGCAGACATTAGTTGTCGAGCCTTGGTCTCTGATGCGCCGGGGTAGTGGTGGAGTACGAGCTGGATGACAAGTAGAGCGACGGTGCCTGCAACTCTTGCCCCGTACAAGTCCAAATCTTCCTCACTCTTGATTGGACCTGAACTTGAGCCCTTCTCTTTCTTGTTCGCAAATTGTAGATCCATCTCGAACCCTTTCAGCAGTTCATAAAGCGGTTCCTTGCTGAGGCGTTGTGTTGGTAGGAGAAGCAGAGTCAATTGTGCTTCGGGTGGAAAATTGTGCATGGTGAAAAGCGTTGCTTGTCCGCGATTGACGTCTCTGCTCTGAATGACATTGCCTTGCGCGTCCTGCTCCGCAATTGCATACGACAAGTCAAGATATTTCTTCAGCTTCGCCAGCCATTCTCTTGCTTCCTTCTGGTCCTTCGCGTTGTCGATGAGATCGTCTGCGACTCTGCAGAATGAGTAGAGTATGATCAGATCAATCCTCAAGCGGCCTTGAAAAGTAGATGAAGCCAGGTAGAAGCTTCGGCTCTTTCTCTTCAGCCTTTCCACGCTTTGTTGCAGTCCAAAGATGCGATCATCATCGTAGGCACGGGCTGGCAGCAGGAGTGCTTTGATGAGAAGAACAGGGCTTGGCATTCCCGGAACGGTAGGGAAGTGGGCCGGAAAGGCATTGAGCACTGCGATTGCATGGTCGAATGCCACCAATCCGCAGACGATGAGCGCGTTGGTGAGCAGGAAGAAAATGGCTTCCTCAATTTCTAGTCCATCCCATAATGTCAAACCAGTCTTTGTGCCATGCTCAATCACCCATGTCCCTCTCTTCAGCGCCAATGTGTCCACGACCCACAAGTAGAGTGTCGGCAGTGCGATTGGAAGTGCTGTGCAGTAGAATGGCAGATTGACCAAGAACTGGTATCCGAGACTCCAGAGCAGGAGGAGGAATGGCAAAGCCCAGACCAGGATGAGGCCCAGATACGTGTTCTGCTTATTATCCCTCACATAAGTGATTCCTTGCTTGAGCGCCAGGCCCAGCACAAGTTGTCCTCCCAGCTTGATATACTTCCATTTCTGCCCTATCCTGCCTTGGTCCTCCCTCACCAGATACACCTCCTTCAAGACCGGTTTGCTGAACAGCAGATACAGGAGCGAGGTGTTGTAGGTCTGTATCACGAAGAAGAATACCTCTTCCAGCGGTATTGAGTACAGGGTGGGACCGACAATGACATTTTCCGGGTACGACCAGATGTTGTTCCGTATAAGGTAGCTATCCCAAGGTATGGTGGCAGTAACGGCGATTGTAATGAGAAAGGCTATCCGGTAGAGGTCCAGGCGGGTGAGGAGGGGTAGGTAGAGGAGGGTCAGCAAGATGGCGGGCGGGATAGTGTAAGTGAGGTGTCTTCACATGCAAAAATTCCGTGTCAGTACATAGTGATCGTCACCACTGTGCATGGGTGGAGTGAATATCGAGGTCAACTTACACAAGTGCATATTCGAAACCACCCATGCTGGCGAATACTATTATGCGGTTGCTCGCGAGAGCTTCGGAATGTGTATGTCTCGAAACGAGTGTGCAGTAGAGTGCTTTCTCTCTCTTTCATGCCATATTACGACAATGCCAATATCACAATCATTGTTTCTCTTTTCCCGGCCTTATGCGCTGTACAGTAGACGTGGACTGTAGGCAGTAAGATTTCTCTCACACGCGCAAAACACTGCCACGATTATTTCCTTTCATTTCCTAGCAACATCCAATACCAATTGCTGCGCTGACTCCCGCGGCGATTCGATGCCAGCCAAGCAAAGTCGCGAAAGTGGTTGAGAGTCGGACTAGCTGGGCCACGCGAAGTGCTCCACTCCATCATAGACTTTCTCCAAAACCTCCGATGGCCGATGCGTTTTACTCTCGCTTGTCCTGAGTTGTGACACTCGCTTAGGGCCAGGAGTAATTTACACTCATCTACATGTCAAGGATGTCCACTTTTTTGATCGCTGCCGCAAATGCACGACCGAACCTTCTTTGCATCGAGCTTGCGGAGCTGTTGCCAGCATGACCATCTTCGACGTCATGGTCGAAGGCAAGGAAACGCGCGATCGAAAGACGGTTCGCGTGAGGTCAGAAGCATTATCGCCGCTGCGGATACCAAGCGGACCGGGAGACAGTGGAAGACGAGAAGTGTGAGAGTGCTGCGTGTTTCTCATGTGTGAACAGTGGAGAAGTGCGTGTTCTTGTTTCGATTTCATCACATGTGAAGATCCGTGACGGACGAGTCGTGGCGGGTTTGTCGAAGTCTAATCGTCTCTCTACCAAGGAAGCTCTGCCAGGACTTGGGCTGTTTGTGTTGCTGGGTTGAAACGAGCATACGACACTTCAGTACTCAGGTAACCCTAAGTGCTGCTACTTGCTGTCTGATTCCAATGTCTGCATGAAAGTGTCCATCGCCCGCCATGGTCTTTCAGTACGACAGCATGGAAGGAGGAGGCGGCGGCGGCGGCATTGGGTCGACAGTGATGAGTACGCTGGGCAAGCGAAAGAGATCGCCCTCGACGAATATTGAACGAACACCACAACCGAAACATCCATATCTCTCCGGCAATTTCGCACCTATACAGCAAACATTACCTCTCACGCCGTGCACATACACCGGTCGAATACCGGAAGAGCTCGCAGATGGCGAATACGTTCGCAATGGCAGCAATCCTGTCTCGAACTCTGATCTCGGTCGAGATGCACACTGGTTTGATGGCGATGGTATGCTGTCCGGCGTGTCGTTCAGCAAGGATGAGGAGACGGGCGAGATCAAACCGGAGTTCGTGAATCAGTTCATCCTCACCGATCTCTACTTAAACGCGAAGAGCAACGGCAGGTTGGGAGTGCCAATCTTGCCGAGTATAGCTACGCTGGTCAATCCACTTGCGAGCTTCATATTCGTGACGTTGCGAATAATACGAACCATACTCTTGGTCATTCTCAGTCATCTCCCCGGAAGCAGGCAGAAGATTAAGAAGATCAGTGTCGCAAACACGAATGTCGTCTACCACGACGGAAGAGCAATGGCATTATGTGAGAGTGGCCCACCAATGCGAATACAGCTTCCTGGGCTGGAGACCGTAGGCTGGTTTAACGGAGCTGTGGCAGAAGGAGAGCCGGCGAAGGAGTCTGAAGAGAAAGTAGCTGTGTTGGGAGAAAACAGTGGTCTGATCAGCTTCATGCGAGAATGGACAACAGCACATCCCAAAGTTGACCCCCAGACGAAAGAGATGTTGATGTTCCACTCCAGCTTTGCGCCGCCGTATGTGCAGTACAGCATAATCCCGCAGACTGCCCGAGCAGAAGAGGAAGGAGCAGCACCACCCACCAGAAAGATGCTGAACGCAGGCGTTCCAGGCATCAAGAGTGCAAAGATGATGCACGATTTTGGCGTCTCTTCAGAACACACTGTAATCATGGATCTCCCGCTCTCGCTAGATCCTCTCAACCAGCTCAAAGGCCTGCCGCCGGTTGCATACAACCCAGATCGACCATCGCGGTTTGGCGTATTCCCACGTCGGGACCCGAAGCAGACGAAGTGGTTCGAGACGAATGCATGCTGCATCTTTCACACAGCCAACACATGGGACGAAAGAGCACTTGATGGCAGCACCACTTCGGTCAGCATGCTTGCGTGCCGTCTCACGTCTGCCACTTTGATCTACGCAGCTGGCAACATGGCGCCTCCAGTGCCACCACAGGCAAAAGCATTGGAAGAGTCTGAAGCAAAGCGCAGGAAAATGCCGTTCTTCTCAAAGTACGATCCTGAGGTCGATGCCTCCTTCGTGGAGTCGTACGATGAGAAGGAGCCGCTGCTCAGAGTGCCGTCGCTGGAAGAGCATCTGCTCAAGGATCCCTTCGCCGAAGAGCAATGCCGGCTCTACTACTACAACTTCGATCTTGCTTCAGGTATCATCTCCCATCAATGGGCTCTCAGTGCCGTTCCATTCGAGTTCCCATCTGTACGACCCGACCTCGAAATGTCACAAGCACGATACGTTTATGGCTGCTCGACAACCACAACCGACTTTGGCAGCGCTCTCGGAAAGGCAACCAAGATCGACGCACTCGTCAAAATCGACGCCACAAAGCTAATTCAGCGAGGACGAACACTTCCACCAAGAAGTATAACAGGCGTAGTGGACGGTCGAACAATGTCCCAAGTACTCATCTCCCGAGATCCTCGCGATCCAATCAAAGTCTTCCGCATGCCAGAAGGCTGGTTCGCACAAGAGCCAAGATTCGTTCCTCGAGAGCGAAGCGCACACGAACGCCAATTGAACGACGATCCTCTCGACGAAGACGATGGATACCTCCTCTTCTACGCTTTCGATGAAACACAATTACTCGCATCCGGAGAAGTTCCCGATGATACTTCGAAGGCAAAGCGGGCCAAGTCGGAACTTTGGATCGTAGATGCGAGAAACATGCGGGATGTGATTGCCAGGGTTCATCTTCCGCAACGGGTGCCTTATGGTTTGCATGGGAGTTGGTTCTCTGCGGAACAGATTGCCGAGCAGAGGCCTGTTGAGAGGATGAGGAGTATGGATGAAGTTATGAAGGAACGGCATGATAGCGGACTGTGGATGAAGGTCCGAGAGAGGATTGAGATGTGGCTTGGTTGATGTTGCATAATGAAGCATAATGATACCAGCTCCTTTGACACGGCGTCAGAGAGAGGCGATCTTGCGTGCATATTGTATTATAGATAGATGAGATGGCGCATTATGGTGTGTCGATAATGGTAATGACAATGACGATCGAGCGAGATGTAACGATCAAGTCGTGTCCTTCATAGACTGAACCTGTGTGCTTGTATGTCGTGTCACCTTAACCTGATAGGTTCGTTACCAGCTTTGTGCTTTCCACGAATGTACGAGCTGCACGAATTTTCTCCTGGCGAGTGCTGCGCCTCGTGCTACTGCTCCAGAACAGCTACATATGCTGAATTGCGCTATTCTTCGTTGTTCTTTTAGCGACTCTAGCCGGATGATCCAGCTCAGAGCTGAATGAAGATGCCTAATACGATGGTCAAAAGGTAATTTTGCCACTGTGATGTTGAGCGTAGGAACGATGCAAGCTGTCAATGGGTATGGCTACGATTACGTCCGAATGTTTGAGGTTGCAAAATGCCGGAGCTCGTAAGGCTGACGGATATCGTTAATCTATCCTTGTCTTCATGCTCGATGGTCCGTATTCGCTGTCCGCTCGCTTTTGAGGCTTACTCTCTGGCTGATATTTGTGCCAGCCAGAGCACTGATAATTCGAAGTATGGGCATCTGCGCTTAGCCCGTTAGGAGTGGGCCATCATATCGTAGCATTCCGTGCGGCTGCGCGTTATCTCATGGGGTCGAGCACAGCTACTTTTCTTGTTCCATCGTGCAGGTCCGGGCATTGCACCGACCATCGTTGAGTGCTTTGTGATGCATCTCTTTGGCATCGAATCGGAACTCCCAACCTGCCAGTCCACAGCGAAGCGGTCGTGCCTCCAGAACAGCATGGAAAAGCCCCCCACTAATCAATAGCTCCTTTGACACCGCGTCAAAGAGAGGTGATTTTGCGTCCACAACATGTAATGAATAGACGATTCAGCGCCTTATGGTGTGTCGATAATATTAATAATGATGATGATTAAGCGAGGCATGGTCGAGAGAGGTTTCACCCGCTTGCTCGCATGTTGTGACACCTTACTCTGAGGTGATAGGTCCATTGCGAGCCTCACAAGTTCTGGGGTCATGTTGCTGCCAAGTGGTATACGAAGGCCAGGTGCTGCGCCTTGTGCTACTCCTCCAGTGTATTCTGGTCGCGCTTCCTGCTCTCACCGGGTTTCAATGACCATGTTCGAAAAATAGACATGGATATGAAGGTGGCCGAAAGCGGTATTCTCTAGATGTACAGGCGATCGTGAGATTTGAGTGGTGTAGACAATTCAAAGCTGAACTTGTTTTGTGAGGTGTCCTGCTATGTTGCCATTCCGTCTCAAGGGGCTTGGACGTTTCGCGATCAGTAAGTGTCTTTCAATGTGACTCGTATCAGTAACCTGAGATACAGAATCTGTGCTTCCGAAATATTCATGTGGTGGACGCAATGAACAGTGTTCGGGGTCCGTGGCTTTATGCAGCCTAGCGACCATGGCTCTTCTAAATACTTGCGTAGCATGTGTAGTCTCCAGGCTCATGGATCTCTGGATCACGTGTTCAAAAGCTGTACCTCTTCACTTCTCACGATAATTGGACCATTTCCAGCTTTACGATTTGTGCATGTGAGTGTTGTTTTGATCCCGTCGGTCGGTGCTGCTGCGCCTTGAAAGCCCCATGCATGGCGCTGTTCAACAGGGATCGTAATCGATCGACACTTGAGAGCTTGGATCGAGAGATGCATCTCTATCGGATGATCCAGGCTGAAAGATGGCACTGGAAGAATCATATGAGCCAGCCGTGCCAGCCTGACCGCTGCGAAGGAGTAATGTTCGGAATCAAGTGAAAGAGTGAAGCAAGGGGCCAAAGCCAAATCCGAAAGCGAGCCAGAAATGCGTCACACTTGACAAGGATCGAAAATAGAGCTTCCGAATTTCTCCCACTGCTAGCAGAAGCATTGCTCATACTCCACCCCTCAATAAAGAAGCATTTCCTCTCTCGAATGGAAACAGCAAAACATACCATTCACGAACAAGGCCACGCGACGGAAGTCAGAATGGCTGAATTGACAAATAAGTTCCCTGCGAAGAGGTGCGGTTAGTGAGTCCCTCCTCCAATGCCAATGTGAAGCTCAATCGCAGGAATGAGTATAGTATAGCATACTGACCTCTCATTCTTTGTTTTAGGTGTCCTCGGCGCAACCGGCAGCGTAGGTCAACGCTTCATCTTACTGCTTGCCTTGCACCCTCATTTCAAACTCACTGCAGTGGGAGCTTCTCCTCGCAGTGCGGGCAAGAAGTATAAAGATGCGGTGAAATGGAAACAGGCTATGCCTATGAGTAAGGAGTTGGGAGATTTGGTTGTGAAGAATTGTACGCCTGAGGAGTTCAAGGATGAGGTGGATATTGTGTTTAGTGGGTTGGATAGTGATGTTGCTGGTGATACAGGTAAGTCGAGCAGAGCGAGGAATCGTTCTGTCGAGATTGTTGTTTTGGGAGTGTGTGTTTGCTAACGTTGACCAGAAATGGCTTTCCTCAAAGCCAACATCCCGACTTTCTCGAACGCGAAGAACTACCGCCGAGATCCTCTTGTGCCGCTCGTCGTACCGACTGTCAATCTTCCTCATCTCGATTTGATCCCGCATCAACGAAAAGAGCACAAGCTTGAGAAGGGTTTCTTGGTGTGCAACTCAAATTGCGCAGTCATTGGGATAGTCATTCCTTTCGCAGCTCTCCAAGCGAAATTCGGACCGATCAACACCGTCTCAGTGGTCACGATGCAAGCAGTGTCCGGAGCAGGATATCCAGGAGTTAGCAGCATGGACATCGTCGACAATGTAGTTCCGTTTATCTCAGGCGAAGAAGACAAACTCGAAACCGAAGCACGAAAGATCTTGGGAGGCATCAATTCGGATAAGAACGCTTTCGAAGAACAATCCGCTCTGCGCATCTCAGCAGCATGTAATCGTGTTCCTGTCCTAGACGGACATACTGCTTGCGTGAGCTTGAAATTTGAGAAGCAGCCTCCCCCTTCAGCTCAAGAGGTCATCGCTGCGCTGAGAGAGTATACTTCTGATGCGCAGAAATTGGCATGTCCGAGCGCACCGAGCCAGGCTATTGTGGTGTTTGACGAACCTGATCGACCACAGCCGAGACTTGATAGGGAGCTGGAGAAGGGTTATGCGGTCAGTGTTGGAAGAGTGAGACAGGATGAGAGTGGAATTTTTGATATCAAGTTTGTGGCGCTCAGTCATAATACTGTTATTGGTGCCGCGGGAAGCAGTATCTTGAATGCTGAGGCTGCTGTGCTGAAGGGGTATATCTAGTGCGAGCTGGAATGGATGAATGGCGAGTGAGAAGAGCAAGGATTGGCCTTTCGGCTTCAATGATAGACACGTGAAATGAAAAAGCGATGTCAACTATGGCCACTTGGCACCCAGACGAAGAGCGACAACAGGCATGATAACTCCGGATCTTTCGAGGGCTTACCGTGTAAAGAGTATTCCTCGATGCGCTGCGAAGCTTCTTGGCTACGAAATCTTTATCGCTGGATGCGTGTCCGTGACCGCGAGCTTGCCGTCTATGAGCGAACATTACGACATCAGAGTCACAGCGCTCTCTGGAACGATCAATGAATGCCTGAAGGCGCAGCATACAGCGGTCGTTGCCTCACGAACTTTGGCAATTTCGAGGCGTGGTGAAAAGCTGAGAACGAGCCAATCACTATCTTCAGTGAGAACAGGTCAGCCGAGCCAGCACGGGGATGGCAGGAAGCGCTGACACGTGAACAAGCACATTAGGAATCTGGTCCTGAATTTCGCGGCACACTGAGCCAGGCGCAGCAGTCGGACCTGTTCAGGAGGTTCTGCTCGGAGTTTTCTATGAAGCTGACGATTCTGGCAATGGACCAATCAATATCGCACATTCTCTTGCTCGGCGACGATGCTATTGGACGAAAGCGTGAAGAGGTCGCCAGCTTCACGATGAAGCAGGTTTTGTTGTGCTTCAAGGCGCAGCCCTGGAGCGCCACTCCGCTGGTCTTTCCGGGAATTTTGCAAAGCTGACACTGAGCCAATCAACATGCGGCAGTCGTGGCAACACAAAAGGACATCGTTGGTCGATTTCAGGAAGAGGCCACCCGGGCTGAGATACCGTGCGATGGTTGCCCTGCGAGGCGCGGTATTTGCAGCAATGACCTGTTCACCCACTCTCACCAAGTTCGGGAACAGTGCGAAGCTCGGACTGGGCCAATCATCACCAAGAAGACGAGGCAAGCGTGCGTGCCTCAGTACAACAGCAATCGTCCAGATTTTCGCCGGCTTTGCCTGCAGATGAAGGCCTGTCAGTCTTAAGAACGAGAGCCCGCGAGTCACTCTACGTGAATATCTGCTGCATCAGACCAGGATCAAGACTGTAGTCAACGACAATTCAAGTGCGCGCTGGTCGAGAACGAAGTCCCTCAAATCTCTCGACTAGGACAGTATTGCCCTGCTTGACGTATGTTGTCATGGTTAGCAAGGCACAGCAAAGCAACCATGCATGAAGCTTTGGCCATAGACGCATCTTTGCGAATGGACTCATCAAGGGACGGCGACCCTTGTAGAGAAAACTTCGCGCACGACGGTGTGTTGGAAGCGTTAAACCTGCAACATCGCTGGCTTTGGGTCTGAAATGGGACCGCCCGACTCGAGTTACCCAGAGGACTTCAGATCGGTAAGACGAAAAGAGTCCAGCAAATCGCATACAGCAGGAGTGACTCGTCGACTCCACCAAACGGCGCAGCAGTACCGCCTCGTCCGAAGAAGAGCGACACAAATCCCGGGAGATATGCTGATGTCGGAAGCGCTCCAATCACAGGCGTTTGACCATCAAGCAGAATCACCCAGGTTCTCAAAGAGCATCCTGTGCCAAAGCTCGAAGCAGTTCAAATGAAGACCGGATGGGTTCATGATTGTCGAACGATCTCAAACGGTCGCATTAAGGATGTCCTCGAACACCCTCTTTGGCAACATCAGTCCGTCGGCCATGATCAGGGCAGCTCTACCTGAGTCTCATGCTGATGCCTTTCTGCTCATATAGTGGGATGATGGATCTTGAAAGTCTCGAGATCCGGTTGTAAGCAGGAAATCGTTCGCGTTGAGAGCTGCCATGCACTTTTGGGGGAGTGTGGTCTCTACATTGCTTGCAGGAACATTCGGATTGATCTGCTATCGCGTTCTAATGCTCTGAATATTTTCCGACGAAGATAATTGACAACGTGTTCAGGTCGGGTTTCAAGATACCCCGGCATACAGCTACTGCCCTACGGAAGGAGAGATGAATGATCAACATCCTGTAGAGGATTGATTCGCTCTCTCCTGTGCAAAGGCGCAGCAAGGCCACGGACTTGCATGAGAACTTCAAGAAAGCTGCAAAGCTCTTCATGATCCAATCAGTGTGGCAGGTTCGGCGACGGGGCGCATTTCGTATGCATGATATCGAGCTAGTCACTGCCTCTGGCGCAGCATTACATTTTTCCATTTAAGCAATTTTGGGAATATGTGAACGTTGGGAACGAGCCAATCACAGCACAACATGGGTGCTCAATTTTCAATCCTGGCAGGACAGTGTAATACTAGGCTGACGGGAAAGGAACTTTGCTATCTCGACCTACATGTACATCGCCTGTCCTGGAGCTCGCAATCCTATTGAACCACGGGCAATGCAGGAACCAGCGTCAATTGATCCTCAAGGCGCGGTACTCCACCTTGAGGTTCTGCTGGAATTCACGAGAACGTGGAGCGTCGATGGCGAACGAATCATTGTTATATCGTACCTGAGAGGAACGCGAGAAGGATTTGAAAGACTGTGGTACCTGCAGGGCGAGCTGGCTCTAGCTACGCATTGAGGTGCGGCAAGCTGCCCAACGCCGCCTCTGCGCAAGAACTCAACAGCGCGCAATGGACCGATCAGATCACTGTGCTCACATTGTGCGACAAAGGAAAGCCTCGGTGTTCTTGATTTTATATTGTCATGCCGTTGCGATGAACGGCATTGTTCGAGAAGCGAAACGCAGACGATGACGGCCCACGAGAGCTCGTCACGAGGCTTCGCTATTGCTATTGGCGATTGGAGCAACAATCAAGTCCAGAGCCACAGCGCAGCAGCATGCAAACCCGCAATTCGCTCTTGAAAAAGACCTCCAGATGTCATAAGCAAAAGAGCGAATTTGCCACGAATCGATCTGTGATCTTTCTCAGGGATGCCGCTCTTTCCAGATTCGAACGAAGGGTACTTGCTCGCTGGGGACATTTTTGATGAGTCTACAATGCATTGCAAGAAGAAACAAGGTAGCTATCAATGCGTGCAGCATCAGAAAACAAAGCACATTGGCTTGCACTGACCCTGGCCTTTGTGCTTTTTGTGCCATTGTTCAGGTCACATTTCAGAAGCAGCCAAATGGATTCCAAGGACAGATCTTCGACTGTCTAATTACTCATCGTCGAAAAGTCGGCCTTTCCGTACTGCGTGCTGGTCACGCCAGTACCGTTTCTTTTCTGCAAGATCATCCGAAGGAAGCTGCTGGTCAGCCACTGCCTCTCCCACCATGGCACACCACCCACCACCCTCCAGCCCTACCAGCACGACCTTCCTTCCCAATTTACCTTTCCCAAATCTTGCACACCACAACATCGACCCGCTTTTCGCTGATCTCATAGCCAGCTGGTCGGGCAGTGATCCCACGAACCATCTCCTCAACCATCCCGCATCGTTCTCCGTTTGTCTCGCAAGCAAGGTAATTCCTCACATCATGCCTTTGGCCCACGCGATCCTACAAGGCTCCACGCCAACAGGTCAGGCCTCCGCTATTGAGAGAGAAGCTAACGATCTCAGTCCAGCATACCCAGAGCCACTTTCTCATCTCGATCCTGCTACCGAAGCACAAGTCCGAGCCCAGCTCAGAGAGATCGCCGCCCACCTCACTTTCGATGTCTGCGATCCGAACGAAACAATTCACGCATGCTGCCAAGCGATTCCCGAAAAGCCGCTCCCAACACTCCCTGGCTCCGCCTCCAAGATCTTGATTCATCCCTCCAAGTACATTGCCATCGAGCAATCATTCTACAACCACGACCTAGCCAAATTCTTCTACACTCTACTCGAACTCACGATCACATTGATACACGAAGTCGCTCACGCCATCTGTTTCGCCGTCGAGCCCGCTGAGGAGGTTTGTACTGGCAACGGTTTTCTTGGACCTGACGCCGTTTGCGATGAGATGGGGTATGAGTTCGAAGCTCGGATCTTCGGGGGCGTTTTCGGCATTCAAAATGCGAAAACTGCGAGCTATTATGTCAATGGATGCAACTGTTCGAGGAGTCAGCTGCTTGGAAAGGCTGGATTCTCGGAATGGCCGGATCCATGTATAGTTGATTCCTACAACGCTAGGGGGAATCTGGTCGGAATGAGGAGAGAATTGTTGGAGGAAGTAGTAAAGTGGGACGTTGAGCTCGAGAGGGTGGCGGAAATGTTTCAGGAGAGATTTTGGAGTTGTGGATCGAGAAGAGTCAATCTGCGATTTCCAAGGCTGAAGCGCATCTGGAACGACAAGAGATTGGAGAAGGTAGCGTGTGAGAGCTTGGAATGTGATGAAATGGATGTTGAAGAGGTAAGTGACGAAGATCAAGACGTAGAAATGGTCCTTGAGGAGACAGATGAAGACTCCGAGGACGATGAGACTGACGACGAACACCTTGAGCACGAAGAGATGGAGATTGAAGATCTGTGCTATGACGGCTCAGAAGAGGAGGTGCCAGAATTGGTCAAGACTTGCGATCTGCTGCCAACGGCAAATCGGTGGGATAATGAACACTGATCTCTGGGCAGCCCCGACGGCTTCGTTAAACGATAGGTCTTAGCACAGAAGCATATACTGACATCAAAACTGCATTCAGGTACTAGCAGAAGCAAAGCAAAGCTTAAATACCCTATGCCTCGATCTGGCTAGTTTTTGGCTCGGGTGATCCTTCCGCTCAATGGTCCCTGCATAATCACACTCTTGAATACCGGTGTGCCTTTCAGCTCTTGACGATGTGGCGTGCAAAGACACACCTCTGAAAACGACATTGACGGGACAAACATGTACCTGCACACGGCATTCAGATACGCACACGGAGGGCATGTCTTCAGGAACGAAAGGATCTGACTTCTTGTTTGTGTCATGCAATGAGGCACGAGGACTCAAGAATGGCAGGCCAAATCGACGAACGAGTAGACATGTTCAGCTCTGGAGGCCACCGAACAACACTGGAGACTTTGATTCTAGAGGAGAACCAGATCGTGTTCAGATCAGATTCCGAGGTGTGCGGAAGGCACCGGCCAATGATGTGGACTCCTCTGCAAAAAGGCTTGAAGGTCGAACAGGCAGTCGTGACGGGGACTTCTGCGGGACAGGACCAGCGCCACGCAGGTCCACGGTGCCGGTAACATGCAAGATATGTAGAAATAGGACCATGGTAAGCGATATGTCAAAGCTTACTGGTCCACACACTGACAGCCTTACTTTTAGCAGCAAGATCAAATCCAACCTGGAGGCAAGCAACCACACTGTTTTTGTCAGCTTCCAGTCATTCCTCGGATAGACACATCAATCGCAGACAGGCTACAAGCTCTCAGCTTCTTCACTTCCGAGTATCCTCCATACGACCGAAGATATGCTCGACACCACACTTTCTGGACCGAGATGCTCGCACTGGATATCTCACAGGAACCTCTTCTCACAAATGCCATCGATGCTGTGACCCTGTCTTACCTGGCCACTCGACGACCTCATGCGTCATCCATACTGGAATGCCGAGCTCGAGAAGCTTATGGTAGATGGGTGCGATTGCTGGCTCGTGCTGTCGAAATGCACGCCACAAACCGACGCTCTAGCAATGTCTCCAATCTACTGCAGAGCATCCTGACGATGGGCTTCATCTGTCGCTTTCCCAATCCTATTACATCCAGCGAGGTCGATCACGGCACCTGGGATGGACATGTCTGGGCTTGTCAAAGGTTCCTGGATGCGAGTGGCCCGAGCCCGCTGGACTTCAGTCGGGCTGTTGATAGGACGATTTATTTCAACCTTAAGGTAAGTTCAAGTCTTGGGAGTAAGCAAAGTAACCTGCGAACAGCTCTTCATTGATAGGCCACCGCATTATACTTGGGACTTTCACGTCGTCAAGTTATATCCAGCACGTCCATTCACGGTCAGGGCGAATTGAAGCAGTTCTCGGAAACTCTTCTACAGTATCCTCAACTCGCACCCATGGCTCGCTGGCAACAAATCACCGATCCTCTACCTGAGCTGCTCCAACAGGTGGACAACACCGAGGGTGATCATGATGGATCACTTTATCAAGCACTCTCGTCCGTACAAAAGGAGCTCGCAATGCTCATCCCAGACACCAACGCTCTGGAAACAATTGACACCACGACTCCTCAACCCGTCCACTTCTCATCATTCCTCTAAGCCCCACCCCCTCCCCCAGCCGCTCCCCCCGCCGCTCCAGCATTATTATTCCTCCTTATCCTTTCTTCAATTCCCAATATCGCAGCCATAGCCATCAATTCCAATTCCTGACCCAATTCTGCATAGAATCTTAGACTTCCGGATTCGCTCGATGTCCAACCAGAGGATTTTATAAAGACTGCAAGAATTTTGTCTGGTGCTGAGGAATCGACGAGTTTGAAGTCTTGGGATTTCCAACTGCTGGCGCCGAGGAGTTTTTGGTGGGTTCTACACCAATAAAACATGGTTAGTGGGATGTTGAGAGGTGTGATGATGAGTGGTGACGAAAATATTAATGATGTGTTGTGCAAAAAGAGTGAGAACATGAATGCAGATCCACTACGAATCGAACGTAGGTCTTCCTGTCTCGTGCAACAGGATGTGCTGTGCCACTGCACCATGAAAGCAAAGTACAAGGGCCGCGAGGCTGATGAGGATTGTCGTACACCCCGATGCGTACATAAAGGTAGGCGTATCTTGGGAAGTGAAGAAGACCACAATATTCAACTCACCTCTTCCACAAAAACCTCCTCCCACCACACGAGAATCCAAACGCTTTTCCCGTAAAGCTCTCACTCGCAACATCATTCCACTGTTCTTTTGACGTAGCATCGGGATTCCCGACAATCACCCTACATCCCGAACTCATAGTTTTGAGTTTCGCGGCTGCGACAATCGGCCCATTTGAGGATTGTGTTTGAATGTTGATTTGAGGTGGTCCGAAGAATTCTGATTTCGTGTTGATCCATAAGATTGGCATTCCATTTTGACGGACTTCGAAGTGTTTTGCTCGGAAGGTGTTTTGGTTGATTATGTCGTAGGTTTTGAGTATGCTGTTCATGTTGGCGG
The DNA here is from genome assembly GCA_014298035.1 of Pseudocercospora fuligena. Classification (NCBI taxonomy): domain Eukaryota; kingdom Fungi; phylum Ascomycota; class Dothideomycetes; order Mycosphaerellales; family Mycosphaerellaceae; genus Pseudocercospora; species Pseudocercospora fuligena. The sequence goes on from JABCIY010000022.1 coordinate 387,064, forward strand.
TATTGCTGTTGGTCTGTTTGACGGTTGCTTGCAAGGCAGATGTTCGTGGTATATATCGGAAAGTGACGTTGCTGTGCCGTTCAGCCTCGAACTAGGATGGGCCAAGGCGCAGCTTGTATCTTCGTGAATGGGGATCTTCGGTCACGCGCAGGTGGGTCCTTGGGAAGCATTCTTGATCTGCTATTGGTCAGGATCTGTAAGGCTGAGTGTCTGAAGGATTTCTGGCACAGCAAAATGGCTACAAGAGTCGAACGGAGAATGTCCGCGATCTTTAGCCGTAGGCAGTACCATTTCGGAGTGATCATGTGTTTGAATACGTCTTTCGAGGATCTGTAAAGATGCTAGACACCTGGGTTCCTGAGCCAGGAGTAGCATAGCTTTCTCTGTCGCCTTGCTAGGACTGTGTCAGAAGACCCGCTCGTCACATAGCACTTCCACACTATAAGCACACCTCAGGCTGTAAGGAAAGTGTATCGTAGTCCGGGAGAGCATCCTCTCGTGTTCAAGCGTAGCCATACCGAACATTAGCTAGACTAGACATTGCCTCATGTAGGCAACCATTGCGTGTATGCAAAGCAAACAAGCTGGACGTACTCATGCCCGCTCGAAGCATTAATGATGCTCGCCTTGTAGGAAATTGAAAAAGTGATGTCGAGGTAAGCAAAGAGAAGGAGGCCTGAAGTGCTCGCGGCGCTGGAAGCTTGCGGCCTTGGCACGCCCGCGACGTCAGTTGGCTTCCAATCCATCTCCCAGACACGCACGCAAAGGCACAACATTCGCACAACACTCACTCCCACAACACCACCAACACTTCCTCTCCACACACCTCCACCATGTCTCAAAAACGCATTGAACAATGGGAAATCGACCGCTACTGGGAGATCTTCGCCTCCCTCTCCAACAACTCCACACACCTGGACGGCTCGCAAGCCGCCTCCGTACTAAAAAACTCCCAACTCCGCGACGACCAACTCGAGAGAATCTGGGACTTGGCCGATGTCGACGGCGATGGTCGCCTCGACTTCGAAGAATTCTGCGTCGCGATGAGGTTAATCTACGATCTCATGAACGGCGAATACCTCGATGTTCCGAAAACACTCCCAGACTGGCTTGTCCCGGAAAGTAAAGCGCATTTAGTGCAAGCCACGAGGGCGGTGAGCGGTGGTGGGGAACGGTGGGAGAGGCCGGACTATGATGACGATGAAGGACAAGAAGGATTAAAAGATGGGTTTGATTGGTACATGTCACCTTCCGATCGAACAAAATACGAAGATATCTACACTTCATCCCGAGATTCTCGAACCGGTTTAATCCGTTTCGACGATTTATCCGAACTCTACGATGGTCTCGATGTTCCAGACACTGATGTCCGTTCAGCTTGGAACCTCGCAAATCCGAAAAGTGAAGAAGGGATAAATAAAGATGCTTGTCTTGCTTTTTTACATATTTTGAATAATCGACATGAAGGGTATAGGATTCCTAGGTCTGTGCCTCCGTCACTGAGGGCGACGTTTGAACAGGGGAGGATTGAATATAATATTGATCGTGTGACGGCGGCTGAGAGGTGGGGGACGAACAAACGTGATGAGAATACTTTGACGGGCAAGAAGGCGAAGTTTGGGGATACGTATCTTTCGCGTCTCGGTGTTGGGGAACGGAAGCCTAAAGGTACGGATTTCAGCGCTACGCCGAGAGATGGGGAGTGGGAAGAGGTGAGGTTGAAGAAGCAGTTGAAGGATTTGGAAGAGAAGATGGCCAAAGTTGAAGAGCAGGCGAAGAGGAGACGGGATCGAGGTGGGAGGAGAGATGATAGTAAGCCGGCGCTTGTGAAGAGGGAATTGGAGCAGCTGTTGGACTATAAGAGGAGGGAGTTGAGGGATTTGGAGAACGGGGAGGGGAAAGCGAAGACGGGCCAGAGTTTGAAGCAATATAATGATGAAATCGGGATGGTGAAGGAGCAGGTTGATGGGTTGGAGGCACACTTGAGGAAAAGAGAAGCTGCGCTTCAGGAGTTGAGGGATCAGATTGAGGCGGAGAAGGTTGGTGGAAGGTAGAGTTGAGATGCATCAGTACTGCATAGTGCGTTTGAACGTGCAGGTTTCAGCTGACGTTTGGTACGATACCCTTAGATGGAGCAAATTAAGCTGTAATTCGACTTTGGGGTTTCTGGCGCTCTTCTGAATTCAGAAGCGTATGTACAGTTGAAAGCTACCACGTCTGATCCTCGTCTTCGTAGTGTTCGTTCCAATTTAGTCTTAGCAGTAACGTTCTCAACACGTCTGCGTCTTCTGCTTCCGCTGCAGCGAGTGATTTCGGAGGCTTGTCCGCAGTCTGCTTGAGGAGATCTACGAAAGCTTTGACTGAGGTATGGAAGGCGTAAGTTAGTGCTCCGAAGTCCTCCGCTGTCACAGCGTGTGCTGCTTTGAGCAAAGCGGCGAAGACGGTCTCGATAGCATTTCGCAGCTTCTGGTGCTTTCGCTTCAGGAACAATCTACTTCGAATGCGATCTAAACATGCCTCGTGCATCTGACGCAGACCTTCGATGCCTAGGTGAGCGCGAGTGCCAATCTCGCTGCGGGCATCTTCTTCGTCTAGCTTTCGCTCGAGGTTGATGATGGAGCGCATGAGCTCTTGCCATGGCGGAGCAATGCCGAGATCCATAATATGTGACACGAGCACGCTGACGAAGAGTTGAGCTTCCTGTGCGAAGTTTGACCCAATGGACGATGGTCGTGCCTTGAGCATCTGTTTCGATAGCTCGCCGGTCGCGTGTACCAGTCTGAGCAGTTTCAGTAGGAAGCGGAAGATTTCGTCGTAGTTGTTGAGAGCGCTAGAGGTCAGCACCGCGTCCAGAGGAGCAGTGACGTTGTACTGCAGTCTCAGGAAGTCCAATGCATAGATCGAGTGCGGATCAAGCACTCTGTCAATCTCAGCTTCTGGCAGCTCGCGGATAGCAAAGCTCAGGTTCTCCGATATTGAAGCATCGCCGGCAGAGTCGTTGAGGATGCCCATTAACGACAGTTGCAGCTCAGAACTAGCAGGTGGCCAGCGTTCATCATGCGATGCTCCCAGTCGCAGGCCCACAGTCTCTGCTGTCGGAACTGTACCACGCCTTCGCTCAGCAGATTGCACATCCTCGCTGAACAATGCTGCACACATTCGCGATATGAAGTTGCCATTGCCGAACATCTGGAAAGACCTCTGAATGGCGAGATGGTGCTTTAATCGGTGCTCACGTAGGAGCTGACGCAGGAGTACGCCGTTCACTAGCTTGTTCTGGGTTGCAATCAAGGGCCTAAGATGTGCAATCGGTGACAAGTCAAGAGCACGATTGCTCAGGTCGGGAGTCACATCAATGTCTTTCTCGTGGTAATTGAGAGCTGTCACTGCTGCCTGGTGCAGCGAGTGACCGATGTTCTCGACGTGTGAAGTGGGGAGCTGCGACATTATGGTGTCCAAGTCGGTCAAGTACAGGTCATGTGTATCAGAATCCTGCCACAGCGTGTCTTCCACGGTTGGCGCACTTATGTCTGCAGTAGTCGGTTCGACGCTCGGTGTTCCTTTCACGAGGAAAGAAATCATGTCCTCTTGATAACTTCTTGCAGTTTCTGCTATGCAGGACGGTTCCAGTGCACGCTCGGTGAAGCATACAGTAGGCGATAGGCTTACGAGTTGAGCGTTTCGTACTCCCGTGAGAGTATGGTTGGAGTCAATTTGCCGCAGCAGTGAAACTGCGGCTGTCGTTTCGGACAGAAGAGTGCGATCCTCGGCACCGATATATGCCGTGCTGGATTGTATACTTGACTTGAAGTCTTCTGCAGCGCCGTCATCATCCGACACTCCTGCGTGATCTGCGAACCCCAGATTGCCCGCCAGCGTTTCCAGCCAAGGCACGCTCACTCGAGCTAGCAGGATCTGAAGCACCTTCGCAAATGCGTGATCTCTCTGCGCTCCCTCGTGGATGCTGTCAGCAAGACGAGAAATGACGCTCTCGTCAGATCGACAGTGCTTGGTTGATTCGACGAGCATAGTCACGATTGCTAGAAGCTGCGCGGGTCTTGTAACAAGCCCCTGCAATTGCAACATGGATCTCAAAGTTGAGACTTTTGCAGAAACACTCTCGTCAATGGCGTCAAGAAGATCGCCTACGCAACTTTTTAACGCGAAGATCGCTGGACATGATTGACGCACACTGCGTGCGGCATCTGAAAAGATTCGGAGTCGCTTGATCTGATTGCCAATCGTGAGTAGGCTCGCCGTGAGACTTTCTGAAGACCGCAAGCTGGTACCAGAGATTGTGGCACCTTGCAACGTCTGCTGAAAAGTCTGCTCAGACTCATTCCACGTGAAGAGACTGGAAGATCGTCCTAGAGCGAGTGCGCTAAGGCACCGAAGCGTGTAGTCTTGCGGCAAGACGCCAACACTCTTCTCTACGGATGCGATAGCAGCATCGAAAGCTCCAGGCCCTGCTTCAGAGAGGTATGCCGTAGTTTGACTGTTTGGAACATCTTTGCCTTCGAAAGCTTCCCAGGTATGCAACCTGCCAGACTCCCCTGTTCGCTCCAGATCCAGGTCGATGTCCCAGATATCATGTTCCTCCAGCACACCGTCATCGCTTGGAGGGCTAAGAATTCCATTTTCGACCTGGCTCTCGACTCGTCCAGCATTAGGACTCAAGTCTTCGTCATCGCCTTGAAGGTCAGGAATGGCCAGTTCGACACTGAGATCAGGAAGCTCATGGTCTTTTCCGAATTCTAAGGATTGGATCTTGTTGTCCCAGGCGTCAAGAATACTCTCATCTTTGTCGAATGTGCTGAAGAACGAGGGCTTTTGCCACAGCGTCTCGACCTCGAAAGGTAAGCCGCGAGACACTGCATCATTGTCCATGGTTTCGCATGATGAAGCACTGTTATGAAATGTGTTAGAGAGACAAAAAGATGGATCTAAGGAAGGTGGAAGCGGGAGGTCGGAGACGCGTTTGTTTCGCGTCTCTGCCAAGACTTTTGGAAACTCTAAATTTTGGCTGGCAGTGAGAGCATCATCTGAGAAGACTTCATTATGCATCCTTATGCCTACATATGCTTTGCTGCTTTTCCATCGTCGAGCATGCACACAAGGAATACGGAAGTTCGATGAAGCGTTGGGGCCTATTTAGTCCACTCTTGCTCTGCCCGGAGTGTCATTTTCTTCCCTCAGATAGCACTCCCTCGAGACGAAAACACTGCTGCATCTGCTACATTGCAATGCTCCCCAGTGAGATTTTCGACTTGACAGGACCGCTCGTAGACCATAGTTGCTCTCCGCTTACAAAATCAGACCAGCTGCCAACATTCCAAGACCCACAACACTGCCCATCGCCGTGGCCATCGCAGCACCTGCGCTCGACGTAGCGGAAGCAGTAGTTTCAGAAGAGCTTGGTGAGCTAGAAGATTCGGAGCTGTTGGTGGACTCTGATGTCCATGTTGCAGTGAATCCGGTGGCGTTCGTGCAAGCTGAACCAGTAGTACTGTTGCTACCAGTCACGAAGTTGACAGGAGCGCACTGCATAACAAGTGAGCACAAATCTATCAAACGAATGCTGACAGTCTTACCTGATACAGAGTACCATCCACAGACGAGTCGATCACTTGGATGATACCTGCCTTACCAGCAAAGTCGTCAGGAGCTCGCAGATCCGTCAAGCAAAACTTGCCGACACCAGTGCTGTTCACGACTGGCACGATCTCTGTGAAGTTGTATGGCTCTTCGGTGTCGGTTGTGGCGAAGAATGACCAGGATCCGGCGGGATGCGAGCTGAAGATGGATACTGCGAAGCGCTCGACCTGGACTTGAGGAGACGTGTCGTTCACGACCACAGTCGCGCCACCGCATGGTGCTGTTGGCTCGTCATCGTCAATGAAACCTGCGTTTGGTGGCCAGTCCAGGGTGAAGTGAGCAGATGCCAGGCTGGCAGCGATGAGGCCGGTGTAGACTGAGCGGAGCATTGTCGTAAGTTGTAGCGAAGGCGTATGCCAAATATGCGATCTGGTTCGAGGGGACCGAAACTTGTAAATCGTCGCGCCTTGTGATGAGGTGGAGTGCGATAAAGAAGTTCAACAGAGTTGGCGGTTCCAGGCAGATGAACGATCAGGGTAACAGATTCCACGTGCGATCTCGCAAACTCTCATGTCCGACGGCAAGGGCAGATGGACAATTCGTTGTAATAGCACACATTCTGGAACAGTGATTGGATGCACGGGTCCCAGGATCTGGAAGCATTCCGAAGTCTGACTAGCGTCTTATAACTTGCTCACTTCCACACTGCAATGAGCAAGTATTTCTCTTGGCGCCGCCGCCATCCCCGAACACGAGACGTTGAGCGCAGAATGGGCGGAAGAATTATATCACAGCTGACTTGAGAGAAGACAAACTGTGCACCGCGAAGAAATCTGGACTCGGAAAGCGAAGTTGGTTCTGTAGGTGTGGTTTGAGTTCATTGGAGGCCCGTCCATAGCAGGGGAATCTTGCCAAGTCAGCAAGAAACGACCGCATCTCGACTGGACAAAGTTTCGAACGCCGCATATCGATTTCAGCACTTTGACAGACGAACACGAATACGTCTGGACCTACGTTCACGAGGGACGATATCGACTTGGTTTGAGGCACCTAGACATCGTCTTTCGCAGCGCATGAGGCCATTGTGATCGCGAGAACTTAAGTGGCAAAGGCCTCAGGCCCGCGTCTTTACGGTACGCATCGCAAACAAACGACAATCCAAGCACAGTACAATCCTCGCCTCTCAAGATGGACATGAGCGGCATGGGTCACAGCGGCCACGACATGGGCGGCATGACGATGAGCGGAGGAATCTTCACACTCGCCGACGAGTCCTACGCCTATGGCTTCTGGTACGGCATAGCCGGATGCATCGGACTCCTCACAGCAATCAGAGCCGCCTCAATACTCCAGATAAGACAACGCCTAAAAGCCCACCGCCTCAATCCACGAAGCATACCATCCCGCCCAACAGGCTGGCTCTCTCAAACCTATGCAACAGCCCAAGCAACAACCCGAGAAATGCTATATCCACAACCCTACTACTTCACAGGACGTCTCACGAAATACTTCACCCCCTTACCGATCGGAAAATGGCTACTTCTAGCTTTCTACTGGATAATAATCCTCTCATTCCTCTGGACAGGCACGATTTTAAAATCGAATGATCCAATGTACGCATACAAATGGGAAAAAGTCGGATTCCGAGCCGCTTGGGTTACAGTCACACAAATCCCTTTTATCTACTTACTGTCGTGTAAATTCAACCCCATCAGTATCTTGACAGGAATTTCGCACGAGCGTTTCAACTGGCTACACCGATGGGCTGCGCGGACTGTTTTCCTTACAGCGATTGTACATTGGTCATTCTTCTATACGGAATGGTCGTTAGGAGATATTGTGAAAATGCAGATTAAGATGATGCCGATGGTGAAATATGGGTTCGGGGCTTGGGGAGTTATAACCTGGATGGTGATTTCTGGCCTTGGACTTTTCAGGAATTTGAATTATGAATTGTTTGTGATACAGCATATTGCGGCTGCAGGTGTGCTGTTGTGGTTGCTTTTTGTGCATGTGCCTTCGTATGCAAGGTACAATATTTGGTTGTCGGTTGCGTTTGTGGCTTTTGACTGGGGGATGAGGATTGTATGGGGTGTGTTGAGAAATATGCACTTGTTGGGTGGGAAGGGATCGTTTGAGCCGGGGTATACGACACGGCTTGAAACGCTGCCAGGTGATGTTGTACGGCTGACGATCGAGGATGCCGATTTCAAGTGGCTGGCAGGTCAGCATGCGTATGTCATGATACCTGGCTTGCGACCTTTTGAGCTTCATCCTTTCACCATCGCCAACGCACCGGGAAGCGGTCGCGATCAGGATGGGAGGAAGCTGAGTATGCTCATACAAGCTCGGGCTGGCTTCTCAAAAAGCTTGTACAAGGCGGCGCAGAAGAGTCCCGGCACTCATCGGCGCTATCGAACATTTCTGAGCGGACCTTGGGGCTCACCACCGGATCTTTCTCACCATGAGACAGTTGTGTTGATCGCCTGCTCATCCGGCGCATCTTTCATCATTCCGCTCCTTCAGGATCTAGTCAGAAGGCAAGGCTGCGTTCGAAACATTTCCTTGCACTGGATGATCAAGGCGGAAGAGCATTGCCAGTGGTTTGCAGAGGAGCTTCGAACACTGGTCGAGCTGTCGGGAGACCTGGCCCTCAATCTGCAGATATGCGTGCATATCACCAGAGCTCAGCCGCCAGTGCCTCTCGACGCGGCAGAAAAGGTCAAGACGACTTCCATATCCGTATCACTAGGCTCGTCGTCCTCGGACAGCACGAGTGCGCATTCCATCGAGAATGACAAGACTCCGCTCCATCTTGCGAAGAGGAGACAGTCCTCTGGGCTGGTCATGAAGCATGGCGGCAGGCCGACGCTGGACTCGATGATACGAGAACCAGTAGAACAGGCTCTCGGCGAGACCGCAGTGGTCGTTTGCGGTGGATTGGCGATTACTGCCGAGACTCGCACGTATGTCGCCAAGCTTTCTGACGAACGTGCTGTACATAAAGGTACCGGTGCGCAAGGCATATATCTGTTTACCGAGACGTACGGGTGGTAGATGTCCTGTAAACGACGTTGCATAGCTTAGCATAGCAAGATTTAACGATGTGCATGATATCCGCTTGAAGTCCACAGCCGCGCTGCGCCTGGGTTCTCGAGACCACTCCATTTGAACTGGCTCCTGTAAGCGATAACAGTGGTTCGAGGTCTAAGTCCTTCCGGTCAAGTGCAGTCAAGCTTGACGCATGGAGCTCGAGTAGTTTTGACAATACTCGGGCGTGGCAGACAGTACACGAGCTTCTGCGCGATTCTTATTTCTGTCCTACTCTTCTCCTTGCTCGGCCAACACTGATCTTGAGTACTTGCATTCGGCCGCGTATAGCCATAGCCGTTCGTCCAAGCCTGGAACCAATATCGCCGGGGGAAGAGCCTTCTTCCAGGAGGCCGCGTAATTTTGCGTCTTCTTCCTCGGACCAAGCTTTCCTTGCATTAGCAAATGATCCCTCAGATCGTCGGCAATAGCGCAATCGCAGTGATAATATCGTTCTCCATGGCATGCTCAGCTGAATTTCCTTCCAACCCTTCCCTTCGCGCTTCAATCGTATAATTTGCTCATCTTCGTCTTCGGTGTACGCCGCAACCTTCCGCTGTCGATTCATTGTTCTCAGCCGATGCCATACGTGTCTGTAAGGACGATTCAGCTCTGTTGCAATTTGAATCGCAGTGAATTTTGCTTCCGACATTGACATTAGCTGTTCTACTTCGAGCGAGCTCCAAGGTGTCGTCTTAACCTGTCCCGCAAAGGTGTCTTTCTGGAGCCCGTGCAGACGCCTCCAGCGCGCTTGTACACTTTTAAGGGTGCTGTCAAACACAGACGCAATTTCACGCCATCTCAATCCCTGATCTCGAAGGTTGCAAAGCTTTTCATGATCTTGCTGCGTCCACGACCGTTGCTTTCTTCCGACAGCAAGACCTCCTCCAGAGCGCCATCGAATGCGTCGTTGTATAATAGATGAGTTAGACCGATCAAGGGCTTCTCCGATTTCTTCAACCCTTTTGCCCTCTTCCGTAAGTCGTTTTAAGCTATCAAGTTCTTCTTGAGTCCACCGACGTTCACCCTTCCAGAATTGGGGGTCCGTCGAGGAAAATAGCCTCGACATAGGAGGGGTGCTGTACCTGCTGCAGCACTGCAATAGTAGAGAGTCTCGTGCGTGTGAGAATCGCAAATCGCTTCAATAAGAAGCACATCCTCGTTGGAACCAGATTGCCAGAGAGCGAGCAATCCGTGTCGAAACTCAAAAACGAGCATATGTCTGAGAAGACGCAAGACCTCAGTCAAGGCCTGAATTGTGGTCTTCGGCTTACGACTTGCAGAGAAACTGCTGGTGCTGCGGATGATACGTGGTCTGCGAAAGATCGGAATGTTCACGTCGAGAATGCAAGAAGAGAAGTGTCAAATGCGGGTTGAAGTTGACGCGTTTCGGGAGAACTCCGGCGAAACGTCAATTGGCGTGGGGTCGTCTATTGCCCGGCCTGATGCACCACCATCGTGTATCATTGTGAGCTTCAGGACCTTGCGAAGGTGAGAAGATGTTGCACAAGTGGCGTACACAGAGCGAATTTCACTGAGGTTCGCTTGAGATTTTCAAAGGGGGTCCCGAAGTCCCCGAGGAAGTTGCGACTTCAACAGCGGATCGTTCCTCGTCACGCTGCTCTTTCTGGTATTCGCGGTCCTTCTTGAGAATAGATCTTCTGGATTTGATTGAAGAGATAGATCGATCGAGGCGGTTGCTAATCTCCTCGTCCGAAAATCCCTTCCCGATATAGTCTGCCAGGGCGATCCCGTCCTCCTTGGTCCACAGCTGGAAATGCTTTGAGAACAAGCGGGCTGATGAGAGCTGTCCCTTGGAAGAGAGAGTGGCGTACCGATGTTCCAGAGACTGTATGCTCCTGCCTGGCAGCTTCGCACTTATGCTGGCATATGTCAACCCCTCTCGTCTCATGTTCAAGAGCTGCTGATCCTCGTCCGTGGTATAGTGGCGTAATCTCTGGTTTGGCTTATCAAGCATATTCAGTCTCGCAAGTCTATAAGCAATGCTGTTACAGCCGACATTCAATTTTCTTGCCAAAGCCCGCTGAGTTAGCCCGGCTTCAGACAATTCTTTCAATTGCTTAATATCAGATTGACTCCATTGCCTTCTTGGGAGGGTCTTGATTGGTGTTTCTCTATAGATGCCTGAGATCCGAGCAAAGCGCAGTCGAACAGCGTCGGAGGTTCTATTCAGATCCGCGGCGATAGACTTCCATGATGAGCCTCTTGCTTTGAGGTGCTGAAGCCGATCGTCTTCTTGCCTCGTCCAAGAAATGAGGCGTCTGTTTGCCATTGAGAACGCCACTGAATGGGCGCCATCACGCCTTAGTCGAAGACGCTGGGCTTGAACAGCCTTCTGAGTCCTGCCTATTGAACTTGCAATGTGTCTGTCATTTTTACCCTCCGCTAATAGTTTTTGCAGGGTACTCATTTCATCCTGAGTCCAATCACGCGCGCGACCCCAAAGAGGAAGCGTAGAAGAGAGTAGTCTCATTCCAACAAGTCGTAGATTTGAGACTTGGTGCAATGCTGAGATTGACAGCCTTGGTCGAGCTGATGCAAAGAAGTTGTATGCCATCCTCGTCGCCTGGTGCTCACTGAGCTTGCGTCGGATCTTGCGATATGCTGAGGCATAAGGTAGTGGATGTGCCTGCCTCAGCGTTATGCGTCCGCACCTAAGTAGGTGCGAAATGAGTGATAATGTAGCACTTTTAGCATGTTCCAACGCGCCCAGGGCGAATGCTCCCCGGGATTCGGGCCAGTCGATGCAGTTCAGGATAGTTCGTAAAGTGTGTGATTATTGCAGAAGAGAAGCCACGAACGAAGTTGACGCGTTTGGGAAAGCGGGCGGTTAATCTCCGGGTCTTCATCCATCCGATCACCAATGTTCAAGCATACATTTTAAATCTTCATACTCGCAAACTGAAAGTACATGAATTATCTATCTAGCGTACAGCTCGAAAGCGCTATCACATGTCTCTCCCTCCTAAAAAAACGGAATCCCCTTCCCCCCCAACCTCCGCCCCAAACCCACATACCTCGGATTCCCACCATAATCCTCCCTCCCATCCTCCGGACACTCCAACGGCTGCTCAATAATCCTCATATACGTACTATTCCCCGGCCCCTCGCTTGCATAACTACTATTCCCCCTCGTATCCTTAGTTCCCGTCGCAACATCAACCCTCGCACCCGTACGATTAAAAATCGCAAACGCAGCCTCAGGTTGGAACCAAGGAACTTCATGTCCACTCTCCCAAACCCTGGTAAAAGAGAAACGACCATATTGTCTGACTTCTCCATATTCTTTCCCATCGACAACGAGTTTCGCGTACCCAGCTTTTCGGAAGGATTCAGTGCCGGTCCAGTTTGCGGTCAAAGAGACGTCTTCGCCTCCAGTCCAGGCACAGATGTAATCTGCATCTCCGTACATAAATGCAATTTGAATATCTGGGTAAGAAAGCATTTCCTCGATTTGTGGGAGGTAACTTAATGCGAAATCTCCGGCGAGGTTGAAGGCGTTGTAGACGAGGTAGTTTTGGCTGGTTGTGTAGTTTAGATCTACGCCTAAAGCGTTTTGGACGTCGGAAGTGTTGAGGAACTGTTTCCAGCCGTAGTGAGGAGGGACATCTCGACCTTGACCGCTGCAGTTGCGGATATCGTAGACTCCTCGCCCTTCGCCGAATGTATAGTAAAGGGATTCGACGGAGTTTTGACAGATGAATTGTGCTGCTGCGCAGGAGTAGCGTTTCCAGGAGTCGTCGGCGTAGTAGTTGTATGCTTGGCAGTTGTTGAGGCTGTCCTGACAGCCGCCTTCACGATACATGGCGAATTTTCCGTGGTCGTAGATTGTGTCGTTGATGAGCTTCACGCCGTAAGTGTTGTTTTGTGTGAACTCGAGGAGGTGCTTCTCTTGAATGGTCATGTCGATCCAGCCATTGACGATCCCGAAGACCTTGAAGTTGAGCTTGCGGCCAGTCAGTTTCTGCTCCTCGATCTTTTGGTTCTCTTCGTAGAATTTGGTGGCGAAAGCAGGTCCAAGGTGTCCTCCATATGACTCAGCCCAAAAGATGAAGTCTGTTGATTTTACTTTATCGTTAGTCAACGAAGGCAGAGCACCATACAGCCCTTGCAGGACTTCCCACGCAGTATCTGCCGCCAGTGTGGCCGTGTCATTGGCTGTGTAAGGGCTCTTTCCAAAGCGTCCCTTTTCAGTCGTGTGGTTGGCAATCTTCTCAGGACGAATCAAGTGGTACTCGTCCAGATAGCCTTCTTCCTTGGTGCTGTAGGAGAAACCAGTACCGAGTGGCTGTGAGAAGATCAAGAGATTGCTTGTGTTGGACCAAGAATATTCGCGTATATGAGTCTTCAGAGTGTCGTTTGATACGTAGCAGGGGCCAATCTCCTCGAAGAGGCCAAGCAGAGAATCTGCTCCAGGTCCGCCGTTCTGCCACAGGGTGACAGGATCATTTGCCGGATCGCGTCGAGACTCGAAGAACCAGAAGAAGATGTGGATATCTTCGCGGATGTCGATGTAGCCACTGTATGACTTCACTCCAGGAGTGGTTTCGCATATCTCAGGCTCTTTGTATCGTATTGTCGCTCCATTCGGAGATTTGATTGTCTTCACATCCTTTGGCTGATCAGGAACTCCACGATCTTCCAAAATCTGTGCCTCAGCGCGCCATATAGCCAGTAGCACGAGACCAAGCAGCCATTTCAGCGCCATTCTGACAGTCGCGGCCGCTTCGAAATGAACTGTTTCTGCGCACACCGGCTCTCTCACCGAGTGAGGGCAGGGTAATGTCCCAACTTGACGCGTGATGAAGAGCAAGAATTGTACGTGCAAATGCTGCGAGATGCCGCCAATCTCGTATCCTGGCAGATGCATGCCAACCCCTACCAAATTCTCATCTAATCTCGAACTCAGATGAGAATGCCTGTCGGGCTTGGCATGCACCTCATGCTCACAATCCAAAGTTATCCAAGCAGGGAGGAAGCAGAAAATCGATGGTGTCTACGGCTAGTAGGTCGCTCATCAAGTTGTCGGATGCTCTCACCAACACCACAAATCTCTCCCCCTGACTGCTTCTGCCTGTACACTGTCATGAGGTGGCAGTTCTCAAAGCCTCGAGGTAGCGCCCCACACAGGCCCGTGGCTCTGGCATACACGTGTTGAGCCCCAGCTCGTGCAGCTCGGCATTTTCTGAGATGCAGTCAGAGACCACGAAAGCCAGCGGTAAGTCTCAAAGGTGGTACACCCTGCGAAGCAGTAGGAAAGAAATGGTACGTACACTAGCTAACTCGCGGTTCGAACTGAATCGGGACCACCGATTAGTAGTTAGGCTCTTGACTCGCTCAGTCGTAGAGATGTCAACAAAGTGCCCTCGTATGGTCAAGTGCAGTGGCGATGGTACGCCAGCTTGCATGCGTGCGCAGTCCGATCTCCGAACTCGATGGCAATGTTTCGGAACGACCTGCCTTCTTCTCGCATACGCCTCAGCTTTGCGATAGAATCTTGTGGCCACTTGTTATAAGCATCTGAAGTGCCTAGAAGCACAGCAAGTTTCATTAGCGAATGATGCATGATGCAACTGTGTCGACCCGATACGTACTCCCGAAGATAGCATAGATTTTACGCTCTACAGTGCGGCGGCCTCGATTCAGGCGCGAAGCAATTGCTTCAAAGCCATCACCGGAGAGCTTCATCTGCACCAGTGTGTCAAGCTCGGCCTGCGTCCATGGAGCCCATAGCTGTGACTGTTGAGAAGACTTGGGCGCTTTTAGGTGTTGGTGGTAATGATGCACGATTCCCTTCTTGGATCTTTGAGGAAAATGGGGACGAATCTCATCCCACGAAAGTGATTTTTGGCGTAGTTCGAGCAGTCTCTGAGTCTCAGCCGCTGTCCATGGCGATGCAGAAGGTTTCTTCGCAGCGGGCCTGTTGTCACGCTCGAGTTTGCCCTTGACTGAATCTTTTGATCTCTTCAGTGCACAAGCAACTTCGTGGACTGAGTGACCAGCGGTTCGCATGGACTGAGCAGTCAGCGATTCTTCTGAGGTCCAGGACCTAGGCCTCCAGGTATCAGGTGACAAAAATCCACGAAGTTTGCGTTGCACGGCCTGATGCCCGCAACCGACTACATCAGCAATAAATCGCGTTGAATAACCTTCCGCCCGCAGCTCCACAATCTGATCGAGCTCATCCTGAGACCATAGTTTCTTCGTATAGGAGTATGAAGGGGCAGTCTTGAGGGCTCCTCCATCGAGATTTTGTAAGCGTCTCGATCGGATACTGTTCAAGGGACGATCCAGTTCTCGTGCGATTTCTGCATCAGAGAGCTTCCGCTTGATCAGATCTCGCAGCTTCGCGATTTCTTCGGCTGTCCACGATCTAGCATTGATGTCTGTTGTCAGAGAGGAAGAGCTCAGGGTACTGGCATTGCGACGCTCGATTGAGTACTTCGCCCAACGAAAGGCAGGCCCCTGTTTCTGCGGAATTGGCCAGAAGCTTTTCTGCGTGAGAAATCGATGTATGAGTCTCATGCGTGCGATGCGCGTGCACTGTGAATGTAGGGGCAGAAAGATGGACGCGTTGTGAGGTCTGAGCATGCCAAGCCTGTCAGGCGATTCCGAATAATTCGCTTCTCGGCCGGACATGCTATTCCGAGTGTCCCCGCATTTAATGCTGACTCCGCGTGGTCGCCATTCGCCCAGTGGAGTTCTGGGACAAGCATTACAACCAGAGTCACTCATATAGCCTCATGCGACCTTACCAGAAGCACCAATTTCCACGCGCAAAGGCTGGAGGACGATTGTTGGAAGTGGACATTGCCACATGAGCTGCAGCAAGTGCTACACTACCCTCCGTACACATCAGTCGAGCGGTGCGTGGTCGTGCTATATGTCAGTCAACCAACGGAACCAGGTTGCTGGGAGGCCGACATATCGTCAACCGTGCATGTCCGAGTCGCACACATAGCGTAACATATCATGGCCTCTCCCGACGCGAACCGAGATCGACAATCAATCGCCAGTGCTTCCTCTGAGACTCCGCAATCAGCCGCGCAGAAAGGCGCACCGTCAGCGTCGCCAGCCAACGCCAACGCCAACAGCTCGAATGCGCCAGCGACCACAGCCTCGAAATCAGAGACGACACAAGCTTCTCCTAAACGGAAAGCATCAGACGCGAATGGGACGAGTACGGCCGACAACAATGGCGAGGGCAAGAAGAAGCGGCGCAAAGTTAACCACGCCTGTGTGTATTGTCGTCGAAGTCATATGACATGCGACCTAGAACGACCTTGCGCAAGATGTGTGAAAAGAGACATAGGGCATTTATGCCATGACGAGCCTCGAGATCCTCCCAAAAGACAAAAGAGCGACGTGTTGAATGTTGCAGAGATCGCGCCTGCTCCAGGTCAGCAAGATGGTATGGTTGGTGTGGAGAACGGACAGATCCAGCACGGGCAAGCACAAGCTCAAGCCAATGGCATGCTGAACGGTGGAGGACGGGCAGGTCCACAGCAAATAACCCAGCCAACACCCATATCGCCTACTTCGATTCAACGACCGATTCCGCAGCGAGGTGGAAGTACTGCGGGAAGTGTTCGGCAGAACCTTGACTGGAATAGCTCTCATGTGCCGAATCAGTTTCAGGACATGCACCATCTACATCCAAATTACATGTTCAATACCTCAGAGGTAACGAACGAGTATAATCTGCTCAACGACTTCTTGTCATCTTCACTGATCGACGATGGAGGCGCTTATAGCGACGCAGATGCAGCGCAAACACTATTCAGCGATCCTCTTCTCAGCACGAGTAGCATGAACGCATTGGCGAACAGCAATCTCGCACAGCAAAATCCTGCTCTTCAGGCAGCGCAGGCGCAAGCGGGGAACGAGATCAGTAGGCCAACAAGCACACTACCCGTCGACTCTCGAGCTCGAGATAAGTTCTACATGACCGCCGCTGATCCAGCCGGACTGAGCTCCGCAGAGGACCGATTACACAAGCTTCTCAAAGCAAAGTATGATGCCGGCATGCTCAAACCTTTCAACTATGTCAAGGGCTATGCGCGACTGAATCAATACATGTCAAAGCATCTCACCCGAGATAGTCAACTTCGAATACTAAAACAACTCGATCGATTCCGGCCCAAATTCCGCGAAGCAATGCAGAGTCTGACAGACATGCAACTCGTCCTCGTCGAAATGTGGTTCGAACGAAGTCTAATGGAGTACGACCGAGTCTTCGCATCAATGGCAATTCCAGCTTGCTGTTGGCGGAGAACAGGCGAAGTCTTTCGAGGGAATGGACAAATGGCAGAACTAATACGAAGGCCTGTGAGCGACCTGCGAGACGGCAAAATGGCGATTCACGAAATCATTGCCGAAGACAGTCTCGTCAGCTATTGGGAGAAATTCGGCGCAATTGCCTTCGATCAGAGCCAAAAAGCTATACTCACAAGTTGTGCGTTGAAACGTCCTGCTGGATTGACTGGTAGTCCTGCGAAGAATGGTTCTAGTGGTGGGGAATTTACGGGTCCGATGGAGACGACAAAGTGTTGTTTCTCGTTTACGATTCGACGAGATACGCATAATATGTGAGTCCCACTCACCCAAACCATGCCGCAATTGTGATACTGACTTCTCCGCAGCCCATCTCTCATAGTCGGAAACTTCTTGCCCATAACGCCGAGACGTCAATCAAACGGGCAAGGTCAATAGTGTTGCTTGCCTGATGAGACGGACGATTCGGATAGTTGCAGCGATCATGAGTGAATGTGTACATACCCTTTTGCTTTCAAAGTATCTGTACAGCTTCAGATCGAACTCACTTTCCACAGCTCCCTTCTCTTCAAAACCTTCCACTCGTCCTTTCCTCCCCATCCCTTTCATCTCACAATTTTGATCCCCATGACAATCCACATCACAATTACATCCTTGTGCATCAGAACAAGAACCTTTAATCTCAGCCTCCATACCTCGACTTCTCTGAGTCAAATCTGCAGGCACCGACCCCTACGTCACGCTGCTTACATTCTTGTAACCAGCCGCGAGCAACTTTCATGGACTCAGCCGAGCTTGTGCTGGAGGCGAGCGGTCGCCGCCATGGGAGACCGTATGCTAAAGCAGGATCACGCTCCACAGTCCAGATCTGTAATGACACGCTGGTCTTGCTAACAGTCTCAATCTCAAAGCGATCCCATTCAATACCATGCTCAACGTATTTGGTGACTAGCTGTGTATGAACCAGGACTCTGTTCTTCTCTATGGCTAGCCGAACGTGCACCGAGATCTGGCCCAGATTTTCGTCTTTACGGAGCAAGCGCCGGAATGTCAACGAGGTCTTCTTGCTGTCCAAGAGTTCGGAAATGATGTGTCTGCAAAGCCAACAGACCTTGGCTGATGCTGCGAGTGTCAGTAGTGATGGATGATGTGAAGCACCTTCTGCAGAAGCCAAACGCTCAATGTTCAGCTGTCTGCAAAAATTGCACAGATCCGGAGATGTCTTTCCAGAGACAGGACGATCCATTGCCGGACGATCATGATGCCTTCCTCAGTCATCTCATCTTATGCCATCTCTCATCGCTCTGAACCAGTCCGTCAATGCTCGAGCACAGTCAAGAACGTCTTGCGGGATCGACGAATGAGACGGCTAGGTGAAGTCAATGCTCCCCTGCCAAGCCCATGACATTACATCGGCCGCAGCCACCGCTTCCACAATCATCTCACGCACACGCACGCGTCCGACCATCTCAAGGTATATTGCTCACTTGCAAGGAGCATCGTGAGCGGCATAAAAGCCGCACGATGGAATGGTAGATACTCGACCACGTACTCAGGATGAAGACTTTGAGCGCCGCCAGCGACACCACGAGAACTGTCACCTTCGATTCGCATCACCAGTAATTGTTGCTGCAGTAACGAGGACCTATGCAGCACGATATGGCCGGACGGTAGATGCGATGAGTGTTAGAGAGCACCATCAGCTCAAAGATTGATATTGGAAGAGCACGCGCAGGTGTGTCAGGCGAAGGCAGAGCATGATCAGAGCTTGAAAGTGCCCTTATGGCTTTGCATACAACACCAATTGAGTTTTCGTGCCTCAGCGAATGCCTTTGCATTTTCAAGGCACACCTTGAAACATCAACGGACAAGTCCAAGGCAGCAAGAGGAAGGATCTGGCTGTGCCGAGAAAATTGTGGGGTGCAGTAGGCACCAGATCCTCTGTGGCAAAGGATACGGTGAGTTTTTAAGATACTATAACATCTTTGTCGTTCATCTTGGAACGGCTGAGATTTCCATCAAATTTCCTGTATATTTTGTCCGCACAAGATGTCTACGTCCGGACCAGTCTTCGTCACAGCCTCCACTGTAGGCTTCAAAAATCTCAATAGATTCTTACTCGGAGTTCACGACTGGGAATATGGCTCTGGCGCACGCTTCTCAATTGTCGACTCAAAGAATGCCTATGAGGTGGCAGAACGATACAAGGACGGCGTGGAGCCCGTGGAGCCGGGCCACTTCACAGAAGACAACTTTGAAAGTCCCTGGTCTGGACTAAGCATCAAAGACGTTGAAGCATTCTGCATCGATGCAGCGAAGACAACCGAGCGTGAAGAGCCCAGTCTCTTCCTCATACTGGACGATCAAGGCATTCAAGATGAGACGGTGATCATCGCCCAGCGCCACTTTGGTGAAGATGACAAATACACAAACGTATTCGACAAAGTCCGCATGCCTTGGCAAGGCGTTTACAGCATGTGGTGCAATCTGGACATTGCGAATATGGACTTCGAGGACTTTTGTGAGGGTGATGAGGCGGATGAAGATGGATGGTGGGAAGCGAATGATTTTGGAAAGAGTGTCGGTGATGACATGAGTGATGAGAACCGCGAGCTCAAAGATAAGATGTTGCGAGAGCTCCAGGAAGCTGGAAAAATCTAGCAACTGAGGTTGCCTAGTGACTGGTGCGTCGATAGAGGTGTGCAGCATGAATCTGGCTTCCTACATCACGAGACCATCGTGCCTCATCACTTCCCAGCGGTTTCGGCATCACATCCCAACCCGGCTCTTTGCCCTCCACCTGCGCCGAATGACTTACAGCTCTCAACGTTCCGAATCCTGTCTCTCGTTCTTCAAGAAAGCTTTCCAGCTCTCCTTCCGCCAGTCCAGCACATTCGAAACCACTACGACCAGGATGCTGTCCGAGACTTCTGAGATACTTCATCACGCCTGCCAAACTTACGGTGACCTCCCAGCTGCCTCCTTCTGTGGCTCTCTTGTACAATGCAGCAGAAATGCCCGTCGCGAGGAGGTATCCAGCTGCGTGATCAAGCGCTTGGGCAGGCATCGCTTTAGCAGGTGAAGTGCCGAAATGCTCTGCCTCGCTGACGTTCATGCCAGAAACGGTTTGCACGATGCTATCGAAGCCTCGGTTGTGCGCCCAAGGACCTTCGTTACCCCAAGCATTCAAGCTGGCATAGATGATTCCTGGTCTCAGCTTGGCCAGATCTTCGGGACCTAGTTCTTTGGCTGCAAACGAGCCAGGTCTGTAGCTTTGAAGGAATACATCAGCATTCTTGGCAAGGCCACGCAGCGTCTCTAGGTCTTCAGCCTTTTTGAGATCTAGTCGAATCGTTCTCTTGCCCCGCTGAACATCAATGTCCAAGGCTGGCTGTGAGAGAAGGTTGGGCGAAGTCACCCAAATAACATCAGCGCCATGAGCAGCAAGTGTCTTCCCAGCTACTGGCCCCGCGATGACTCTGGTGAAATCGATGACCCTCAAGCCTCGTAGACAGCGATCGGCAGCCTTTGGCATATGGCTAGGCAACCCCTTTGGACCTTCGTCGCTTATCTTCCGAACGAATATTGGAAATGATGGCACGGACTTTGCTTGAGGTAGGCGATCCCATTCCTGATACGACCGAAGAGCGTAGATGACAGCGTTATTCTTCATCGCAGCATCTTCTATCTCCAGCGCTCGCCAATGCTTTAGTTTCTCGGCAACGTCTTCTCGTGTAGCAGTCTGCTCGTTCAGACCAAGCAGATCGCAAGCCGCTTTGCGATGATTAGGAAACGAATCATGCATGCGAATGTAGCCATCTGCCGTCTGATGCAATCCTCCAAGAGGACCCCAACCACTTTCTGCCGGCCGACCATCCAGGAAGTAGTGCTTCTCAGAGTCAAACTCAACGCCAGCGTGCCTCAATGGCACAGTCACCTTTCTTGCTAAAGCATTGTTATGCAAAGCATCGACTGAAGCCGCAGCCAAAGCTGAGAGAGCGATCGAAGCTTGAGCAAGATGTCCAATCTTGAACGAAGAAGGAAGCGCAGCACTTTTATCTGGCAAAGCGAATCGTAGGCTGGATTCTGGAAGTCCTAGATGTTTCCATATGTACCTGATCGTGTGTTCGGTATCAAACTTGGAGCGATCTGGGATGCCATTAGCAGTGCTAATGTGGTCGCAGTCGAAGCTTCCATCAGTTTTGTGAATATCCGTCATCGTCGCTGCCGTGAATGAGAAGGCGATTCCCCATGCTGCAATTCGCCGTAGAAGCGAGCTTTGTAAGATCTGAGAGCTCCGAACAGCTGAACTACATATATGCAGCGGATTCCGATATCGCTCAGACTGAACCATACCTCGACACCAACGCCAAGACAAGCTGGCTTTTACCAACATGTCCTTCACATTCCTCATAACAGGTGCTTCATCAGGCTTTGGCGCAGCAATTGCCATCCACGCTCTCGAGATCGGGCACATTGTCGTCGCGACCGCTCGCAGCGTCGAACAAGCAAAGAAAGCTTATCCTGTCATCGAAGAGCTCGGAGGCATCTGGCTGACACTAGACGTAACATCTCCCAATACCGAAGTCATAGTCTCCGAAGCAGTAAAAAAGCATCACGTCAACGTCTTGATCAACAACGCCGGCTACGCCCTCCGCGGCGTCCTAGAAGATCTCAGCATGCATCAGCTCCGAGATCAAATGGAAGCCAATCTTTTCGGTGCTTTAGCTTGCACGAAAGGAGCTTTACCACACTTTCGTGAACGAAAGGCAGGTACGATCGTGAATATCTCTTCGACTTCTGGTATTTCTGGAAATGCTGGGTACACGGCGTATGCTGCTTCGAAGTTCGCGATGGAGGGTTGGTCTGAGAGTTTGGCTGCTGAGATGGCGTGCTTCGGGGTTAGAGTTCTTGTTGTAGAGCCTGGTGGTTTTCGGACGAATTTCCAAGCTGCTGTTACGGCGTCGGAGGGGAGTGGCGATGGCGAATTTGTGAGTGAACCGTATCGTGGGTCGCCGGCTGATGAGGCGGCGAGGAGGATTAGTGGTGGGCATGGCAAACAGCCTGGTGATCCAGCAAAGGCAGCTCAGGCGATTGTGGAGGCAGTTACTGGAAGTGGGAGGGGTCAAGATGTGAAAGGGTGTTTGAGATTGCCGTTGGGTAAAGATGCGGTGCAGAGGGCGGAGGCGAAGATCAGGGATTTTCAGGAGAACGTGGAGAAGACGAAGCATATTGCGAAATGGGCAGTGTTTGATTCATGATACATTTGAGCCTTTCGATGGTTGTGGAGTTATGGAGAAGCCTTCAAGCATGTTTGCAGTAGGCAAAGCAGTCTTCGATCCTACAACTTTCTTCCATCTCAACAGTGGCAATAGGCAGCTACCGATGATCCACCATGATGATCCGGAGCACCATTTAAGGTGACCAGACAGCGCGAGTTGATGTGCTCTGACGTGCGACACTCGCAACTTACTGCATCGCACAAGGTGGAGAGTAACCGCCACCAGCAGCGACGCCGTTGCCCATGTCCTGGTTGTTCTGGCCGTCGAACTTGATGGTCGTGTTTCCGATCTCTTGTCCGTTGATGCGGCAAGAGAAGCAAAGAACGCCACGTCGATGGCCAAAGTTGATGGTGTATTCGCATTTCACACGTCTGGCCCAGCTGCCGTTGATAAGCTTGGGCTGGAATGCTGTGAGATCGGCGGCGCTGAAGTCCTGAGAAATGGTCGCAAGCTTTTGGACGCCGTAGTCATCGACGAAGAGCGGAGCTTCGTCATCCGCGCTGCAGTAGATGGTGTTGTTGAAAATCTGGTTGCCGTAATCGTAGACCAACCAGAACAGCTCGAACTTGATATTCGTCTTGTCATCGACGACGTCGCCTTTTGCGAGCTGCCATTCCATCATGTTATCAGCTCGTAGAGATCCATCCCAGTCCCAGACGAACTGGTCCTTAGGACGGTGGCGGACGCGGTCGTATGGCTGATGAACACTGAAGCCGTAATGGGCCCTAGAGCGCCGAGAGGTTGGTTGGACCTCGAAGTATCCACTGAGAGCAGCTCCTCGAACGATGGCGGACTGAGCTTGATCCGGCACGATGATGCGAAGACCATGTTCACTGCACCACTTGCGGACCGCGTCTCCCAAGTATAGAGACTCTCCGAAACCTCCTACAAGGAGAACAGTCTTGATGATAGACTTGTTGTTCTGACGCTTCTCCGCATCAAGCTGGCTCTGAAGAAGTCCGATAAATGACTTGACCACATCATCAAACATCTCCTCGAGGTCAGGATGACGAAGTCTGACTACTCGATCGTATGGTTCATAGTTGATGGATTCTTCTGCTTTCGCCATATGGCAAGGAACACGATAGACCTTGTTTCGATGCTTGTTGGAAAACTTCTTCTTGTGATTCTCGAACTTGATCATCGTCTCGCTGGCTGGTCCTCGCTTGTCGGGACCCAGATTGGCGTAGGCGTCTTCGAACTTATCTTCCATCCATCTGACGAACTTGCGATCGATGTAAGTTGACCCACACTTGCCGCCAGTGCCGACAAGGAGCTCCTTGAAGCTTAACTTCGGGTCGATAGCGGTAATCTCGTACGATGTGAGGTCAACGGTACCTCCACCACAGTCGCAGATCAGAACGACGTCTCCAACCTTGATTATATGCTCGTCGCCACCTAGACAGCGTTAGTATCGATCGACAAAAGTTCGCAGCGCGTCCGAATGATAGTCTTACCACGCGTGAGATTTGATAGAGCTGCAATCGCAGCAGCTTCTGGTTCTCTGATGAGGAAGACCTGGCTGTCTGGATGACAGTCCAACTTGATCTTTCTGGCTGCAATCTGAGCAGCGCGTAATGTGTCTGCTTTAGCCCTATCACTCCAGACTGCCGGAACAGTGAACCAGAAATCGGTAGGACAGGAGCGAAGGAACTCGATGCCCCCAATCTTGCTGGCGATGTGATCAAAGGCGAATTCAGCGACTCCAGCAAGGTAGTCGGAGCAGATGTCCACAGCAGTCTTCGTGAGCGGCTTCGTGAGGCAGCCGGCACCCTCGCTCTCGAACAGACTTGGGTCATCGAAGTTGGTCTTCTGGGCTTCGTCCAGCAGAAGCTTCATCCAAGAGTAAGAGTTGAGGTGGCTCTCAACTTCGAACCCCCAGACATTGCTGTCCAGCTCATCTTCATTCTCTTCAGCGTAAGCGATGCGGCTCGGTGTCTTCCAGCCACCAGTGGTTCCGGGCCTGTTGAGCATTAGCAATGCGATGGTGCAGTTTCAGGGGTCAAGTAAGTTACCAATTCTGGATCACATTGACGTCCTCGAGCGTCTTGGCACTGTCGCCTGTCGTGAAGATATAGCTTACGCCGGTGTAGGTGGTGCCGAAATCGATACCGACGACGATCTTGGGACCGGGCGGAGCGGGCGCTGGCGCGTCGATACTGAGGTTGCTCATTTGCTGATTGATATTGGGTACCGCGCTGTATGGTGGCGGCGCCGGTGGGCGGCCGTACTGGCCCCTGTTGCGATTGCGAGGCATTTTGTGGCTCTGGAAGCAGTCGACTGTAAGGACAGATCAGCGATAGGGTTGAGGAGGTCAAATGTCAAGTAACTTACAAAGAAGTGAGGTGTGACTAGTTTGCTTCGCTTTGTGTCGAAATTTCCAGCTTAAGAGAGCTTTAAATTTCGCAGAATTGACGTTGCCAAGAGCTGCATGTGAAGCTCGGACGCAAACAAACAAGTTTGTAGTGAGCTGAAATAATGTCGCGAAAGACATTCATCAAGCTCACTCATAAAGCGTCTTCGAAATGAGTCGCGCCGTGGAGGACATGATGCAGGACTTGTCCATTATTTCAGTGTCCTCTGAAGGCGAAGAGCACACCGCAATTGCACCTTCCGCGCCACCTTCGTACGCGGCAGCAGCAGCGCAACACGCCCAGTCAATGCAAGCAGAGCAGAATCTGGCCACCGAGATGACAGGTCGCGCCAAATCGTATGACCAAGAAGCTGTCGGCCAAGAAAAGAGGACAGGCTCGCGATTTGCTCCACCGCATCGTGCTATGCAGTCAGAGCAGCGAGGAGAGTCGCGCAACTTATGCTCCACCATTTACAACAAGGTCACCGAATACGGTGCATCCGCGAAGACAGCAGAGGCAGAGCGCAGAGAGCGGTCTAAAGCAAATGCTGCCAAGCTTCCCGCCAGCATCGAGGAGCTCCAGGGTATGGTGCGAGGTTACCAGCAAGCTCTTGAGGAGAAGCAAAAGGAGTGTGATCGCTTGCGACAGGAGCGGAACAGCTCCAAGCAGTTTGCAGCAGACACCTCGGAGAACTGTAACAGAAACATCGAACAGCTGTGGCAGCACTTCGAGGTGAACATCAAGGCTGAGAAGCAGGATACTGTGGAGGCTCAGAGAAAGAAGCATGAGGCAGAGCAGACGTGCAAGGAGTGGGAGCAGAAGGCGCATCAACTTGAGAACACCGTTCATGCACTGCAGACTGCCGCATTGCGATCTGTTGAGTCGGCCAAGTGGGCTCCTCTGGACCATTCCGAGGTCAAGCTTCAGCTCGACGACCTCGTGTCAGACCTACGCGAATGGAGTTCAGAAAACATGACCCACTCCTGGGAGAAGATGCAGGACCCCGACACCTGGCAAACGTGGACCAGATTTCTCAAGTCATCGGGCTGTCTGCAGTCATCAAGTGCACTCTTGGAGGCTATGGGTCGGAACGAGGTCATGCAACTGAAAGGCAAAGCCCATGCTCTACTGGTCACCGCCCTTGTGACAGTTCCAGCGATCTCGAAGATCGTTGGCGATCCATTCTTCGCATTCACTGAGGAGACCGGGCGGTTTGCCGAAAGCAACGGCAAGTACATGGGCGCCTTGCTTAATTATTTGATCGAGAGTAAGTCTTGTTTGATCCTCCAAGAAGTCATAATAGCGCTGACCGATGACGGTAGACGATGAAAGTGGTGCCGAAGCACTGCGATGCCAGCTGCTACGTCTCCTGAACCCTCTCATGAACGAGCATAGCCGTACGGTAGGCATCCGTGCATGGAGCTACAGACTTTTGCGTACGAACAATGAAGAACTCCTCGATCCATTCACTGAGATCCTTGAGGAGGCTGTCGATCTGGCGTGGAACTTCTGGACACGCAAACAGCGCATAGAAGTCTTGGATCTACCAGCTCTTGCCAAGCAGCTGGGCGATCAGACTCCACTGACCTACGCCGCCAAATCGGAATTCTTTGAGGCCCACGCCCTCCACAGCGGGGATCTGGCCAAGAATCCTAACGCCCTGGATGGACAAGACATCTTGCTGCTCTGCAGCCCAGCTGTGATCGCTGTGGGTAGTGCCGACGGAGGAGATTACGAGAAGCGCAAGGTTCTCAAGAAGGCTGTGGTATGGATGGGCTGAAGAAGTCATGGACACACCGCAGCGTGACATCAAAAGATGGGGTGGTCGAGCAAATGTCAACAGTTGCGAAGCTGTGGCTCTGAAGACTACTGGGTGGTAAAGGTATAGCTGCTATGGTGTTCGACGCAAGCACCTCAGCATGGGCGGCTGCCTTGTCCAGAAATAGCCGTGCCGTAAATACGAATGTATCGAAAAAGAGTTCTGCTCGACTTCTTGTGACCGTGACGCTTCCAGAACCAGCATGAATACGCAAAGCTCCAGTACGACCGATCTCAATCCGAGCTCTGGAACACAAGGTACACGCTTCCAAATCCTTCACCAGGAAAACAGGCTATGACCAGTCATCCGCTAATTCCATCGTCCTGCGACGGCGACCAGCATATGGAACCAACTCATTCGATGCTTTCGTGCAAATCTGTAGCAGCTCACCAGTCATGATCGCGTGCTCATAGCCAGCATTCTGGTCTCATGAAGGTGCTCGCTTGCCCGATGTATCGCAGCAGCCTCTCGATTGACCTCCGCATGCGCTGCAGCAGCGAACAGATCCAGCATCGCGCTTCGTATGCTTCGTCAAAGGTAGTTCGGGAGGCAGTCTCGGACCTTATTCCAAGTTTCATGCAATGCTTCTGCAGGCGATGCAGAGTCGTAAAACCACAACTCGCACATGCCGCTCATGCCGTTTACTGACATCGTCAAATTCATCCCAGCCACACCACAGCCGGCCTGAGGTTCACAATCAAGTCATCATAGCTATCGCCATCTTGCTGGCTACCGCAGATCTCAATGGCACAACAGTGCATGAAAACCACCTCTTTTCTGAAACTGACTGGCAGCTCTCTCAACATCTGGGCATGTTGCAGCTGGTGGGGCTCCATGTCCTGAGAAGATCCAAGCACAGATTCCAAAGACTCCGTTCCTTCTTGTTCGAGAATGTCCGCCCAATGCACCAGTTGTATATGTGCCTTCCTGGTCCACAACTCCCATGTGAGGTCTGCTAGCTCGCCGAACACTGATCGTAGGCTTTTGAGCAGCTGTCCTCTACGATCCGCGGATATGAGGCTGCTTGCTCTATCTACAACCTCTTTTGCAGCAGAATCCGCCGCATGCGCTCTGCTAGCTTTTGCAATGTTCTGGACGCCGGCTCGAGCCTTGTCTGGACGGTAGTCTTTTGGATCGAGAAGGCGGAGTAGGCGCCATCGCAAGCCCTCGGCGCCTTCCAAATCATAAGTTCGGATCAGACCCAGTATATGCTGCAGGCTTTCCTTCGTCCTCTCGCGAAAGATCGGGTCTGAAGGTCGTCCAGTAAAAGCGAAAAATGGATCGCGGAGCATTGCGCACATTGTAGTGTGGACCACGGCAGACAATATGAACGTCGCAGCGATCCCTGGCCTTTGCATGACTGTGCTCTTGGCCAAGCTATCCCGAAATGTTTCGATCGAAACGAAGGATTTGTCGCTGCACATTCCGATATGTTGCAGAGCATCCGCCAGGGAAATCTCTTTGCAGGCTTCCTCTACTCCTTCGTCTGCTAGTGAAAACAGCCGCCTTAATGACTCCCTCAGCTCACTAAGAGACATAGGGGCGCAGTACGCTGGTTCCAAGGTCCGAAGCACTCTTGTGTCGAGTTCATCTAAGTTACAGAACCAAGGCTCAGTAATCTCCGAGCATCGACTTTGGCAGAACATGATACGACATTCACCCTGAAACGAGCTCATAGTCTAGACCTGAGCCTGGAGGAGGCATGGCTGGACGCTACTCACCTCTGCGTGCCACGACCTCAGCCAGCAACACACCAGCATCCCTCTTCTGCTCTTGCAAAATGCGATTTTCGTCTTTCAACTTCGAGTTCTCCAACTCTAAGGCTTGCAACCGCGATTGCACATCTCCGTCTCTCGACGCCGAAGCCATGCTTCACAATAGGGATCCAGTTGACTTTGCGAAGGACGTTGGCTTTCAGAACACCTGAGAGGACCCAGCTGTGGGATACGTTGAAAAGGATTTGGCCAGTCCTCAAGATCTGGCACTCGCCGTTTTGGAGCAGGTCTTTGTCCTAAACAAAGGCGGCGCTCCTTGAGCTTTCACCATTGTGATATATTGCGGTCATGCCGAACGCCTTCTTGCAATCTCAAGCATGTCTATTTCCCGCTATATGCTTTGGCCTTGAGGAGAGATAAAATGCGCTCGTGTCTTGCATGGATCATTGAGTAGTAGCAATGTGTTCGTCCCAGTAGAAATGGTGGGCCCTTGGTGTGAAATGGCAAGTATGACTACGAACCATCTTTGCGGCCATGTCGCATTCATGTCTCGACGACGATATCTTGCATAAAGGCAAATGATGAATAGACATGATGATGTAGGTGGCAGCGTGAAAGAACTCGACGCGTTATGAAGTCGCGCTTGCCATGCCAAGACCTGCAACCTTGACTCTCGAAGACATTGATGGACCACAACTTCACCTCTTACATCCACCACAACGATGCCGAAACGCAGACGAGAACGCGATCGACCCAAAGCCGGCCCGGAGTCTGCATACAATCCGAATAAGCGCGTCTTATTGAGCTACGGCTCAGATGACGATGAGCCTGAAGAGACAACCGAAAAACAACAGGATGCCGTCGTGGAGGCAGAGCTCGAAGGCCGCAACATCGCCAACTATCAGATGACAGAATATCCAGAAAGTGATGGCGAAGTCGGACTCGGCGCGCAGTCGGAACCTGTAGAGCACACAGAGACAGGTCTTGCAACAGCAGAGGCAGCGGAAGGAGAAGCTCTAGGAAAGGAAGAAGAAACAACATCACAACCGCCTGAAGGCTGGAAGAACGATGCGCGCAAGAATCACGAGACGAATCAGTATATGGCGGTCGGCATGGAGAACGAAGATGATGGCTATGACAGCACGACCGATGAAGCCATGGCATATCTCCGTACCGTTAAGAACGAGCGGCAGGCTATGCCCGAGATCCTCTCTGCTTTACGCCCAAAAGTCGTCCAGCCCGACGAAGTCGAGCCTGATCCAGAGGAAGACCTCGACGAAGATGATTATATGGTCGAAGATGGCACGTATATTGGCCGGCCTGATACGCCTGTGGATACTGCAGAAGACGACACCTTAGACGCACAGAGAGTCTTCACAGAATCGCTCAAAGACAGATTCTTCATTCAACGAGATCAGCTACACACCCTCCCTTCGGCAGAGAAAGTTGCAGCACTTGGCGAACATCACCCAATCTCCTTCCCGCAGGGTAACAATAAAGCTTACGCTGAATGGCATCGTCTTCTGAGCTCGAAACCTCCAAAAGCCGCGCAACTTCAATCACTCGACCAAGACTCCGTCTTCAATCTCCTGTCTTTGCTGCAGAAGACGTATTTGGTCAAGGGAAGAAATCTCAGAAATGTCACGAGTGCCTGGATATGGTCACTGCTCGCAAGATTGGACGATGTCGGCAGCATGAGCAACGACCAAGTATACCCTCTGCGTGAGTTGGGTAAGAAAGCCATTTTCCTGCAACTCCACTTCAGCAACCCTGAAGCCGCGGCTCAGCTTGAGACTTTGCAGCAAGGTGAGGCTGCCGGTCATGAAGCCAACGGCGGCGCAGAGATCTCGACCCAATACGACACCGATGGAGTTGCTACCAAGGCCACGGAACGGCCATCCTCTTCACATTCGGACCAGTCCCGGACGTTTCACGCCGTCGCCTCTGAGAACACGCTTGCCACACTCGATATGATCCTGGTTGTTATAGGTGAGATATTCGGCCAGCGTGATTTGCTCGAGTTCCGACAACCTTGGTCGAAAATTGCTCCAGCTGAAGCAGCTGTGGCGGACTGACCTTGACGAGAACGATCCTCTCCATACATCGCAGATGGAGAATGTATCACGTCAAGCAGCCCGCATTGCGCTTGTGAAAGCCAGACCGTCTCGCTTCACTACTCAGCTTGGAGAATTGACTCATCCTTTACTCCCATCTGCGTAGTATTAACCAAATGGCGACATTGGTCTCTAAAGCATGTCTGCTTCACGAGGTGGAGCTCGTAGGCTCCGCGAGTCGGCCATCTTGGCCGCAACAGCCGACCCGCCATGCCGCATCCTGCCATCGCACATGTTCAGCTCGAGCATTGAGTAATTCAGTAGGTATTCCAGTCATTATATTTTCACTCTCCTTGTCAAGTCTCCTCCCAAAGAACATCATTCTCGACATTTCTGATAATCATGGCCGCAATCTCTGAGATCGTCAACAAGCATCGCCCGGATCTGGCAGAATACGAAGAACTGTACAAGTACTACCATGCAAACCCTGAGCTATCGAACCAAGAGAGTGAAACCGCTGCACACATCTGCAAGTATCTGCGCGAGAAGATTTCTTCCGACTTCGACATCAAACCCCGCATTGGCGGCCATGGAATTGCAGCTCTTTTCCGCAATGGATCTGGTCCTACTGTGCTCCTCCGCGCCGACTTTGATGCATTACCAGTCGAAGAGCGCACCGGTCTGGAGTATGCTTCCAAAAAGCGCATGCGTGATGCCGATGGCGTTGAGAAACCTGTGATGCACGCTTGCGGACACGATATGCACATTACGTCTCTGCTCGCCGCTGCCCAAACTCTTGTCTCGGCCAAGGATTCGTGGTCAGGTACTCTCCTTCTAGCCTTTCAACCAGCTGAAGAACGGGGTACTGGAGCAAAAGCCATGGTCGATGATGGCATGTACGACCCGAAGAAGCACAATGTCCCGATCCCAGACGTCTGCCTCGGAGGCCACGTCGTACCCTGGCGAGCAGGACTTCTCGGCACACGTCCAGGTCTAATAGCCACATCGGCAGACTCTATGCGCATCACGCTCCACGGCCGCGGTGGTCACGCCTCAATGCCAGACCGACTCATCGACCCCGTCGTAATGGCCGCCTCCACAATCCTCAAACTCCAAACCATCGTCTCCCGAGAAGTCGACGCCTTTGACACAGCAGTCGTAACAGTCGCCAGCATCCAAGCCGGAGACGCAGAAAACGTCGTAGTAGACGACGCCCGCATCGCAGTCGACGTCCGAGCCATAAACCCCAAAACCCGAGAAAAAGTCCTAGCCTCAATCCGCAGAATCGTAAACGCAGAATCTCTGGCTTCAAACGCAGTCAAAGAACCAACAATCCAAATCACCCGAAACTTCCCACTCACTATCAACGACGAAGCTACCACTTCCAAACTCTCGGAATCTTTCGCTGCGCATTTTCCAAGTATTAAGGAGAATCCTTCGGGGTTTAATTCTTGTTGCGATAAGTTGGGTGGTTCGGAGGACTTTTCGATTTTGGGGACAAGTGTTGGTAGGCCTTGTTGTTTCTTTATGTATGGTGGTACGCCGCATGAGATGTGGGATCAGGCGGAGAAGGAGGATAGGTTGAGTGAGAGTATTCCGATTAATCATTCGGGACTTTTTGCGCCTGCTATTCAGCCTACGTTGACGACGGGGGTTGATGCTTATGTTGTTGGGGCTTTGACTTTCTTGGGGAGGAAGTGAGGGATACACAACGGGCAACCCTGTAGTGCAGAGGATGAATAGTAGGAGTGGAAATTCAGAGGCGAGATTCTCAGTACCTGTAGAGAACATCTTCGCTTCATTTTCTGCCCTTTCGTAGACTGTCAACGAGGCCAGTCAAGCTCATACCAAAGATCTGCTGAGTCATCGTTCCGAACGCGAACCTTGCGCGCTCCTGTGGTGTCTTCTTCCTTTCCTTCACGCTTCATACTTGGTCCTAAACATTTACCCGCCGAGTGCGATATCAACATGGCCGGTCTAGACGCCGATTGAGACCCATGAGCATCTCAAGCGCGTGCGGACAAAACCCGACCCTTTGGAGTCTGGTCAATCGCTGGGTATCATGCGCTTGCCACGCGACACATTGCGACCATTCAATAGGACACTTGAGGCTCCTACTATTCACATCCATCTTTTTCACGCCTGATCTCTGTCTCTGAACATTCATCACCCGAGAAGCGTGATATCAATCTCGCCAGTCTAGATCCGAGGAGAGACCCATGAGCAACTCAGGGCGTGGGTGGCATGCGCCTGCCACGCGACACAGCATTGAGCCTCACTATCACATGGTCGCAATCAGGCTGATAGTGGCAATGCCGAACCAAGATCTTGGCTCAAAGATGCTACGACGAAAGGCCGACGCGCCCAAGATAATCTATCCTACCGATAAGAGGATTGTGAACGCCGGCCCGGTGTTATCGAGTCCTATACCCACTATTCTCCTGCGAGTAGATGATCGGCCAATCTAAAGTCATGTAGATATAAGAGAACAGTATGGGGCAACAGTGAGGAGGTGTTGCGCTATCGGTATCGCCTGCATGCAAGGTACACCGGGCAAGACATGGCCGGCTCGGCAGTCGACACTCCGCCAAGAAGGGTACTATGTAGTTCTGGAGATATATGGTAGGTCATGGTAGGTCTTTGCTAATTGTCGCCAGCCGCTTTCTTTGGTTTAGCGGTCGCCATGTCTGAAGACAACAAGACCACCGCCTCCGTTGTTGGCACCAAGCCCGTGGACGACAATGATGTCGAGAACACTTCTGCAGATGTTGCAATTGGATCGCAGACTGAAGCCGTCGACTATGGATATCTGCGATCATGGAGCTTCAGGACTTTTTACAGGAGTGTTTTGTGGCAGATGATCCTGTTTGGAGCGTAAGTCTTGCGAGCACTTGCGAGCAGACAGTAAAAGATGCTAATGAGATGCTCGACGACAGTCTTTCCCTGGTAGGCCCGGCTATGCAGGACGCGATCACCAACCTGGGAGGAGGTGGACTGAAAACACCTTGGCTCGCCAATCTGGCAAACTCGCTGAACTACACGATGGGTTGTTTGACTACACTCTTCGGTGGTCCGCTCATTAACAAATTTGGCATCAAGTGGTCTTGCATGATTGCTGCAGTCGTCTTCCCGCTTACAGGCTCTGCCTACTACTCCAATGCCAAATTCGGAATCGATTCGTATCTACTGGCGTCCCAGGTCATCGGCGGCGTTGGTGGTGGCTTCTTGTACGTCGCTGAAACCACGGCTATGCTTTCATATCCGAAGCAGGACGACCGAGGCTTTTATTTGGGCATTTGGGCCGCCATGAGAAACAGCGGTAGCGTCATTGGAGGAGCTATCAACTTTGCTACCAATAGCCAACACTCATCCGCAGGAGGTATTGCTTGGGCGACATATCTCATCTTCGTTGGATTTGGTGAGTTGAAGATGTCCATCTGCCCTGCATGGTGCTTTCATTGACATTAAACAGAATGCACTGGTGTCATTTGGGCTTTTCTACTATCGCCTACGAAACGAGTACGACGACGAGATGGCAGCAAAGTCCCCATGTCAGGCAAGATTACCTGGAAGCAGGAGCTCCAGGAGCTTGGAAAGTACTTCACGTATAAGAAGGTAGGCCATGCAGGTCTCTTGCCGGGCGTTTGAAGACTTTGCTGACTCCGACAGACCTGGCTGGTATTCCTTCCCTCGTTCTACTCCTTCTTCTATGGCGGCACGATGGGTACATACCTGTCAACGCACTTCTCCGTAAGAGCTCGAGCATTATCAACGCTGCTCGTTCGTAAGTCGTACTCTTCTTCTGACTGTATGGAAGAGTTGCTAAACCTGCTACAGCATCCTGCGTCATCCCTCTCGTCCTTGGCTATGGTCGACTCCTAGACATGAAGCACTGGTCACGACGCCGAAGAGCGTGGACAGCATTCCTAATGTGGTGCATACCCCATATCGTCTGCTTCATCTGGATCGGCATCGAATACGGAAAGTTCGGCAATGGCAAAGCTGCTCTAGACTACGGAATGTAAGTCAAAATTCTCTCGTTAGGTCTCTTCGCGGTATCACTGACATCTGCAAAGCGGCGCAAGACGCTGGGCAGAAGCTTACCTACCTTACCTCATCATCTTCGTCACAGGCTACTGGACCCAGCTCTCTCTATACTGGATCCTAGGAGAACTCTCCACCGACGTTGAAGGCTCAGCACGAATCGGCGGTCTCTTCAGAGCCTTCGAAACAGCCGGTCAAGCTGTCTCCTATGGCATCAATTCAATCGCTGGAACACATTTCCCGTGTTACATCAACGCAGCTCTCCTCGTCCTAGTCATGCCATGCATGGTCTTCCTCATCAGAATGGTCTCAGCCGCTGATGTCGCGGAGAACCGGGAGACTGTAGAAACGGAAGAAGTCGTGGCGAATAAACAAGCCGATTAGGCCTGAGCAGTTTGAAAATTAAGATACAGTAAATCTCATGCACAGAAACTTTGAAAGCCATATCCCAGATCTTCCACCGACATGTTTGGTAGCGCATCACATTGTCCACACCTTACGCAGCAGATGTCGTTGCCGGTACTGCATCACAATCTCCAAATCCAGCCTGACATCCCGCACCACAATATTGTGTTCCACTTCCACAGTATCCGTACTCGCTACAACAGCTTCCTGCTGGAGCACCATAACAGCTGAATCCGACTGATGATCCACATGTTCCGATTGGAGAGAAGTTATAGGTTGATGTTGGTGCGGCGAATGTTGAACATGGTGTGCCTTCTGTGATTGTTATGACTGTGTGGGAGCGTTAGTTGAGGAATGTGGAAAGTTTTGGGTGTTTGGATTGCTTGCTTACCGGCTGCGTAGCTTTGAGCTACTAGAAGGAGGGTGAGGAGATGATGCATTGTGATTTTGGTGGTTGCTCTCTTTTTCGGCAGTGGAGTAGTAAATTGTTTGCGAGGCTGTAGATGCGAGGATGAGCTGCAGTATGAAGGTTCAAGTGTGCATGATTTCAAGTCATGATTTCGTCTGGCTTGTTATTCATTCCATTGCCTAGAACGTGACATGCAGCCCAAAACAAGCTCATTCCAACCGCTCTCTTGGGTTATGACGTTTTGTCAAAAATTTATTCCATTCTTTTTGGTCAGATTCTGACCTACATTATTATACAGCCTGACCGAGCTCAATCGCAGAATCACTACTCGGCAGAACCCTGAGTGCCTTTCGACTTCTCTCATCATTGCAGAAAGACTTCTGAGCACTTGCCTCGCACGACTTCCTGTAAGCTTCCACCTTCGCTTCTACAGAGGCAGTCTTAATTAGATGTTGTACTCGCTCTGGGGTAGCGCGGAATGGCTTCGGCAAAGGAGGGTACTTCGAAGTCATCTCGGGCATCTTATGCTCGACGTTTAACGAGTCCAAGATCAAAGGCGTGATGTGTGCGGCACTGAGTAATATCCGAGGCATGCCTGGAGAAGTCAGCTTAAGGAGTACATGATGATCTTCTACAGTATGACTTACCATGACCAGCGAATCCTGCTGCGATGAAGTGGCCTTCACGATTCGGCACGGGACCAACGAAAGGGAAGGAATCTATACTTGATGTTTCGACTGCAACTTCGATCAGCACATGTATTGCGGCCATGAAGGAATGCTTGTGACTTACTGCCCGTCCAGCAACCACCCTCGTTCACATCCTTGCCAAGCTCAGCAGGATCTGGCCCGTCCCAGCCCACGACATCGGATGCAGGCCATGTCTGGAAAAACTCTGCAATGCCTGAGACTTGCTTGTTTTCTTCGTCGTTAAGGAAGCAGTCTTCTGGTCGGTGGCAGAGGAATTGCCTTCCTCCTCCAAGGATGATAGCGTTATAAGGCGGTGGCAGTTGTAGGTGGTAGTTCTAAAAATGTTAGATGGGCTCGTGTGAGCTTCATCGAGGACTTACATTCACAGAAGCATCCCAATGCTGTGCACCAGTATGCTTGATAAATCCTTCAGGCGCCTTGATGGCAGCGAGAGTAGCTCTATCGCCGAGGATGAGCTTCTGAAACTCTGTTAATAAGTGAGATGCCCATCTGTTCGTGGTGTGTACGACAGCTTTGGCGCGGATCTCTCCTCTATCGGTGGTGACTGTGATCCACCCGTCTGCATCCCGATCCGAGATCTCTTGTGCTGGCGTATGTGCTTGTAGATTGAGGTTACCTGCCTTGAGTACGATACGAAGCAGAGCATGCACAAACTTGTATGGCCAGCTGCAACGGATCCGTCAGTGAACGACATGTGATAAAGTCTGACAAGCAGGAACTCACATCTGACCGGCAGGATGCACGATCGCAGCCAGAGTGTTCTTCATCTGCGTGAATGCTGTGGCTTCTTCAGAATTTTCGATAGTCCTGCAAAGCTTCACGATCTCGTCGTCTTCACCATGATCAGCTTTCATGGCATCAAGACAACCCTTCAGTCGTGTCCAAGCTTCGTCAGTCATCGCAGCATCGAAGGTCTCGCCGAACTTCAAGCACGCCTCCTCAGCGAAGCCCTCTTCATCTGCAAGATCTTTGAATGCTTGAAGATGAGCCATTTCGTGTCTGATGAGTTCCATGGCGCCATCGGCTCCGAACCGTTCTTTCCATGGC
This sequence comes from Pseudocercospora fuligena, assembly GCA_014298035.1. NCBI lineage: Eukaryota > Fungi > Ascomycota > Dothideomycetes > Mycosphaerellales > Mycosphaerellaceae > Pseudocercospora > Pseudocercospora fuligena. The sequence goes on from JABCIY010000022.1 coordinate 423,883, forward strand.
ACGTAGCGAGAGTACGCATGTGGTCTTAGCTGACCGCCTGAGCATTCACTTAGCATGTTTATCTCTGCAAGTTCTTCGCGCATAGACATACCATTTCGGCCTGTCGCAGCTCCGCAAATGTTCCTCGCCTCCAACAGGACCATTCGAGGTTGCACTGCTTGCTTTTCTGTGGACTGCGCCCGATGCTTAGCAAAGCTACAACTGTTCATGGCTTGGCCTCCTCTACCTTGTGAATCCAGTAGGCTGTTGATGCTCCCGCATATCCGCTGCCAACAATGACCACATCGGTCTCCTGAGGAAGCTCCTCGCTAGATCTGAAGTCTCGTAGGTCGGACTCTGCTGCTTCTATCCAGTAAGACCTGGTGGGATCAGTGACAGGCAAGACCATTTTGGACAAATGTGGAAGTGGAGAATTGTTGAACAAATGTGTATATCGACGACTGCAGATGATGCTCTTGAAACTGCTACTCGTGGTTGATCCTCCTTATACCGCTCTTCTACTCCTTAGGCACGGATGACTGCCGTCCATTGTGGTCTGACAAGTCCCCAGTCATCGTTTCAGGCTGTGATCTCCGCGAGACTCGTGTTGCCCTATCTGAAGCATGGTACATTTTAGATCAATCCGGCTGAGATCCCGAAATCTGATAATAGGCGATGCTGTGGCGATATACATACCCGTGCCGAAGGGATGAGCTTGTTTTTGTGCGGTCGAGATCGAAACGAATTACCGGCCCGGCCTGACGCCCTGTACCTTACTTAAGGTTGCCGATGTCGCTTCCCGAAGACGTTGTTTGCTTGGCAAATCATTCGCGTCAAGACGCGACTGTTATGCCTGCTCTTCTCCCACGACGCTCATCACCATGATGGCGAATCTTTTGTCCTAGCCCTTCTCTTTCTTCTGCGCTGATAGACCACGTCCACAATTGAACTCAGGTCCTAGTCGGAGCGACCATCCTGACGCCGCGATCATTGTAGATGCTCTGATGGGATCGACTCAACAACTCTGCTGTAGCAAGTTCGCCTGTTCCTCTGGCCCGGAATCGTCTCTATAGCGCTATCTTGACAAGGTTGAATACCATCGGTCGGTCATCGCGATCTCAAGCTTCCATGTATCGCGACCTTCAATGTCGCTCGAGATCCTACGGCCTCTCCATTTCCGGACTTTGGACACGAGAAGAGAATGAGTGCAAGACGTGCGCTTTGCAGACTCAATCATAGATGCTGATGAAGTATCAAAGGTGAGACGTTTTCGATACGTTGAACTTGTTCTCGACTGCTTGGCATCCACGACCCATGCTCAGGCACTTTCCCGGCTTTTCCTAAACCGAGACACTCTGTATTGAAAGCGCACGCTCTGCCTTGCGTTTTCGACCCTAAGAAGACGAATCTCTCAGAAATGAGCTGAGAATAGCTCTTGACGATTTCGGTACTTCTGTTGTGCCACGGGACGAACGGTTTGGACGGTTCTACCGGTTCCAGATGATACCTCAGCACGAACATGGGTGTGCCTGGTTGTCTAGTTCGCTGACACTTTCACTTATTAATCGTGGTCACAATACCAATCACAGAACCATGAGGGCAATACGACTGATACTGGCTCTTTTGAGTGCCGGCGTCGGGTCCAGCTGCCAGCTTCCACAGTAACGACCTGCGCAGGTCCGGTCGAGGCAAGAACAAAGGAGGTTATGCACCAACACGAGGGAGCAAAAGCGGCCGCGACCAGAATGTCTCACATTGCGAGACTTCACAGCGGACCGATTCGGCTTGGGCAAGCAATACATACCATGCTACATCAATCTTGGCTTCATGGATGGTCCTGATGATATATCTTAAGCTCGAATGCAGAATTTCGCTTTCCTGACCATCTGCAGACGCAAATTGATAGCAGACCAGGAGTGCTCACCATGAAGCTCAACATCGTCTTGGCATTTCAGGCGTTGGCCTCATTTGCTGTGGCCACTACACTACCCGCCATTGAACCTGCAGTAAAAGCCGATTGGGACACAATTGTCGTTGGTGGAGGTCCTTCAGGTCTTGCGGCCGCATCAGCTCTCGGCCGCGTGAGACGAAATGTTCTGCTCATCGACTCCGGCGAGTACAGAAATAATCCAACGAGACGGATTCACGATGTCCTGGGTTTTGATGGTAATTTGATCCTTGTCTTTTGAGCAAAACAGTGCTGACATTGGCCACAAAGGTGTCACTCCAGCTTACTTCCGCTGGAGAGCACGACAGCAGATCATTGAGTACTCTACGGTCACCTTGAAGAACGGCACAGTCGAAAAGATTGAAGCTGTCGGTACAACCAATGTCACCCTGTTCAAGGTCACCACTCGCTTTGGCGACGACGGCAAAGAGACCAGCCTCACTGCTCGCAAGATCGTGCTTGCCACAGGCCTCAGGGACCTAATCCCATCGACACCTGGACTTGCAGAGAACTTTGGGTGAGCACGTTCGAGATGAAACAGCTTCTCAGACATTGACTGACAATACACTTCTCTTCTTCCAGGAAGGGCATTTATTGGTGTCCTTGGTGTGATGGCCACGAACATGTCGATCAACCAATGGGGGTCCTAGGACCTTTGAGCTTGTCGGCTACGACGCCATTGGAGATTCTCACTCTCAACACTGATATCATTATTTTCGCCAACGGCACCGACACTCCGGAGAACCGAGCGATCAACGATCCGAAATTGGCCGCTTGGGACGAATGGCTTGAGATCCACAAGATTACCATCGATAACAGGACTATCACATCTATTCAGCGACTCAAAGACGCTGGATCCTTAAACGAGGACCCAAGTCGTGCGACACTTCCAGAGCACGACCTCTTCCAAGTGAACTTCAACACCGGCGACCCAGTTCAGAGAGCAGTCTTCATCACCAACTTTGAGAAGGAACAGAAAACCAAGATTGGCGTAAATCTCGGCGTGAAGCTCATCGAAAACAAGATGATTGCAGACTTTGCAAAGGGCATGATCACTAATGTGCCAGGAGTCTATGCGGTTGGAGATGCCAACACTGACAACTCCACGAACGTCTATCATGCGATGTGGAGTGGCAAACGTGCTTCGGTCTCTTTGCATGTCGCTCTCGAGACGGAAAACGCCAAATCGCAGACAGGTCGACTGCCGAAGAGAGACGTGGAGATCAGGGAACGATCGATTTGGGAACAGGTCAATGGGCCGAATGATGTGCTTGATGCTGGAGAGTTCGACCGGTGATGGCATGTTTTGTGATCTTGGAAGTGCTGCTCCTAATTCATTGTTTATAACCTAGAACGCAGGATATATCCACGCAATTCCCTCTTTTCAAGATCTTGATGCTTTTGTCAAGTTGTGGCTCCTGCAAAGTTCCTGCACAGCAATGAAGAGCCGAATACCTCGGGAACAATGTTTGCAATGTTAGTTTCACCGGGAACCTTGTCTTTCCTTCTCAACCGCTTGCCCCAAAGCTCAATCATCCTCATACTGATCCTCGGCTTCACGACAAGTGCCCGGCAGCAGATCCAATCCAGCATTCGAAAGATCTTGCGCCTCGTCCGTAACTGCCATCACAAGTGCATATTGGTCATTGCATGACACAGCATACCTCGCATTACTAGACATCGAACCATGGAGCAAAGCGCTCATCAGAATATCAGTCTTGGGCTGAGTGGTAGCCTTGATTTCTTTCAAGATCTTAGAAAGAGGAAGCAAGTGCAATTGCGAATGTGAACACTTCCCTCACTGGTTGAAAGTTGTCTGCCAAGACAGCCCCGAGTTAGCGTGCAGGCGTTGTAAACCAATCAACACTGCGTTGAAGATTGGCATTCCTTTGACTTTGGTTGCCCCGTGTCATGCTTGACTTCATCAACAACATGACAATTCTTTCTTGGGCGGCGAAAGATTACGAAGCGGTCGTAGACGCCTGTATCAAGTTTCTGTCATCAGCTCCTCGATTCCCTTAAACCTGGCATTGACGTCGCATCCTCGCTCATCTACTGATGCCACCTTGAGCATCGGCACTTTCCTTCACATCCTGGACTAGAAGCGTTCATCGAGCGACAATGAAATCGAGCAAATCGGTTGACAAATGAGATCTCGCCATGCTGCTGCGGTATTGAGGACTGTATCCGCTGGGCAACTTGTTCTAGAGTGAACAGCAATAATCAGACCATGGTCATGAAGAAAAGAGCCCCAAGAGACTTGCGCAGACTACCTGTTCAAGCGAAGCGACAGTTCGGCGCATTCTCTTTCGTCGCGACCGCGAAATGGCACAGAAGCTAGCAAAGCTCCATAGTATGTGATCACTGCAATCAAATGCTCTCTTGGCGCGGCCGCGCAGAGCACCCAATGCGGTCGACTTTGCATTCGGGCAGGAGCAAGATCAGACAAGGATTCTGCCAAAAGGAAGCTGGATCGAGGACTTCCGCAGATTGCTGTTGACATCCTCGTCAAAACAAAGCTCTTATAAGCAATACAGGTCTTCAAGAATGACCATCGGATAAAGATCCGATTCTGTGAGGAGCGCAGAGCAACAAGTAAAGCCCCCGGTCTATCATCTGCCGAAGTTTATCGGACAAGTCTTGGCCGGCTACCGAGGTCTTGCCAACCACACTATTCTCTACTGTCGACTTCACCTTTCCTGTTCCTCTCAAGTACGGTGAGTACGCCTCTACCGCTGCAGTTGCCGAACGCAGCTTTTCCAACTTCGAAGCTTTCCTCCGCATTGCACAGCATGAGATTTCGCGCATGTGGCGCTGGGAAAATAAGTCATCCGGCCGTGCTTTCCATGAATTGATTCATCATTGATGGAGCATTGATGGAGATCATGCAGGAGAGATCTCGGGCCCACGCAGGAACTCCGCCTCTTGTAATGTGACGCTCTCCAGGATGGAGCGCATGAACGCGTTCCAAGCTAACAAGCAATTCACTAATGCAGATGGTGCGACTGGTGGACTGGCTATATCAAGGACAGCAGACCCTACTGTCTTGGACGTATGGTAAGTGGCGAGAGGCCTCTCCTGATACTTCGTTCCATTTCATAGAGAAAGCCATGGCGAGCTTCTCGAAGACGTCGCTGTTGAGCCTGGCACTCACGGCTGTTGCAGGTGCTGCTCCAGCAGGGAAGATCATTGAACGTCCAGAGGATGCTTGCTCTTCCATTGCTTCAACCTTTACCTTCCCAAACGCCAAGATAAACTTTGCCCAGCATGTTACAGCAGGAACGAATCTCACATTGGACACATCGACTGAAGATCTCAAGACATGCGGATACTCGACTGGGCAGGTCGTGCCTGTCGATCTCTGCCGAGTAGCGATGCACGTAGCGACCAGTAACCGCTCTGGAATAACAATGGAAGCCTGGCTACCCACAAATTGGACCGGACGATACATGAGCACTGGCAATGGCGGCCTCAATGGCTGTCTCTCCTACAGTGATATGGCATACGGAACGGAATTCGGCTTCGCAGCTATCGGAGCCAACAATGGCCACAACGGCACAGGCGGCAAATCCTTCTACCAGAACGACGACGTTGTCAACGATTTCGCTTGGAGGAGTTTGGTGACCGAGACCAAAGTCGGTAAGGCCATCACCAAGGCCTTCTACTCCCAAGACTACACCAAGAGCTACTATCTCGGCTGCTCGACCGGCGGACGACAAGGTTTCAAGATGGCACAATCCTTCCCCGACCTCTTCGATGGTATCGTAGCAGGAGCTCCAGCCCTAGCCTTCAACAACCTAAGTTCCTGGTCCGGCCACTTCCTCCCAATCACCGGCACCAACACATCCTCAAACTTCATCACCCCTACCAAATGGTCACTCATCCACGCCGACATCCTCAAACAATGCGACAACCTCGACGGCGCCAAAGACGGCATAATCGAAGACCCATCCCTCTGCACCTACAAACCCGTAGCCCTCCAATGTCCCTCCAACGCCACAAACACCTCAACCTGTCTCACACCCGCACAAGTAAACATCGTAACCGGAATCTTCTCCCCTTACTACGGAGAAAACGGCACCCTCATCTACCCCCGAATGCAACCCGGCTCCGAAATCGCCGCATCCCGAATCGTCTACAACGGCGTCCCCTTCCCCTACACAACTGACTGGTACCGCTACGCAATCTACAACGATCCTTCCTGGAACCCAGCAACCCTCTCCTCCGCAGACGCAGCCTACGCCCACGCCAAAGATCCATTCGGAATTGAAACCTGGTCTGGAAATCTCTCGTCTTTCAAATCCCGAGGTGGGAAACTCCTCCATTACCACGGTTTAATGGACGGGATCATCTCTTCAGATAACTCTCCTCGTTACTATGAACATGTTTCTACAACTATGGGTTTAGCGCCTGCGGAACTCGACTCTTTCTATCGTTTCTTTAGGATTTCTGGGACTGGGCATTGTGATGGTGGGGATGGGGCTTGGCAAATTGGGCAAGTGAGTGGTGGGAAAAGGGATGCGGAACATAATGTTTTGCAGAGGATGATTGAGTGGGTTGAGGAAGGGGATGGGAAGGCGCCGGAGAGTGTGGTGGGGACTAGATATGTGGATGGGACGGCTGGGGAGGGGGCGGAAGTGGAGTATGAGAGGAGGCATTGTAAGTATCCTTTGAGGAATAGGTGTGTGGATAAGGAGAATTGGAGGAGTGTGGATGCTTGGGAGTGTGTGGCGTAGATGGAAGAAGAATGGGTTGGAGGATGGTATCAATAGGGATATTGTAGGATGAGTCCTGTCTATCCTCACTTCTTCCCTTCATCGTCATCTTTCCGACCTTCGAAAGCGGAACTGTTACCATTATAGAATTCAGCACTTTGATCCTTCTTCGCCGCTTCAGCTCTTTGATCTGCTAAAGTCTTGACTTTGATAGAAGACGTGCGATCTGAAGTCCCATCGCTGCCAAATCCTACACTCTCATCCGAAGATGTCTCCCTCGAACTCGTCAACGTGTCAGTCCCCGCAGCGCCAAACCCTGGCACATATGACAGTGCCGAACCAAGCATGCTCGTAGCACCATTCGCTAGAGCATAAGTGTAATGTAAAGCCGAAGACATATATCCTCTTCCACCAGAAGAATAAGCTTCGGTATACCCTGCCACAGGAGCTAAAACCAGGGTAGCATTCGGCGTGAGTCCAAGCTCTGCAAGACTCTGATGCTCTTCACTAATCTCGATATTTCGACTAGGTTGTGGTGCCATGATTTGTTTGAATGTGAAAGGTATATCTGCTGCGTTGGTATTGCCTTGTTCTGCGGTGGTGATTTTAATCCAATCTCGCACTGTTCCTGCAAGGGTTGCGGAGGGCTCGAAACGGCCTTTAATGGAAGAGCCGTCGAAGAGGCGGATCAGAAGACTACACATCCCGCCTGCACCGGTTCTTCTCTTAGATGCTGCATCGACTGAGGGGCTGAGTAGTGGGGAGGAAGCTGCTTCGGTTTGTGGTCGTTGAAAGCGAGATTTGCGTTCTTGTTTGTCTGCTTCGATTTGTGCTAGGATTCGTTCTCGCTCTTGCTTTGCTTCGTCTTTTCGCTGCTTTTGCTGTACGAGCCAGTCTCGACGTGCTTTCTCCTTTTCTGAGCTTTCGGTAGCCTTGCCTTTGCCTTTGTCGCTCTTGGATGAAGCTGCAGCTTCGGCTTCTTTTCTTCGTGCATTGGCTCGTGCTGTTCGCTCTGCCTTTTCTGCTGCTTCTCTTTTGAGCTTCTCAGCTTCTAGTCGCTCGGCACGGTTCGGAAATAGGGAAGACATGTCGTTCGTAGTATGCATGCTTGCCGGAGCTGGTTCACGATTTGAGATAGCTTGGTCTTGTTGTGCGGAAGAGGATGTAGATATGGATGGTTCAGGCAAGTCTTGGCTCGCTGGCGTTGCTATTCCAGACTCTGATGGTGTTTCTGTCTGTGCTGTACTATCTGTCGACGCTGCTCCGGCTGCTGCACTCGAGCTGCCAGCATTTTCAGGCGTAAGAGCATTCGATCGCATAAATTCGAGATCGCTCTTTCGCATGGTATACATCTCCAGACTTAGCGCCTTGCTTATGCGCTCCACAAACTCTTGTTGACTGACGCCTCCCTCAATCTTTTCTAGGACTTGACCCTTATCAATCACCACGAATGTGGGCGCTTTTGTTATGGGACAGAATGCACTTAGAAATCCCATCTCTTGGCTCTGGTATTCGATCTTCATGAGAACAGCCTTCGTGGCGAACAGATCGACCACAGCCAGATCTTGTCTCCGACTCAGCCATTTCTCTTCCCACCGCTGACTCTCCTCGTTGTCATTCTGTCGGATGAACAAGCCCACGAGCTTCTGCTCGGCGATGGCGCGAGAAATACCGCTCTGAAGGTCGCCGTCGTGGAACATGAGGGACGTAGATATCCGTGCAATTTGTGGTACAGGTGTATGTATATAATGTCGCTGCGGAGTGAAGGTAGATGCCTTGCGACTTCCCTTGCGTAAGGCGAGCTCTTGGCCGCGGTGCTCTCACGGAGCTATGACCAGGTGTTCATTCACATGGAAACTTTCACTTCTTCCGCTCTTTGACATGTGAAGTAAGCCAACAGCAATGACGATAAGAAAGTCTTCGCCGTGATCGTGAGGGAAGTCTTGTGCAACGACAAGGATGTCAAGCATGCCACACTCGCCAAGACTCCTCGACGACATCGCCTGGTCAACTCCCGCCATCAACCTCACTCCACCTCGTCCCCAAAAGCTGCCACAGCGCTGGTAGTCGACACTCTTTCTCCCGGGCGTGAATCCGAGTCAAGTCTCTCCTCAGAACTCTGCGCATTCACAATGCATGTGCAACTCAATCATGAGTTTTGTCTGGAAATGCATCTCACGGCCCATCTTCCGTTACGCATGCAGACAGCCTTACCATAATCATTGGGTTCCGACGACGCAGAAGTTGCAAAATTCTTACGCTTCTGTACCAGATCCCAGCAGCTCCGAGAACTTGGCGTACCTTACAAAGAGATTGCAGGCCGTCTAGGCAGGTCATCTACAGCAATCAGCTCTCGTGCACGTGAGCTACGGCTAAGGGGGCAAAGACCGAGGCGCCAGTATGCCACTGGTGCCAGAAAGTACTGGAATGAAGAGGAGATGTCTATTCTCAAAAGTTTACGAGCAGAAGGGCAGTCGTGGAAAGAAATTGCTTCAGTGCTCGGTCGGTCAATTCATAGCGTCAGAAGTGCCTTTCTTAAAGACAGAGAAACTCCAAAAGACCTCTCACGGGCTGATCTACCTTGGGAAGCAGAAGACGATGCAACGCTGCTGGCGATGAGGACTCATGGGAGCTCTTGGGCAATGATCGCGGCAGCCCTTAGGCGTCCGAGTCGCGGTGTGTTGGGTCGATGGCATTTGCTCGATACCTGTGTTCCCCGGCCAGCATCTCCATGGTTTTTCACAAAAGAGCAGGACGAGTTGCTCCTGCGGTTGAAAATGGACGAGAAGAAGAGTTGGGACCAGATCATCCGAGCGTTCAAGGGCAGCAAGGATTTTAGCTCACTCAAAGACCGTTTCCAGAATTTGCAAACAACCACATTGGCCGATAGAGTACCGCAACATCGAAAGCCCTGGACGGAGAACGACATCGCAAAGTTGCGCCAGCTTTTCGACTCATCAGCCTCGCGCAATTCAATGGCTTTGCAACTGGGTCGTAGCAGGTTCGCCGTCCGAAGTGCCATTCAAGCATATGTATCTATGGAAGTCAGACATCCTGCAGTGCCATGGTCAACAGAGGAAGATTCTACCCTTTTGCATCACAAACGTGAACTCTGCATGCCGTATTCCGAGATCGCTACAGTTCTGGGACGCACTGCGAAAGCATGCGAATTCAGGCACAACAAGGTCCTGAGGTACAGGAGTTCCGTATCGCCAGACACGACTACGGGGAAGGATGAGCACCAAGCACTGGATGACACCTCAGGGCCTTCAATTTAGATGACTTGACTGCTGCAAACAGGCGCATCTTTGCAAGTTCGGTAAGATTCGCGTTGGGCCATTTCATGGACTTGCAATAATGTTCTAGTTCTGATGGACGACGGACGGAGGCCACAAGGACCGTCTACTAGCAAAGAGCACTGGGCCACGCAAGACATTGCGGATGCCACGATGATGAAGTCGGGTCATCGACAGACACAGCCATTCTCGAATGAAGACATTGGCTGCGTGATAGAGGCAAAGAACCGTCCTCAATCGAGTTATCCGTATGAGTCCATTTTTGTCTGAAAGCTGTAGAGCTCGTTGAAGACTCGACATGCTCTGTACTCCGGAATCGTCTCATGCGGCCAACGTTCAGTGGAAGAGATGTGCTCGTCTCGCTCACCCTCAAAGCCAAGAAATATTCCTGCATAGTAGAAATAGCGAATTCCCTGTCCAGCTCCCATTCCCGCCATCCTTCTCCCCTCCCTCTCCCAAAGCCTAGAAGACTTTAACCGATTCCAACCTACGGACCTCACTCCTTCACCGCCTCCTCTGGATGGACATGGTTGTTTCATCGGCAAAGCCGGACAGCTGCCGATAAATGATCGACATGACTTGCATAATGCAATGTCGGGGAACTAGAGACCCTTGCCTATAGCACGAGGGTATTATACATAACAACCTGGTTGTGCGGAGCATGACAACCACATACACCGGATGTTGACTTTGCAGTGTTAGTATTCAACTTAAAAGAGGTCTGATGATCAGTTAAGGCTGCATTTCTTGACTTCCGCTATAGGTGGCTGGGTTGTATTGATGAAGTTTATTTCATCGACGATGGAATAGAGAGACTGATTCATGTGACAGCCGGTATAGGTCATACATGATCAATGGTTGATATTATACATTCATAGTTGCTCACATATGGTCTTTTCCATCTCCGTCTCCTCGTTGCGTAAACAACACAACCTCAAAAACGAATTTCGCGTAGAAAACAACCAGAAAGATCAGGTTCGCGATAGACAGACAAGATTGGGTATCATCTCTAATTCAGTACAAGTTTTCAAAGACGTATCATCCAAAATTCCTTCCCATGCAGTAGACAAAAGAAAGCTCCAGGTCAGTGTGATCAAAGATCGTTGGCGTATTAGATCGTATTTTCCTCGACGTAGGGTATCAAAAACAAATGATTGTCGTTTCGTAAAGTGTCGGCCGTAAATCAAGTCAATGTCGCAGCGCTCATGAGACCTCAATACCAAGTACCACGTTCCTGCCTTCTTCTTCGATGTCGCCGATGGCTACGCCAATAGGAGTGCCGGTCCTGAGCATTGGGCCTTCAGTCCTGCTCGCTGGTCTGCTGTGAGTGGGAATCTCAGGTAGAGGAGTCTGAGGCGGCGGAGCTGGTGGTCCTAGACCAACGACCGGGATTCCGAAGTCAAGTTCGGGAAGCGATGCAGAAGCTCTTGGGCCGCGAGTGCGGGATGATGGTCGCGAGATGCTGTAGCCGTCCTTTGGCGGAGATGATGATCGGATTGGTAGCGGCGTTGCTTGATCGGACTCTTCTTCTAGGACCCTTCGAGTACTGAAGTTGAAGGACTCGGTCTTCATGACAGTGCGCTGGTGAACGGTTTGCATGGTGGCCACAGATCGAGAGGGCTTTAGGCTGCGAATTGGAATAGTAGTGGTGGATCTGTTGTTCTCGTTCACCGGCGATGTAGGCGAAGCGCGGACCGAAGACAGGAATGGTGCGAAGTTGGTGCGCACCTGCATCGAACTTGGTCGCTTGAGCGTGCCGGCATCTGCAGTGCTTTGTGTAGCCAGAGTGCTCAGCGCAGTCGCCGACGGTGATCGTGTGATTCGCTTGAGAGGAACTGGTCCGTTTACGGGCGCCGGGGCTACACCGCTTGGGAAAAGAGAGAGTCGAACGGATGAGTTGCGCTGAACATTCTCGGCCGCACCATGGCTTGTCGTCGGTGGCGTGGGAAGTGGCCTGGAAGGCGGCGGAGAAGGGTTATGGGCAAAGCCGTGGTTGTCAACAAGCGTGCGAGTTGTGCCATCCACCTTCGCCACTAGAGTGGTGGCAGCAGGGACTGGAGATAGGATGCCGGCGTCCGCATCGGCGGACTGTGAAGCACGGCTGATGGCTGGACGCTGCAGGGACTGATCTTGTACATTCACGCGCAATGGCAGGCTGAAGGATTGTGAGCCAGCCCTTAATGGCCTTGTGCGGGTGAGCGTATCTGGTTGAGTCTGAATTCGGCTTGTCGGTGGGCTCTTAATCGCCCAAGTGGCAGGATCGGGAAGGTCACCAACGAAAGATTCAGGTCTCTCAGCGACTTCGGCCGTAGGTGGCATAGGGAGTGCAGACGAGTAAGTGGACTCCTCGATGAGCTTCAGATTCGGTACACTGCGTGCAGGTGAGAGATTCTTTGATGGCGAAAGAGGAGCTGCGACTTGAGTGGGCTGACGACCTAAAATTGGCGAGTCGACAGAGGTGTCCACTTCAAGCCTTGCCGGGTCTGGAAGCACGAGTGGGACTGCAGATCGTCTCTTTGGCAGAGCGTATGATGACAGCGTCCGGTAGGGACCTTTAGCGGCTGCAGTCTCAGCTTGACTTTCGTGAATTTCTTTACCCTCGGACGGCGGCGTTGAGCTGATCGAGTTCGTGCGAGATACACTAGAGCCTGCCGTTGTGGCCACTGTCGAATGCGAGATCCGGCTACTATCACGTAAAGTATCGAGCTTCTGCTGATCGACTGAACCCTCCGTGGAAGAGCTTGTAGACATGGCATCCGATCCTTTGCGTTCTGGAGGGGGAATGATCTCAATATCGTTACTGGCATTGACTTCTTCCTTGGTATTCGCCATAACCTGGTCCTTTTCTTCTGGCGTTGGCATTGGCGGCGTTGGCGGCAATTCCTTCATGACATCGTCAGTCAGCGAGGTGATGTTGAAGATCATAGAGTCTCGCTTGATCTGATAGCGATGGCTGAGACTCGGAGTTCTCTGCAGATCAATCTTCGGCGGGTCGGTTGTTCTTGGGCGGGCAGTGGAAGAATCAGAGCGTGCTCGTTTGCCACCATGCTTCTCAATCTCTTCTCGAATGGTCGTCATCCAATCCTCCATCTCTCGGGCGCCAGGCATGACAATGAGAAAGTTGGAGGCCATTTTCTTTGCCACTTGACTTCGTAGACCAATTTTGGAGAAGAACGAGTTGGCGTGAGGCATTGCTGTGCCATTTTGATCGACAGCCTGCTCGATGTGCAAGACGTGGTACTTTCCTGGGATAAGATCTGAGGCATATGCGGCAGAGTGACGACCAAGCTGGAGGACTTTCTCAGGAAGGCGATCGCTTGGCCCAGTCTCGGCGTATTGGAGCAGATATCCAGACGTGACGAGCACGAAAATCTTGGTAGGCAGATTGACACCAGATATTGATCCATTAGCGACATGCTTCAACGCCGACTTCACCGTCACGCGAGATTCAACGCTGCCTCTGTTACCAGCACTTTGCAAAGACTGCATATCGGATCCAGGCACGAGCAGTGCTGTTCCGACCATTCGGTTCTTGGATTTCTGCAGGACCATCTCCGGTGTGACAGTCGTCATTTCGAATGTTCCATGCTTTGTCGTTTGGGGCCATACTTGGAACAACGGCGGTGGGTCGAAGTGTCGTACCTTCCTTTCGATGGGCAGTGGAGGCAAAGGCTCCTTGATTGGTCCTGTTCTAGCACTCCTTCCTGCGTACGACTTTGACGATGTTGGCCGAGGCCTGTTTTGTGGTGCATCGAATTCCCGTGCTCGGGAGACTACTTCGGCCCGTCGATGAGATGGGTCGCTCTTAGACAGCGATCGAGATGGTCCTTCCAGGCCGGGCTCAGCATACCCTCGTTGACGTTCGACCTTGGGCTTGCTGAAGAGATTGAAGAGCGACATCTTGGTCAGACGTGGACGCGATTGGTGCTCGGGCGGTGGTCGTTGGCTGTCGTTCAGTGAGGACGGCGCTGCATGTTGACGTTCAAGAGCTTGGTTCGGGCGCGTTCGCAAACTCTTTCGTGGCTTCAAAGCAGGAAGAGCAACAGGAGAAGAAACAGGAACTGAAGTGGAAGACTGTGCTGCAGCATCTAGGGTGGTGGCCGAGCGTGACAACTCCGGAAGCTTGTTTCGATCATCCAGGCTGGCATCACCGGCGGACTCAAGATGCGTTTCATCAGGCGCATCCATGTGAGCTGATCGAGGCAAAAACCCTGCACGACAGTGCAGCACGTTCGCAGATCCAGCGGCGCGTCCAGGTTGCTTGCGCGACTAAGTGCCCGAATGTCGGTACGTACTCCTTCTGCTTCGGGATAAAAAGTGTCGACAAGGTCCCACTTGGGCGTGGCTGCCTCACACAGAGTAGCGATGACTTGGTTGGACAAGGAATTGTCGGTGGAGGGGTGGAGGGGCAGAGGTATCGACTGGGGGATGGCGAGGTCGAGGAAAGGTCATTGATGCCACATCGCGTGTGATGTTTTGTTTCAAGGGAGCCATGGGGTACAGTATGAAGACAGTAGAAATCGGATAGAACGTCTTTCCAAGGGAACCGTGAAGCCGGTAGACTAGATGAAGCATCATTCGTGGCTGCCCAATGGAAGCATGACTATTCAGGCTAGCGATCGTCTCTGGCTTCAGCGCCAGCCTGAATTGGTGAGAGCCTCTTTCGGGGGGCTGAGCGGGAGAGCTAGAGGAAGGATACGGGAGACATCCTCCGCAGTGTGTTAGTTGGTGTCTTGGTGATAGCTGCATGATTCAAGGTGCCGGTGCTGGTAAGGGAAAGGATGCTGACGGCAGCGAGAGCCTTTGTTGTGGGCTTTCACCTTCGTATGGCCAACAATTGTCTGTCGATGAGCAGGGATCTAGCGATGCGAGATCGCTGGCACATCTGAAATTGTAAATCGCCAGATTGGGTGACGGACATATCGCCTCGCCATTGTGTGCCTTCACCTTTTCAAGTTTTCACAAGTGTGACTTGAGAGTTGATGAAAAGAGTAGACACGACCAGGGTCCTCTGTCAGCCGTTGGCAGAAACTGTTCAACGAACGCCACGTCCAGGGATGGGGCATACTGAAAGGTGGGTTAGAGCGAGCGACCGGAGATGAAAAGGAGTCGTCTTTCCGACGGCAAGGCGTGCAAGTCTACGAGCACACTCGGCGGCCATTGTCGATGACAGATGAACGAGGCGGCATTGCAGAGCTCATGTGAAGAGCTTCTGCAAAGACGAAGACGGTGCTGTACGGGTGGAAGCAGGTCGCATGCAGAAGCGTGGAAAGTGGTCCCCGACAGAAGGTCTCTTGGGCCTCGGGAGCGGCCGGTCGGGTTGATGAGGTACAGGATTTGATCATCACAACGCTCGCCGAAGAGCGAAATGGCTATAATAGCCAACAGGAACCAGTCCGAATCGGGGGAAAGGCCAAGAACCGGACTCGGTGTAGATTTGTTAGCGATCCGGTCTCCTTAGTTATAATCGCGTTCCTGTTTGTTTTGACCTCGCTATCGCGTATTCCTAATATCTCGCTACTACTAATTTAGACTCTACTACTCTTTCTATTATTCTAATTTCTTCTAAACTCCTATTAATACTATATTAAATAGACGATCTTATAAGTACTAATACCCTCGCCGCTTTATAGAAGTTTAATATTATATATACTATACTACTACTAGTCGAATTTCTATATCTACTACTATAGATAATAACTTAAATCGAAATAGAGATTTCCTTAGATAAAGAGGGCTTAGTAGATAATAATAATATTATTAAGTCGACTTATAGATAGCGAAATAGGCGTAAATAACGCGTTAAAGTTATTCTAGATATCTATATAATACTCGATATACTAGACGATCTACTATTTTAGTACTAGAAAATAATAGATCTATCTACTAAGTTAATATTTATAATTAATACGTAGCGCTAATTATCGCTATTCTAGTCTAACTTTTAGTACTATAAGGAGTCTTACTACGAGTTAGTAACTAAGCTACTATCGGAATAGTAGATATATCGAAATAGTAGAAGGTAGACGAAGTTATAAGACTATAATAAGAAGGCGCGGCTAAAGAAGATTACGAAGGCGCGCGACTATTATATAATAATAAAGATAGTATTTATCGAGGTTATTAGATAGAATAGGGAGCTAGAAGTTATTAGTATTAAAATATACTATAATAACGACGTATAGTATACTAAATACTATACTATTTACTACTTTAATCTAAATAAGAGATACGATATACTAATAAAGACTACTATTCTTTAGATATATAAAGGATATTAACTAGTAGTAGTATATAATACTATTTCTATCTAATATAATACCAGAGCCTAGGCTATCTTTCTCGCTACTAGTAGTATATATATAACCTAAATCGACTATAAGAACGCCGGTAAATTATTCTAAGAGATATATAAAGATACGTACCTTAGTAGATAGGCTACTAGTTAGTAAGATTAATAAGAAGAGTTATTATTATAGTTAAGAGAAAGTAAGTAGTATAAGAATTAGTAAAGTAACGTTAAAATTAGTACTATAGGCTACTTAGATACGTTCGCTATATTCTAAGTAGCTAATAAGATCTATAGATTCTTTTAGAAATTTGTCCTCTATTTAGAGGACTAGAATTCTAATAACTTTATCTAATTAGAGGATTAAAAAGCTAAAAAGCTCGAGATTCTAAGATTATTTAGGTAAATCCTAGTATCCTACTTTCTTATTAAATTTTATTTAGACCTCTATATTAATCCTTAACTAATCTAAAGCGGGCTAGGCTTTAGCGAGGCTTAGTAGCGGAATCTCGAATCCTCGGCTTATTTATATTTTCTCGATCTAAATAAATAACTAATTCTTTATTCTATAGATAACTTCTATATCTATAATATATTAGTAATACGCGCTATCGATAAGAAACGAATATATACGATAGTTTATATCTATAAAGACTAACTTATACTACTTATATAGCGAGGGTAGCTTATACTTATAGATACTATATATAAAACTAACTATCTCGGCTAGTTTATATATACTATAATAATACGCGACGAGAACGGCCTCTAGCGACCTATTACGTACTTCTTAAGCGTTACTAATAATAGTAATATAGTATTAATATATATTTAATAGATTATATATTAGTCTAGTAGCCGCTATAGATATAGACCGCGATACTTCCTTACTAACGACTTAGTAGCTAAGAGACGCGTAGTTCGATTAGTATTCCCTCTAGTATCGATAGTAGATAAGAATAATTTAGAAACTACTAAATTCGATAACTCTAAGTCTTCCGATAATAACTTCGAGTCTCTATATAAAACTAACTATCTCCTATACTATATATATATTATAAGATCTATTAAGCGATACTTTAGCGGCGAGATAGCTAAAAAGTTACGATATTACTTCTATTCCGCCGTTAAATTTAGACGCTCTATTATAGGTTATTTAGATAGTCTATAGAGCGCTATTCTCGTACTACTAAAGGACTATAAATTTAATAAGAGGTTAGAGTATATTATAAAGGAGTTAAAGGATAATATTCGCTACTAGGCGCTCTACTATTATATAGAATCTACTATCTTAATATAGATAAAGGATATAAATATACTCGAAGGCTATTATAATAAATATAAGTACGAGAATAAGGCGTAAATAGCTAGCGAATATATACTCTATAGTATAGTAATATATATCGAAGTAAAGGATAGTAAATACGATTAGTACTTACTTAATTATACTAATAGTAAGGATAGTAAAGTTTATCCTCTCGCGACTAGCGATAACGAGTTATTAAAGCGCTAGCTACTATACTTTCTATAGCGCTTATAATAACTTATTAGTAAGTAGTACTAGAAGTATACTTAACCTAACTTTATTATAGTATACTCGCTTAGCGATAATACGATATATAAGTATTAGTTCTACTTATAGTATTAAGTCGCCTATACTAACCTATAGTACTATTATTTTTACCTTAGCGAGAATATTATCTAAAATAATAACTTCGAGTACTAGCTCTTTATATTTAAAGATACTAAATATAATAACGGTAATAGCTTCTTAATCTATAATCGAGTATTAACTTCGTATACTATTAAAGAACTATATAATAATATTAGCGCGCCTAAATTCTTATATTACGAGTATATATATAAGTATAGCGACGATATCCGCTAATAAATATATACTATCGAATAGCGCTATACTAATAACTAAGTACTATTCGAAGAGCGATAATACGACTAGAAATACTTTATTACGCGACTTAACGATATTAGTAGACCTTAACGCGCTAAAGCTATACGTCTTACTATAGAAGATTACTTTAGCTTAGAATTACTACTAAAGATACTATCTTTATAACTATTATAATAACCTCTATCTACTAGAGTACCTCTTAGTTAATACTATATTAATCTAAGCTAAACTACTAGTTAGTCTACTAAGAACTCTTAGAAAGGAAAGAGTAGATAGACTATTAAAAAGGAGGGATTATACTATAAGGTTTATAAAATAGATATAGAAGGTATAGATATAGTAGTAGTAGAGGCTACGGACTCTATAGTAGATACTATAAGAGCGATAGTAAGCTTAGTAGTCGAGCCTACTATATAAGATACTATATAAACTAAGATCTTAGAGATATAGATTACTCTTAAGTATAATTTATATAAGGCTCTACCCTCTATATAGATAGGCGCGATAATAGATCTATCTCTACTACTAGTAATTAATATCTTTAAGCGGAAGGCGCTAGCGACGATAAGGTTATCTTCAATAGATTCTATAAGTAAGAAATATAAGTAAATAGGTCTATCTATTATAATATATCTCTATCTATATTATATAAATAAATAATACCTTAAATTAGTCTATACCGCTATTTTTATAGCTTTATTTTTAGCGATAGTAAGATCTACTACTACTCCTACCTTTAGTAACGCGAGACTATTATAGAGATTACGTATTTATAGGGGTTTACTATATAGAAATAGATACTTAGTATACGCCGATATCCGATAAGATATTAAGGCTATTAGCTATTATAGCTATAATCCCGAAGAGACCATCTCGGAGTGAGCTGATAAAAGCAATTGTTGTGATCGTAGAAAAGCAAGAAGTATAGTCCAAGAAGTCCAGGCACAGCAACATAGCATGGTATCCCAGAGATCTGAGGCTCTGTGAAGCATCCCGGTCGGAATCGCGGCCGATCTTCCGCGTAGAAAGTGGTCTCGAAGCACGCGTAGAAAGATGCTCATTCCGACTTGTTGACCAAAAGTTGAGGTCTCACCATAATCAGGAATTGGTGGCATGTCTGCATCATGTAGCGCTCCAGAGGTTTTCTTTGACGCAAGAATCGTCTTGTGGCCTGACAAGACGGCACGGACGGCCACGACGGCCAAACTCGGCTCAGCGGTCAAAGGACGCACCCTCTCTGTTCCAAGCCCCTCTTGAGGAATCAGAGACCTCATCCACGTTTGTCTATGGACGATCTCGAACGAAGTCGATGTGCAGTGTTTTGGGTGCGTTCTGAAGTGCTGGACTTCGGCTTGAACCTCCGAAGTTTTTGCTTAGGTCATCCTAGCCCGAAAGAGCCAACCACATGCACCTCTCATGATATATGCTACCATCCTTTGTCATATGCTGCCGGCTACCGGCGTCGCTCCCACTGACACCCACCACCGCAGTCCAAGCCATATATCCTCCTACTCTCCACCGCCATCACCGCTACCATGCCACCCGACCTTAACTCGCTACCTACGAGCCGACCGTCCAGCATGCCAGGCTCTCCACTTTCACAGCGACCGAGACGAATCTCAATCAGTACTGGACCAGAGGCCAGACCGAGTCCACCTTCACCTCGATCGCCCTCACTGTCTTCACTTCAGGCAGCCGCAACTATAAATGCCGGTCTACATCATTCACCATCGCGCGCATCTCCAAGCGTCGAGCGCCGGCGATCATCACTGATGAACAACCTCACACTCAACGATCCTACGGTCCCAGCTCCAGGCGAGATGCAACAAAGCAGTGGCAGTACTGCCGGAAGTCCGCGCATGAGCAGAAGGTCTTTCGCGCTCAACACGGCAGATCCACATCACCACCGACAACCAAGTTTGGGGGAGCTTCACCAAGAATTGGAGAATGAGCAGGAAGCTCAGGTCAACAGACTATTGCATATGATCAGAGTCCAACAAGACCAATTGGCTGCGATGCAACGACAGCAGAACAGTGCTATCGAAGCTTCTCCAACCACTGCTGACAATACGACCGCCGCAATTCCATCCACTCTTGCGACGCCAGCTAGTACTGCGATCACAGAGGCCTCGAGTCCGCGGTCGAATAGCATCACGGCCGCAACAGCCCCACATCCACATTTCAACCGGCCTCATTCATTGTCGCGGAGGTCATCGGCACTGATTTCTACGCCTGGGAGCCGAGGAACCTCACCAGCACTGCGACCGCAGAACGGCAGCCTGGGTCCCTTGACTGAAGACTTCCTCCTTGGCGGCACCAGAGATGAGACTGCTTTCTACCAGGCAGAGACGCAGACGTTGACGAGGGAGAATCAGATGTTGAAGCTGCGGATTCGAGAGCTTGAGAGGCAGATTAGCGAGATGGGAGGGGCTTCAGTAAGTGGTGCTCAGCAGAGTCTTGCAACCAGCCAGACGCATCAACACTCCCCTCTGACCAGCCCTCCTGCTACTTTTGCGGCCGAAAGCGTTACTGTACCGGCAGAGGTGGAAGCTACTGCGAAAGTCGATTGAGTCTCTTCCTTTCTCTTACAATTGTACGATGAGCGAGGCGTTGGTCGGGTTTTGGGAAAGCACAAGGAAAAGTGTATGAATTATGAGGGACGACAAGACCAGATACCACTGGCATGGGGCTGGGAAAAATTGGCAACTGGCGTTGATTTCTTGGACTTCACTCTGGAGCACGATGTAGCGATATTACCTGATGCTGACTGCGGTGCAGTCCAGACCTAGCACCTTAATGATCACTGAATTCCATATGCGCATCTCCCGCGTAGTGCTTTGTGTGATCGGTACACTGTCTTTGGCTGAGTAGGCGGCGTTGGGCAGCAGAGCCTCAAATGCCGGATCCAAATTGCGTGAGTCAAGTACCGCCTCTGAAGCCATTGAAAGTCATTTATACAGCGGTGATCTTGATGCCCAAGAGCATGGTCAAAGCTCATGAGAGCATCACGTGCGGGATGGACCGAAAGCTCCCACCCTTGCTAGCGCGCCCTCGGCAATCGGGACCGACGAAATTTCATTGATTTCATTGCATATCGGAAAGTCCAGCCTTCGTCTTCTCCAGCAGCATACACGTTTTTAATCATGGCGCGCACGACCACGGCTGTATCGAAGAAGGCGGCGTCGGGGTCGCCAGCTCAGATCGACCCTTCACAAACCCTGCGAGCCACCACAGCACTCTTGCGAAAGATTCAATCCGACGAAAGCGAGCAGAAAACCAGTGCATCAAAATCAAATCTCCTGGAAGATGCCGACGAGGAAGATGTCGAAGACGATTCTCCAGTTTGGCTCATACTCACTACCAAGAAGCACATTGTGGATAAGAAGCGATTAAAGCCTGGCAAAATTGTGCTTCCCCATCCGCTACGAAGTGTAGAGGAAGAGAGCCTACGAATATGTCTTATCACAGCAGATCCACAAAGGAAATACAAGAACTTGATCGCAGAGCCCAGCTTTCCTCTTGATGTGAGCAAGAGGATATCAAGAGTAATTGGATTGGAGAAGATGAAGAGCAAGTACAAGAGCTACGAGAGCAAGAGGCAGCTCATCTCCGAGTACGATGTCTTCCTTGCGGATGACAGAATCATCACGTACCTTCCAACTGTACTGGGCAAGGTCTTCTACAAGGGTGGAAGCAAGCGGCCGATTCCAGTGACCTTGGAGGGCAAGAGGGAAAGTGTAGACGAGCAGGGCAATAAGAGAAAGCGGCTGGCAGAGGGCGGTGAAAAGGTCACGAAGAAGGATGTGAGGCCAACAGATGTGGCTGAAGAGGTCAAGCGAGCAATCGGTGCTGCGCTCGTACACCTCGCTCCCTCAACGACGACAGCGATCAAGGTCGGCAAAGCGAGCATGACAGCCGAGCAAGTGCAGGCTAACGTGGATGCGACGGTCGAAGCGATGGTGGAGAAGTATGTGCCGCAGAAATGGAGCAACATGAGAGCAGTACATATCAAGGGTCCAGAGACAGCTGCACTGCCAATCTGGATGACGGAGGAGCTGTGGGCGGATGAGCATGATGTCCTAGAGGAAGCGCCTTCGAAGGAGAATCCTGGAAAGAAGAGGAAGAGGAGTGCGCTAACGGATGGTGAAGCGGAAGTCATCGAAGTGCCTGGACCAGACGGCAAATTGAGGAGAGTCAGCAAGCGAAAGAGTGACGCTGCAGAGGTCGAGCCTGAGCCGGCTTTGCCAAAGAAGCGGAAGAGTGAGTCTAAGGAAGAGGTTGAGGCGAAAGAGCAGGAGAAGGCAGAAAAGGCCGCGAGGAAGGAGGCTTTGAATAAGCAGAAGGATGCAGTGGCAGCAAAGGCAATCACTAATGGCGACTCGAATAAGCCAGGCAAGAAGGCGAAGAAGTCGAAGGCATAAATTCCCTGATACCGGTGTTCTTTCTTCGGCATAGCGAGGCGTTCTGGTGCTTGGGTCGGTCTGTAGGCAAGATGCGCAGACTCATGTGAATCTGCGTCGTAGTGCACAGTAGTATGTAGACTTGCGATGTATGACATTGCCACCTGATGTCCCGCACATTCTTTTGACCATATCGACTTTCCTTCACTTTCATGTCTCAGGGCAGCCACGTGAAGGAAGCAGGCATGCAGGGACCACCAGGCAGCCCCACTACCAGGGTTTATGACCTCGCAGTGAGCTGTCTTCGAACTTGAACTTCAACTTCCACTCTTCAGACAACATCACATGCTTGCCGCCTGTTCGGACACCTTAAAAGGTCGTCGCGGTCGTCTCGCATCCTTCCAAACCACATCCATCTCCCTGTTCTTCCACAGCAGTCGAGCCTGCGCGCAACAGTAGTAGAGCCATATCGCACCTGTCCGAGCGGACACCGATCCGCCACAAAGGCCACGCCGCCATGGCAAACCACGAGCCAAATGTACTGCAGTACCCTCATAAGGCCGACATCTACACGTACAGAGTACCCACGCCGCCGAGAATCGTCGTTCCACCGCCTGCCCTCAACGCCGATGCAATCCCAGAGATTACATTGTCGGCCATTCGCACCTCATCTTACGACTTCCTCTCGACAGTCAATTACAATAATCTTGTACAACAAAATGCACCTCTGGAGTGGAATTACGAGAGGCGGCGAGAAGCTCAGAACATCCTCCCATTTCTCGCACTCGGACCCATGACTGCTGCAAAGGACGAAGCATACCTGCGGCTGAACGATGTCACCATGCTGCTCGCCGTGCGGCAGAAGCACAGCTTCGAGAGCAAGCTTATGAACAGCGCGCTGCGGACGGCCGAAAAGCTGAACCTTGCGTGCGAGACGATCGACTTGACGGGCAACCAGGACCTGATTCGCAGCTTCCAGCACACAACTGCTATGATCAACAATCACCTCTCGCAGGTACATCAGCAGACTGGTCAGCTCGGCAAGGTTCTCGTGTTCTGCGAGAGTGGGAATGAGCGCAGTGCAGGAGTGGTGGCTGCCTATCTGATGGAGACACATGAGGACGTGGATTACATCAAAGCCATGCAGTTGTGTCAAGCACAGCGCTTCTGTGTCAACTTCGACGATGGCATGAAGAGACTGCTTCAGGGATACTGGGACATCCTGTGCGCGAGACGTGCTGTGGCTGTGCAGACGACACCCACGAACGGCACGAATGGAAACACAAACGGAAACACGAACGGAGGAGTAATTGTCCCAGCTGCTCCGCCAGCGCGCTCGAAGCGGACACTGGAGCGTAGTCAGCCAGAAGACGAGGGTATGGACCTTGACGACGAGGATCAGGATGATCTGGAACGCTTCGGTGGTCGGCAGTTTGCGCCTTTTAGAGATCAACCTCTATAGGAGGGGCGCTGGATATTTTATATGACGAGAGAACGCACTCAAGCAGGTGCGCATGGATCTTACTTTTAGCGTTGGAGCTATGGAGTTTACAGGACGGGCATTTTTGAGATACCCCATTTGCTAGCGACAAGCAGCAGCATCGGTTTGGCGCAATGAGAGCTGTGAATACATGCCGAGCCTCTAGATAGGCCGTTGGGCAGACGAGCAGACAGATGCGATATGAGAATATTTACAGCAGTCCCTTCTTGGGTACATTTCTTCTCTTCGGCGCTACTAACATTGAAAGGGGTCTTACAACAGCTGCCTACTTACGAGCGCAGACCTTTGAGCAAGCCATTTGCCACTTCTCGCCTTAATAAGGCATACCGGACCTAATTGGACAGTACCATAGTTTACCAGTATCTTCTGAGAGGCGCTTGATTCAGCGAAGAAAAGAAGGACTGCTGTTGCGGAAAACTTAGACTGGCACTTCCCAACCGATTGTCCTTCCGAGCCGAAAACCACCAAGAGGCGGCTCTCGCGAAGTCTCGCGTTCCTGCGTCCACATCTCGATTCGAACATGCACCCTGCTGATGACACCTGCAGCATCCCTTCTGGCAACTTATATCACATGGTCTCCCGCATGCGCATGTGCATTTGCTAGTACAATACCGTTGGGCTCCCATACATACACCTGGTTGATATTCGACCTGGTTGTCGATAAGAGGAGTAGATGGCAAGGATGGCAGTTGCGGCAGCACTTGCTCTTACAGTGTTCAGACCAACAGCAGACACCAGCGCGAAAGCCATCTCCTATCAATCCTTGAGGCTATACTGATGCAATCGTCACTCATTTGGATATTTCAAGACGCTTCCCATTGACCCATCCGTCACCCAAAGATCACGAGCTGGACAGCAGAGCTGACAGAAGTCCTCTTGTACTTGTACCTTGACCGCATCTCGTTCAAGCAGCTCAATCACCTCTCGCAAGACCGAAGGGAAACAGATCTTCTGTTATTCGAAGATCTGATGTACCTGCTGCTGCCGGTGCCTCTGCATGCACGACTCATTGACTCGCATTATGCATGCATATGCAAGCCACACCTTCCGTACGGTCGGAAGATTTTCTAAAGGCAACCAGGTCGATTATCAACCAGGTTGGAATTCTTATGCATGGAAGCCCAACAGCACTGTATCACATCCTTTGGTGGGCATGAGACTCGGATTATTGCCTGGACGAGCTGCTGGACCGGGCCGGGTTTTGATGGCTGGTCAATCTTTCGGGAAAGGGCCGTTTAAGTCACTACTCAGTGGAGGAAAACACGGCTTTGAAGTCGCATGGAAACTGGTCGCAATGATTAACGCCAGAGAGCATTGAGACCAAGTTGAGCGGCTCTGTACTATGCGATACTTCGAGAAGAATGTCCCATAGTCGAGGCTGTCGTGCGGGCTTCTATGGTGGCCTTGGATGTTCCAGGAGATTCCAGCTGGCAGACACAGATTCGCAGAGGCATCTCTGTATATGCCTCCATTCGGTCGGACCTGCGAGGCACCAAGGCCCGTGAATTATACAAGGACTGAAGTGCCTTCATCCTGCGCTTGAATCTGCTGAATTGGCGCCACTCTCGGGACCCATAGCTCGACGTCAATCGCACTGCAGATGTATCACTAGGCTGCAATTGACTGCTTTGCGATGCAATCGGTTCACGGGCGCAGCAGACTCTGCGCAAGGCTGGGCATTCTTCGGAGAATCTACAATGCTGGAAATGGGCGAATCAGCGTTGGAAATATTGAAGTCTAGGACTCCGTTGCCAAGCAAAAGATGAGAGCTGCGGCTCAACAAATGATGCTCTCAAGTGAGACAGCGTTGACGGCAAAACTTGAGTCGTTCGTTAAAACAGGCGAAGCAGAGGCAAACCCAGCAGGATAAGTTGAAAGCGGAAAAGACGCAATCCACACCCTCAGTGAATTTTGCCCCGACTCACTGGGTGACACGGATCAGCCATTCCGAGCTCGAATCTTCGTACGAGATGTCATCCAAGGCGCAGCAGTATTTTGGGTGGCGTTGGTGGTGGCATGGTGTTGCCTAAAGGGTGGAAAAGAGGAAGAGAGTGAAATGCAATGCTGAGAACGAACCAATCAGCTTCAGGTCTACCTTAGTACTCAATGGGACATCTGCCTCTTTTCTGCCTCTGAGCACCGTCACTTCCAGCAGGATAGGTGGCCACCTTCAGCAAGCAGGTGCAGATATTTGCGGCGTTGCAACATCGAAGACAGCAAGATGTTGAGTGCAAACAGTATGCACGCCGGCCAGAGCCGTTGAGGATGAGGAAGTCCAAAGCAGCGTCTGGCATACTCTTGAAGTATGCTCATTCTGGTCCTGCTTTTCCGAAATCCCACTCGCGCGTATAGACTTCATGACCGTAGGAATTCGATCGTCGCGACTTTGGGGGCATTGCCATTGCGCATTCCTCAGCCCGTAAGATCCGCGGAGCGACCGAAAAGAAACAAGAGCGTAGAATCACCGTGCGCATACAGCCTGAACGCTTCGGAGTGCAAACAAGATTTCGATCATCCTAAGCATGCATGGGCTTTGACTGATAGGATCGCACTGAGATCTACACTTCGCGATCAGCGACTATCGCTCTGAGACGTGACACTCTGTACAAGTGTCATCAATAGCTTGGTCATGCTATACTCCAGTGGACAGCGCATGACATTCATGTTGAACAGTCCGTACAATATTGGAGCTTTCTTACTCTCGATCACAAATCACACTGCAATCACTCTTATCAACCTGAACAACATGCAAGAAGGAACATTCTGTCATCGGCCGTGTCCTCGTATACATGCTTGCACACTCTACCTCTTGGGACAACCGCTTCGATAAAATGAAGCGCATTCACGACCCCTCCCGATCCGTCATAATCAAAACAACGAGCGCGAGTCTATTCCCCATACCCAACACAGTGGCAGCGCGCGGCCGCACATTGATCTGCTCCAAACCCCAACCACCACGTGGCAGTGCAAGTATAAAGGCGGCAAATCAAGCAGGTCCTGCGAGTTTTGGGTTCAGAAGCCTTGTAGGCGGAACTTGGCGGCAAGGGCAGATGCATGCCTTGCGAATTTGCGACACTTTTTGTCTGAGCTTAACTTCACAGCCTTGTCGCTTGGATGGATTTGTATACTAACTTAAAACGATATACCATGTGCGTGACGACCGCATACGGACAGCATTTCTCTAACCTTGTTTTGTACCGAGATGAGAGGCTCCAAGATGCTTGCAGCAACACGTAAACCAGGAACGGCATCCTCTTGAATTTGGTAACAGAGTACGACGAAGGGAATAGTTTTCCAAGAGGTTGTGCTTACCCCTTGAATTCTCCATAAGTACAAACGTCGTCTGCCTCCTGCTCTGTGAACTGCATCTCACCACGCATTACGAGACGACCTCTACGAAATCCTGCTCCCAAAGACCCAATCTCGCAGATTCCAGCTAGTTCAGAGCACAAAACCACAAGTCTCGAGAGGACAGCCACAACCATGCTCTCCACCACAATTTTCACACTCTGCTCTCTCGCGGCCTTCACATCAGCCGCCGCGCTCCCTACGCCACAGAAGTCCGACGTCAACTACTCCGATGTACCAGCAGGATGTGAGAGCCAATGCGACGGTGTTGTCTCAGCTTCCTCGAGCTGCCCAATCGACGGTCTGGCAAATACTTTCGCCAACAGCGACTACACGGATTGTGTTTGCCCACAACTTGGATATGACGCTTATTCTTGCGTTTCATGCGTTCAGACTTACAGGAGTGATGCTGGTCGAGGAGGTGAGTCGCAACTTGGAGCTCGGACCTGCAGACCAGACGTGAAATCGAATGAATGCTGACGATGATGTGAATAGATATTCTGCTGCTTCTGCAGACTTGCGGTCTGGCGTAGATGGCGGACGAAATGTGTTAGGAGGCTATGAAGGGACTACCAACCCAACGCTTGCTGGAG
Source organism: Pseudocercospora fuligena (assembly GCA_014298035.1). NCBI lineage: Eukaryota > Fungi > Ascomycota > Dothideomycetes > Mycosphaerellales > Mycosphaerellaceae > Pseudocercospora > Pseudocercospora fuligena. Next base: position 451,861 of record JABCIY010000022.1, read on the forward strand.
ACGGGTCGAGGCACGATATCGGCATTTTGATCACACTGCTTGAGAACGTGTACTCGGGATGGCAGAAAGTCATCTCTTGCTGCTCCATCGCTTTTCTCTGTGCATAGACCCAAATAGGTTTTGTCATTCTCTGAAGCCAAACAGCAGGCTTGCTTTTCAGTAATAGCTCGACATCAGCCCTAGGGTAGAACGCAAGGCTGAAGCATTTTTCGAACCGTTGTGGAACAGGCGCAGCATAAATCCTTCAGGATTCTAAAGGATCAGTGAATTCAGAAAATCATGCAACAATGGCAATGAACCAATCAACTTCAGTTGCGTCGAAGTTGAATGTCAATCCTGATTGGTCTGTTCTCAGCTTTGCTGAAGTTCTGAGAAACAGCCCTTCTTCACCGGTTCCAAGGGTATAGGTGCTGCGCCTGAATGTGGGACGGACGCCGGACTTACTCTTTGGGTACTTGTTGGAGCCATTGTCGCCGGCTGTATTCCAACTTCACATGTCCAGGAAGTTGCGCACAGATAAGGTCGGGTCTGTAAACTCTGTCTTAGGCAGCCTTAGGTCAAAGTCCATCTCCTGTGAACGGGACAGCTCAAGGCGTGGAATCGCGAATGTCGATGAACTGACGCAGCTCGAGAAGACTTTATAATAGATCTCGGGGACTGGAACTATCTAGGTGCTTGATGACTTGGCGGACGGACCTTTTGCTGACAGCTTCGCATCGAGCTTTGGCCAGTCTTGCCGGCAGCGTATCTCATCGGTAGTACCTTCTCAGTGAACTCGGTGCCCGGCCTTTCCACCTTGAAAGGTGTCTTTGTACCCCTCGTTCTTCCCTATCTCGGTATTTTTGGATGAAGTTTCTCCCACGTCTCGATGTGTGGAAATATAGGCGAGATTACCTTGATCCTCCGTGGTGAGAGACTGTCGTAGTCTACAACGTTCATATAAGCCCAACTCGCGGCTGTGAGACGGCTGTCGTCTGATCCGTCTTTCTGTGGTTTGTCACTTGTACCGGTATCTCTACTCTTGCATCGCAGGGCAATGGAGCAGGCAATGCTGTTTCGGCGCCGGAATTCCCAGAACGGGTGGAGGCTTGACTCTCTTCATCATTCTTCGTGCTCTGACCTGCATTATCAATACACTGTATTCGTTACCTTCATCACCGCATCGGCGGCGGCGGCTTCTCCGGCTCAGGCACATCTCTAAAAAGCTCAAACTCATAATCCACAGGGCACATTTCCTGCCAGGTCATATGCTCTCCAGCAGGCAAATAAACGCCTCCTGTCGGTTGTCCCAATTGTCCTGTATTGTCCGTCTTGTTCAACACCCCCTCTAGCATCTTCCTCGCCTGCGGCTGCATCCATGTCATCGGCCATTGCCACGCTCTCGCGCCTTTATCCCCGTTGTGATGGATCATCACAGGGATCGTGTTCAGGCAAAAGTTCGTGAGGAGTGGGAGGCCCTCCCATGATGTTTCATCTTCGAGTGGTGGGGCAATACCAAGGATGTCCTGAGGTAATTGTCCCGTGACTCGTGGCTTGCAGTTGAAGATGTGGTTTGGCCCATCTCGGATCTGGTCCATGAGGTCCTCGTTGTACTTTAGGTACTTGAATTCGTCGTGCGTGTTGACGGTTTGTTGTCCGAGATCGCTGTAGTAATCCAGTCCTATGCCAAACTCATCCACTTTTCCAATTTTCCACTCGCCTGGCTCATGAATGAAGTCTGGGTTTAACAGGTCTGTGATCACTGTGCCTTCTATTTGCGAGGTCTTAGGCTTTCCTCGTCCGAGTGCCTTGTCCTTGATAGACAGATGGCGTCTGCGCATGACTTCTCGTTGGTATTCCTGCTCTCCGAAAATGATGGAGAAGATGCTTTGGTCGCTGCCGTGATACATGAAGTCTGATTGTCCGCTGCCGTTATCCCAGGAGTCGTGATCGTTGCGATTCTCGACTTTCTCCATTGCTCTCTGGAAGAGGAGCTTCATATCCTTTGCTCGACCCATGATGTATCTGCAGCATGTCAGTCAAGAAGCGCAACGTTTATCGAGTACGACGGACCCAGAATTCAGGTAGCGCTGCTTGAGGCTCGTGTGCCTACTCCATCCTATGATAGTATCCGTATGAGTTCCGTAGAGATCGTCAGGTAATGGCGACTCCGGAACGGGATAGCAGGCGATTGTGTGAAACTGATTCGGAGCACAGCGCTTTCCAGCCGCGAAAATGATCTTCTGGCGAATATTCTCAGCATCGTAAGCCTTGCCGAGTCTGCTTGCGAGTCGCTTGTCCGCCTTTGCATTGATCATGTGGAAACGACTGATCATGACCTCCGGGGGAAGTTGAAACCATATATCTGGACGGGAGTCAGAGTCCAGATCCATGCACAGTGCTTTTCTCAACGGGGATGCAACAACACACCATAAGCGTCCATCATGAGGACCAGATCATTTTCTGCGGATGGGGCTAAAGCATTCAGCCATTCGAGCACGCCCGTGATCTTGGCCACATGGCTACCGCCGCCCAGAAGACCACCTGTTCCAAACGTTATTAGATCTTGTCCATCTAAATGGAACAACACTGAAGTGGGATCGTGCCTTCATTCTCGAATGTTGAATTCCAGGCGATAAGCGTGGGCGTAGGATAGCCGAGAATGGCTCCTGTTAAGATGGTCTTGCAGAGGTCGACTCCGCCTTTGGTCGCGGGAAGGACAAGGTGGAGAGTCTCGTTGGCCCCCGCGTTGTCGTGTTTGAGGATATAATCGTCTGGTCGTGACGAGGAGCCGAATGCCTTCTGTCTGATGGGCTCGTGCTGAGTCACGCAGTGTCAGTGCATGTCTCACGTTGCTATCAGGAGTATGCGCCGCTTACGAAAAAGCTCAAAATGAGCAGGATCACGAAAAGAGCTACGCTGGCTGGAACAATGACAGGCCTGCCAGACCGGGTTGGCAGTAGCATCTTCCACCATAGATGACTTTAGAGGCATCAAAACATCGTGCCATTGCGAACAAATATATGAGAGACGCGGCGCCGGGAGAATAGCGAGTTCTCTGAACAACAACACCTCAAATTACGGTGGCGAGCAAGCAAGCTTCGGCGTCGCGGTCTTGGTTCTTGGTTCTTGATTCTTTAGAGCGCGGCCGAGTGTATGCATGTCGCTAGGTGAATGCAATAGGTCAGCCGGTCCATATCCGTCTTGGCGGCTGCTTAGACGGCGCAGATTCTTCCTCACAGCCGCGTATCGTTCAACGACTACTCCGGAGTACGCTCCGCAATATGACGAAGCCTCATCTTCGACAGCGTAGCGTGCAGTTGTCTTGCTACGCGGCCTTGCCACACTTATGTATGGACGAAAGTATTCGTACTTCGAGTACCTGCTGCCAGCCGGCAAAGCTGTGCGCCACGTCCTTGGCACTTATTGTCGGTAAGATCATCATATTATTAAGCAGCAACGCAGCTCTTGATCATCTCTTTGACCATGCCACTATTCAATGGGTGGACCAGGCGCAGCACTGACGCCTTTTTGGGCCCCAAATTTCGCTAATGTGACTTTCACGCAACGCTGACAGTGAATCAATCAGAGTCTAATGGGCCCCGAATGACCCGATACTGTTTCGATTGGCGCATTCATTGCTTTCTTGAAGTTCTGAAATTGACTGAGCGTCCAGCGGACGCCCTGTTTGTGCTGCGCCTGACCTGCAGTCTAGTGAAACAGATCACTCGCACCTGGGAAGTTCGAGTCGGATCAAAAGCTCTCTTTGCCGGTCGACTGTGTTTTTGTCCCGCCCAGAATGGCTTTGATTGTATGCATGTCCAAAGCTTGGGACGCTTGACGATTATAATATGATTCGCCATCCAGCACTCTTGTGTCGAATTTTCTGGCCCCAAATCACAAGCGGAATTGCAAGGGCCATGATGGCAACAAAGATTCCCGCCTGCGCTCCGAAGCTCTCAACGTATCCAACCTTATCGACCCATGGCACGACACCATACAAGAATCCGAAAGCCACGACGTTCTTAAGACCAATCACAACAGTGAGAGCATCCTCATTCACCGGCAAGTACGAATCGCTGACATAGGTCATGGTCATTGTCGGGACCGCTGTCAACCCTACGCTGACCATGCCGTTTCCGAAGAATAGTGCGGTCCAGTGCAGAGTTCTCGCAACCCCATAGCCAAAGGCCAGACAGCCGGCAGGAACAATCAGCGTAGGGATGATGAGCAGATGGAGTCGGGTCTCTGGCAAGAACACACCATTATTTCTTCTGCTTTTCCAATCGCTGTATCGATCAACGACCCATCCTCCAATGAAGGCTCCTATCAGATTCCCAAGAAGGCCTGGGATATTGATCAAGCCATTCACATCTGGAGTCCAGTTGTATGGTGGAGCTTGCAGAATGAACGAGTTGAGGATATTGATTGCGACGACCCAAGCTAAGCTGACTGCAAATCCCAAAAAGGAGAGGATCACAGCCGGATATGCGATCATGGGTAGCGGCCGGAGAAAGAGTTTGAGGAGATTGGTGTCCTTTGAAAGACCAGACCAAAGGCTAAGTTCCTGGATGTACGTCTTCTTCAAGATCGGAGTGGACGGTGTACGGTGAGTCGAATGGATTGCTGAAACTGTAAGGTCTTGCGAAGCCTTCTCAACATCGCCACCCTGGTTCAGGGTAGTTACAGCAGCCGACTGCTGTTCTTTCCTGAGTTGATCACCATCAGAAGTGCATATCGCTAGGCTTTCGTCCGAGCTGTCTGCAATTGGCTCTTCGGCCAGGCAACTCCGATCATACCGTGTCTCGGGAACAAGAAGTAGGACTGCCAGGAAGTTCAGAGCTGTCGCTCCAAAGGCGCACCACTTGTGTACACGCCAGGTCGAGCCAGTGATCACGAAACCGCATATCAGTGGCCCAATGGTATTGCCCCCAGATATCGCGTTCATATACCATCCCATCAGGTTGGCTCTTTCGTGCTACATAGCATCAGTCTCCAATGACACCACCACGATGCCGCTACGTCGGATTTCTTACCAGAAAGAACACATCGTTCACGATCGAAGCAGCAAGTGCCTCGCTTGCCGAGCCCGCAAAGGCAGCTATGATGTTGCTCCACAAAAGGCTCCGAAACGTCTTCGCAAGAGCTCCCCAGAGATAGCAGACTGTCAGTAGAAGAGTTGAGATCACGAAAATCGGTCTCTTGCCGAAGTAGTTCGCTAGAGGTACCCAGAAGAAGTTGAAGAGTCCCAGAACCAGAATCGGCCAAATCAGAAGCTCGCTGGTCTCGGTCATGGATTTGTGGAATTCGATGCTTAAAGGATAGAAGGCCGGCGCGAGACCTCCACTAAAAGCGAAGGGTACGAGGGTCAGCGTGTGTCTCAAAGCAAAAAGAGGGTATGGGCTCGAAAAGCAAGGGCTGAGACCAGCGTACTGTATCCGAGACGGCGGCCGCTGCTGCTGTCACCCGTCGGAGTCATGCCTTGCACCCTTCGATATACTTACATGGCGTAGTTGGTGAAGAACCTGCTCACAAGTATTAGCTAAGCTAAATGGTATGATGAGATACGAACGCGAAGGCGCAAACAATGCTGAAGCAGGTGTACTTCTTCCATTTCGGCCATCTCAGAGGATCGTTTGGATCGTAGTAGTTTGGTCGCGGATGAAGGATTAGTCGTGCGCGATCTTGTCGTGCGTGAAGTTGTACGGTGCCCTCGGAGCTGTCAAGCTCTCGTAGTGAACGGAGTCGCATATTTGAGCAGTGTCGTAATGCTCTGTGCTGGTCGACGGCTCCTCTCTCAAAGCTGTTTCAGATTTCGCACGTCGGACGCAGGTTCGGTGGGAGTTGGAAGTTGCACGTCTTTGGTGCTGATGTTCTGCGGACTGTCAGAGCAATGCAGTCGATGAAGCAAGTCGCATGGCAGTCGCGGGAAATCCCCTGCCTCTATAAGTCATCCATTGATAGTAGTTTGTGGCACTGTGATTTCCTGTAGAGGGTTGTAACTAGACCAATGGGCAGAGCCGGGTTCAAGCCCACGACGAGAAATAGGAAGCCGAAGGTCCGATCGCACTTACAATAGTACAGTAAGCTGCAGTACGACTCTTTAGACCGTTAGTTGATGAGCACGACATCAGTTCTGCCCATTGCTTCGGTCTGATAACCGTCTTGCTTCTCAGTGCAATGAATGTACGAAAACGAGCTCAGGCAAGTACAACGCGTCTGTGGCGGATCATGGAAGTCCGTCGGGAGTCGTGCAGGAGAACATGCTTCTCTTCACGCAGACTGAATCTGCATGTCCGGCTCCGAAACCTATTTTGCAATTCATTGCTTCGAGAGCACTTCCGAGATGCAGGTAAACAAAAACGCGATCACCGCGCTATTTGATTCTCGACAGAGCCCTCGGTTTCTGCGTAAGAAGGTTGAGCATCCCCGGCAGTTGTGGCGTCGAGCATTGATGACTGAAGAGCAGATGAGCTTGTTCATAACAGCGAGAAGGATCAAGACAAACACGAAGCAGGAGTTGTGGTGTAGCATCGGAGTTGGAGAGCCGATCGAACCTCAGGCAAGATCAGGCACGAACTTCTCGGACCGAACAAACACCGGGCTGTTCGTTGTCTTAATCACCAATTTCATATCCTCCTGCTCACTCACAAAGCACCAATGTATCGGCAAGCGTAACGTTGGAAATACCTCCTGATCTGGTCAATGCCACCTCACCATCCTCTCTCCGACAGCAGTGTGCTCGAGACGGCGCAAGGCTGACTATGCGCGACCGCACTGCTTCCACCAGCAACAGGTATCTTGCCTTGGCCAAATCGCTGGATCACCATATTTGAACACGCCCAACAAATGTTCTGTGAGATGCTAGGAGGCGATGATCCCTGACATGCAAGTTTGAAGTGCTTGCATACTCCTTTGGCCGAGGCTGTGCCTTGCGCTTGCGGATTCTCTACCAACACTCTCCTCCAGCACTGGACGAAGGCTATAGCAATTGGGGGAGATCACTTCCGCTCGGCCTGCTGTATCTTTTGGATGTCTGAACAAGGTCTGTTGCCCTTTGCCGGCCTCTTTTGTTTACCTTTTCTTCATGTCTCTGTCCGCCAGCAATGCACCCCTTGCTTCCTCCGCTCTCTCAATGCCCTGCAGCTATCATCACGACATCATTGGGCCAGACTTGGCCAGAACCAATGAGCCCGAAGAGTCACACAGAGCTCATGCACGACATCGAGCGTCAGGCGAACGACCAAGCTATCACACCCACACGCCTGGTACACCTGGCTGCTGTTGACAGATCGAGGAGTCTGCATTCCACCCCTCACGTCCAACATAGCGGAAACCTGAGGCCCGTATATGAGAATGTGTACAGTCGCATGCCTGTTGTCTAAAACACGAGTGCCTGTGGTCCGTCGGCTCACTTTCGTTTTGCTCGATTTGTCGCCGTGTCGTAACAAATAGATTGGCTGGTCGCAATGGCGTCAAGGAGGAGTAACTATCCTGAGAACTGGAGTCCAGTACTACAAAAGATATCAACCAGGCCAGCAAATTACGAGCCGAGGGATGCACGAGCGCGAATGCCAAAGGATGGCGATCGCGCACTGCGGCCGAAACCACTCAACTTGCCTTCGAAGCAACCACAGGAGTCGAGCGTGCTGAAGTCAGTACAATCGCTGCGCAAAGAGAGTACTGAGTCGTACGAAGGCCTTCGAGATCCTGAGATTGTGGACGTCGGATCGACCGCGCAATGGCATCGAAGAGACCACGCACAACGCAGCAAGCGCGTAATGTCGCACAACACGGCATCTCAATACAGCACACGCCAGTCAGAGATCTCGTTGGGGATCTTGGATTATTATATACGCGATCGAACTCCGTCTCTTCACAGCCCGGAACTGCCACCTCCAACACCAAAACTTGATCCAGCCATCGCTGAGCTTGACTTTGGAGAACTGCCCCCGACTCCAACACCAACTGCAGCGCCAACACCCGCACTTCCAACCAGACCTACCGAGCCTTATCAAGAATCGAAAGCGCAGCCTTTGATCCCAATTTCACCACCATCAACAACCAGGCCATCAGCAACCCTTACTCGTGGATACAGTCTCTTTCCAGTAATCAAAGAAGTAACACCACCACCTCGCCATCCAGAAATTACCCACATACCAGAAATCACACACATGCCACCCATTACCTTACGCGACATAACACCAACAACGAGCATCAAAAGCACACCTTCCCACCCAAACTCAGACCCAATCCACAGACCCAGAAAAGAGTCCATATCAAGCTCCATCCGTACACGAAACGACAGCATAAATTCCTGTCGCGCAAAACAAAAGTATCCTATCCCTCTGCGCATCCTTAGCTCGGATAGCACAACCAGCACACCTCCCGCCAACCATCGTCGTCTCATCTCGACTTCCACGACGACGGCCTCGCCACCTCAAAGTCGATGGTCAGATGATACAATCACATCGCCCTCTCTAGCGCCTACACCTGGACCACGCACGAGTTTTGGGTCTTTACTTAGACGAGATAGTCAACAGTATCAGTATTCTGCTTGTTTTTTTGAGGATGATGATGATGAGGAAGCGCCGTTGAGGAAGAAATGGGGCTGGAAGAAGAGTGTCAATTCTGTTTCTACTAGTGGACGTGATTCGAAGATTTCGACGAGGAAAAGAAGGTATGATGAGGTTGAAGATAAGAACCGGCCAGCGGGGTTTTGGAAATTGATGCTTTGTGGTTGTGGAGGGAGACGATGATGGGTTTCACGATGATTTATGAAAAGCCTGACGACCGAATGAGTGGTGGGATGATGAAGTGTATATGTCGATAGCGATATAACATCTAAAGTTTGACATCCAACATTTCATGCCTCCATTGCACATTAATCGAATATCTTCCCAGGATTCATCAACCCATCCGGATCCAAAGCTTTCTTAATCTTCCTCATAACATCTACAGTCTCCTCTCCCAACTCCTCCACCAAATCATCCTTCTTCGACATACCAATACCATGTTCACCCGTACTCGTGCCTTCCATCTCGATCGCCATAGCTGTGACTCTTTTCACGTGTTCGACCACGGCTTTTTTAATTGCTGGGTCGGAAGCGTCGTACAGAATTGTTTCGTGGAAGTTGCCGTCGCCAATCTAGATGGAGTCAGTCAAGATGATGCATTAGCAAGATTGTGGACGATGCGTACGTGACCGAGACAAGTTGCAAAGATAGCATTCTTCTCTAATGATGACTTCGAGCCTGCTATTAGATCTGGGAGGCGAGAGATAGGTACTGCGTAGTCAGTGGGCCAGACGCAGTCTCCGGAGTCTGGTCTTCGGAGGGAGAGCATTGACCAGAGATTTTCTTTGCGAGCGGACCTACATAGAGAACGTTGTCAGTGAGTAGATCGCCAGCAAGCAATGACGTCTCCGCTTTCCCAAGATCAGCAGTGTATGACGGGTTATGGCATGGCATGACTGCTACACCAGAGACATATGTAGGAAACAGAATGTACCTACCATAAATCTGCAGCATGCACCTCATTCGAAGCAGTCTCGAACGATCTGGAGCGCTGAGACTTCGCAATGGCTTTGACTTGTTCTGCATGCTCCTTCACTGCGGTCGGCGTTCCGACAAATTTGAAGAAGAGTGACGGCCTTTCATCCCACTGGCGCTTCGTCCGGCCGACTTTGTTAACCACTGACATCGATCTGAGGCAGTCGTCAGTACACAAGTCCTGCAAGTCTTGTCGCCCTCGAAAGCAAAGAAGCACGAGCTTCCGGTGCGGCCGAAGACTCCAAGATCTGGTAGCATTCTAAAAGCCTGTGGAGCACTCACACTTCATCCATAATTTCCATGGCGCCTACTGGGATTCCAGCGCGTATTACTTTCTGCGCTGTGGAAGCTGCGTCTGCGATCGTCGGAAACGTAACCACAGCCACAGAAGTCTGCTGAGGAATAGGCGTCAGTTTCAAAGTCACTTCTGTCACGATGCCAAGCGTTCCTTCTGATCCGACAAATAAGTGATTGAGGTTGTAGCCAGCAGCCGTCTTCCTAGGTCTCCGCTTAGCCTTAATGACCGTCCCATCGACCAGCACTACAGTCAAATTGATGATCCAGTCTCGCATGGTTCCGTATCGCACCGCATTCGTGCCTGAGCAAGACGTGCCCACCATGCCCCCGATCATCGCCGTTGGTCCAGGGTCGACGGGGAAGAAGAGGCCTGTTTCTCTGATTTGTTCGTTCAACGACATCCATCCCACAGCCGGCTGCACTGTCACATCAAGATCGTCCGGCCGGACTTCGATGACTTTGTCCATGTGAGCAAAGTCGATACTGATGCCGCCATAAGGTGCGGAGAAGTTTGCTTCGAGGCTGGAACCACCAGAATACGGGATCATGGGGATCTTGTACTTGTTGCAGACTTTGGCGATCTCTGATACTTGTTGGGTGCTTTTGGATACGCGACTGCCATTGGTAGCTTGTCGATGTTGTAGGATGACCATTCTGAGAAGCCATGGTTGTGGAGGTCTTCATCGTCGGTGCTGATGGAGTCTGGCCCTAATCGTGATTGGAGCTCTTGTATAGCCTTTTCCAGCTGAGGCAGAGTAGCATATGCTGGAGATTGTGTATTCTTCTGAAAGTAGGACTTTGTATCAATGATGCCATATAGATAGGTGAGCGAGGCAGTGAATGTAGTCAGGACGAGAACACGGCCTGTTGTCCAGAATTGTGCTTTTGCAGATGGGTTTCCTGTATGTTGCCGTCGCCCCGGCGGGATTCTCCAGATCATGTGCTTCGATCCATGATACCTCAGCCGTCTCTTCGCTGTGGTCACTACCTGTCTGGTAGAATTCATGTTGTATGGCTAGGTTCTAGTGGTTAAAGTGCCAAGAAAAGATGACGAAGGAAAGGTGAAGGTCCTGATCTGCATCCGCCTGCGATCCTTCTCCCAACACCACTTCTTGTGCTGATGTACATGACCCAAAGCAACCTACATTGTCATCGCAGGATGTCGGAGATGGTTAATAGAGACCTTCCAAAGTGGTTTTCTAAGGCCTGCAGAGCTTGACTGCCAAAGGTTATCGAGGTCTCCACTTTTAAGACCTTCTAAAGAGGTTTGAGGACAGTTAGTAAGAAGACGCGTAAACACGACCGTGGATAATTCGTGTATCCTGCAGTGTGGTCCACAATCAATCCGGGATTGCAATCTAGATTAGCTTAGCAATTCAATCCAATCCAATCTAGCTAATCTCTACTAATTTAGCAATTTAATCTAATCTAATCTAGCTAATCTCTACTAATTTAGTAATTTAATCTAATTTAACTCTAAAGTAATCTAATCTAATTTAATCTAATCCTTCTAGTAATCTAGATTATAATCCTAGATTAATTATAATTATATAAGTTACTATCTATAGCTAATTCTAATTATAGTTAAATAGAAAGTTATTAAAGCTAGTAGAAAGAGAGCTATATCTCTTAGTATTTCTTTATTTCTTTTATATCTCTAGTCTAAGTCTTTTAAATTCTTTATTCCTCTTAATAGTAGCTTACTAAATAGCTTTAAGATTAAGATACTTATACTAGTTATTTAGAGTAGGTCTATTAGTTTCCTATTTAAGTAGCTTTATATTCTAAATAAAAGATTAATTAATCTTAATAATATCTTTTCTAATCTAGCTTTTTAAAGATAATAGGATATTAATACTATCTTCCTATAACCTATTTCTTCTAAGAGATACTATTAGCTCTATATTACTAAATATTCTCTCTAGCTTATTAAATATTAGAGGAATATTAAGAATATTAAGAGCTATAACTATTAGCTAAGACTATCTTACTCTCTTTATCTACTACTATTTAATAAGATTAGGATATTTCTTAGCTCTATATCTTATATAATCCTCTAGCTAATTAATAGGATTATTAGTCTTATTATTACTACTATATAGAATATCTATATTATCTTCCTTTCTACTATATCTTAGTCTTTTAGCTTAATACTAAAAGGGGCTACTTATATTAAAAGGATTTAGTAGCTACTTATATTCCTCTTACTAAAGCTTATAAAGTTCTTTAGTAAAGCGTTTATATTCTTTAGATATAAATCTATCTCCTTTCTTAAACTAAGCTAGGCTATTATTTAGATTTAGAATAATAGCTATAATATAAATAGGAGTTTCTTAAAGCTTTTTCTAATAATAATCTATCTTACTATATACTACTTTTAGGTTTAGACTAAAATAAAGCTCTACTACTAGTAGCTAGGCCTAATAGTAAATACTTAAAATAAGACCTTTCTTAGTTATAATTAAGTTTTAGATTAGAGTTTCTTATTTAAGAAGTATAGCTATTAATAGTAGCTAAGACCCTACTATTAGATATATAGATTTAGCTATTAGTTAAGTAGACTAGTAGACTTCTTTATTAGAGAAGCTAGTACTAAACTCCTTCTTTTTAGAATAAAGATAATTCTTAATCTTCTTAAAGATAGGTAGAACTTACTAAATCTTACTATACTTACTAGTACTACTCTAGAGGGTAATAGTTATATTCTTTAGTAGTAAAAGAATCTACTAATATACTTTTAGATTAGTCTAATCTAAGTATAAAAGCTAATTAAGAAGAATTAATAGTATCTCCTTCTTCTTTCTACTTAGTCTAGCCTTATACTAATTCTTAGTCTTCTACTTAGTTTTATATTTATCCTATTTCCTCCTCCCCTTTAAAATAAATTAATTAATAGTAGACTTAAGCTAAATAGCTCTTAAGATTATTATAAAGATACTATTCTAGCGGATATTATTATCTTTAACTAGGATATAGATAACTAATATTATTTAATAACTAGTTAGTATTATATCTTACTAAAGCTTCTAAAAGTACTCTATCCTTTAAACTAATCTACTAATATAGATAATAATATTATAACGCTTTCTAATATATCCTCTCTTCTTTTAGAGATCTAATATTAGCTTATTATCTTTAGCTAATATAAGCTATTTAGATAATAGTTCCTCTAAAGATATAATCCCTAGTAGTAGACTTCTAGTAATAAGATTAAAGATATAACTAATATAGTATACTCTCCTCCTTATAGGATTAAATTCGAATTTAGTAGTAAGATACTAAAGTACTTTATTATTATTAGTAGTATTATTAGAAGTAAACTAACTAAGCTTATTATAGATCTACTAGAAGGAAAGAATCTTAGCTATTATATTAGTAATCTTTATTCTAGAATAAGCTCTATAGTAAGTAGGTAAGTCTAGTAGAAAGTTATAGATCTTACTAGTATTATTAATAAAGTAAATAATAATACTAGTAAGAGTAAGGCTATTACTAGAGGTCTAGAGATTAAAGCTAATATAAATCCTATTAAGTACTATTTTAAGAATCTTAGTTATAATCCTAGCTAACTAATTATATATCTTCTAGATCTATCTACTAATAGTTTAATATAATAGAATATATAATTTAGTAAATATATTTAGATACTAAATAATAGTATAGAACTATAGAGATTCTAGCTATCTATAGACGATATTATTAATAATAATCTAGTTAAGTAAGAGAGCTTAAAATACTATAGTAGAGAACTTACTACTAGTAAAGTTAGTAATTACCTAGATATAAGGCTCTTTCCTTACTAGTCTAAGTATATTAATAGCTATTTTCTTAAATAACTAATAAGGTTCTTAGTAGCTAGATAGTCTAATATAATACTTCTTTTATAAATACTTTATAGTACTTATTATTTAGTTCTTACTATTATAGATATATATACTAGTACTATTACTAACTTTCTTATAATAGTATTTATAATAGATCTAATATACCTTTCTAGTATCTATATACTAAAGAGCCTAACTATATCTCTAAACCTATAATACTAGGATTCTTTTAGTAATAGTAAATATATATTTATCCTTAAAATCCGAGCGCTTAAAGTTAAGATCTTTTACTACTACTTACTAGAATAATAATTCTAAATTATTAATACTAGTAGTAATACTTAGAGTAATACTTACTATCTTATTAGCTAAGAAGACGCTTAGTATATTTAGTAGCTTCTATTAGTATTAGATAATTACCTTAGCTACTATTACTAGAATAATCTTAAATATATTTTATAGTAGTAGAGGGCGGCTTAGAGTACTAAACTAACTTTCTTCTAGTATTAGAAGGAGATCTAGCTAGCTAGATACTAAGATATTATACTCGGAGAGAAGGAGTAATAACTAAGAAGCTATACTAATATAGCTACTTCCTAGCTAATAGAATAAATAGCTATACTACTCTTACTACTAAAGCTAGCTAGTAATAAAAACTCTAAGAGAATCTATTAGTATAATTAGCTAAATTATAATAAAGATAGAACGTATTACTACTAATTAGAATAGTTTATTATTTAACTTTTAGAGGCTTAGATCTAAAAAAAAACTACTAAAGTCTAAGCTAAAGGATTACTAAGAGGATAACCTTAGGGTTAGTAATAATAGTAAGGTTACTAATCTATATTTTAGGATCTAATACTTAGTAGGGATATTTGTTTAGATAAAAGGGAATTAATTCTTAAAAATAAGCTACTAAGCTAGGATATAGAAAATAAGATTATTAAATTACTAAATTTATAATTTTCTAAAAATACTACTTTTAAGGATAAGAGTTATTAACTATACTAGATTATAGGGCGTCTTTAGCTATAAAATATACTTATTAGTAGAGCAGATTCTATTCTAAAGAAGAGATAGGAGTATAAGAAAGAAGTTTAGTATAATAGCTACTATATTTTTAATAAGTATATTATATTTTATACTAGTTTCCTCCGCCTAAACTAGATAGTTATAAGATATACTTAAGCAAAGCTAGTAGCTAGAAAGCTACTACTACTCTTTCTAATCTAAGGCTCTAAATACTTATTAAATATATCGTAGTAGTATAGTTAGCCCTTTAGCCCTATAGTAAAATTATTAAATTCTTAAAGCTAAACTAAACTCTAAAACTTTTACTTATAGTAAGAGTATATTAGCTTTTAATAGCCCTTACTTAGTTAAATTAAATAAGCTAAAACTCCTATAGTAATAAAAGAAATCCTATATCTAGCTACCTTAAGAAACTCTATCCTATCTAGTAGCCTATTAACTTCTAACTCCTAATCTAGCTTAATTACTAGTTATATTAGAATTATTCTCCTTATCCTAAGATTCCTTCTACTTCTTTATCTAATACTTAGTAAAGCGAAGAGTAATACTTAAACGGGCTATCTAAGAATAATAATCCTTATTTAGATTATATAGATATATTAAGCTAAGAGTACTAACTTATATATTTAGTACTAAGCCTTAACTACCTTCCTAATTATATTAAGTCTATATCTAATAAAGGTCTAGAATTAGATCTCTAATAGACTTATACTTAGTTAACTCCTTAGCTACCTTTAATATATATAGAGTTCTCTTAAGAGGATTAGACCTATTATTAAAGCTATATTGCTTCTAATACTTACTATAGATATAGTTAGTATAGGTACTACTAAAAGTATATCCTTTATTCTCTTCTAAATATATAGTAATATAGCTATTAAATAGGTCCTTATATAACTAATTAGTCCTATTCTTCTAGTAGTTCTTATAAGCCTTATTATCCTTCTAGTAGATAGTATCCTAGCTAAGAGTAGCTATAATAGTTAGGAGATAGTAGTTGCCTCTATAGAAGTTAATACTAAACTATACTCTATTAAGAACTTCTAAGATACTATAATTAATTTAAAAGCGCTAAATATTAGTATCCTATTCTTCTAAAATAGAATAAGGATTTCTATATATATTAATATTCTATATATAACGCTAAGAGGTAAGAAGTAGATATAGTATTCTTATTAGAATATTAAATTTTTTAAAAGTTATCTCTTCTTCCTATAGTAGATTACTCTTCTTATATATAATCTTAAAGCGAATTATATCTCTCCTATTATTCTTATTAAAGTAGAACTTAGCTAACTTAATAGCCTTAGTAATCTTAGACTACTTAGTATATATAGGACCCTTATTTTAAGTTATATTAGGCTTCCTAGGATCTTAGCTACTAGTACTATTTCCTAATCTAGTTAGGAGAACTAGGACTATCTTACTCTTTCTATCTTATTCTTTCTTTCTTACTAAATCTAAGTTAGTAAAGAAGGGAGAATAGTAAGAAGCTTATTACTAGTAGAGAAGATATTACTACTAGTATTAGGTATATTAGATTAAGGTTAGATTAGTATTAGATTAGTATTAGAGGATAGTTATTACTAGTTACTAGTAGTAGTTATAGTATATAGAAGAGAAAGTTATTAGTTAAAGAAATAGTTCTTTTTAACTACTAGCTTAGGAGCTTAGACTATATATAGCTATAGCTATAGCTATAGTAATTATAAGCTTTATTATATATACTAGAAGTAAAAATAAGAAGTAAAGCTACTAACTAGTAAGTACTAGAAAATCTAAGATATTACTAGCTATATTATTAGCTAAAATAATATTAATAAAGCTTAATTTATAGTTAAAAGTTACTAGAAAGTAAGATAGCTACTAGCTACTAGTAGTAGCTAGTAGCTATAAAAGTATATACTTATAATTTCTAAAGTAGAATATATATAAAAGAATTATTAATAAATAGCTATAGTAACTAGCTCTACTCTAATTAGAGATTAATCTCGATTAGAGCTAAAAGTACGTACTTAGATTATAATCTAGTTAATTAATCTAATCTAGAAAGGCTAGATTATAATTTAATTTAATCTACTATCTTAGAAAGTAATCTAATCTAATTTAATCTAAGTATACTAGTAATCTAATTTAATCTAGAGGATCCTAGATTAATTAAATTAATTATAGACTATACTAGTATCCTAGTCTCTAAGATAGTACTACTTAGTAAGTTACTTTTATCTAGAAATTTAGGCTTGTTTATATACTCTTAGATTATATACGAGCCTTAAAAAGATTAAGTTAGAGATAGTAGGCTTACGGCTCTAAACTATATATATCTATAATAGTTATAGAGGTTAAGTTAACTATATACTCCGTACTAGGTTTATAATACTAACCTTAGTATATATTGCGCGATATATCGATTCTAAGTGCTCCCGCAACTTACGTTGGAAGGTCTCTAATGGCTCTTCACGATAGGCGCGATTACTCCGTCGAGATGAAGAACTTTGGCCGCAGACGCGTGAAAGTCGCGACCGCGATGGTTGCTCCTGACAACAGGCGACAGCCGCGGCCGACAACATCTCGAAGGCGATAATGATCGTGAAGAAAGTGCTGGTAGGCGACACCAGTATAGATCAGCAGCAGAAATGTCGACATATGATACATATGATGCGTTGGCGGTGGAGATTGAGCGAGTGACGACCTCGCCGTATCCGACGCAGCTGCGCACGCTCCGGGATCTGGTCCTCCAGTGCAGCGACGCCGACATCTCGCAATGGGCCGCCGCCAAGCCATGCGATATCGCGACTCTGGCTTCATGCCTTCTTGATGGTCTTCAGCAATGGTCTTACGTCCTCGAGATCGTTACCAAATTTGCGCTCAACGTCACATGCCGGGACACCTTCCTTCATCAGGAACCAACTCTGCTGCATAGCGTGGTAGCACAAACCGTCAAGAGTGGCGACTTGCGCTCCAAGTATGCCAAAGCCAGTGTTGCCCTGCTCTCGACACCTCTGCCCGACACTATCGCTCTCCCTGCGGAGGCGCAGACGCTGTTCGTCAATTTCGTCGAGAACGCGGCACGATCACCTTCTGCAGCGAACATTGAGCCTGTCTATCTCATCCTCCATGGCACTGGCAGCCTTCTGCTCGGGATTTTGAGCAGCGATGTGCTTGCCAAGTTCGAGGAGCATCTTCTGGACATTCTGCGCAATGTGAGCGGCACTTCAGCTCTCAGTCTTTACTGTCTTTCGATCATGAACATAGTCTGCTGCTCCATGGACCCCGAATTCCGCCTGACGAATAGCTCTTACAACACGCAAGACTTTCTAGCCAGTACACCAACTTCGTCAAGATGGAAGTCTGAGGCCATGCAGCAGTTCTTCACAGGCAGCAAAGCTCAGAAGAGCACGCAACTTGTGGTTCTGCTTGTGCTTTGGGCTACCAAGACAGAGACCAGCGACTCATGGGACGAGAGGACCAAGGCTCTCGTATTGTCACTTGAAGTCCTTTCGGCGATCCCTGTCGACTTGAGGAAGATATGGTGTACTGGCAATCCGATGCTTGTCAGAAAGCTGCAGGAACGTCTTTGCTCTGAAGAGCTTGCAAGTGCGCACAAAACGTTGGCATTGCGCTTCATCGGTATGCTTTGCGAGTTGGACTCGCTTCCGCACCCCGTCATAGAATCTCTCGAGGCGACCTTTTTGGAGGCTTGCAGCATGCAGGCAGTTCACACTCTGTGTCCACACGTCAACCATGGCGAGCTTTTATCGAGCATACTTGTACGAGCACCTATCAGCATGCTTCTGGAGACCGCTGTCGAAGTTGCTACGCGAGCAGAGTCTGCAGGGCTAGCTGCGAGTCTGGATGCCGTGACGACGACAATCGCTGAAGCACAGGTAGTCATTGGCAGTCAGAAGATAGCGATCCATCAAGTTCGGGAGCTTTTAGGAAGCGAAGATTTCGTGGGAAGGCTGGGCAAGCTCTCGAGCACCTTATCTCGATCAGCGTCAAAGCTGGAGTCAACTTCACCTGTAGGCTGGTGTGAGAAAGCATTGTCAAGAGCAAGGTGTAAGCTCGCGCATCAGATTAACAATCTATTGCTCCGCGCTTCACAGACTGCGGCTGTTGGAGCACAAGCGATGACTATCTTGCTTGACTTGCATGCCTCATCCGCTCGAGGCGATCTGTCCTGTTCCCACGACCGGCCTTCTTATCGCGATGCGCTCACGTTTGGCAAAGACAATGGCGATCAGAATGAACACGACGACATCGACTGGCGAGAAGCTTTGCAGACACATTTCAAAGCGAGAGCTCAGGTTGAGCAAGACGCAGTAACGAGACTCTTCGCGAAGGCCTGCGCAAATTTGGAGGCTCGGTGTGAGGATGTAGAGAGACCGTTGCGTGAGGAACAGCGTAGATGCAAGGCTGCTGAAGAGCAAAATTCCGAACTTGTCCAAGCTTTCGCCGAGTTGGAAACGCGATACATGGACCTCACGTTACAGAACAGGACTTTGGAGGAACATCGCAAGCAGCATTCCGACGATCTGGGGGAGTGTCAAGAAAGCCTTGATGCTGCAGAGAGAAAAGGCGAAGAAGCGTTTGAGCGGGTATCGCAACTAGAGAAACAGCTTCGCGAAGCACACGAGGCTGGCAAACGTCAAATTGCCGAAATGAACGAGGCGAAACAAATCATAGAGGTCAATGGGGCAGCACGGCTCGCGCAGAAGCAAGAGCAGCTTGAGGATGCACAGGATGAATTGGCAGCTTTGAAAGACCAATACGAAAACGAAGCTGTCCGTGCTTCGAATATAGAGCAGGACTTGGCAGCAGTCCAGGAAGAGCTCAATCAGACCAAGCAGGAGCTGACAGGATCGACTTCCTCTGCGCAAAAGCAGCAGCTTGATATAGAGCGCCTCGTGCTCGAAATTCAGCAGCTGAAGTCGAGCAACGCTGCTCTAGAGCAGCAACTGGCTACGACAAGCAAGAGTGATGCGACCAAGATGCAAGAGATGGTTGAGCTTCGAGACGAATTGCAGGCGTGTCAAGCTGAGTGTGGTCGCCTTCAGTCGGACGGGGCTCGAAAGGCGGAGGAAATGCAGCATGAGCTCGAGCAGAGGCAGCAGGAAGCAGACCGTCTGGCGAACCAGTACTCAGAAGACACTGAAAGGCTTCAGGAGCATATCTCGAGCTTACGACAAGACTTGTCGCAGACCAAAGATTCGCTCAGTGCCGATATCGAAAGCCGCAATGCCAAACTGGCGGATTACAAGAGACGGCTCGAACGATACCACAAGAAGTGCGAACAGAAAGATCAGCAGATTGCCGAAGCTGAGTCAATGCGTGCAAATTTGATGGCCGCCATGGGTATCGGCGGTACTCAGAATCGCGCGAGTCTGCCACATCGATCACGAGAGTCCATGGCACCACCTTTGGTCGACACTCAAGCGGGCGCATCTCCTCCAACGCCGACATCCGCGAGCAACATGGACGTCGATGCGTCGAACATTGACCAGTCTTTTGCATCCAACGCCTCAGACGAGTCTAAGAGCGGACCTACGCCTAAGAGGCCACGGCCCCGAAAGTCTTTATCGTTTGCTGCTCCTCTGACCGCAAAGCCGCGCGCGAGCACGAGTTTGAGAACATCCCGCACAAGCATCGCCACGAGACAGAGTATGGGGCGTCAGGCTTTGCAGGGAATTAGCGGCAATCGACCATCACTGAAGCCAAAGACTCCTGTCAAAAATACGCAAAAGGAGGTCGACGCAGAAGAGGACGCCTCCACATTTGAAGGTAGTGAGCTCTTCAGCGGTACACAAGAACAGCATATGGTGGATCTTCAAGCTGCCTTTGACGCAGAGTCTTAATACAGTTGAATAGTGACTTGCGCGGTACTGCCTAAGACAATTGACTCATGCTATCAACCACAAATATCACAAAAGACCTGCCATCCCTATCAAAACGTCAGCCAACAAAACCACTTCATACTCTTCCAGATCAACTCACCAAGTCCTTCCCGATCGAACATCCCTCATCAAGCGGTACATTTCCTCTTAAAAGCAGCAAGCGTAGTATTAGGACTCTGATTAAACACAAATGTGTCTCAGGCGCAACTTTTTCCCTCAAGAGTTGAAATTATGTCCATCAATCCAATCAGCACAGCTTCAATCGCGGCTTCTTACGTTCAAAATGCACCGTAGTATCCGTCCTATTGCTCCCCCCCAACTCCTACAGCGTGGAAATACACATCGGCTGTCAAGCTACTAGCGAGGTCGGTTGTGCCTCGTTCTGGGCCGGCGAAGACGACTGCACACAATAGTCGTTAGATGAGTGTGGTTTGGGAGGTGAGTGGAGGACATACTGCGATAATTGTAGCCTGCTTCGAGGATGGCTTTTTGATCCTCTCGGAGTTTTTGTTCGATATATTCTGGTTTGTAGGGGCTTGCGCGGACGATTGGGTGGTAGGCTGGTACGCCGCTGGAATAGAACAAAGGAGTTACGCCGAGTGGATTTCGAGGGAAGGAGTGAATTGCAAGTGAGAAGGACGTTTACTTCACCGCATTTGTAGGACAAGGCGGTGTCGTAGCTTGGTGGAGAACTGGCGAAGGTGACGGCGAAAAAGAAATGGTGAGCAATGATATGTGCTTGGGAAAGGACATGATGAATGTCTTGATATGCTTGAACAGATGGAACTGAAGATTGCGGCTTCTTCTTATGCTGATAGAATTGCTGAGATCAGAGCAGATCCTGTCACGGCGTTGTCGCAGATCTGTGTGTATACCTTGCCATCCGCCAGATTGCAAGGCCAGTACATCTTGCTGTCCTCAAGATTGCCCTTGACCTGACCTCTTAGAAGAGAGCAACGGGCACCGTCTGCCCGCCTCAATGTCGGCGTTCGATCTGTCTTTCAATATCTAGATGTGCAACTGACCCGGAGACTTACGAGCACAGCCATTGGGCTCGTGCGCGGCCGCAAACTGTGCGAGCGGGCTTGTCAAAGTACCACCTCTGCTCGCAAGATCCTGTATGCGGTAATTTTCCTCGGACCTGTTCCGAACTCTCGAGTCTCTCAAGCAGAGATCAATGGACATGTCTCGCACTTTCACCAAGCAGTCGGACAAGGCACCCAGTACTCAAGACTTTCTCGAAGATCTTGCTCGCCAGGACATGTTCCTGGAACTATTGACTCTGCCGAAGACCTGGTCATGGTGGCCGTCTTTTCCGACAACTGTTGAGGGCTAAGCTCTTGGAACTGCTGCTTGGATACCAGGCCCTGCTGTCGGCATGGTCAGAATTAGCAGCAGCGATGAATAGGCTCTGCACCTTGGCAAGAGCTCGACAGACATGTCTCGCATATGACCGGGCAAGCTCCGAAGATCCAAGAATACCTGGAGATTCTGCTTCCTAAAGACTTGATTTCTGGAGCAATGGATCTTCCATATGCCCGTTCGCGATCGCTGTAGTTCAACATGTGTCGAGAGCTACCTCCTTGGTACTGCTATTTGGATATCAGGGCCTGATGTTGGCACTTTCAGAATTAGTAGCAGCGAAGGATAGATGCTGCATATGCAAAGTCGAGCATCCTTCCGTCGATCACTGGTACGCGCGATGGCTTCTTTGCGATTGCCCGTCTGGTCAGTCGAAGTGTCAAGTGTACTCGAAAGACCAAGCAAGCCGAACCACAGACCCCACATACATCACAATGACACTCTCGACTTTCCATCGTACCAGCTACACTTGCGATGTGCCTGGCAGATGACTATTGCAGAACCAATCATGCCGCCCACGTCGTCCGTCAACAATAGCATCCGCCCACAAGCCAATAGTCGGAACTACTGCAAGGTCACTCCGCATTGCGCAAGACGAGCGAAGGAAGCTCCCGAAGCAGGAATATGGCATCGGACAGCCTATAGTATGCGGTCAAGTGGCATCAAACCAACACCAATGTAGCGGTACTGGTGACGCGGTGTATAAGAAGCATAATGGACCTTAAAGCGGAAGCCACTGCGAAGTGAGTGAGGTCTGACGGCCACTCCGCTGGCTTGGCTCTAGCCACAAATTCCGTCTCACGAATCAATTGCAGATCAGAGGTGGGGTGGTACAGATATTTCGGCACCGAGGCGTCGTCTAACCAGGAAGTAGTAAGTGAAGCCGCCCGCTACTCGAAGTATTGTTGTGTTTGATCGGTGTTCAAAATTTCGTTGTCGACTAGTAGTGTTTGCTTGTGGTCGTCCCAAGTAGATTGTGCTGTGCTGTGTTGTATAGAAATGAGCGTGTGATGGGAAATGCCTGCACAAGCCAATGGCGTCAGTGAACGCAGAACCATGTCCGTGTATCTTCACAGGCTGGGAGCTTGAACAGCTCTCCCCGGCCAATTTTTCGATGTCAGTTGATTGAAGCTTCGAAGATGTGCCGGTCTCGAACCAAGAAAAGCTGCTGCGAGGAATTTTTTAAGCGCGTATAGCTCTGCTGGGCCGTCTTGGATACGCCGCTGGCTTGCTCGAGCGTCTGCAGTGCCAGCGGATTCTGTGGTACTTTCCTCAGATGATCATGCTGGGCGCTTGTGCTCTGCACCGCTCTGCATAATTTCGATGCGGCGGCAAGGGTTATGTCAGCGGACAGGGCAGAGGTGTAGGCGGCCAGATGCAGGCCTCCCAGGTCACAGTGATGCAACATCCTCGGTGAGCCTTGCATCGTGAAGTCTACTCGTCGGAGCATCGGACATTAAAAGGACGGTGTGAGTGAATGCTTGGTGTCCTGCTGATTGATGAAGACAGTTGAGGTCTTCTCCCTGGCCAGAAGGAATCGCGAGAAGTTGCTTTTTCCACAAGCAGACTTTCCGCTGTCTAAATTGCGTTTGCGTCTCTGGCGTTGTCCGGCGACGGGTCTTGTTCGATGGTCCGGATATACCATTCCAGAAGGGTGCGAAAGAGGCGAATGTGCGTCTCGGAAGCTTGCCTGACTTCGCAGCGGTGATCCTTCCCGCGCGTCTGCTGTTGCTCCTGGCCGCCCAAGGGCCTGTGAGACGGATCGCCAGCAAGCATTTTGATTGTGACGTTGGCCCTTACCGTTCAAGTGTTGCACGACTTTGCTCATACTCCTTCACCTCGTACCTATACAGCACTGTGCGTGCACAAGGCCAGGTCCATTGTCGTCCTGCTCCTCTCGTCTACGTTGTGCGTGCGGGTCCGAGGCTGCTTTGTGTCGCTCTGCTGCACAGGTGAAACACCGAAGGAGGCGTTTTGTATTGCAAATGCGACCGCCAGTTGTGCAAGGGACAACACACAACACACACCCGTCTTCCAAGGATATCCTATACTTGCGACCGTCGCAAGCAGGTTACGATTTCATGCTACGAACTCACGGCCGACACCTATAATGCGGGACGTTGAGATGATGGGACACGACCTGTCCTACTTGCTGGAAGTGCTGAACATAGCAGATGGCGAGACAGAAGACCAGCTAGATGAAAGGCTCAGGACAGAGGCAAAGGAACTGGGTGTGGATGTAGAATCGCAATATGTGTTGGATCAAAGACATTTCAGAACACATTGGTCTGAACAGTCCCGACGCTCTGAATCTGTGGACTCCCATACCTCACGTTCGACCGGCATGACTTCGACCTTCTCCGACCTCTCGAAGGACCATGGCCGGATAACAGCTGAGAGACGTCGATCACGAGCCTCGTTATCATTCCGCGACTACGATGTATTCATGTCAAAAGGCGTACCGAAAGGGAGACACTCGATCTGCTTTTCGCCGCCTTCAACGCCCTCACACTCGACGTTCTCCCTACCGCTGTCCTCACCTCCGTCGCCGTCTTCTTCGCCTAAGAAGCACTTTCGTCGCATTCGAGGGCTAAGCATGCTCAGACTGCATCGATCAGATTCTGTTCAGTCGCTCGCAGAAGGCTGTCCGCATTGTCCACAAGATTTTCAAAGTTCACGAAGAGCTGTCCATAAGCTACCGTGTGGTCATCGCCTATGCACACAGGCACTCAGGAATACGGTCAAGGCTGCTACGGAGAGCCTCAAAGGTGCCGTACCCAGCTGCTGCGGCAGGCCGATACCAGGAGGATTGGTCGAGCATGTCATGACACAGGAAGAGCAAAATGCACTCTTGGAAAAGTTGGAACAATGGGACGAAGCGATATCGCTTGCACCGTCCATCAGTAGCTCGAGGAGAGAGTCTAGCCGAGACTCGCATCTACAACGACGACCAGGTGTGCTAACAAGCCGCAGTCGCACGGTTTCGGAAGAATCACGGCTTGATCAGTTGTCTTTGGAGGCACGAAACGAGCTGGACAAGTTCACGGAGAGGGAAGACTACAAGCTACTTCGCACTGGCCAGGCAGAACAAAGGGATCGATTCCTCGCGTGGGCAGACAAACAGCGATCGGAGGCGCAAGCCAGGCACGAGCAGCTACGAGACGCCATGAAAACACAGCACGAGGTGGCGGTTGAAGACATGCAGGAACGACATGCATCCGCTGTGGCTGAGGCGGAGGACAAGCAGGTGAAGGCAGAATCCGACATGCGCGAGTACCATGTCAAGGAGCGGCAGGACACTGCAACTGCACTTAAGCATATGGAAGCTTTCTGTGGCGGCACCTACAGCAACGGAGAGCCGCACAATAGAACGATCACGGAACAGGACCGCACTGAGCTTGACAAAGCACGGCGAGCATGGAGCCAAATGGACGCGAAGCATGAGAGTGCTATCAACGTTTTGCGAGGAGAACAAGGAAGGCGGTTGCGACTGCGTGCTCAACGTCAGGAGCGTGAACTGCAAGAGTTGAAGAGGCAGCAGCGTAGGGAAGAGCTAGAGCAGGAACGATGCTTCACAAGCGAGTTGACCGGCCTGGACGAAAGCAATACCGAGAAACGCTTAAAGATCAGGTGGAGGTGGGAGTTGCAGATGACCATCCTCGCCAAGAAGATCGAAGCAGAAACTGGTGAGACCATCAGCACAAGGCTGCCCACCGCGGAGTGGACGTCGCGATCGGACTCCAGTGCAACGACGCATGCGCTAATCATACCGGACAAGACTCACGGCCTTCATACTACAGCCACGATCACGATGCATGGGAATGGCAATGGCGCATCACACTTGTCCGAGTTCAGGATTGGGTGCTGACGATGATGATGCAACCTTCCGCGAGCGAGCATTTGGGATGGCGCATACATATCTCTTGGGAAACGATACCCTTCTGTTGTGAGCATTATGAGCATGTACGATGGATGATGTGAAGCGCCTATAAGGCTACATTCTGGCATGATAGGTGTACGAGTAAGTAGCTGGAAAATGTCATTATCAATCGGAGGATGATCCGTTCTGCAAGATTCACGGTTCAAAGACGGAGTGTCACCAGCTTTCGCTGATCCAAGCGAAGACCGGAGGGAGAACGAACACGGCCCGTCCACACGATACACTTCTGCTTTCAGTCGCGAGGTATGACTTTCCATTGCCGCCATACAAACAGTACCCGCTTATAATCGGCAACAGACCGAGGCGTAACTGCTGCAATGTCATCCTCCACACCATGTCGGCGCAAGGCTGACCGGGGTCTCTAGTGGCTGACTATATTCATCCCAACATCGTTACCAAAGTTCACAAGCACGACAGCGTGCAGCTGGCAGATTCGGCCCAGGGTCTGATTGCACGCTCGTCTCATGCGAGCGTACACAGCGCTTCGCTTTGGCGTGTACCAATCGATAGCTACTGATATCAGGTCTTCGTTCAGACATTGGTGGGCAGTGCGTGCACGCTGAAGCCTCCCGCACAGTGACTCCTGACAGTCATTCCTGCTCTTCACCATGTCCGTTAGTCTCGGATAGCAGACGCTTCTGACCCCATCATGCCTTTCATCTCAATTTGACAGAATGGCAGCTATCTCCTTGAGGAATATTTTGACCATAGCTTTTCTTGCGAGGACGTTTGCCGCACTTCAGAATACCAAGAGACAAAATCAAGATCTGCCCGACCTAGCAACAGCTACTGCAGACGACGGTATATAGCCTTCTCGCCAGACAAGCTCTTGACATCTCTGCTGAGAAACTTTGAGCAGGTGATGATGTGTCCAGCAGTACCTCCACTCTTGCACTCGCGACTGCTCCTCCGACCACAGAAGTCATCACGACAGTGGTAGCAGCAACTGCCACTGGACCCACGGACACGGAGACGGCTATAACATATGTCGTGACATACTCCATTTCCGCGACTGCATATTTGACAAGTGCAGAGTACTCACTCTCCACTTTGGTCACCACAGGACGACTCACAGTTCTCACAACTACGAGGCCAGCGACGGTATATACGATTACGGGACAGACGTTGATCGACTTCACCTCAGTGGTGACCTCGACTCCAGGCGTTGGGCCCACGAGTCCGCAATCAAGCACTTCGGTGTCAAGCACCTCCAGTACAGGGGAAGGAATCACAGATGAACAAGACGGAGGTCTATCAACAGCTGCTGTAGCGGCAATTGCTGTTTGTATAACCTTGGGCGCTATTGGTTGTGCTGCCTTTGGGTTCTTCTTGATCCGACGTCGTCGAAGATCTCGTGCTGTTCCAATGAGTTCTGGTCTGGAGAAAGATGGGATACCAGTTTCGGAACTCCCCGACGACTATCGACCGCACGAAGCCGGCAGTACGGCACTTCTTGAGCTCGAGGTCCCGCCGTGCGAGCTTGAAGATGGCAGGAAAGTGCACGAAAGACCTCCGGCAAAGCTCGAGGTGGGTGAGAGTACTCCAGACAGGCGTAGATCTGTGTCGTAGGATCCTTCGGGCTTCATGATTGCAACATCTGAACGAGGTCGTTCATGCATTTCGTAGGACTGGTTCCACCACAACCTTGGCAAAGAGCTTCTCCCTGGATGAAGAGAAGCACATCCGAAGACTGATGTGTTGATCGATCACTGGAGGAGTGAGAATAGTCATCGCTGCACTTCCAGCGGATCCCATCTATGCTGATGGCCTGTGCTCATGTCGAAAGATCACCTCGACCCTCGTCACTCCCTTCCTCACTGATCTTCACCCTCACCCACCTCAACAACAATCCCATTCATCTTCGATCCAACTCCATTCTCCATCCTACAATCAAAACAGTACCACTTAACACCCTCCCCGCCATCCCTCAGCATCGGCGGCATATTCCGAAACCCGACACACTGAATATGGAACTTCCTCTCAACCTCCTGACAAGCATTTCCAGCACAAGTCAACATCTCCTCCTCATCCCAGCGATCGCAGTTCATGGCGCACATGCGCTTTTCCGAGTCCGGACCATAGATGAAAGGGCCGCCGTCTGAGTCCCCTTCCGCTTCTGTGTTTCGACGAGCTGAAGTTCTAGTCCCACGTCTACGCGGCTGCTTAGTTCGAGCAGACTTTCCCGGCACCTTGTAGTCCTCATCTTCTGAGTCATCGAGTTTAAAGGCGTAGCTTTGCGATAGCCCAATAGAACTACGATTCCTTCGTCTTGGGTTGCTCGAATGCGCGGGTTTGCTTGTTGAGGCTCGTTTGGATAGAGTGTAGGCGTCTTCCGGATCGGCGTTGGTGCGGCGTTTATTCTTTCTGGGTGTGGATGAGTTTGGAGAGAAATTGGGTAGGGCGGTGTTTTGGGCCAGGTCCATTGCAGTCGCGGCTTGCGAAGTGATGGCCATGCCTTCGTCCGGCCGAGCGTCGTCGGAAGTCATGATGGTGGTGGTGTAGGTCTGCTCTCGAGCTCTAGTCTATTGATGTGAGAGAATGATGGCGCGTGACGAAGCTTTTGAGGTGCAGACAAAGCACAGACCGTGCGAGAGCAAACGCCAAGCTCTGACATGTGAAAGCTGGTTCGAGCTCTTTCACCCGCGAACACGTTGCAAGAAAGTTTCTACTAGTGTCGTGATCGGCGCACCAGGATGAGGTATCGGCATTACCACTTCATACCTACGATTTTCGATGGATCCGCCGAGCAGCACATCAGCTGCAGCATCAAGATTGGCAGAAGTGAGCTGCCAATCGATCCCGGGGCCATGGAGCTTCTTCATTATCCAGTCTCTGATGCAATCACTTCGCGAGTCTTCATCATCAGATAGACTGCACCATATGAACACCGCCGACTGCATGATAATGCCACCCGATCCATTGCCAATATTTCCAGGCACTCCAGGATTCTTGGCCAGCACATTAGAGTGTTCTCCAGTGTTCGAGATTCAGCTTCGCGAGAGTAGCCATCAAACTTGATCTTAAGCAGATCTCCAAGGTAGCGGCAAGTTCTGAGGACCTGAAGTCGTGCGTGCCAATACGGTAAAACGGTCAGAAGCGAGTCAAGATCTTGGAAGATCATGCAGTATGGGACCACATCTCGATCTTCCGGATAGTCGTTCTTAATGACGTTGATTTTGTGCAGTACGAAGGATTCTGCATCCTCATCTGCTAGATCCAGTAGCTGTTGAGCACAGCTGATGAGGGCGGCCACTGTCTCGGATGAGGTGTCAATGCCGATTTCTCGGAGGCTTCGCATGTTCATGATGAATCGCGGAAGAGCAGAGAATATCTGCATATAGAGCTTGTGTAGACTCAAAAGCTTGGATGGAATGTGTCGTAGAGGCTCGATCGAATGCCAGTATTCGTCCTCGAAAGGTGATGGAAGGCCAGATGCGATGGGTCCGTGAAAGCCTCGGACCCAGGCCATGTTCACCAGTGCTCGAGTTAGTTCGGTATCATTATCGGTGCGCGATCATTATAGCAGAATGGTCTAGTATTTGTCAACAACAGTGCGTCTTCAAGATCTGCGAATAATCTACCTGAATAGACGTGTGGTGCTGCGCGCAGACATCATCCCCGGTCCCCATCTGCAGAGTCTCTGCCCTGACAAAATCCACTAAACACATGACACAGATCGCAAGCATTGTTTGGTCGCTAAGAGCTGTAAATGCATCTTGCAGCTTCTGCTGTAAACATCGTATCGCCATGCCATAGCTACAAGCAATGCGATCTTCTGCAGATGCATTCCGTGAGCTTGATGGGAGAGTGCAGTAGTTTATGATATCGCACCATGCTCGGATACTAGCATCAACAGCCGAGTCCCATCCAACTCTGCTTGGAATAAGGCTTGTCCATGAAAAGTTCAGATGTAAGGCGCCGATAATTGCTCCAACTTGACTCGAGGGTGCGATCCTGCTGCACGATGGGTGGCAGTACAAGATGTCCTGGGAAGGATCACTCTCTTTGAAGCATACCATCGACTCTTGGAATGTCTAGGGACCAGAGCTTTTATCGTACCTGCTGCTGTAAGCATTGATTCGCTCTCTTTCGAAAGCTGATGGTTCCCCGTCGCTGCATATTGATCGGTTTCGCATCTCATCGATACTCACCGGACGACAAAAGGAAGTTCGTCAAGATCAGTCGACAAGGAGATGCTTGAACTTGAAAGGAAAGTTCGGTTAGAAAGTCACGCCACTGGCGACTGGCCCTTCTTGGCAGGAGGCGTGGGAGGCATTGGTGCTTGTGCTTCAAAAAGCGATGCAAGAGCTCGAGCGTTCCGGAAAACTTTTCCTTAAGCAGAATGTTATAAAGCAACAATAGAAGAGGCGGGGCCGAGAATGGGACGAAGCATATGACGCTTTCTTCTTGCCTGATGGAATTTCTCTATCACTGATCTGAAACTCAGGCTCGGTAAGGCCACGAAATGTCAGTATTGTATGTAGGTGCGTATGTATGCGTGATAGCGTCCACGGTGTGTTCGCCCGCGCATTCAGTGACCTTTGCTCTCAGATGAATATTCCGGACATTCGTATTTAGTGCCACTAGATCCAGCTTACTTCGCTGTCACAATCGCTACGCTAGACCTGTAAGACAATACAAAGGACGCCGCCAGGACCTCAACAGTCTTAGCAGCCTGTTGTGACGATCCAGGATGCGAGCCATAATATAACCTTTGCTCTCAAATGAATATTCCGGACATTCGTATTTGATTGTACGTCTAGCGATACGTACGTACAGACAGTACGAGACTCTAACCTAAAGAATACACCCTCCGTTCCAGATTTGCAACGGAAGTCGTATTGTACTGACTAGTGTTATACTATTCGCATCCTTCACAAAGACTATAAGGTACCTTGAGGCGTCCGCTATTGCAGATCGAGCAGAAACTGTCGAAACTATATCTGTTAACGAAATATTCAAATTCCGTGTCTACCACCACAATGAGGACAACATACTCTCTCGCCTATTTCTTTCTTATTGGTACCGCACTCTCCTTTCCAGGTGAAGAGAAACACAGACCAAAACAAGACCACGAACACAAACATCCAAAACAGGAACTTGGAACTCAGCTCAATACCAATACTCATTTATGCTGCGACCATTCTTATCAGAAGGATATACATAGTTGTGCCGGCGAGTACAAGAGCTGTGTAAGTACCTTTACTCACTTCGAATAACCCTAAGCTAGCAAGCTCAATATAACTAACCATATGACACTTCTGGTTTGTAGTGTAGGGGGGGTACAGATCCAAACCACGGGCATGGATGCGATAAGCAATGGCCTTTTAACGTCGGAAGGCAGGTTACTATACCAGTCTATGGTAATCAACCTGGTGTGCTTGTAGAGTGTTTGTCGGAAGGGAACCAGAAGGGGGTCGAATACTGTTACGTGTAACTTATAACATGTACGCACCAGAAATAAGCTTATGCTCTGCTCTGCATTGAGATCGCTGGAGGTCATCGGCAAGATACATCAACTTTGAAGAAGTCTCCTGTTGAGAGTGTGGTTGGTGTTGATACCAGGATTCCAATGGCTTTTCAGAGGTCATTTGTTCGCAGACAGGGCAAGTGAACGACGTAAAATGAGCCTGCCTTACACCATCGTGGCAATCCTGGCACAAGACATGGTCACACGTCGTGAGAATGGCCGTTCCTTCGACCTGTGATTGGTTTAACACAAATATTTCCCAGGGACACTGAGAGCAGTGGGACGAATCCGATTGCTGCAAGAGAGCCAACTCTTCGCCTGGATCACGGCCATCACTCTCTTCTTCGTTCAACGAAAGCATGGAAGTGCCGTGATTGCAGAAGATCCGTAGCTTTAAGATCGTCTGAAGCATAGTCTGTTTCTTTTTCGAGATGTCACGTCCACTCACAGCCAGATTCAGGCTCTGCTTGCAGTGCGCCATCATTCTTTCGTAGCTACGCCGCTCCATCTCAGAAAGCTCCACCACGTGCTGCACGAGACTAGGCTCGGGGAGATTGAGGAGCTGCTTCGTGTGGCGAAGACATAATGGCGAGAGCGTCTTCTGCACTGCGGCACATCCTGCTCGAAATGATCGCTTGGTAGGCCTGACGATGTGCTCTCGGAACGTTGACGGCTCTTCGAGTTGTGGGACACGGCAGAAACGAATCAGTGCACCGAGGTCCTCAACCTTGTTAGATATTGGAGTTCCTGTTAGGCACCAGTGATGGTTGGCGTGAAGGGTTGTGATCGCTATGAACTGTCTTGTGCGCTGCGATCGGATGACATGTGCTGTGTGGAAGTCAGTGACACAGATCGCGATCAAGGCAATGAGGCACTTTCCTTCGTCAAGGACAATACGGAACCAGCTCATGCGATACAGCATGTCTCGAGCTTTCATGCGCCTGGACTCCTTGGCAATAGTTCCGTACGTAGTAAAAACAATATCATAGCCTAGAAGTTCTTCATGATGGCGAGCTCGCTCTTGTCCATGGTAAGTGGCGTATTTCAGCAAGTTCGGGTTCAGTTTTCTGACTTGTTCATCAGCATCATAAAACGACGAAGGAAGAGAAGCACATACTCTTCCAATTCCTTTATCCATCCGTCCAGAATCACTACCGCCAGTCAGCACAGAGCCTGATCTCGAATCTATAATCTTACACATAGACGGAAGGACCACAAGCGTGGCTTTCGTATGAATCAGCGTGTTGTGCACTTTCGTCGCAAAGTTGGCGGCACGTGCTTTGGAATTCGCAATCAGTGCAAGTGTTGTCAACGTTTTGCCAAGGCCCATGTCGTCAGCTAAGATGCCGCTGGGTGGTTCTGCCGGTTCTCCATTCACCTCGTCTTTTGTGACTACGTGCTTGAAGCTTGTGATAAATCAGCATTCTTCTCAAAAGATGCCATGGCGCTGGGAAAGCTCACACGGGGACTCCTTGATCGCTTGCTGCGAGACGACAGTATCGAAGGCTCTCATCAAGCTGTCCAATCTCTCTTCGGAGCATGAAATCTAACCCTTCCAGTTGGTGTCTGTGCCGGACGTTAGCTAGTGGACAAGGACAATGCTTGAGTGGTACCACTGACTCCATGAGTTCCACCTCAATC
This sequence comes from Pseudocercospora fuligena, assembly GCA_014298035.1. Taxonomy (NCBI): domain Eukaryota; kingdom Fungi; phylum Ascomycota; class Dothideomycetes; order Mycosphaerellales; family Mycosphaerellaceae; genus Pseudocercospora; species Pseudocercospora fuligena. The sequence goes on from JABCIY010000022.1 coordinate 484,851, forward strand.
AATGTCGGATCAACACTGATGGACAGTGTACGGTGCTGGGGAAGATGATCCAACACGACAGCCCAATCCGTGTTCTCTTCCACGCGGTCGCTAGAAGTGCTGTAAAGGCCGAGCTCGTCCAGCCATGTGTCTTCATCTGGCAAATCGATGAACGTGTAGACTTGAGGGTTGTGATATCGCGACTCCGGATCTTTCCAGTCCGGACTTTGCAAGAACAGTCCATGATCCGACAGGATAGTTCCTGCGCACAGGAAATCAGTAACGTCCCAGGAGGCATGAAATCCCGGCGTGAAGCGAGCTGTCGGAAGTTGCTGAAATTTGACAGGGCTATCCGCTATGAACAGCATTGACTTACCGACATGTTCAAGGTCACTCTCGCGCGCATAGACATTCATGCAGATGTCTACATTGGTCGAGCGATCTCGTATCGCCACACTCAACTTTCCATGGTCTACATACGGCAGAGCATGCAGGCCATGTCTGTCTCGTAGTTCAATGAGCGTCCGTCCGACAGAGTTGCTCAGGACACCAACAGGTCCACGACCAGGCAGCGAGACCAGACAGCGATCTGGTTTGTACTCAAGAGCGAGTTTAAGAAGCTTATCGTCGAGCAATGCGCTCTTCCACTGCTCTTGTGTCGTCGCATAAATACTAGACAGTGCTCGACAAGAAATCTGCTGGAGCTGCGATAAATCTGTCAGCCATATCCTTGATAGCAGAGTAAGGAAAGAAGGAACGATACCATGCCAAGACAGATCAAGTCGGCTGCAGCTGCCGGCGAAGGAGAGACGAATAGCCCAGACTCAACGACATCTTCTGCTGCACTTCAGATCAGCTGAGGGATGGATAGCAATCCAAAGTTCAGACGTTGTGTCAAGAGCAGTTGATGAAGGATAAGCCAGCCATACCTCCTTGACCTTCAACTCCCGAGTCGAATCGGCCCGTGGCGGCCGGATCCGTGCTTGCGACAATCACTTCTCCTTCTCCTTGGTCCTCCTCATCTTCCTCATCCACCAGCTCCCAAGGCCGAGTGATTCTTTTCCTGCTATGGCCGTCAATTTGCATCGCGATCGTTGGAGTGATGTTCTCTAGAAGATTGAATCATGGCGGCAATGAGGTCTATCTCTCCGAGTTCCCACAGGCGGCGCAGAACGTGCATTGGAGCTGCAGATGGGCGGCCTCTTGCACATCCCGGCAAGTCTGTCGCTTGTGCGTACAGCCTCACTGCCATAGCCGCCGTTTTGGTGGACTCGACGGTCTCTGCAACGATTGCTCAATCGTAGCCGGACCACATTGCTGTACACTTAATCTCTTTCACACTCTACACTACGATACCATCTTCGGCCGATTCTGACCTTGGCATTATGTTGATCTGGAATTACAGCTTGCCGGCACTCTTCTACACTGACAGACTGTACAGATGCGGCTCCTCAATGTTGTGACTCGGCGGCTACAAGATTTCCGCGAGAACAGCGTCCCTCCGTATGTAATCGCCTCTCATCGATGGCTCGACGTCGAAGCAACCTTTCAAGATGTAGAGAAGGGCAGGAATACCCCCTCGACAGGGTACAGAAAGATACAAGAGTTCTGTGACTACGTTGAGAATGCTGGTGTGGAAGTAGAATGGATATGGATCGATACCTGCTGCATTGACAAGAAGAGCAGCGCAGAGCTCAGCAAGGCTATCAATTCCATGTTCCGATGGTACGCGAACGCTGAGTGCTGCCTCGCATATCTGCACGACGTAGATTCACCAGAAGGCCACCCAGTCGACCACAGTGCTTTCAAGTCTGCTCAATGGTTTACTCGTGGATGGACACTCCAGGAGCTTGTCGCGTCGCGAACCGTTATATTCCTTTCAGCTCAATGGGAAGTCATAGGACACAAAGCTCAATTGTGCCAGAGCGACACGGCATGCTCCAACCCAGAAGTCTGGCATTCAGAACTGGACCTAGTACCAGATATCGAAGAGGTGACTGGTGTTCCGTTCTCATGCTTAGTCGATCCGAAGGGCTACAAACATGTCAGCGTGGCCGACAGGATGAGCTGGGTCCTTCGCCGAGAGACCACTGAGGACGAAGACAAGGCTTATTGCATGATCGGGATCCTGGATGTATCCTTGCCTTTGCTTTACGGCGAGGGCCATGACAAGGCCAGGCATCGATTACTCCAAGCTGTCAAAGAGCTCCCACACGAGCTGGAAGAGGATGGAAGCCACAGTAATCAGCCTTCCCTCGTCACTCAGATGGAGTCAGCAAGTTCGAGTGTCGACCCAGTCTTTGAGCGATCTATTGGCGAATATAAGCAGTATCTTACCGATGCCGAACGTGCTCGATTTCCGACAGTCACGGTCGATCAAGTGAAGAGAGAAATTGTCCGAATACAAAAGCGACAAGAAAAGACGAGAACGATGCAGAATATGCCACGATTACGCGGTTTTCTGGAGCCTATGGAGGTTCATGGGAGAGCATTACATGGATCATTCAAGGGACATGACTTTTCAGCGCTGATATGGGTGAGTTGGTCATCCAATCTTGGTCGCACAGGCATTGTCAAGACGCCAACATTCCATATGCATTGCAGAGCTAAGACCTTTGCTCGATCCTTCTGCGTTCTGTTGTGACATGTTGCAAGCGAGCATCTTTGCTGACTTTAGCAGGGCCCCATGAAATTCTTACTCTCGGTAAGTGCAGCTCGATCTTGAGGCAAGCAGGAGATTCTGAACTTGATAGGTCACCAGCATGGACCCGGACGCTTTCAACGATTTATTGAGTGCGTACAAGCAGATCGGGGAGTGCCTACCGTGTTTGCATCAATTCCAAGATGCGTTTGAGGCGGACCCAAAGTCTCAAAGAGTGAGTAAAGCAAACGTCCCAACTGCCTGATATGATGTCAAATGGCCATCTCCATACCACGCTGCCTCTACTGCAAGCTCTTAGGGCACCTCAGCACCTAGTCTTTGCATTATATCGGGCTTACATACTGACAATGCTGTGCTCTGCGTGTAGGTCAGGCAGATGTTGTTCCATGACCTCTTTGAGTTCCATCGGGTCATGTTGGAGTATTTTCGCAAGGCTAGTGAGTTTCGAGAGACATATCGATGACTTCTCTGACATATGGCAGTTTGGAAACGAGTATTCAAGTCAGCTCGGTCATCGTTGAATGCTACTATCGGCGCAATACTCGAAAGTCTCAAGCAGCATAAGGATCTATTGATGCAGCGAGCAAGTCTGGATCAGATCCTTCGTGTCGCGAATGAAAGAAGATTCGCGGCGACTCAGATGCGGGCATAGGAACAACAAGCCAGGGTGTCGAAGCGGCAGCATCTTGCAACGTGGCTTTCAGCGCCAGAAGTGGAGCCGTGTCAAGAAAAGGGAGTTGAAGCACGAGAAGGTGACCCTCAAAGTGGCCGCTGGATACTTCGCAAAGACACTTTCCGAGAATGGCACGATGTCAACACCGTTGAACCTTTGCTTTGGATACATGGGATGCCCGGCTCTGGTATGGTAGGCACATGTTTACTTACGCGGCGCTAACGAGAGGCAGGAAAAACTGTCCTGGCATCTTTCATTGTGGAGGAGACCTCAAAATTAGCTGATACGACTACACTTCACTTCTACTGCCGCCATGATGATTCGCAACGAAATACTTTCGTTGCAATGGCGCGTTCGCTACTGCATCAGCTTACCGCCGTGAACGATTTGATCGTCGACATCCTCTTCCAAGCATCTATCGAGAGCCGGGAAGCCCATTTGAAGACTCAGAAAGTGGCAAAACACGTTCTGGAAATAGCGCTCAAGGCTGCTGGCCGCACATGTGTAATCGTAGACGGACTGGATGAATGTCACCCCAGCGAACAGAAGCATATCGCAACTTGGCTGCGTCAGTACATTGAGAAGACAGCTGCCGACCAAGAGCCAAGCAGATGCGTGTTCTTGAGCCGATATGACTCTTCGACCAAGGCATTATTGTCAAAATTAGCGACCATGCAAATCAGACCGCTGGACAATCATTGCGACATTCTAGCTTTTTGCAAGAATTGGTCGAAGAAGATTCAAGAGCAGTTCCAAGAAGGCAGAAATCTTGCAGACGACTCTCTCGCGAACCTTGCAACAAATACCGCTTTCAAATCGAATGGTAGCATTATCATCCCTCATCGCGACACACGCTGACAGCTGGCAGGCATGTTTCTTTACGCGCGGCTTGTCATGCAACACTTATACCAGCAAACAAACATTGACGAGCTCATTCGCGAGCTGGATGTTGGTCTTCCTGACGGACTACAAGAAGCGTGAGTTTATGACACTAGCGAGGGCCGGCAGCGCGCTAAATATATGACAGATATTCTCGTGTAGTAGAACATGCTCTTTGTGGAAACACGCCACGACACAGAGACGCTCTGCAGCTATGCAGAATCCTTTCATGTGCTCTGCGGCCACTGCAATGGCACGAAGTCCAGACAGTTCTTGCTATTGATCTCGATGAGCAGTTTGTCAACCCTCGTCGGCGCCGTGTCCAGGATGCCAAACAGCTTTGCGGCTCTTTGGTCGATGTTGATCAACGTGGCGAAGTTCAATTTGTGCATCACAGCGCAAAAGAGTATGTATATCATGCTTTGTTGATCGGCAACGTCACTCATCTTTAGCAGATATCTTCAACAGGAAGGATTCTTTGACTCTCAAGACGAGCATGTCAAAATGGCGGTTCTATGCATGAAGTACTTCTCCTTTCCGATATTTCAGTGCGAAAGCGCGGATCAACAGATCGATGCATACATTCTCGAAGGCCAGTATGCCTTTCTTGAATACGCACTCGTCTACTGGACCACTCACCTCCAGCTTGGGCTTCATGGTCGGCTTCCGAACTCACCAATCCTGCACGACTTTTCCGTGGGCAATACGCTTCGAACAATTTTCGAGCAGCATTGGCAGGTACCACGAGAAAGGGCTCCTGTACTCAAGAGCATCGCACCAAGCCTCATGTGTCTGCAGAGCTCCCCGATATGGGAGCAAACAGTGCAGACGGTAGCCGCCGTCACGAAGCTTGTCAATCCCGGGAATTGCAATGTCATGGCGCTGAGCCCACTCAAGGTCTACCCATTAGCGTTTCGCATTCGAGGAAGGCTAGAGCATTTGGCAAAGACGACTTCCGCTGAGGACTTCAGGCACTTGACAAACTACTATGGCGATCATCTTCACAAGTGTCCGCGGCTATATTGCAAATGGTTCCACACTGGCTTCAATAATGAATACAGTCGTCAAGGTCACCAAAATAAGCATGATCGACCGTTTCACTGTCCACAGGCACATTGCTTCATGGCAGCATTGGGCTGTACCACTCAAAAGGAGCTCGATAGCCATGTCGACAAGTACCACAAGCCATTGGATGACTTTCCCTCGGATCGTGTCTCCCCAGAACCAGCACAGGTTCCAGTTGAACGCGCACCGCCTCCAGCACAGACGACTGCTGCACTAAATCCATCCGCAAACGTGCGCGAAAAGCAGAGTGCCGCTCCAGTACAGCCTCTCAAGCGCGCCAGGCGAGAGAAGGCTGTGTTTCAATGTTCGATCTGTTCAAAGCGCTTCGCACGAGGCTATAATCTGCGGTCACACATGCAATCACACAACGGCGAAAAGCCGTATCAATGCTCCATCTGTGGAAAGCCGTTTCAGAGGCAATACGATGTCAAACGTCATGAAGCATTACACAGCGGGCAGAAGGCTTTTGTATGCTCCGGGCTGACCGCTGCTGGAGTACCGTGGGGTTGTAGCAAGCGCTTTGCCCGAGCTGATGCATTTGGTCTACACCTGCGATCTGAGTCTGGAAAGGAATGCTTTCAGCCGTTGACGGAGTCAAATGGTGACCCCGATGATTCTCAGGCCATGCCCATCTCCGTCAGCATGCCGCCTACTCTTCCTCAAGCATTTCTCGACCAGTATCCTGGCCTTGCAGCTGTGCAGTGGAGTACCGCTTCGCAAGACTCTACGCCTGCCGCACGACAAGTTTCTCCCTCTCTGCAACAGTATGTCGACCAAAATTTGGCCGCTGCAAGTGGCAGCAGTGAACGGCTTCACCTCAACGATACGTGTGCTCTCCCAGGCATGAGCAATGATACTCGGATGTTCTACGACTTGACCAACGAGCAGGATTCTTTCCTGAGCAATCAAATGTTCGAGTTTGAGCAGGAGCATTCTGCCAACGATACGAATAGACCATGGCTACTTTAGCAGGATACAATGGAGAAGTGCAAGGAACCACTCGCAATATTTGATTGACATCGGATCTTCGACCGGAAAGCATACGATCGTGAACTTCACTACTTGAGATCTTGGTCGGTATCCCACTAAAATGGTCAATCTGGGGCCGTCTCCAGAGACAGTCCAATCACATGGCTTTACTCCGCAAGAAAGGCGCAGCATTTTGAAGGAATGGTATCCTTGCGAAGGATTCAGTTCGAGTTTTCGAGAAATGCTTGAATCTCTGAAATGGGCCAATCATGAATCTTTCATGGCCGTTCTTGAATGGTCCATTCGCAGCCTTGCACTTTCTCAGATTCAATACGAGGTCGCTTGTAGGAGTGCTGCGCCAGAGTGCGTACGGTGGGACTTACACTCATTGAAGTAGTATTGCCAGAGCACAAAATCTTGGATTAAAGATTAGCAATTCTCGAACGGTCGTGATGTCGGAAGTCTGGCAAGCAACAGCAAGATCAGATTTTTGTCAGGCTATCTCATTGGTCCCCGTCATAAGCTCGCGAACAACGAGCCTCTCATATCACTGAAGGAGGTCAACTCATCCGTCAGGTGTCCATCTTACAGTACATTGCACTGTCGTGGCATTGGGGCGACACCCTCTCTGCGTACTACTTCGCCATCCAGAGCCCCGATATTGGAACTTCTGGAAGGGCTCCTTGCTACGAGATCTTGTGGTATCTGAGCAGCAATTCAAGCCAATTGCAATGCTGCTGGATACATGCAGTGTGTATTAACCAGAGAGACGCTGTGCAGAAAGTCCAGCAGGTGGACATGGTTTTGCACATCTACTCACAGCCAGACTACGCGTAGGTGCTTCAGATCATCGCCCTGTCGACACATGCAAATGCGTTGCAGATCACAACCTTCGAAGCTGTTTTATTTCTGAGGCGGAAACAATTGATCAGCTCTCTCGCTCAATGCGGGTTTCGCTGCTTCAAACTCTTGGTTTGAAAGTGACTGAAGTTAGTCTTGACAGGGAAAGCTGGTAGGCTTCGCAATTGACTCAGGATTGCCCTTGCTCACATTGCGCAATATCTGAAGCACAAGGGTGGAGCGTTGTCAACCGTCACTCGAGCAACGAGATGAGAACGACTTCGTTGTCGCATGATATTCAGGAGCGCTTCGTCACAGAAGGCAACGGATGGCACAAATGCTTTGATCAAAGTAAAATTGACAGCTCGCTATTCTCAACCCATGGAGATGGAGCGTCACTTTCTCACATCGGCTTCCTCGGACACCACCACAGCTTGAACCACGGTCTGGACGATACATCTCCTTGGAGCCGAGATGCGTTACCTCAATCTGCAAAAGTGATGCATTGACCAAAGCTTACCACGATAAACCTGTCACCGCTCTCAACTTCATCAGCAGCGACATGCGGAACGCCCAGAAACATCAAAGCCAGACCCTGCTTGACACTGGGCACTTGCGAACTATTTGTGTTCGGTACCATCCCGACTACAAGGCTGGAAGCTAGAGAATATAACCTGGATCAGATCGAGCTTAGCCTGCGCGTACACCTCTCTTGATTTATGTAACCGGCCCATCACCATCTTCGCCAGCATGGCAATCATCCTAATCCTGCTTGCACTCGCCAGCAGCAGCCTCGCAGTACCCACAGAAGGACTTCAATGCCGAGAAGTGACCTTCCAAGTCTCCGCCTCAGCGCAGAATCGCAACATATCGAACGTCGACTTCATCAATCTCGATGCTCTTACTGCCTCATTACAAGCGAATGACTTCCGTCGATTCGAAGTAGCCGGGGAGCAACAGATAGCCGGTTGGTACTGCGAGCCAACGCTAAGATCTTTGAGCGTTGACAAGCTGCAAATACTTTTGGGATCTATCACAACAAATCGCGAAGTCTGGACAGCACAAGGAGGGACGGCGTTGTACAGTCCGGAGTTGAAGGCTTACAAGCCTGAGATCTATTCGTGGACACGATATGCGAACGAGAGAGGGTATGCGACTTTGACACTGGATCATCTGGGAAATGGCAAGAGTAGCCATCCCGATCCGATGAATGTGGTGCAGTCGCCATATGAGTATGGTTGTACATGATCGCGAGCCTTTGACATGTTAGCTGACCTGTCATCACAGAGTGGCTCTGTATCATGCACTCGTGGAACAAATCAAATCTGGTCCTCTCAGCGGTAGCAGTCCTTTGCCTCGGACCTTTCAACACTTGACTTTTGTGGGACTGTCATACGGCTCAGTGATAGGCAACCTCATGGCTCAAGGTTACCCAGAAGACTTCGAAGAATTGATCCTAACCGGGTCTTCAAAGTCTGTCCTGCCATCACTACCAGGTGTAGCGGCACAAGGAGCGAAGCCAGCGAAAGACGTAGATCCAGAGCGCTTCGAACATCTCCCAGCTGGATACCTTACATCTCCAGTCGAACACACAAGGACGTATTCCTTCTTTGGCGATCCGAATGTCGTTGATTTCGAGCCCGAAAACGCTCATCTATTCTTTACTCGCAAAGACGTTGTGTCTACGGGGCAATTCGTCAGCACCTACGTTGATATTGTGGAGGCTCCCACGTACAAAGGGCGTGTTCTGGTGTTGACAGGAGAACAAGATCAAGCATTCTGCGGCCCAGGTAGCTCTGCTATCAATCCTCGGCCTAGTTGCGGCAGTCTACTTGGCGAGACAGGTTCGCTGTTTCCGAATGCTGAATATAGCTGGAAGAGCATACCGAGATCCGGACACGCGCTCATCTTGCATAAGTCGGCGCGGGAGACTCTGCGAGTTGCTCATGACTTCTTGGCTGGCAAGACGTTTGCGTACTGAGTCACCAGATGCCGATCGCTGCTGGAGTCCTGTATGGTTTTGAACTTGGATGAAGCAAGGCGACGGAGTGGCTATAAATTTTGTAGCCGGAGTTCTGGAGACTAAATAGTTCAGCGCATTCTCAGATCAGCTTCAACGACATTTCCGATGCTGATTGGGACGGTCTACCGGCTGACTTCCCAAAGATGCGCGAATCCTGCTCGAGTATCGCAGCGACATTTTCAGCCCAGCGGAGCCCAATGACTTTGCTAATGTAATCGAAGCGAGAGAGGATCCATGCGACCTGGGCAACAGCCGAGGCCAGTCCAGGAGGGAACTCTCCTTCATGACTGCTTGGCACCATGTCGTCCACAATGAAGCGATTCACGCGCTCGATAGCGCATCTGCCAGCATGAAACAGAGGCCAGATAGTGTTGTATGCTGTAACCAGTACGCATGGCGACGTGAAAGTCGGGGCAGAGTGACCAAGCAGACAGGGTATGCTAGCACATATGTCATTCATCATCTGTGTGCGTAACGTCTCAAATCGAATTTCCGCGGACGCGAGCTCCTCATCGAGTATTCCGAGCTCTCGAGTCAGGTGCTCCTGTGTCCGAGATACCATTATCCGCATGGAGCGGTACGTGTTCCAGACTGGAGGCACCGGCAGACCGCTGTAAACGTGCAACATGCCAGCCCAGATATGCGGCGAGTCGGAGACTTGGAGTTCACGATAGCTCCATCTTTCGTCAGAGAGGCAGGTCTGGTGCTTCCAGAGGATAAGACGTTGCTCAATGTCGTCTAAAGTGGTCAGATCTTGTCGGCACAGAACAGACTTAGCTTGGAATCGACTCCGTACGGTGCCCAGATCACAGCATATGACGAGCATTTCGTCGATGGGTCTAGTGGTGGCGAGGTCCACGCCCTCTGACAAGATCCACAGAGTCCAGTCCCGAAAGAGTGCAGGTGGTTGTATGCCCTGCCAAAAGCATAGCGTAATCTTCGTTGTTAGCTATCATTCGTGACGATGTAAAAGTGTTGTACATACAATTTGTGCTCGAGTCTCTCGGAAAAGAGCTCGACCGATCGGCGATGCCAGCTGCTCCTTCCCTCTGAGAGCCAAAAGCTGCGATGCGCCCTCGATATGTGCCTTCCAAGAATGCACTGATTGCTTGCCGTCGCATGCCAGGTTCTGCAGCCATTCCGTAAGTAACACGACTGACTTCAATGCAGAACTTGGAGCAGACCGACCTCATAGAAGGAAAGCAGATTCACAGCAATCAAGCTCTCATCCCTTCTGCTGCGCTTGCTGTCTCCGAGAGAGGAATTCAAGCATGCCAACGCTTTGCCGTACATTTTGCGCGACCACTCCTTACCATTGGGTATGAGATGCAAGTTGTCGAGGAGGGTCATACCGCAGGCTTTCATTGCAGACGTCAGACATGGGTTCACAACCGGATGTGACGCCAATCGAGAGATGTGATCCCAATGACCATTCTGGAGGGCGAAGCTGTTGACGAAACAGTTGATTGCAAGGTCTTCTGGCTCGATCGCTAGGCCGTGCAGCGGCAGACACGATTTTGCATGAGGCTTGCTGTGTCCGCTGATAGAAGCTTGATGCCGTTGCTCAACGCTTGAATTATGCGATGAAAGTGCAGACTGGAGATTCTGCGATCCAGGCTGAGAGTCCTCGTGTGCCCAGGCAGCGCCGCATAGCTCGATGGTCCCGGATTGACACGAGATTCCGACAAAGCCAGCACCTGTCAAGCTCTGGTGATCGGCCGTCTCCACAGGTATTGGTACGTTCCAAGTATTGCCCTTGGATCCGGGATCGTGAGTGCTGCATCCGCCGAATTTCTTGATCACATCAGGAGTGTGATCTCGGACCTGCAGAACAGAGATGTCTCTGTAGCCACCGCATTTCTTTCCCAACTTCACGCATCGTCTGCAGACAGGGCGCTCTAGCGAACAGCGTTTCTTTGCTCTGCGGCATGGCTCACAGCCTTGTGAAGGCTTGCCATTATACACCATAGCAGACCCTCCTTTTCCCGCACGATCTCAATGTTTCTTCTATGCAGATAAGCATTGCAAGAGCCCTTGGCCGCTTCTTGTTTCACATCGCGTGGTTATACAAGTCAGCCGCAAATACAAGCGAGATATCGGCATCTCTGATCTGCATAGCGTCAGTTCAGCTCGGTGATTTTGAACAGCTCGCCTATGTTGGCATGCCAGCATTGGGCTGAAGATAGCATGTCCACAACCTGCATCGTCTCTTGAAAGAAATGCTGTCTCTGACGCGTGGTGTCTTTACGCAACGAACACTGAGCAGCGAAGCGTATTGTTCTTGCCCTCTATCCGAATCCACTTCCCGTTCTATGCTGCTCATATTCATACATCGAACGTTCAACCTTGCTCTTCAGCTCCAGTGCGGTTTCGAAGGTGGTCGGGTGAAGTTCGATCTTCTGTCATGCATGGTCGTCGTGCGCTCGAATTTCTCCATTCACACCACGTGGAATACTCCATTAGACCTTCTGGTGCTTTTAGCATCTCAGGCGGCTCGATCGAGCAGGTCCCTCAACAAGGAACCGAAAGACATCGTGCGATGATGAAGCATTGTTATCGACTTCCTGAAGGGTAACGGTACACCAAACTCAAAAGCGACACGAAGATACGAGGAGTACGAGACCGCGGCATTGGCCATCGATGACCGCATTCGGTGATATGAGCTTACCTCCGATCGACAACACGGTCTTTAGAAGTGGTCTGTGGCTGATGACAGCTTCGCACGTGGATCTTGTACTCTCTTAGGCATCGGAACGACTGTGCGATGAGAGTCGGAACCGGAAGTGCGATGAACTGAGATCGTATAAGAGCGTCTCAAAGCGTTCACCAGAGCTCTGCAGTACGCAGCGACATCCAGAGTAACAATGGCAGCAAGCAGAATAATCGTGCTGGTCACTGGCGGTGAGACTACAATCTTTCTATCCTCTATTGTACACTCTAACATTTCCCAGCAAATGGTGGCATCGGTTTCGAGACCGTCCGCCAGTTAGCAGCACAGTCGAAACACGTTCTTCTAGGCAGTCGATCCCTCGAAAAAGGCGAGCAGGCACTCAAAACACTCCAAGCCGAGAATCATCCTGGAACTATCGAACTCCTGCAGATCGACGTCTCCAGGAAAGACTCAATTGTCGCAGCTGCCAAACACGTCACGGACTCTCATGGACGGCTAGATGCCCTCGTGAACAATGCCGCAGTCGCTTCTTTCCCAGAAGGTACTCCAACCGAAGAACAGATGCGGCAGTCATTTGAGACGAATTGTATCGGTCCGGTCCTGGTCGTTGACGAATTCGCTCCTCTTCTGAAAAAGTCGATCACAACTCCTCGAATCGTTAATGTGTCGAGCGGAGCTGGATCTATAACGAGAAGGCTCGATCAAAGTCCTAGTGCGGCCAAGTTCAAGGCTGTGGCATATCGCTCTACGAAAGCTGCTTTGAATATGATCACCGCGGAGCAGGTGGTCGAGTTTGGAGATTCTGGGTTCAAGATTTTTGCCTATTGTCCCGGCTTCACGGTGTCTAATCTCAGCTCGATGAACACGACCGCGACTGGCGCCAAGCCCACTTCGGAAGGTGTGAGACCTCTCGTGGATATCATAAACGGGAAGAGAGATGCCGAGCATACAAAATTCCTCAACGAAAAGGGTGAACAGTATCCGTGGTGAAGAATGGTTTCTCGTCCGGAGGTTCATGCTCGGCGTCGATTTGCGCGTATGCTTTATTCGGAATCTCGAACGGCAATGTTATGTTCGTCTCCCATAGGCGCAGACTTTCTGATTCAACGCATTAGATCTGGTATATTCGAAGTAAAGTCCACCTCACCTGTGGCGTTTATACATCGTCGACAAAGCGCCATGAATGTCTGCTCCTGTGCACCGCTGTGTAGAGGCTGATTTTGGCACATCGGTCCCGGGCATGCCAAAGTGTTGGGCACTTGAGGTTTGGGCAGTGTCAAGCCCCAGCTCTGACAGGATCGTAAGGAATAGTCCGTGGAGCTGATGACCTAGAAATCGATGAGGTACTCACGACACCTGCACCTGGTCCACTAATGCCGTCAGCCGAGCTTCAGAAAATAATTCGCAGGGTAAATCATGGACGATATGGACATCGACTGCGATGATATAGCCACATACCCTATGCCATCTTCGTACTTTGGAAAGCTTGCTCGCACATCCCAGACGGTCCTGGTGAACCTTCGGACGAATTGAATATTGCTTCGGTACTCGTTTGTGCCTGGTCTACACCATGCAACAAATCTCGATTTCTGTTCAGATGTGTAGCATTCGCTTCCGATGACACATGCAGTCCAGGCTACGATGCAGTCATTTGGATCACTCTTCACCAATTCCAGAGCGGCAAGACCACTATCGACTTCTGCCGATGCCTTGTAGATTGGCAGACCTTGGATTGCTCGTGTGAAGTATAGTGAAGCTGCCGTCGTTGCGACTTGCAGCTCGAGGGTGCCATTGTTGGAAGCACGCAGACGCAAGTCGCGAAGCTGTGCTTCCAATATCGCTGGTTCAGGCTTCTGCACTGCTTCTGATTCAGGCGCGGTGAATGCATTAATGCCGACAATCAGTTCAACCAGCATCAGTGGAATGCCGTTTCCATGAGTTAGATAGCCCGTGCCTTGTCCCATAGCTCGAAGAAGTGCTTGCTGATGGGTTGGCGATGATATGTTTCCGAGAGCGCAGACGATCACCCATTGCTCACATATGGCGCGCGTCGAGTCGTCCAGGGAAGCCTTAGATTTGATTGCGAGCATGAGACAACGGAGACCTGCGTCCAGATGTGCCCGAAAGGATTCCGCACGGTCTGCGACATGCTCAACAAGCAAGAACGTCATGACTGCGATAGCGACAGTGAAATATGAGTTGGTGCCGTTTTCGATACTGCTCCTCAGGTGACCAAACGCTAAGTTGGAATGACCAAGCGCTCGGATTCGATAGGACTCACGACCTCTATTCGCCTGGGCAAGAGACATGCAAGCCGCAGCGCATACACCGTGGAAGACTGCAGCCGTTGCGTCGGAATCAGAAGCGCTAGACATTCGGCTTTCCAGAGCAACGCTCGGAATGAGGTTACGGTGCTTCCCATAAGTTGGACCTGCAAATGGCGCTAGGGTGGGAGTCAGGAATTGCATGTAGTGCTCAAAAAGCTCTTTCTCGTGGCTGGACAGGCCATGTATTGCCGGCAGAGACTCTGGAACAATCACCACATCGAATGTTTCACGTGGATGTCGGCTAGCTGTCTGCAGAGCTGTTGTGGATTTGCTCTTGTTCCTTGAGGATCCTCGAGCCCGTGCCTTGATGCTATCATGACTTCGCCTGTACCTGGTGGCCTTCCAATCGTGTCCAGAGATCTGCTTCGTGTCACCTGAGTCTGCACTCTGCTCATCATCAGTGGATGAGATCACGGAGAATGGACCCAGATTCGTCGTCTCATGCACGCTTTCCAGGTCTGTGAGGTACTCCTCAATCTCACCGTTCGTTAATTTTAGCTTCAGGTCTGGACGGCAGTCCGCTGGCAAATTTTGTCGACTGGACTGAACTCCTATCGATTCGTGAGCAACGTCGTTCTTTATAGTGTGACGTGGCTGAGCACACCTTCCGGCACATCGAATAGAAATCCGTAGCCCAAACATTCAAGCCCAGCATTCGTGCCTGTGATAGAAGTGTCAATGAAGAGTAGCAAGGTCTGATCGATACCACTTACAACGTGTGCAGGTCGGCTTTTCTAGCGAGCACTTGACTCTCCTTCGTCGACAAGTCCAACAGCCCGTGAAGCTGTGAGATCTTTTGCTTGATTTTTGCTCCATGAAATCTTCAGGAGTTTGCGAACGACCCGGAACTTCTGGTAACGCAAGTCACGAATGCGAGACGTGTTGAAAGTTTGGCCCTTAAAAGGGCACTCAGAGGCGCGCCTTGTCCATGATTGTGGCAATCGTATCTTCTCCAGATGTTTACTGCATGCTGTGTACGCGTTTCGTGCGGTGCTCGAGTGCGAGTCATGCAGTCACCAGTAGAGTCGCCGATGCGGAAACCAGAGGCATATAAAGATGGAAATATTGGATCCTGCCCGCCAGTCTGGCGCTTTCACTGGGAGATGCAGCGGTTACTTATCCAGGAGATTTGCAGTAAGCAACAAGACAAGACAGCAGAGTTCACACCTTCCCGGTCGCCAGTTGATGGAGAAGCGGAGCATTGAATTTGAAGCCAGGCGCAATCCCGAAACGCTATTGTGCGGCAACGGCTCTCAGAATCGAGCATTGCTCGGTTCCAATGCTGATATAGCTTCTACGGTGCCTGCTTCCAAGGCAAATAATTTCGGCATCAGAGCTGGAGTGAGTGATCGAGGTTATTCCTGAGCAGGATTTCGTGGTGTGCAAGTAGCGGACCATGCTTATGTAATATTGCTCCTCCCGCCGAGCAGGGAACCGCATCAAAGCACAAGAGACTGATCCGCTGATCGCGGTCTTTTCGCCACGATCAAGGCAACAATACGAAGGGCGTTCGGAGCAGGAGATGGACAAGAGTAGAAAGCAGTCAGCTTGCGCGTGTTCTGCTAACGGCCGTAGCAAATGGCATGAATATTAAAGTAATGCTGATGCTAGAAGGGATCAAGCCGGAAACATTCGTCAAGTCATGTTCTCTCAGTATCACCTCAGTTTGGCGGAAGTCCCACGCACGCTTCCTTGTTTCCTTCACAGCATTGCTGCTCCTTCGTCGGTGGGTAGATCATGATGAACACTTTGTCCTTGCACCATCCCGGCACATCCTTCGGCTGCTCCGGAGTCTCGTCTCGCTTTTCTGCCACTTCTTCACATGACTCGTGATGACCTTCACAGCACAGCTGCGCTGCAGTCTTGGGGTAGACCATTAGAAATGATGTATGAGCACACCATTCGGGAATTTGTGGCGTTTCCTCTGCTCGCTTCTCCGGTGGCTCCAGTCCTTCACATGCCTCTGCGTGTCCTTCGCAGCAGCGTTGTGCTGGTGTTGGAGGGAAGATGGCAAGGAATGACGCGCCTTCACACCAAGATGGGACCTGCGTCTCATCTGTGATCTGGGGTGAGAATGTTCTGTTAGCAGAATGCAACAGACAAGCTCAGAACGAGGGCGAATTTGTCTCACCTTGCTCGTGGGCAAAGCATTGACCGAGAGAGAGCATAGAGCCAGAGCAGTTGCGACTATAAAGCCACGCATGGTTGGATTCTGAGCAATATGGATTGCTACAAACTAAGTGCTTCTGAGGAAGGACGAATAGTCAAAGATGTGGTTGAATGTTGACAAGGAGAGTACTGTACCCGTAGGCTACCTTCCGCCGCCATTTTTATGTGTTCCCGCCAAGGAAGTGCTGTAGCGTATAGAGGTCGGAGGCTTGACGCGAAACATTTTTGATTGCCAGCTGAGCTGAGTGGCACATGTTCCAGGAATCAGTACAAATGCATTCCAAGCACATGTATGGCCATGCCCATGCTGGTATCTTCGCGCACGCCGTCTGCTTAGAGAGTAGCATCCGTTGTCCTTGGCGTACCAGCATGGTTGGGCGATGTCCGGCAAGAGAACATCTCCGTTGGATCCCCGCAGGATTCTTCTCGAACTTGTCCAAGGAGCATAGTTTCGGTCGGGAATACCACCGCCCTACCCTCTGAAGGATGAAGACCAAGAGTCTTGAGGTCGCACGAACACGATGTGCTACCACTTTCATTATTCTCAGCTCTTTCTTGCGTACCGACAACCTATTTTGATACGAGTCGCTAGGGTATGGACGGAACATGGTTCAGTGCGATGGTCAGACCATTGGCTTCGATCCTGGAAACTCGTGGTGCTCCCTGGTGAAGCATAATGGTCAGTTCGACGAATTGTACTGGCAACGCCGAACTTCTGCGCGACACATGGCATTCCTGGATGCCACGGCATACGCCCTCGCAGTGTGACCTTGCAAAAAAGAACATACGAGTGTGTTCAGTATCTGTGAGGACCAGAGTTGCGAATGCGATGGATTGCGAATGTTTGGCAAGGGTGAAGCACAGACCGACCACCTCGGCACTGATCACTCGCGATCCTCCATCAGCAGCGACAACAACACTTCTCTATTCGACTCTATGCACACAATCGAGCTGTGTCCCTTGCGCGACGCCCGACCGCGCGACATCTACTGATCACTGATCAATGCATAGAGGCATGTATAGGAATTCAGGCTGATCTTGCTGGAACCTACGACTTTCGAACGCCGTATCGTGCAGGAAGAGTCAGACCTGTAGAATGGACACCACAATCATCACTCTTGCTCGATATGCTGGCAACGACCGCATGTGAGCGACCTATTGAAATTAGGCCAGAGGCATATTCGGGATGTGACAATGAGTTGCAGATCAGAGAGCGATATAAGAGTCTATCGCGCACATCTCCATTAGACAAGGATAAAAGAGCACTGGTAACAATGGGAGAATGTTATGTGGGGAGCAAACCGTACGCGGAATGTGCTCGTACTCCACACACTGAGCTCGTGTTGAGGAGAACCGTAGAAGAGTCCACATCCGATTTTCGACAGTGATGACGTCTACATTGGCCCTACCTATTGCGCGGTATCGAATGCTGATGACCTGACATTGTCGCCAACGAAGTGACGATCAATCTCACCAAAAGAAAACCGCTCCAGCTCCACCGAGATGTCACAAAAGCATCAACCAAAAGGCCTTTACAAGGTGACGATCCACGCTTACCGCCGAAGCGACATCACAGAAGAGCAATTCCACGACCACTGGATCAATATCCATGCACCCAAGATCTCTTCTCTGCTTAAGAAGTATGGCGTAATCGGATACACCCAAGTAAGCTAGCTTGCTTCCAAGTGAGTGAATGAATCCTCTAATCTCTAGGCATAGTATCATACACCCTCCTGGGTTCGCGCCAAAGCTGCAGAACAACTCAAGACTTTAGGCAGTTTCGCAACAGAAAATGTGGCCGACTACGATGGTTATGTGGAGTTGAGAATGCCGGATCTAAGTTGTTACGAAAATGCTAGGAAAGATCCATATTATGCTCAAGTTGTGAAGCCTGATGAGGAAGAGTTCTTTGACTTTGAGAGGAGTAAGGTGACTGTTGGCTGGGAGGAAATATATGTTGATGAACGAGAGGGTGGTCGAGTAGATGAAAGTGTAGCCGGTGGTTGATCCGGTCAGGCTGATTACAATTTGGAGAATGTTGAGCTTGAGCCCGAAGTGATTGCTCCATCTGGACATTGATACGTATATTAGAGAGTGCTTGCTATTCGCCCAGATTACGACAGAGAGTGTGCTTCTCTGTCAGCAATAGCCAGAGCTGGAAAGCGCTAGGTGTGACGAATCATCAGCTCCAGACCTTGATCCTTTGCCGCGGTCTCGAATGGTATGGCGGAGGTTTATCTTGGCGCAGCGTACATCATGTATACATAACATAGTATACATTCTCGTGCCTAACGATTCAAGCATCTTTCCACGACCACACAAACTTGAACAACTATCAAGATGGGCTCAACCGGCGACAACACAGAAATCTACGGCACATTCCGCTACAGCCTCCCAGACAACTCAATCCCAGTTCAAGAACGATCACTTTACACTTCACCTTCTAGCAAACTCGTCAAAGACATTCCTCAAAAGCTCCACGATTTCCGCACTGATCCTTCCTTCACACATGGCGGAGCAGGCCTAGACGTTCAAGGCTTCACATATGTAGAACACACTTCTGCACTTTCTGGGGAGCAGTTCTTCGAGGGAAAGAATATTGAGGAAGTATATGGTCCGGAAGTATGTGAACTTGTGAAAAATGTTACTGGGGCGAAGAGGGCGATTATTGATGGTGTTACGTTGAGGAGTCGATTGGCGACGGAAACGGAAGAAGATTTGTATCATGTTAAATTGAAGGATGGACCTCAGGATATGGCGATTAAGAAATTTGATCCGAGTGTTTTGAGAGGTGAGTAAGGACGGAGCGTCTTGAGACGAGTTGAGAGCTGATGTCTAATCAAGTTCCTGGGCGAGATCGGAAGAATGCCCCATTCGAACCCTTACGGGTTTGCCATTCTGACTACGACTGCCAAGGTCTCAAAGACACAGTCCGACACTGTAGAACAGACATCGCCGAAATGGCTAAACCGGACCTAGAAGCTGAAGATAGAGGTGAAAGTCCTCGCTATGCGGTGTACAGTGTATGGAGGCCAATCAAGACAGTAAAGAGAGATCCTTTGGGGGTTCTTGACTGGAGAACAGCAGACAAGTCCGAGGTCGAGCATCATCAGACTCGCGCTCTCAGTGCTATCACGCCAAATGGAGAGTATTTGCGAGGATCGTTGATTCATATCCCACCGAAGAATCCTGAGCAGCTTCGATGGGCTTTCATGTCGGATCAGCAGCCTAATGAGGTGCTGATTTTGAAATTTGCTGATACTGCTGCGGGAGAGCTTGGTGAGAAGAGAAATATCGCTGCTCATTGTATACATGGCTCGCCTTCCATTGCAGGGACTGAAAATGAAGCAGCAAGGGAATCGGTGGAGTGTAGAGTGATTGCTTTCTTCGAGTGAGGCAAGACATAACGCAGCCGATTTATGTTGCCTTAGCTTTTACGTAGAATCTTGAAGTTGATTCTGGGGTAGTGCAATCTGAGAGAACCCTTACCACGGGGCACCTGCACTTCAATCACGACCTCATTCTTCGATATACCGATCAAATTTCCCTCATCTTTGTGAGTAAAGCCAAAGTCGACAGGAGCGACAGTAACTCGCTGGCCTCTTGACAGTCCCAGCACGTCCGACTCATCGAAATATGGGTCTTGCTCGGTGAACTCTGCGGCGAGGACACGATCAACAATCTGGTCCTCAGCATCTGCTCCCTCCTGGAGCCTGCCGCCCTCGGTGTTCTCTTTCTCGGCGTCTTCAGCCGCATTTCGAAATCTTTTGACCCAATCGTACAGTTTCGGAAACTCGATGTCGCTCAAGGCCCGCTTCATATCAGCAGTAGACCCATCCGAATCATCTCGTATATCTTGCGCCATGTTGACGCCCCAGTCATGTACCCATCCAGCATGGATCTCTGCTAACCCAGGATTGTCACCGCCCAGGATCCATTGTCGTCCATCCTCTAGCATTTTCTCGACAAGACTGTAGTAGATTCGTAGCTGGCTGATGGACCAAGATCGGTTGTCGAGAAGTGCTTGTTTGGTAAAGCCACCGCCGGACCCATCAAAGCGATCCTTCTTCCAGACTTCATCTTTCATCAAAGGCGCGGTCGGGGGAATGCAGCCAGCAGTTCGCCAGAAAGGACCCCCGTCAATGACAAAGTTCTCAAGCAAGTCTTCAACACCAGAACCAAAAGCATCTTCGGCGCCAAGTCGATTTTCCGGAAAGAACGTCTCCAGTTTGGCTAGCATCAGTCTGGTATCAATGTAGATATCGCGACCGATTGACATGATCGGTATACGTCTGTAATTGATTCCGAGGCGTTCCTGTAAGATAAGCCTTGGCATGTTTGGTGGTACTCGTATTTGAGTGAACGGCAACCGACGGAGATTCAGATAGCGGATCATCCTCCTGCCAAACACTGATTCGGGATAAGTGAAGAGTATGATCTCTCCAGGATGTCCATTGGGAAGAACGTTCTTCGAGGTCATAGTGTTTCGTCCGTTGATTACAAGCGCTGGAAAGCTGTTCACCAGAATGACCAGATGCAGTCAAGATGTTTAGAACTCGCTCCTACAAGGGAATGGTTGATTAACAGTGATCATAAAGGCGACTTGTCTTGGTCTGGCGAATATGGTGGGGAGAGCTCAGTGCGGAGTTGTCTCGGGTGGAGCTTGCCGAGGCTGCCACTGCCCATTCTTTGGTAGCAAGCAGTGTCTGATACTGGTTGTACGAGTCGAAGAGAAGGAATCTCGCAATGGAACACCGAAGTGCTGATATCGCAGACTTTATAGGAAGCTGTTCTCGGCATAAATCGACCCATGTATTTTCCTCCTAGTCATCTGGAGCATTTGTTGTGTTTTAATGGCTATTGTCAGAGCCAGGAGAGCACTTGCATCTCATGTATGGAGCTGAGGCGAGGCAGTAAGAAGCAAAGGTTGGCCTTTATTATCAAGAGAAGCGTCTCGTTATTCTTGATATTTCCGCAGGAGGGATCGAATGCCATGTATGCTTCGCCCGGGCAACAACGTAGCGATCTCCTGCAACGACATCTGTGACTTCTGCCAATTCAAGACCTTGCTGATCTCATCTGCAGTCCATCGCCGCTTATTTATGAGTGTATAAGCTCTTGTCAACTCATCTTTCCACTTCCAAAGTGCACGGTACACTTGATCCACAGGTTTCTCAAGCTCAGATGCAATCGTTTTTGGTGTCGTCCCGGCATTCCATAGGGCCACAAGTCTCTCCCGCCCTGACTTGGTCCACCGAGTAGGGATCTGACGTTCACCCTTACTCTTGTGCGGTACACTTTCTTTTGATAGACGATGCATAAAATGTTTCACAAGACTTCGAGACAAGTTCGCCTTGTGCGCGATTTGCATGGCATTTTGTCCTTCGGCGGCCAATCTTCGCAATTCGTCTGGGATCTCCATCTTCGCGGACTCTTGGTGAACGATCTTGCTGATCATGCTCGTAGTGAAGCCTTGTGTGAGAGAGACGTCCTTCGCCGATTTCCCTGCCTGCATCAGTTGCAATATCTGCTGTCGATCTTGTGGGTTTGCTTCACAAGACCTCTTCTTCGCAGGTGTTTGGTATCGCCATACATGACGTCTGATGACATGTACACTTTGCCTGCTCTCACGAGCCATTTGCTGCGGTGTCTTGCCTACTAGAAGGCCTCTTTTGACAATAGCATCAATCTCTGGGTCAGTGGCGATTTTGGCCGAGAGCTCAGGATCTGATGGGACCAGATATCGATGAAAGTGGCTCCAGATTGCGCTGAACGACTGATGAGAGTCGCGCGCAATCGAGTTTAGGCTCCGTCCCTCCTTGAACCTTGATATAATGAGCTTGTCGTTGGCATTTAAGATGTAGCTTGGTCTCCCCGGAATCCCAGACTCATCTTTGCAGAGCCTATAGACCGTATGCCAGGCACAGCGCATCTCATCTGCAATGGCTTGGTACGTCTTGCCAAGAGCCTTCTGCAGCAAGACATATTTGCGCTCTTGTCCCGTGAATCGTGGTGGCCGTCCGGTCTGAGATCTGGTCGGAAGTGGAACCGGTGGTCTGGCTTGTGGCGGCAGAACACGCCGTCTTGGTAAAAACCTGAGTGGGCGCACGCGAGGCATTTGAACCGCTGAGTGGTACGGAGCACTTTCAAAGATTGTCCATCAGAAGATTTTTCCCCCCAGATATATGGCCATCCACCGAGCGAGGCACGTTCAACGATTCAAGCTGATGTCGTTTGGCAGTGTCTACTTGCCGTACATGCTCTGGATATTTCACCGGGCACAATGGGCTGTCGGAGTGAAAAGTACAATATAAGACAGCAGACTCATTGGTTCTGGAGCGCGCTGCATATCCACATGCGAGGTTTGTGTATGGTGCAATATAATATCAAGGCAAGCTACAAGAGGATCACCGGAAAAGAGGTTGCTGACTCATCAATGCCAAGACAGTGGTTCGTCCTCCTTTACTCGCTCGTGCAACCATGAGAGCTACATTTCACGAACAACATACCGTGGTAGCAACGTCTTGCTCACTATATCTACAGAATCGAGCGAATTTCTCCGTACTGCACAGCCTGACGAACCGAATACGAAGAAGCGGGTTGTCTAAATTGGAAAGAGCATTGTTTAGGAAGATCAGCCTCTGAGCAGACTATGTATCACAATGCATGCCTGCTTCCTAGCGTGAGGGACTGCAATGGACGTCAGCCTTCCTGCTACCCAAGACTTCACACGACGCTCTCCGAGCCAAAGCGAAGGCACAAAACGCTGAATACTTGAATGGACTCTCCAGCCAACATCACCGCAGCATTCCAGGCCTTAGGCAGCATAGCACGCAAGCAGCAATGGTAAAGCCAGCATCTCCAAAAGACTTCGCACACCAAGTAATTGCTCTCGCAAGCTGGTGCCTGAGGAGGGTGCACTTGTTGAGGACGGGACACTGCTACTCATAGACCCGGATGATGCCGTTCCCGTCGGGCTGGTCGTTGTGTCTGCCGTCGTAGAGATGGCCGAGGCCGTGCTCGGCATGGAAAAGGTGTAGTTTGAGCGGGTTGCCGCGCTGTTCTGCTGTGATTGGAAGGAAACAGCTTCAGCCTGCATCGTTCGGTTAGCGCCTGTCACACGGGTGTGCGTCGGAACAAGTGACTCACCGTACAGTAATTCCACACCGCAATATTACTTAGAGCTGCGGGAATGCCCAGGCATGTCTTGTTGCCATCGTACCCGCACACTGACGCTGCCGACAGGACTGACTGCTGACATACACAGGAAGAGTACGAAGCGCTTTGCGACAACTTCGGATACTGCTCGACACAAAGATTGCCAGCTTGAACCGCAGTCTGGCAGGCTGCTTGGAGCTGCCCGCAAACCTGAGGCGGAGGCTTTGTAGTGGACAGCGACGTCAACGCTGAAGTCGTGGGTGTTACAATGCCGCTACATTGCTGGTGCCAATTTGAAAGGACATTCTGTACATTGGAGTCTCCTGATTCGGATTCGTCGCAGACTCGCCATTCATTCTGACATCTGACACAGTCAGCTCTTGCTTCAGAGTCAAGCGAGCGGAAAGCTGGCTTACCCATAGATGTCATTAAACAAGTCCTGGTTGCAGATACAGTCGTCCAAGGCTGCGCCTGTAGGCTTGGAGTTGCAGCTTTCATAGATGCTGTTCATGGCGTTGCATGACGGGATTGCTGCTGCGATTGTGTCCACCGCGATCGAGGTCCCAATATAACTTGATACGAAGCAGCTGGAGCTACCAATGCCCCATGTTGCAGTACTGGCTGCCATGGTAGATGTTGGGCTTCGGAGGTCAGTCGATCGAGGAGGATCGCAGCGAGCTGATTGATACTGCCTAGGCCGTAGTTAGGAGACGGTAGCATGCGTGGATGGACAACTTGCGACAAATATGCACTTTTCAATCAGGAGATGGGCATGATAATTTGATCGTACGACCAGGAGACGAGAACGCGGCGTCGGGAGATGTCTGAATGCCCTGGCCGACATCTCATGTCAGACTCGTGGCGCTGCCTCTATGAAGAGTCCTGTGTGATTCCAGCCCAAGACCGGTGAGATATTCTGCAGAGATGGAACCCGCGTCGCTCGTCTGGCAAGATCGGCACATCATGCGAATCAATCATTGGCATCGCAATTTGTGGTGTGACCTCAGGATCTGCTTGTGATGACCGCATTCGGTGGAGCTATCAGCGTTGTACCTGTCGTCACGCTGTTTGTGGAAAAGCTTGTTCTAGTTCAAGCAGCGCCAAGCGATGCCAAAGCATCCACAATCACAGCCTCGCGCCACGACCGAGGCCCAGAAACATACTTCCGGCCCCGAAGAGAGTCTCATCAGATCGCGACATGGCATCTGATTGTTCCAACTGGTTGCTTTGGTCAGCCCATCCTTGGGATTCTGCCTGGCCTGGTGGTGGGATTGCTTTTCTGGTAGCTGAGACTGTAAACGACTATTGAATGTCTGCAGCTTAGTGTTCCCTGCACTTAAGACAGCTTGAAGGGATGCTTGGACACGACCACTTTGTTATTTGCTGACCTTTTGCGCTCTGCGTACGTATCATAACATGGAGCTTGACGAGATCCGACGAACGAGTCAGCAACAGGAGCCGCGATACGGAAGCGAAGAGCATGATGCTTTCATGGGCGAAGAGCAGGACGAAGATGATGCTCCAGTTAACGAGGCTGCCGGCCTCTCAAGTAATTCGCATCCTAGCTATGGCCACGCAGCTGATTTGGCGCACACACAGGCTGGACCTTCCGACACAGGAAGTGATTTGAACAACGGCTTGTATCCTGGCCCACAGTCTTATGGTCCTTTCAGCAGCACCGGCACCTCGTGGAACCATGGTGCACAGTACAATCACGTCGGGCCAGCACATGCTGTTCCGGTATACGGTGGCGGAGGAGATGTTGCTGCTGCGCCATGGATATCACCTTGGCTCCGACTTCCATTCATTACAGGAGCTCTCCTGGTGACAGTGGCTATCATGGGTGCCATAATTGTGATGAGCATCTACAGCGCAAAGAACCATGGCTTGGTCGATGTCACGACAAACGAAAACGGACAGCAGTTGTTCACGTTCCAAGTAGGCATATCGATGCTTTGGACATTCCTCCCCGCCTTACTACTTCAAGGCTATTCACTTCTGTACGGAGCTGTGGTTAAGGCAGCGTGTGCACGTCAACCATTTGTAGAGCTTCTGAAGCACGACGAGGACGGAGCCGCACCTGAAAAGTCGATCCTGCTCGACTATTCATCTTGGATACCTCCTTGGGCAATAGTCAAAGCCCTACAATACGGGCACTTCATGTTGTTTTGGGCGCAGCTGGGTTCGCTCTTGGCAACAGTATTGCTTGGACCTATTGGCTCTCACCTTTTTCAGGCAGCGAGTGTCCCGCGAGAACAAGTTTCTTCTTTTACTCAGTCTTCGAGCTTCGATGACAACAGCTTCGACGTCGTGACAGGTCTGTCATCGGCGCTGGACGTCGCTTCTGCCACCAAGCTGTATGGAGCGCAGCTCATTCCCTGGACGACCAACGACACCAGTCTACTGCCATTCGAGACGAGCAGCTTCGCGAAGCCGGGTCAGCTAGTGAATGTCGCCGTTGAGACGAGAGCATACTCTACTCATCTAGACTGCATGGCTCTGGGGCTAGGAAACTACACGTTAGCCTATGATGCCTCTCAAGACTCTTGGTTCTTCAGTGCCAATGACAGAGGATGCAACTTCGGTGGATCTGGTCAAGTCTTGTTCACGTCAAGTTTCCTTGCCACCACAAGAACGTTTGCCGAAACGTACAGGGCGGATTGTGATGACAGCGTCGGATCAAGCCGGATCATTCTCGCTGCGGCTTTGAACGCGAAAGGTAGCACCCAAGCATTCAGCAACGCGTCGGTGGTATCGTGCATTCCCACTTACCGAGTGATCGAAGGAAAAGCTCAGCTGGCTTACATCGGATCCAGCACTGTCAATCTGATCTCATACGAGCCCACGCGGAACAACGCACTTAGCACACCTGTGTTTGCCGACAACTTTGAATCAGAGATAGCTCAGCCTCGCATCATTGCCGTGTCAAATGAACAAGCGACCAAGCTCGGAGACATCGTGGTGCACTACGCGAGGAAGCGAGCTCCAACAAATTATCTCGATGGCGCGGTGCTCACAAACGCTATGCAAGCCATTGTTACAACAGCATTCAATGCCATGGTGCAGACTATGCTGGTACAGCCAAGTGCTTCCAAACAAATCGAAGGATCAATCACACTGCAAAAGACTAGGCTTATCGTCGTCTTACCAGTTGCCTACACGATCTTAGGTATCCTGCTGGTTGTTTGCATAGCATTGATTTGGGTATCCTGGTACACGTCTCGCTACGATATCGCCCAATTCGAGGAATGCAAGGGGTTGGTAGGACCTGCAGTCATCCTCTACAACGGAGCGCTGAACAATGAGGTCGCTAAGAAGAAGTCGGTGAGCCATAACGGTCGCATTGCTGAGGACATCGCGTATGATCTAGTACACTCGCAGCGTGTAGGATGGAAGATCGAACACTGGCCAGACCCGAGAAGAGCAGTCCTGACGATGACTGCCAAGGCAAGACCAGTGAAGTGGCTTCGCCCATAGCTAGGGCGTTCAGCGGAGCGGGTGTTCCGGACCACAAAATTCTCGATTCCTTAACTTTGTGGCACTCGGTTCGGAAAAGCTGCTGCGCCTCACACCCTGGAGTAGTCAGATCAGCAATTTGGCAAAGGAAGATGCTCTTCAATATGCTGCATCAGACTGGGTTGGGCACGACCGCACTCCGGCACCTGCCAGGCAGGATACGTTCGGCGGTATGCACGGCATGTTAGACAGTCCTCGAATGGCGGTTATGTACACTGCGACCTGCTCTTGTGAAAACGACTTCAGGGCATTCGAGTGGAAATCAGTAACAGTATGCGGAGGTGGATGTCTCTAAGGAAAAAAAAAGTAGGCGAAAAAACACAATATTAAGTACGAAGTTACCTATACACTTCCAAAACATTGTCTATCGTATCCGCCGTAGTCTATTTAGTTATTTAGTATACGCGCTACTACGCTATTACGCGCGATACCGCTAAAAACGAGTAAATAGCCTATAGTTAGTATATAGTCTAAATACGTATTAGTATATACTACTATACTCTAGTAGAAGCTAATAGCTCTATAGGAATACGCGATAATTAATAGCTAATTCCTAAAAGTACTATCTTAGATAGTTTTTAAGATCCTCTTTAAGTCTATCTATATCTATATTAATACGTCTTATACTTAGAAAGAGAAGTTTAATAAGCTAGCTACTAGTATTACTAATATAGCTATATCTATAAAATAGACGAATCTTATAGTCTCTAAAATAAAGACTAGAATAGAATCCGCCTTTATAAGTATTTAAATATAGTCCTATACTACTACTACTACTATATATTCCTCTCTCTTCTACTATAATCCTAGCCTTAGTATAGATCTAGAATAGAATAGGATTAGTATAGATTAATAAGTAGGAGCTCTACGAAATTAAAATTAAAATAGAGGATCTCTAGGAAACTATAGCTCTATATAATACTACTATACTAGAACTCGCTATAGTCGAGTATATTAATAATATACTTTTCTAATTAGAAAAGATTACTAATAACGTACTAACTATTACGTCTAGAAAATATAAATAGATTAATAGCGCTAAGTTTCTTAAAAGTAGCGATATTATTCTTATTATAGTAAATAGAGCGACTACTAAACGCCTAATTAAACTCGTAAAGAAGTAGAAGTAATATCTAGATAATAAAGTAACTATAGTCTAGCTAGAATATAGGATAGTAATATAGGTAGTTAGAATATTAAACTAGATACTAAAGGGATCTAAACGAGAGATTAGATCTAATATAGAACGTAAACTACTCTAAATAAATAACTACTACGTCCTTAGAAGTATAGATATTATCTAGATAGAATAGCTTATAGTACTATAGAGATAGAAGCTAATAGATACGCTAGTTATTAAGTTCGGAACTATAGAAGACGTAAATATAGTACTTACTACTAGTAAACTTATCTAGAAAGAACGTAGCTATCGAGTCGTTAAATACGACTATAAATACTAAGTTACGTAGTACTAAATTTATAAATAATATAGTTACGTAGTATACTATTATTTTAAACTATTCGTATATAGATAGTATAGAGAGAAGGCTAAAGAAGAAAATCTAAGAGAGCTACTATACTCTAAGAAGAGCTATAAGGCTTTATAACTAGAAGATAAGAAGAAATATACTCTCTACTATAGCCTATATAGTATATAGTCCTCTAAATATAAGAACCGTAAAGTAGAGCTCCGCTATATTAAATAGATTAAAGAAAAGATAAAGAGTAATCTATTCTTTCTAGAGATAGCGAAGGATATTACTCTAGGGCTATCGGCGATTAATAGTAGAGAATTATCTATCTCTACTAAACTAAAGAAGATCCTAGTAGCCTAGAAAACGCTAACTAGTATACGCTCTTTATAAATAATAGGAGGAAATAATAAAGCGGCTAATAGTTAGTTAAAGGAGGCCTTTATAAAAGAGCCTATTCCGAATCCTAACATATATAGCTTACTATAAGTTATAGTTAGCCGCCGAAGTTCTATATATATATAACTATAGTCCTCGAACTATACCGACCTACTAGTACTACTATCTAGGACGCCTACTAACGTATAGATAGAATAGTAACTAGAAGGGTATATACTAGTATAGAAAAAGAAAAAGATAACTAAAAGAAAAGATAGATTACTTCTAGATAGCCTATACTATAAATCTAATAAGAGTATAGACGTAAATACTATCTAGAGAGTACTAGTAGATAAGGATATAAACGCTAGCTTTAGTAAATACTAAAGATAGTTATAAGAAAGTTAGCGTTTAATAAGCTATAGAATAGAGAAGTAGATAAAGAGAATATAGAGTCGGAGCTCGAATAGAGGCGGCTATCTACTAATAAGGATCTTACTATAATAGAGATCGATAACTCTAAGATTAGCTAGTCTACTATATCGATATCTAGTAGATATATAAGATAAAAGGAAGCTAGCGAATACTCGTAAATAAATAATCCGGAATATAAACTAAGGATAAGACTTTAGCGAGTAAAGAGTATATCTAATATTAATACCTATAATAAGTAACGACCCGGAATATCTTAATATTATATAGTATAATATAAGGAGATTATATAGTACGATAGCGGAGTTCTTATAAGACGAGAATATACTATAGTATAATATTATCGCCTTTTAGGAACCTTAGCTTAACCTACTTATAGGAATAATTTATAATCCGCTTAAGGATTAGTACTATATAGTACTACTAGAGACGAGAAAGCTAAAGATTTACTAGCTTATCTTCTATTAGATTCTAAAGGAGAAATTAAAGCTCTAGGACTACGGGAGATATAATTCTTTACTTACTATCTATCTCTAAAATAGTATCCTAATTACTATTTATAATATCTATAATCCGCTATCGAAACTATTCTATAATAAAAACTTCTAAGAGCTTCTAGCGAAGAGTATATTACTAATATTTATCTAAGTACTAGAAGTAGTAGAGATAAACGACTAGATTATAATTAGCGACTTTAATCTCTATTACGAATAATAGGCCGACCGACTAGTAGGAGGTAGATATATAGTATTAAATATAGTATAGTTCGAGATAGTATCTCGATTTAGCCTAGATTTTTATTTAGAACCGGATACTATTATACGGCTACTAGACTCTATAGGATAATAGGGAACTACTATTAATCTAGTATAGAATATAGAGAGAATATAGAAGTAGATTATCGAATACTAGATCTAGTCGTTACTAGATAAGTACTCTAATTATCTTCTAGTCGCTATACTAGTTAAGTATACTATCCTAAGGGCGCTCTAGATAGAGAAACGATACTATTATAAGATAGATAAAGCGAAGTACCTAGAGAGACTTAAGGAACTCCTATCGAGCCTATATTAGATAAGATACTAAGGAGATCTTAATAATCTAGTAGTCTTAATCGCTAGAGCTATTAACTAGATACTCGCCGAAACGATCCTACTACTTAAACTAAGTCTAAGATCTAGGCTAGGATTTAGTATAGAGTATTAAGAAGCGATCGCTAATATAAAGAGAGCTAAATAGTAATAGCTCGTATTAGGAGTAGTAGATAATCTTATAGCCTACTAGTAAGCTAAGTAGACTAGATATAAGGCGATCTTACTTTCGAACTAGATAGAGTATAGAAAGAGAGTATCTTAAGTCTATATAATAAAAGATCTTTAGGCTCTTCGCTAGTAGATAAAGAATAAAGATATATAAACTTCTATCTTTATACCGATACTTATAGATAGTATAAGGAGGGAATATAAGACTACGAACGATAAAGCCGACTTACTATAATTAGTCTTCTTTCTAGAGTCCCTACTAGTAGATAAGATAGATATCGATAACGCTAAATATAGACTACTAATAGTAATACCGTCTATTATAGAGTATAAAGTAAAAGAGGTTATTTAGAGTACTAGTCTAGATAAGGTACTAGATCTAGACGATATTCTAAATAGAGTAATAAGAATCGTAATAGACCTACTTACGCTAATACTTACTATAACGTATAATCTAGCCCTCGATCTATAGTACTATCTAGCCTCTTATAAAGAGTCGATAATAATAGTACTTTAGAAGCTAGGGAAATCTATATACTATAAACCTAAATCGTACCGACTAATTACCCTTCTTAATATAATAGATAAGATAATAGATATAGTCCTCGTAAAGCGGATATTATATATAATAGAATACTATAGTCTCTTACTAGATATATACTATAGAGAGAGGAAAGTAAACTCTATAGAGTACGTTCTCTATCTAGTAATAGAAACGATCTATATAGACTAGAATTAGAATAAGATTATAAGTATCCTTTTCTTAGATATCTTAGGAGCCTTCGATAATATAAGCTACTAGCGATTACTATATAACCTTTAGAAGCGGCGTATACTAGTAGAGATTATTAGATAGCTCTATAGCTACTTAGTCGATCGAAAGACGACTCTCTAGATAGCTAAAGGAAGCTCTAAATAGTATAGTATAGAGATAGAGATTCTATAAGGATCCCTATTATCTCTAATACTATATCTATTTTATAACGCTAATCTAGTCGATATTAAGGGAGTAGATCTAAATACTAGATATATTAACGACGTCTTAATAGTAGTCTCTAGATACTCTATAATAGATAACTATAAGAAGCTCGTAGAGATTTATATAAAAGTAGAATAGTAGATAATATAGTATATCTTAGTATTCGTCCTAAAAAAGTACGAAATTATTTACTTCTATCTACTAGACTAGAGACGATTAGTAGCCTTTAAGAGAATAGTAGAGGAGGAATAATACTCTTCTCTCTAGCTTATATTAGTATTAGAAGAATAATATACTATCTAGACGAGTAGATATACTAGATATCTCGGGATATAGCTCGATAGCGAGCTCCGAGATATATAGTACCTTAAGAAAACCCTTAGAGTAGCTACTACTATAGTAGGAGCTTTAGGCTTAATCGTTAGCTTAATATAGAGAATTATACTTAAGTAGATAAAGATACTATACTAGATAGTCGTCTAACTAAAGATACTATATACTATATTAGTATAGTTCCTAGTATTTCTAGAATAAGGCGAAAAGATAATCTAAAAGAGAATACTAGTAAAGATTAACTTACTCTAGAAAAGGATACTCTATTTTATTACTAGAGCGTTATAGACTATAGTAAAGGAAGTCCTTAAAGTAGAGATAGGAGTTAAACTAATACTTATTATATCTATAAGATAGATAAGCGGTATACTTATCTAGATATACGTATCTCTAATATAGTAGAAGATAAGGGAGATATAAAACGAATTACTAAGATAGATATAGTATATAAGCCCTCTATAGAGATATAGAGATATAGCTAATATATAGCTCGGCCGCTTTAGCTATAGGATATCTAATATCGAACTAATATAGCTAGTAATTATAGTATCTTAATAGGAGCCCCTAGTAGTATTTATTACTACTAATAAAGAGACTATAGTAAAGGAATATAACGATATAGTTAAAGAGAAAGAGTAGGACTAGCTCGTCTTCTATACTAATAGGAGTATAATCGACGGATATATTAGTATAGTAGTAGTACTCCCCTTCTATAAATAGACTACTAGCCGCTATATAAGACTATTTACTAAAAGTAACGTCTACGTCGCCGAGCTCTATAGAATAAGGCTAGTACTATAGAAGGTACTATAGCTTAGTAGCTACTTATAGAGCCTTTAGAGCCTAGTCTAGAAGATCGTTATATTTAGCGATTTATAAGAAGCTCTACTATTATATCGAAGACTACTAGATTAGTCTAGCTAGTAGATACTCTAAGATATAGTATAGCTAGTCGAGAATCTTAATCGACGGTTTATCCCTATCGAACTATAATAGATAGTAGGATATCTAGGAATATCTAGTAATAAATAGATTAATCGACTTACTAAGTATACTACTAGTTAGCGCCTATCTACTATAGAAGAATAGAAAGTTAGAGACCTATAGATATAGGCTATATAGATATAGTATATACTCCGCTTAGTATACTAAAGGTACTTTAAGTTCTATATAAAGGAAAGCTAGGCTATAGAATATCTTTAGAGCGATATAGAAAGAAGATATAAAGAGATATACGAAACCGACGTCCTAGAGTACGTAGTACTACTCTAGAAACTATATAGTACGAAGATAATATCTAAAGGCGTCTTATTATTAATCTATTAGATAAGAACGGGCCGGATTAGCCTTAACGCCTATCTAAAGATAAATTCGGATAAGAATAGATAACGTCTATCGTTTATATAATAATAGTCTAGAGATACTTAAGTATATTTTCTATAAATATCTAGAGATCTAACCTTTATAGAAGGAAATACTAGGCGATACGATAATATACTTATTTACTATTAGCTAGTAGCTAATCGGGATTTTTATAGCGTTACTTTTATATACGGTTTTAGACTTTAGATTAGATATAGCGACGATACCGGTAAGGTAGTAATACGACTAGTAGTAATAGAATTTAGTTATATTTTCTAGGAGATTCTATATATTTAATATCTATATTCTACTACCTATATCCGACTACCGTATATATAAGATCTATTTATTTCTATCCGTATCTAGTAGGATATTCTAATCTAGCTAGTCCTATTACTAGCCCTTTCTATATATCTATCTATTCTAGAGTTATATAGGTTAGAGCTAATAACTAGAGCCGAAAGTAGAATCTTCTTATATATAAGACTAGTAATAGATTTAGATATAAGAGATAGAACTAGATAGTATTAGCTAGGCTAGTAGATAGTAGTATAAATCTATTAGTATACTTAGTAAAATAGGATAGGAGTTATCGGCTCTCTACTTAGTATAATTCGGATAGGTACTAAGTATATAAGTACTCTAATTAATATCTAATCTTACCTACTATAAAGATACTCTATATATAGTTAATTATTTTCTAGGTTTAATATAAGTTATCTAGTCGGAGAGTCTTCTAAATAATAAATACTATCTAGCCTACTATAGATTAGTAGATAGTATAGGAAGTATAGTAATTTAATATTTTAACTAAAGAACGTAGTCCTATTCCTTAGATAGATAGAAGTATTACTTTCTAGTATACTAGAAGAGAGTATAGTTCTACTCCTTATCGAATATAAGCGTTACCTTCTAGTATAGATAGATACTCTTAGTCTTTTACTAAAGATAGCTTCGATAGGATCTTCTAAAAGTAAGAGGCCTATAATATTTACGACCTAGATACGATCTAGAATAGATATATCCCTATTCCGAGGATATAGTCCTATTCCTTAGATAGGTAAGAGTACTACTTTCTAGTATACTAGAAGAGAGTATAGTCCTACTTCTCGATAAATAGAATTATCGCTTTTATAGATACTTTTAATCTTTACTAAAGAATATTCTAATAATATCTTCTAAAGATAAGAGGGCTATAATATTATATATACTATTTCTAGATTATAGTACTTATAAGACCGGTCTAGGAACGGAGATTTATTATAAATACTTAGCTCTAGCTAGAAGAGATCTAGCTTATCTAGAGTAAATCCTAGTCTCTAGCTAGAAAGTAACTATCTAGAAGTTATAATCCTAGAGAAGGAAGAATTAGTATACTACCTATCTTTTAGAAAGGTAGTATAGTATACTTTTAGATAGAATAGAGACGACTTTTTCGATTCTTACTTAGATAGTATATATATAGTAAAAAGAAGGTTTTAAATATAGAGATATTCGAGATTCCTAGGACTCTTATATATACCTATCTCTTATTTACTACCTATATCGGATATTATATCGTACCTTAACTTAGAAGAGTTTCTAGATTAGTAGAGTAGCGATATATAATAATTTTTTAGTACTAATCTATTAAATTAGTAAAGTTACTTTCTAGAGAAGCGACTTTATTATAATATATCTTTATTACTCGATTATCCGGAGTATCTATATATTAGTATACTATATAACGACGATAATAGTTTAGAAGCCTCTCTAGAAAGGTTCCCTATACTAGAATCTCCTATATCTAAAGAGATATCTACTAAAGAGATATTAAACGAGAGTCTATCTAGATAGCTAGAAGCGCTAGCTCTAGGACTAATAAATATTATCGTAGTAAACTAGAAGGACTTCTTAAGATTAATAAGCTAGTTATAGCCGAAACTACTATAGTCTAGTAGTCCCGAAAACCTACTCTTTAATAGAAACGATACTATTAAGTTCGTTAAGTAGTTCGAGGGTTATATTATCGAGTATAGCTTAATATATAGAGATATCTTATATTATCGCTTTCGAATAAACTATAATATACTAGTATAGAGTAATATTAAGATCTTAGCTAGATTTAAGAACCTAGCTAACTAGAAGAAGTTAAAGAAAGCTATATTAGTAGAGTATCGTTAGTATAATATCTACTAGGAAGTAGATAGTATTATATAGCTAAAAGATCTATACTTCTAGAGAAGAGATAAGAAAGATAATATCGAGGACTACTACTATAAATATAGAAGTACTCTAAGTAAGATACTATTAGAGGATCTATTAGTAGTCGAACGAATCTAGCTATTCCTTATAGAGTTACTAGTATCCTATTCTAGGAGACTATATAAGAGATATAAATTATATCTATAAAATCTATTAACGTATCGAGACTTTAATAAGATCTTTAGCTTAGCTAGATAGCTTATTAAAAGCGGATAAGGATTCGTATTATCTAAAAAAAGGAAAGTAGCTAATACTCGTATCTAAGAATTAAGATAGAATATAGAGCGAAGGGCTTCTACTAAGAGAAATAAGGTACTAGCTCTATAGATAAATATATAGTAGTAAATAGAAGAGATTAGTAAGAGATTAGATAAGATAATACTCTATCTCTATATTAGAGATCTAGATAATACTATAACTATACTAGTATAGCTATTAATAGTTTAGTAGTATAAAGTATCTAAAATACTATAAGTTAATATAGTAGAAGTAGTTTCTATTATATAGCCGTAGAGTAATATACTAACTATAGATAAGGTTAATATATATAATATTCGAAATAATATTATTCTATAGATAGTAGGTAAGTACTTCGATTATAGAGATATAATCTATTTATAGGTTAACTATCTAGTAATAGAGAATCTAATAGCTAGAGGATTCTACTATAAAGAAGAGAATAGGAGACTCTACTATAGTAGACCTCTAGAACTTAATAATCTAGCGGATTTATTATATATAAGATAGCTCGATCGAATAAGACCGAGATTATATAAAATACTATCTTTACTTAAGTAGAAGTTTAGAATAGCTATTATCTTCGATATAAAACTTAATATAGATATCTATTAGAAGAAGTAGAACTAAAGGAACTATACTAATATTAAGGGAGATAGACCGAATCCTTAATATAATACTAAAGACTAGCTCTAGTATAGTAAGCCTCTAGCTATAGGATAGATAGTATAGTCTAGTCTATCTTAATAGCCTATAGTATACTAACCTCCTTCGGTTTAGTTAGTACTAGATATTATAGTAACGAAGCTAGAAGAGAAGAAGTTATTAGCTAATATAGTACTAGTATTTATACTAGATTAGATTATAGTTTATAGTATTAGAGAGAGAGTATCTAGATATATACTTAGAGAGTATAATAAGTATAGTAATTTTATAAGGACTAGTAAGTCGGAGTAGATAGATAGCTCTAAAGATATAAGTATATTCGCGGTCCTAGTAAAGATAGTATAAGACTATAAGAATACTACTACTAATATAGTATAATAGACTAGAGAAAAGGAGCTAGTCTAGAAGCCGAGTAGTCTATCTTAGCTACTAGGAAAACTAGTATCTAAGGTTACTAAGCTAGTAGTAGGTATAGCTAAGAGTACTACTACTAAATATAAGTAAGTACTAGAGAGACTCGTTAAGAAGATCGCTACTCTAGAAGATACTTATAAAGATAATAGTCGTATAGGAAGTCCCGATCTACTTAGCTAGACTATAGTAGAAGTAGAGGATAAAGAAATATCTAACTAGAAGTACGAGTATCTAGATAGTAAGCCTATACCTATTACTCCTATCTAAGATAAGATAAGGAAGATACGCTCTAAGCCGGTATCTCTCTAGTAAGATAATTATATTAGAAAGTAAGTCCTCTAGTAGGAACTCTTATTTAGTAACTCGGAGCTATTCTAGTTAGATATACGAGCTAGAGCTAAGTATCCTCTAATAATAGAAAAAGATATATAGAAGTATAGTAAGGATATTTCTAATAGTATAGATATATATATTCTAAATAATCTAGATTACTAGAACTAGTTAAGAGACTATAGGAAGGCTTAGTATAGTAACCCTTATAGAGTAACGGCGGCTCGAGTAGGATTTAAGAATAAAGATAAATCTAGCTTAGTTTATACTAGATTAGATCTAGTATTAGAGATATAGAATCCTATTATAGCTATAGCTAGGATATATACTCGGTCGCTTTAGTAGATAAAGATATCTCCTAATAGTTAAGTTTAGAAGGTAGAGACCGAGATATTTATACTTAGAGTAGATATATAGAATAGATAGTAGTATCGAGCTAAGAAGAGCCGATAGATATAAATAGATTATAAACTATAATAGAAGCTATAAGGAATAGTAGAGGCTAAAGTAGGAATAGTAAGTATATTATTATTATCTATAGGTTAGAGCTAAACCTAAAAGATATTAGCTTAGATTAGTTATATAATTATTATTATATAATCTAGCCTACCTTAGTATCTCCTACTAGATAACTAACTAGACTATATATTCTAATAAGTAGAAGGGACATACTACTATTAAGAAGATAGTTCCTATCTATAAGCTATATAAGGATATAACTTAGATTAATACCTTAGTAGCTTCTATACTATTTATAATTATAGCTAGCCCCTAGATTAAGATATATATTAGTAGACTAAAAGTAGAGAGTATTATCGATAAAGATACGGAGATCTATATTATTAGTATTACTCGACTCTAGTATTATAAGCTAGCTCTAGTCTAGACGGAGTACTACTAGCTTAGTACTATCGGTAGCTAGAGTCGATTTATAGAATATACTATAGTCTAGTATATAGTATATAGTATAGAGTTATATCTTCTATTTATAGTAAGCGAGAATATCTATATTCTAATCCTTCTTAGAAGACTATAGACTCGACTTAATAGACTCGCCTCTAAGAACTATAATAATAGATTCTAGAAGGGTTCGATTTATACTTATAATAGATAAAGGGTAACCTTTATAGTAATATCTAGAAAAGAAGGGACTATAACTCTTAAGGATTAGCTCTATAGTAAAGCTATTACTTTAGGAAAAGAGTAGGTAGCCTCTTTACTAATAGGAATACTACTATATAGATTATATTAGTATACTATATAATAGAGTTTATAGAGTATATTAATCTTTTAAAAGAGCTAAGAGCTTACTAGTATATAGATATACTAGAGTTTATAGTAGACGATAGATATAGAAAGAAAGATAGAAAAATTAGTTATTAGAATTAGCGCTTAGTAGGAGTATAGGCTATATAGGATAGTAGCTCTTAAAATTCTAAAGTTACTCTTTAGAAGAGTAACTTTCTTCTAAATTAAAATATTATAAAACGATACGATATTTTATATAATAACGATACTAGATACGAAGAGAAATATAATTACGCCTCTCTATAGTTTTAAAGGAACTTACTAGAACTAGAGTATAATAAAGAAGATCTACTATTAGGAATATATATTAGAGATATCTCTAAAGATAGACTATTCGACTAGGAAATCCTTTATATAGTATAAATTAATAGACTAGTAATAGTAGAGAGATAAGTAAGGTATAGCTAAGCGAGCGTCTATATCTTATATAAGTAGAAAGCCGATAAGATATAACTAGTAAATACGGATATAATAATAATAGATAGCTTAGTATCTAGAGATATTAAGAACTAGAGATAACTATATCTAGAGCGAGAGGCTCTATTTCTAGAAGGTACTAGTCTATATAATAGTATCTATTTAGTTAAGAAGTTTATAAGTATAGAACGAGGTTCCTATATATCTAAGGAAGCTTTCGAGAGCCTATAGTTTAGATACGATCTACTATTAAAAGAAAAGGATCTTATTAAGGAAATACTATATAATAAAGAGATAGTACTTACTTTTAACTTTATATATTTAGATAGGATATAAGAAGAGATAGTACCTCTATAGGAAATATATACTATACTATATAAGCTATAGTAGTATCTAGGATTTTAGCTTTATCTAGTAATAAAGAAGATTATTAAGAAGATACTACGAGATAGGCTTAAAGTAAATATCCTAGAGAATAGTTATAGTACTTACTAGAACCTAATCTTTTTAGTCTAGAAGAAGACGGCTCTAGAAGAACTAAAGAAGTACCGCCTAATTAATATAGTATAGGGATTTAATCGAATAATAATTCGAGATACTAACCTATCTCTAGATATAGATAGCTTCTTAGAGGAGTTTAAAGAGTTAGTAATTACTACTTTAATTAATATCTTCTTAGGGTATAACTAAGTTATACTAGTATAGATTAGTAGAGATCTTATAGGATTCGATTTATCTCTTAGTCTACTAAAGTAGACTATACTACTATAGAATACTACTAACTCGGATAGCTAGTTCGTTTAGATTATAACTATTATTTTAATAGAGTATATCTCGTATTTAGTATTACCCTTTCTAGATAATATTAGTATTAAAGGTCCTTAGTCGCGGTATAATAATAAGGAGATAGAGCCTAGTATTCGAAGATTTATTATAGAGTATATTATATCTATTAATATAGTCTTCTACGACTTAAAAAGGGCGAATATAATAGTAGTATTTAGTAAGCTTTAGCTTCTTTATCGAAAGGTTCGAATAGTTAGCTATATTATAAATAAGTATAGTAGATATCTAGATAATAAGTATATTACGAAGATCCGAGACTAGCTAGATCCTACTAGTATTAAAAAAGTACGTATCTTTCTCGGAGTAGTAGTATACTTCTATATTTAGATTAAGTACTTTATACTAGTAGCTAAACTACTATTCTAGTTACTATAGAAAGAATAGACGAAATTCGAATAGGAATCTATATAGATAGAGATAAAGGCGAAGATTATCGAGAAGCTTATTAGTACTCTAGTACTTAAGTCTATTAATTATAGTAATAAGGGTAGTCTAATTATTATAGTAGTAGATTCTAGTATTAAGGAATATAGCGAGGTACTAATATAAGCTAACTCTATAAATCTAAAGTAAAGATATATAGTAAGATATAAGAGTAGACTATAGATATATAAGGGGCTAGATATATAGTAATATATAGGATATCTATTAACCGATAAGTCGATAGAAGGTAGAACTAATAAGTATATATTCGAGTATACGTACGACGCTACGTAAAAGGCCTACGCGTTACGTATGCGGCGTATACGCTAAGGTAAGCCTTAGTAGGAGATATTATCTCCTTAAGGTCCTTATAATTATCTCCTTCTCTCTAGTATAGCTATCCTTAGCTATAGATATAGCCTAATCTTATATTAAGCTCCTCTATCTAGCGTATTCGTTATACTTCTCGTACGTTCTCGTCGCTCTATACTAGTTACTATACGCGAGATTTCCGTCGCTATACTATTCTAGTACTTAGCCTTTACTATTTATAGTAAAGGCTTTATTACTAGGTTGTTTATATATATATTCGTAATTACGTAAAGTAAAGCGGCTTTACGGATAGTCTATAGTAACGGGTTTAAGTATACGTAGCGAGTATAAGTAGCCTATAAAGCCTATCTAAGAACTCTTTCCTATTCCTAAGTATCTCCCTTATTTATAGTCTATACTATATATACGCCCCTTCTATACTTAGTAACCTACTAGTAAGTACCCTTTTCTTCTCTTTAAATAACCTTAATATCTTTACTATAGCTACTATAGGTCCCTCTAATACTCTAGGTAAGCGCTATATAATCGCTATATCTACGCTTACTACTCTTAAGAAGCGTACTAAGATTATAGCTAAGGGTTATATCCGCTATTACGACTATATAACCGCTAATTATAAGCTTCTCGCCCCCGTTATAGTTACGCTATATATACTAATCGTTTACTAGTTAACCTAGTCGATATCTATACCGAGAGCTATTTCGATCCTAGCTAGACTATCTACTATCGCCGCTATAAGGGTATTAACTAGAAGTATAAGCCGGTACTAGCTCTCGCCTTCTTAGTACTACTATCGCGCTTACGCGACGTACGCGCTACGTATAATAAGTTCGAGCTAGACGCCTATAACGATCTCGAGGAGCGCTAGTAAGTCTAGGCTAATATCGATAACGAGCTCGCTATAGCTATCTCTAGTATATATATCTTACTTATCGCTTACGCTTCGTATACTAATCGTATATAGCTATTAAGCTAACCCTCCGCGCCTTCTATTATAATAAGAATAAAGTCTCCTCTAATAGTATCCTACTTAAGAGTAAGCGTACTAGTAGCGCTATAGCTACGCTTAGCGGTCTTAATACTATTAGTACGCTTAAGCGTATTAATACCTCCCTTACTACTCTCGTCGAGATTAGTCGCTATATAAGTTACTACTCTATATCGTATATGCTTTATATACTAACTACTCTAGCGTCTAGCCGACGACGGCCTTACTAAGGCTATCGATACTATCGACGAGATTATAGGCTATACTATTACTCCTAGTAATAACTCTAACTAAATACGCGTCTATATAGCGTATATACGTAACCTCCTCTCCTACTACTTAGTATCTATAGGCCGCTAAGCCCTATATAGTTTTTTAATAGCGAAACGAGCGTATACTATTAACTTATCTTAGTCTTATTTTATTTCTATCTACTCTTCGCTTACGCCTCGAAGGTATTAAGCGCTATAGTATCTTTAACGTACTTAGCTAGTTCCTATATATTATACTTATCTAGCTATCCTATCTACTTAATAAGGTAATATACCTTCTATTTCCGTATCTTCTTCTTTACGATCTCTTCTATTCGCTACTTATCCGCTTCCTCTACGATAGATATACTTACTTTATATTCTTTACCCTTATAGTCCTTCTAAGGCTCTAGTAGTAATATATAAAAGATATTATAGATCTTCGTACTTAACGGTAGCGCTAGGCGATACGCCTACGTATCTACTATATCGATAATATAAAATAGTCTAAGAAACTTTAGTCTAAGTTTCTTTTTTAGTATATCTAGCTTAATATTCTTAGACACTAGTAGTACTAGGTTATCTATACTATACTTCTTTACTTTATAATAAGCATTATAGTACTTCGCTTAATACT
Organism: Pseudocercospora fuligena; assembly: GCA_014298035.1. Classification (NCBI taxonomy): domain Eukaryota; kingdom Fungi; phylum Ascomycota; class Dothideomycetes; order Mycosphaerellales; family Mycosphaerellaceae; genus Pseudocercospora; species Pseudocercospora fuligena. The sequence continues at coordinate 527,094 of JABCIY010000022.1, forward strand.
TAGCTATAGTTTTCTAGTATTACGTAAGTATCTCGTATACTTATTATAATCTATCTATAGCGTTAATTACTACCGGTACCCTTCCCTTAGATAGCTCGTCCTAAGCTATAGAAGTCGCTAGAGTTAATATAGATACTATATCTAGATCGTATCCGTATAATATCCTAAAGGGACTTATACGTAGTATAGGGTATACGCTATTATTATATATAAACTCCGTTTACGCTAGCTAAGACGCCTAGTCTTCTAAGTCCTTTAAGTAGTAGTACCGTAAGTACTACTCTAGTATCTAGTTTACTCTCTCCGTCTAACCGTTAGTCTATAGATAGAATATAGTACTAAGCTTACGCTTTATATATATCTTATAGTAGAAGTCGCTCTAAAACTAGCTAGTAAATAGCGACCCTCGATCGCTAATAATATCGCTTAGTACTCTAAACCTTCTAATTACCTTCCTTTATAGGATCCCTATAAGCTCTATAGCTATATACTCCTTCGTCGTTAGGATAAAGAGGCTTATCTTTATATAGCGGTCGACTATTACGAGTATTATAGTATAGATATAGGAGCTAAGCTTACTTAGCGGAAGATTAGTAATAAAGTCTATTATTAATTCTTACTATAGTCTTACTAGTATTAGTAGTATAGATAGTTCGCTATAAGGGCGGTACCGCTTCGCCTTCGACCGCTAGTAGATACTATAGATAGAGATATACTCGGCTATCTTCTAAGATATATTAGGCTAGTAGTACTTCCTATATATTAACTCTACTATCTTTATATAGCCGAAATGCCTTACTAAGACGTCGTCGTAATATATACGTATAACCTACGCTTTTAATATATAATCCTTTAATATATAAATTATATTACTCTAAAAAAGGATATTATCGCGAAGCGAATACCCTTTAAATACGCCGCTATTACTCTTCGTAGCCTTATATAACTCTTTAGCTAATAGCTCTAATTACTAGAGTATCTATATAAAGCTAAGTAATAGGTCTAGTATATAGTAGTAAGGACCGTTATCTTTAACGACTATAGCCGCTATCCTTACTAGATAGTAAACGAAGTTATTACGCTATACTTATATTACTCCTAATCCTCTTATAGAGATATATATTACTAAAATACGTTTTACTATAGGTTCTATACTTCTAGTTAGGTCTAACTATACTAAAAGCTTAGCTTAGAGTATAGGTAGTAGGTTACTTATCGCTTACGTTTCGCTTTCGTAGTCGCTTCTCTTTAATAGCGTATTAGTAGGATTCTTCTTTTCTATCTAGTACTTAATTATAAAGTCGAAGGGTACTAGGAATATAGCCTACCTTACCTATCTACTAACTAGTTACTTTATAGTCGTAAATCCTTTAAGATTAGTATAATCGACGAGTATATATACTATATACTATAAGCCGTCGAAGTACGGTCTCTAATACTTAAAGGATTCTACTACTACTAGTAGTTCTTAGTTATAAGTCTTATAGTTAGTCTCTATAGAGATTATCTTCCTTAACTAGAAAGTAATAGGATACTAGTAGCCTTCTTCTCCTTATTATAAAAGGATACCTACTACTACGAATATAGATACGTCGGTTTTAAGATATAAGAGCTTCGTAGAGTCGAAATATCGAAGTATTAATATAGAGTAGAAGATATCCTTTAAGCTCTTAAAAGCCTACTTCTCGGCTACGTCCTACTTAATCTAACCTAGCTTCTTACTATTCTTAGCTCCCTTAGAGAGAGCTATTAGAGGTATAACTATCTAAGAGTAGTTAGAGATAAACCTATAATAGAAGTTATAGAATCCTAGGAAGGACTAGACTTTAGTAAATATAGTAGGTCGTAGCTACTCTATAATTACGTTTACCCTACTCTAATCTATCGATATACCTTTAGTACTAACGATATATCTTAGGAACTCTATCTATTTCTTCTAAAATAAGTATTTCTTCTAGTTCGTATATAGAGAGAATATCCGAAGATACTTAAATACGGCGCGTATATCGCGTATATAATCCTCTTATATCTTACTATAGACTAGGATATTATCGAGGTAGACTATATAGTAGATATTAACTAACCTAGCTAGGGCTCTATTAATATATCTTTAAAACGTTATAGGTACGTTAGTTAAGCCGAAAGGTATAATATAGTACTCGAAGTATCCGTAGTATATATAAAATATAGTCTTCTACTCGTCGCTTCGCTTAATCCGAATACGATAGTAGATATCCTATAGATCTAAGGACGTATACTATTCGGCGTCCTTAAGCCTATTAAGCGTCTCGCTTATAAGGGATAGAGGATAACGATTCTTAATAGTAATTTCGTTTAACCCTCTATAATCGATATAGAGTCGAAGACTACTATCTTTCTTTAGTACGAATAGGATCGGCGTATCCGCTTCGCTTATACTAAGCTAGATCTAGTTATTATCTAATACCTTAACTAGATACTTACGGAGCTTATAAAGTTCTCGCTTAGACTAGTAGTAGAGGGCTTTATATAGTAGCTTTTTCCTATCGATAAGATCGATTATATACTCTATATCTATATATAGCTAGCGTCGAGCTTCTAGAGTTATAGTAAAGATATCTATAAAGTCCTTAAACTCTTCTAGTAGGTCTATATTATTACCGACCGTAACGCTATATAGGTTAATTATATATATATATAAGATATATTATATATATCTTTCTAAAACTACTATAGTTCCTATAATATTACCGAGCTTACTATACTAGGCTTGCTATACGTCTACGTATCGGTTACGCTATCTACGATAACCTTCTAATCCCTTCTCTAAGGCCGACCTAAGATAATATCTAGATTAGGTATCTCGAATATATAGAAGGTTCCGCTTATAACCCGTTCTTATTCGGTCGTATCTATAATATATAGACTTAGGTAGTACGCTCTATAGTAGTACCCTCTTTCTCTTTAAAAGCCGTTTATAGAGGGAAGCGTAGTATCTACGATTTACTAGGGTTAATACTAAAAGATAAATTCTCGAGAGATAATATTAATATTAATAGTATTATCGAGTAAGTATTCGACTTATATATTACCCTCCTATATAACTATTACGCTATATACTCGCTTCGATAGTACGTAGACTACTAAGCTACTAGAATTAGTTATAGTACTTACTCTTAGCTCTTAGGCGGTACTTTATCTTTTCCCTCTTTAGCTACTTTAATCTTATATATACTATACGAGTCGTTATCTTTCTATAAGTAGCGGTTAGGGTAGTCGGTTTTATAATAGCCCTTTCTATAGTACCTATAATATTCGATCTTATTAATATCCTAGTTATCTTTCTTATTATTACTTCGCGACTACTTATTACTTACTTTTCGATTATAAGTAGACTACTCCTTACTACTACTACTATCGCTACTATAGTTATCGAAGCGACGCTTCTTCTTACTCTTACTATAGTTATCGTTATTATACTCTCGTCGCTTACTATACGCCTTATCCGGTATCTTAATATAAGCCGTAAGCTCTACGAGCTCTTATTATAATACTAGGATAGCGTAGTACTTAACGATTACGCTACGTAGCGTAGGCTATAGCTTTACGAGTAGTTATCGTACTCGTTATGCCTTAGTATAGTCGCTTAGCTAATCTTCTAGTACTATAAGCTCGAGGGTAAAGTTCTAAACCGACTAGTTCTTATACTAACGAATACTCTTATACTCGAGAGTTATATTAAGTATACGGTTTATAAGATCGCTAATATAGTCGTAGTAGAAGTCCTTAAAATCCTAATATATATATATATACCTAGGTTCTCGATATCGTAGTTATTATACTACTTCTTATACGTATCGCCTACGAGGTATATAATACTATAAAGCGTCTTACTATTATTCGTATAATAGGTATCTCTAGATAATATAAAGATTAAGGCTAGTTCCCGTAGAAACCTCCTTATCTCCTTAATAGTATTACTTCTAAAAGGCTTAGATTCCTTTAGTCGTAACTTACTACTCGTAAGGCCCGCGACTACGTCTACTATACTTAGCTTACCTATATCGCTTAGAATATATACTAGTATAGAACGTAGACTTAGTCGATATAGAAGGATATAAGATATAGTCTCTATAGATTCGGAGTCGGAAGAGTTAGAGTTATTAGTAGTAACGGGCCCTATAGACTCTTACTCTAGTTACTTATTACCTACTTCTCGACTAGCTCTTACCTATACTCTCCTAGTATTATACTATATACGAAGATATATATTTTTACGCTCGATCTCCTAAGCTTAGACTTCTTATTTTAGTAGTTTCTATTCTATCTTTTCGCGTATAAGGCGCTCGTTTAGTATAGCCTATCGCTTATTAAATATAGCTTATTATTCGGTATCCTATTAGACGTGTTCCTCGTTAGTTATAGATATATTATTATTATTAGTTTTACCGCCTAACGCGGTCGCTTCGCCTATATCTATTATACGAGGTCCTATAGGCCGCTACGATAGATAGACTTATTAGAACTATAAGAAACTAGATATATAGTAACGTATAGGATATCCGTTAACTAATAAGTCGATAGAAAGTAGAACTAATAAGTATATATTCGAGTATATATACGATACTACGTAAAAAGCCTACGTATTATATACGCGGCGTATATACTAAGGTAAGCCTTAGTAGGAGATATTACCTCTTCGAGATCCTTATAAGATACTAGCTAAAAAGAAGTATAATACTAGTAAACTAGAATACCTCGGAGTTCTTAAGGTACTATATAAGCTTAAGCTATAGCTATTCGATATATACTTTATACTAGAGATCGATACGAATATCCTAGTATATTAATTAAATAAGGCTACTATAAATTTACCGAATACTATAGTAATAAGATAGCTTATCTAGATTCGACTCTTTATATTTAAAGTACGATATATATCTAGTAAGAAGTATAGTACTACTAATATACTATCGAGAAAGCTACTTATAAAAGAAGACTTAGTAGAGCTTAAGAAAGAAGATAATATAGAGACTATTATCGATAAGGACTTCTTTATAGACTTCTATAGAAATACTAGTTTAGTATCTATAGTAAGTAAGCTAGAATAGATAGACCTACTAGAAGGGAATATATTACTAGAATTATAGAATCTAGTATATATAAAGATATTCCTATAAAGACTACTATAGATAAGCTAGTCGGAGTACTAATATCTATTAAAGAAGTCGAAATAGTATCTAGTTAAGAGTAAATATCTATTCTACTAGCGAAAGCCGAATACTCTATTATAGAGAGTAATCGATAATCTAGAGAATAAAGAGAAGATCCTACTAGTATTATATAAGCGGAATAGTTACTATAGTATCGATATAATATATAATCTTCTCTAGTAGCTATACTACTAGAATAGAATATATAGTAATTATACTTAGTATTATAAGATATATAAGTAGTACTCGTTCCGAATAGGAAAGATATATACTTCCGAGTTATATCTATATAAGGCTTAGATACTAGAAGATCGATAGTTCCTAGATATAATATATATTAATAGAAGTAGCTCTATTATTATAGTAAGGGAGGCTCTTAGTCGATAGCTAGAAGAGAAAGTATATAATCTATCTAGAAAGAAGATTAAGGCTTAGTATATTACTATATTTATTTAGAAAGAGATATTCTATAGATAGGATATATTATATAAAATTATAATAGATAGATCGAAGTAGTATCTAAAGAAGGTATAGTTACTACTAGAGAGTATAGATATAAAGAAGATATAGATCTCGGTATACTATCCTAAAAGTAATACTATAATCGAGGTTAGGTTTAGAACTATTATAGATACTCTATCTAAGTTAACGAATAGAAGTTTTAAGAACTAGAAAAGATATCTTAAAGTAGTATTATTTATAGAGTAAACGATTATCTATAGTATAACTAGATTTATCTCTATATATCTAATAATAGAGCGAGAAGTAGTTCTTTTAATTAAAGTTAAGTTTATAATATATACTATTATAGACTAGTCTAAGATTCGAGATAGAACGACCCTTCTAGAATATCTAGCGAGAATACTAGTAGAAATAGGTACTATATATAAAGAAGTCCGAGTAAGATAGGCTTATATAAGAGACTAGATAACTAAATATTAGAATAGGACTAAGGATATTACTCTAGAACCTCTAAAGCCTAATATTCTAGTAATAGTATATAGATCCGAGATTAAGACCTTCTTCTCGGAGAAGCTAGCTTTCTACTAGAAAGAATCTTTCTAGATATAGGAGCGTTTATAGAGACTATACTATATAGACGAGCTAGGCGAGTAGCTAGATATCTACTAATTAAACGAATACGATAGTATATCTATAGATAGAACCTTTCCTCGAGTTATATTAAAGAAGATCGGATCCTTCTATATAGTATATAATCTACTAGAGATAGATCTTAAAATAGAAGAGAAAATAGAGAGGAATAAAGAAAGTATAGAAAAATAAAAAGATTCGTTACTATATAGAAGTAAGAGACTATATAGGAGAAAAGAGATACTAAATAGTAAGAATAGTAGTAATAAAGAAGAAGATATTATAGTAGATACTACTATAGGAGAGGAGTACCTATCTCTATAGATTTAAATTAAAGAGATAGGAAGAGAGAAGTAAGAATAGTATAAGAGAATAGAGATATAATTTACCTAGCGAGATATCTAGATAGATAGCTTACTTTAGGATATCTAGTAATATAGGCTACTCTCTAATAAGTATAAAGTAAGTTCTAAAGCGAAGAAAAACTATATTCTATCGAAGTTAGAGGACTAATAAATAATCTATAAACTTCTAATACTTAAATACTATATATTCTCTATAGTAGATAGATAGTCTACGAACTTCTAATACTTAAATATTATATATCTACTATAGTAGGAAGGGCCGTATCTCTAGACTATAGAAGAGCCTTTCTAATATACTTTATTATAGCTCCGATATACTCTTCGGCCTCTAGGTTCGCTATTATATTTATAGATAGTAATAGTACTACTATTATAGTATCGCTAATTAGTAGAGATCTACTTATCTATAGCGCTAGTAGATATTACTACTAACGATATAGAACGAGTAGATATTACTACTAATAATATAGAATTAGTAGATAGTAGCTCTTAGAAAGTCGAAAGTTAAGAAAATTACGAAATTTCTAAGTTATTCCTTAGAGGAGGATAACTTTTATAACCTAGTACTAGTATAGTATATACTATCTATAGTAATATACTCTAATTCTAGATTATTATATTTATTATCTACTTATTAAAAGTCGAACTAGATACTAGTTATTCTCGCTATTAGATTTACTTTATATTATCTAGACCCTTCTAGAAGCTACCTATCTAGTTTAATTAATATACTATATAATTTACTTAGATTATTTACTCTAGATAGGTAGTTATTCGTATCGTATACCGCTTACTAGAATACGTTATTTAGTCGCGGTATTATATATAGAAGGCGCTTATATTATAGAAGACGCGAGATCCTATATAATAGTATAAAAAGAAGGCTCTTCGTACGATTATCTTCCTTTCTTCTTTATTAACTAATAACTAAGTATAATAAGTAATACTAAGTATAGTAAACCTCTAGTCTATTAACTATCTATAACTACTATTACCTTATATAAGAATACTCTAGTTACTACTAAAAGAGTTAGTAGTTTACTATCTTTATAGACTAATCTATATTTATAAGACCTCTCTTACTATACTTTTTAAGAGAAGCTACTTTACCCTAAATAGTATCGACCTACTCGCGGCTATATCTTAATAAAACGAGGCTAGTTATATCCTTAAACTTACTAAGCTCGATAGCTATATAAACTAACTTATTACTAGCTATAAGAATACTAAAGAGATTAGAAAAGTATTAATCGAGTTAAAAGCTAATAACCCTATTATCTTCTATATCTTAGTTAAGTTAGTATTCTAATCTATCGATAGTATAGTTAAGGGCTTTATAGTTAGTATCTCTTAAATATAGGAGGAAGTCGATAGCGCTATAGATTAGAATAATAAGAATATAGTCTATAGAGCCGCCTTACTAAATAAGGCTAGTAGCCTTAATAATCTATAGAATGCTATTAATAGTAGATAGAATATTCGAAAGCGTAAGGAGATAGTCTATAGTAGTAGCTAGTAGCTATATAGTATCTATTTCTAGAGTTATATAATAGAGTATAACTTCTTCGACTATAAAGAGCGCTTAAAGAATCTAAGTATCTTTATTAATAAGTTTTCTAATAGGGAAAAGGGCTATATTAAGCTCGCTAAGCGTATCGTCTAGCGACTATTATATAAGGCTACGAACCGATCTACTAGTATAGTATACTAGCCTTCTAATATCGACCTAAAGTAGTAGAATAAGAAGAAGGATCCTATTTACTAGAATAAGAAGAAGGATATTATACTAGCGGATTTAGAAGCGCTAATCTATAATACTCTAGCTAAGGATAGTATTAAATATAGCTTTAGTCGCTTATAGCTTATTATTCGAGCTAATAATAAAAAGTACTATATAGATCTAAAGGATTATCTAGTACTAAAGAATATAATATTTAAGAAGACTACTAGAGATAGTAGTACGTAGGCCGGATCTAGTAAGGCTCCTAGTATAAGTACTTCCTTATAGATACTATCTAATCTAGCTAATACTCTAAGTAAGATCCCTATATCTACTAAGCCTATAGTAGGGAAGGCTCCTAAGCGAAGTTCTACTCGTATCTAGACTTAATAGAAGGGCTTAGCTTTACCTAAGATACCTATACTATTAAAGGCTCTAGTACTAGTATTAAAGATATCTACTTCTCCTAAGATATCTATTTAGTAGAGTACGTCTAGTAGTCTACTAGCTTCTAGATCGAACTAGAGCCTAGTTACTTATAGCTATAGAGGGTTAAATATATTAGGAGTCTCTTATACTAGTAATACTTAGCTTCTAGTAGATAAAGTAAAGAAGTACTATAGTACCTATCCTAGTACTACGAGTCTAACTATTATTAGTATACTAAATATTATATAAAAGAATAACTATATTTATTTCGCTAACGACTATTAGTATCGCCTTACTAAGAGCTACTAGTATAACTACGAGAACGAGAAGAATAAGTAGCCGCTATACGATAAGTACTTACGAAAGTTCGTTATTATAGTATTCGGAATAGTTATTAGTTCTTTAAAGAACTTCGAGCTATACTAGAACTTAATTAAGATTATAAGATAACCTAATATTATAGGATTTAGATAGTTTAAGACTAACTTCTTAGATCTCTTTATTATAGTAGTAAAGCTAGTAGATATATAGAATAAAGCTCTTAGTCTATACTATTTCTAGTCTATTTAGTATCGAGATATAGTAATTTAAATACTACCTCCTTAGTAGGCGAATAATCCTTTATTCGCTTACTAGTATATTAGGTTTAATTAGATAGATTAGAACTTCTAGTACGATAATAGCTTAGTATAGGCTACTAGTACTATAGACTAGTAGGAGACTATAGATTTAAAAGGCGAGGATTAGGATAGTCTTAAGACTCTTAAGGAGTATATATTTAGAGAGTTCGATATATACTAGTAGTACTAGCGATATATTAGTAGGAAGCTAAACTTTAACTAGATATATAATATAATCTATAGTCTCTATAATTAGCTAGTATATATAGATCTACTCTACTAGCTAATATATACTATTTACTAACTAGATAAGGCTTTATACCTTATCTTCTACCTATACTATACTAAGTACTAGTATCTAGTAGTTAGTAAGATTAAGGATAATATAAGCGCTATAGATTTCCGCTATATCGACCTAAATATTACTAATATACGGAGTAGATACGGAACCTTAATAATCTAGGATAGTATTTCTTTAGATAATAAAGCTAATAATAACTATACTAAGATTATATCTAGTCTATATAAGTCTAAGAAGTTCGAGATCTAGTTCGAGAATCTAAAGAATCGTAATATATTAAGTAATAGCTATATCTATAAGATTACTAATAAGATTCTAACTAAGAAGGATTTAAAGGAGCTTAGTACTTCGTAGTAGATATAACCGTATAAGAAGAACTTAGTATAGATTACTAGTCCGATACTTCTATATAGAGCTCCTAGTAGAAAGAATATTTAGAGAACTATTCTATCTTAGTTTATAAAGATAGAGAAGAATAGTAACTTAGAAGTAGCTAACGCTAGTATCTTTAATAAACTCTATACTATCTATACCGACTTAATACTAGGACCGATATCTCTATTCGGCTATCTAAACTACTATAGTACTATTCCGTATAAGTTTCTAGTAGTAGTATACCTTAATCTTAGAAACTCTATTTCTAGGACTTTAGTTAGTAACCTATACTAGGACGATTATAAAGTAGTTAGCGAGGTTAGTAAAGTCCTCTACTTCTTAGTTAAATAGTAGTAAGACTATCTTACTAAGTAGAGATAGACTACTATTCTAGAATTTATATAGAAGTTTAAGAGTATATATACTCTTAAGTAGAACTTCTATAGCGAGAAGTATAGCTTCTTCCTTAATCGTAGTAATCCGAGTAAGTATCTACTATAGTATATAGTCGAAGAGGAGGCTAATATCTATAGAACTAGCGATACGGATATAGTAGAGACTAAGCTTAGATAGGAAGTATAAAGAATTAGAGAAAGAATTACTTTCTAGGAAGATAACTTTTAAGCTAGATATTAATAGAAGATAGAATAAAATAATTAATTAAGATACTAGGTTTATATAGTATTTAGAGTTTAGATTAATACTTAAGCGAGTAGATAGCTTTCCTTTAATAGTATTCTTAGAGGAAGTAATAGCTAGCTATAAAGAAGTCGTACTACGACTCTAAGTAAGAAAGGATTATTAGCTAGTAGCTAATCGGGGTTTTTATAGCGTTACTTTTACGTATAGTTTTAGACTTTAGATTAGATATAGCGACGATACTAGTAAGATAGTAATACGACTAGTAGTAATAGAATTTAGTTATATTTTCTAGAAGATTCTATATATTTAGTATCTATATCCTACTATCTATATCTAACTACTATATATATAAGATCTATCTATTTCTACCTATATCTAGTAGGATATTCTAATCTAGCTAGTCCTACTACTAGCCCTTTCTATATACCTATCTACTCTAGAGTTATATAGGTTAGAGCTAATATTACGACTCCGCTCTTTAAATTTCTTACTATACCGAAACTAGTAATTTAGGCTATATACTTTATATACTATATAGGACTCCTCGTATAATTTATAGAAGCTAAGATATAGTTTATTACTCCTTCTAATAAGGAGGAATAGCTATAAAATATAGTATAGATTAATTATAAAGCTATAGACTAGATTAGGCTAGTATATAGAAGAAACGATATAGAATAGGATAACTATACTACGAACCGCTTCCTTATTTATAATATTAATCGAATCCTATACTTTCTATACTATTCTAGAAATACTATAGGAAACGATATACTAAAAGTCGTTTCTACTACTAGATAGATCTCTACCCTATACTAAGAGTATATAGAGTAAAGTTAAATCCGGCTAATTAGATAAAACTAAACTAGACTAAACTAGCCTTAGTACTAAGAAGCCGATAATATTATATATAGATACTATACTAAAAAGTTCTTAACGGATCCTATATTATATCGAAAAATACTATAGAATAGATACTATTTTATAAAGGTTCGTATAGTAAATATACGAGTTATCTATTTTAGGAGATAGCTAGAAGAGTTTAGTAGATAGAATATAAAAGGAGGCCGCCTACCTACCTTTCCTATAATACTATATACTATCTAGTATCTCTAAACGACTAAGTAAATACTACTACGAGCGCCTACTAATATATCTATTCTATAATTAGCCCTTCTTAAGCCCTAGCTACTACTATAGATAGAAGATATCTATATCTAAGAGCGCTACTTCCTATATATCTTCCTCTTTAAATCTAGCTCTATATACTAGTAGATATAGCGAGACTATCGCTAGATAGACGCTAAGATCCTTATAATTACGTTAGTTCTTAATAGATTTCTTATAAGGATTTAGGAAGAAATAAGGTAATTATATAGAAATAAGTATATCTATATTTATTTATATAATATTAGCTTTACTATATAGAAGTAGAAGAAAGACTTTAATAGTAGTAAGGATAATATATTTAAAGGCTTTATATAGACGAAGATAAAGAGATAAGATAGTAGTATACTAATAGTAAGAATAGTACTCTTTACTACTACTATAATATATCTAGTTAGAAAGCGAGAATAGTATAACTAGAATATATAGTATACTTAGATAGCCGTAGTAGTATAGCTACTATATAAATAAGGATACTATCTATTTATCTATAACTACGAGACTAATAGAGGGATAATTAGACTAAAACTAGCCGATATATTCCCTTTCTATATATAATAGACTTTTCTTAAGGCCCTTAAGGAGAAGTATAAGATCCGCGCTATATACTTTAGGAATATATATAGTAATAGCTAGCTAGTATACTATATTTAGTATAAATCTAGCCTATTCTACTTAGATAGATATCTTTTAGATATACTATTCTAGATATATAGAATAGCTTATATAAAAGATATTCTATAGAAGAACCTTAATAACTATAGATAGTTTAGCTTCTAGAAAATTAAAAGTATTAATAGATATCTTTAAAAGACTAGAAGATAAGATAGATAATAGGTAGTAGTATAGAGAATAGAGATTAGAATACTTACTTAATTTCCTTAGTTTAGTTTTAGATTAATAGGCGTTACTAGTTAATATAAAGAAGTAAAAAGTATAAAAATATAGTCTATATTTAGCGCTAGAATAGGATTTACTTTAGGAGCGGTAGTATTAGTATATAGTTTCTATAGATAGTTAGAGCCTAGTATAGTATCTATAGTAGATAGCTAGTAGTCTTAAGCTATACTCGGATTAGCCGAGGAACGGGCTAAAAATAGAATTAATAATAATAATAAAGTATATAGAAGTAATCCTAGTTTCTATTAAAGACTATAGCTAGCTTAATATTATAAATCCTAAATTCTATATAGACTACTAGGCCTAGCGACGAGTATTCTTAGGATTACTTTATAATAAATCGTATTAGTAGCCGCCCTCGATATACTATATAGTCCGTCTACTATACCTATTTATATTAGTATATCTACTTCTAGAATCTTAGCCCGACTACTTATCTAACCCGCTATAGGGTTAGATATAGCTACTAAGGCCGTATAAGAGTGCCCTTTAGAGAATTGTTTTACCTAATAGCATACCTAAATGCCACCTGACTTTGCTTACAGAACACTAGACGCGCTCGAATTAGCTCAGCCGCTGCCATGTGGACTGCCACGTGCAGCACGTTGAGCGTGCACGGTGAGGCTGGGATCAGCACGAGAAATGGTTGTGACACGCACGGTCACACCCTAGCGCGTTCCACTGTCTGCGGTCTAACTCCTCTTCACTGAGCTGAGCACTAGCTCTTGCTAAGGCTTGCTTGAAAAGCTTGGCCAGAGCTTGACAGGGCGATGGCTTTGACAGAAAATATGCATTCCTCCGGAGATTCATTGGTGTCGGTCGAATCCCTAAGGAAGGAGTTTCCATGCATTAGGTGACAGGAATCTCGACTGTGCTCCACTCCATGTTGCTGAGCTGCCCGTAACAACAAAACTCTGGACGCCTAGGTATGTGAGGCTGCCAGAAATGCAATATATAAGATGGTGTGGATGGACGATTGAAACAAGACAGCAGCCCACAGCACGACATCAACGCTACACCACTCCACCTCTGAATTGAAACCAAAGGAACATCAAATACCTTTCTCAACCAGAACATCCGCCACTTGAATGTACGCTGCAGCTTTCACCCTGGCTCTCGCCACCTCAGCTCTCGCTCGAACGGAACGACTGAAGCGTCAGAACAATGAATGCATCGTACAGACAGTCAACAATCCCGATGCAAACGCTGTCATTGCCAGCATCAACCAATGGAACAACGATGTCAACACAGTCAACTCCTTCCTCAACACCGCTTTGACGCTCTCTGAAGCTGATCTGAATACTCAAGCCAAGGTGGCTCTCACGAGTGCTCTAGATGAGCCCTGCCAACTCGCCACCTTGTCCTCGCTCACGGACATCAACACCGATGCTTTCAACTGCGCGGTTTCCGACCTGAAAAACATCTTCGAGAGGCACGTATTGAACAATCTGGACATTATCATCCAATTCTCTGGTTCTGCGGACGGAGTCAAAACTGCGGTGGATGACATTAATCTCTTCCGATGCTGTAATGTGCTTCCAGATGCTTCGGTCTTGTTTGCTGACGCTTCTGAGGATCTCGGCGTGGGAGACAGCGTGCAGAAAGTCGCGAACCGTGAGGATGCTTGTGCGAGCATTAATTGCGACAATGCGAATCCAAAGTGTGCTAGTGAGGATAATGGCACGTTCTGATGATGTAGAATCTTCACCTTCAGTGCTCACTGGGCGCGAGACTGGCTGACATTATGGGACGGGCGGACATTCATTTGCAAACAGCATAAATCGGAGTTTGTTTGACGGTTTTGGTACTTGCTTTTGAACTTAAGTAGCGTACCTAGAGGAACGCGAGAATCGGCGGATGCACATCGCTCTTTCTGATCAGCCCTTCACAGGCAAGTGTCTACCTTCTACTACCCTTGTGACACCATTCTCGAGTGCGAAAGCTGATCATGAGCAGCCCGCAATTGCCGCGTTCACAGGAATCCTGGACAAAAAATGCTGGATGTCTTGCGGGATGATCATACCTTGACTTGGATGTGCATGATGCTACGATCCCGTCGTAAAGCGGCAGATTCTTGAAGGCTGCTCGGTATATACGAACCTAAGCTCGAAGGGAACCGAAGATGCCAGGTCGTTGGAAGACGGACTACGGACTAATAGAACCAGGACTCGTCGAACATATCCTCCGTGTCCGAATCCGCCGTGACTTTTCGCAAACCTGTCAAACGTTCTAGATTCTCCGCACAGCTCTGATCTATGTCGAGCTGTGACTCGAATTCGTCGTCCTCGATGCCTCCGATGCCGATACCCTCTAAACTCAGTTCCATCAGCGAGGGCTGCCTTCGAGCAAATTGAACGATCTCCGACCACAAGCAAAGACCTTCCCTGATCACGAGTCGCCTCAGGACTGGGAAGGTCTGTTTGAACATCGCTGTGCTGATGGGAGAAACTTCGGTCCAATATTGAGAGAGATGTAATTGCTCGATAAATGGCGCTTCTGCGAGAATTCGCATAAACTCGTCACCCGTCTCAGCATCGTCCTCGTCAATCCAGCCGCTGAATTCAAAGGTAGTCAAGAAAGTCGCAAGTCTGACAAAGGCCGCGTAGTCGCGTGCTGATTCCAGCACCTTGGCACACACAAGGTTCCATTGCACAGTATTCAGCGTATTGAAGTCTCCTACAACAAATGAGGGCGCCGACATCTCGTTGTGGTAGAGTGCTTCTGAGACCACAGTGCAAGGCCAGGGACTGTTCCAGAAGTATTCGGCTGCTGGACCTGTCCGGTACCATTCGGACGGCACGGTATCTGCGTCGGCGATTCGTATCTCTCTGAGATCAGCATATTCTTTCAGGAGGCCGAAGAACGCCACGAGCAAGAATTGAAAGTGATCCTCGAGATCCACGAACCAGAGACCTCCATCTTCTACGGGTTTGGCCTCGAGGCTGAACGTGATAGAGCGGATTGTCTTTGCGAGCTCGTTGTTTGCAACGATGTCGCACGCTTTGGCGAGCATGTCGACGTTGCCCAATTTGATACTGCGATGGCTGTAGTACACTTTTGCGTACATCTTGAGAACCTTGATGCAGCATTGTTGATTGACAAGACGCAGCGAGATGAGTGTTTCTGCGGGCACGCTTTCTGCGATCTGCTCGAATAGTTCCAGCGGCAGGGAGTCGAGGTTCGACATTGTAATATGCTATGATAGTGTATTGTTCATTGGTGAAATTTGACGTTAGTGTGGATCGCATGGGCACAAAATTCGCTGACCTTCTTCAGCAAACATCGTACCAAGACTCGAAACAACTCCATGTTACCGGCGACATGGAGGAGAAAGACCTTCCAAGAACTTCGTATGGCCATGTCTCCAAGCTAGAGACTTCTAGGACTACACTCCAAGAAAGGACGCAGCAAGCAGCATCAGCAGCTCAAAAATGTCATCAGCGCTCCGAGGTCATCACTTCCAGCCTGAGGTCGAACATTGAACACCATGCCTATGGATCCAGAAGAAGTGGAGCGCAGGCTCGCAGCACCACCTAGACGTGCCATCGACCTCGATACTGCATCGTGGGCTGATCCGACGACATGGACAAATCCAAACGACCCGAACAATTGTTCAGAATGTGGACTTCCCAGAAATCCGTGTGAGTGTGAACCAGCAGTCCCGAACAACGACTTCGATAAGGTTTGGATATCAAAGCTCCAAAATCACTTGAGTTCTTGGCCACGAAGTATCCAGAGTCACCAGAATCGATACTGGTGGT
Organism: Pseudocercospora fuligena; assembly: GCA_014298035.1. Classification (NCBI taxonomy): domain Eukaryota; kingdom Fungi; phylum Ascomycota; class Dothideomycetes; order Mycosphaerellales; family Mycosphaerellaceae; genus Pseudocercospora; species Pseudocercospora fuligena. The sequence continues at coordinate 543,658 of JABCIY010000022.1, forward strand.
GCAACAAGGCGATGGACCTGTGTCTCGAGCTGAAAGAGAATGCAGAGCAGTGAGTATGAATTTCGATTTTGTAGCAGATTCTCGTTAATGTAGCGTCCGTTAGAAGCGATATTGATATCGTATCATTCCCAAAATTCCCGGAAGGAGTGACTGTACTGGAAGAGAAGCCATGGGAATACAAGTTCGAAGGAAATTGTCGATCCGCTGCTGTAGCAAGTCTCAATATTGTCGACGAACTCGCGAATCGATATGAGAGGTGGCAGAAAAGTCGTCCAAGGAAGGGCGAGGATGCGGGAATCTACGAGACTTTTTCGCCTGAGACCAACGCGGCCTGGGAGAAGATGGTTGAGAGGTGGCAGTCTGACGCTACGAAAAGTCTCGTCGAATGGTTTCGATGGACCTAACTGAGGCTTTTTGCGTCGGACTCAGCAGGCGGTCTTGGTCCTCCTGACTAGCATGAACTCCTCATACTTCAAATCTCCAGGCATCATCACACTTCCCTGACTCTCAAATCCCATTTTCATGTACATCCCAGCAGCACTGGCATTGGCCTCAACAAACACATCTTCGCTCCTCTCATCTGCAATTTCGAAACATTTCTCCAATAATTTCCTGCCCAAGCCCAGACCTTTGTACCCATGATCCACCCCAAAGAGCTCGATCAACCAATGCTTCTTGCCAGTTCCAGAGAAAACCTTCGTCCGACCTTCGATCATAGCATCCATAGCCGGCTTAAACATCTCAAAGTTGTGATCTGGCGTGAATGGATAAAGCGAGTAAAAGCCAGCCGAGACATCATCTGCCTCTAGAAGACGCATACACAAGATCCCAAATACTTTAGTTGAAGGCGAGTCATATTCAGCGACTGCGATGAGAACATGGCAGTCTTCAGACGCAATTTCATCTAGAAATATCTTCGACCACCAAGATCCTACAAGAGGTGTATCTGGGAAACATTTTCTAACATATTCGTTGTTGGAGTGGAATGCTCTGGGCATTATCGTTGAGCAGGAGGGTACATGGTCTGGTGTAGCTTCTACGATGCTGAAGTTTAATTTTGACTGATTGCCAGCTGCTGAGGACGCCATGAACTCGGTATTTCCTATGAGTGCGAAGTTGAAGTTCAGGTACAGAGCTCCGGTACCTCTTGCTGTATCGGCATCGTGATTCGCCAAGCCAGGACCGGTATCGCTGTTGACTTGCGTTAGCCGCTTCATGGGATGCAGATGAGGTCTACTTGCCTTTGCGGTCCCGGTCAATCGTTGCTGATGCAGCCTTGTAAGAACTACATGTAAGAGTTGGAGGTCTTAGCGATTGATATCTCGCAAAGGTTCAAACGTCCAAATGCCTGGAATTTCCAGTAGCAGATTGCAGTGACTAAAGACAGTCACCGCAACGTCAGCGCTTAGCAACAATGCCTGGACCAAATTGCGTGTCTACCATAACAATAACACCATATGGTGCTGTGAGCATACAGCTGCTTTTGACACCTTCTATAGCCGCGGCAATCAGGCACCTTCACGAGCCATGGATGGAAGCTCTGAAATATTCGTCAGACATTGAGTCTGGTCCCTTCCACAGACTCATTGCGTGCAAAGGTAGCGAGGTAGCCAGTTCTAAAATAATCTTTTTGGCTGCTAAGATGATGGAGAGCGCGAAGCAGAAAGATCTGGATCTGTTCCAGGGCGTGTCGATACGCTTTGCCGGTTCCTCTGTGACCAGTATTGAGACTGATGGCTGTGGAAGATGACGAATGTCGTCGTAACGCTCTCGCAGTTTGAACCGCTCAAGGGTATCAGCGTATTTTCCTGGATTTTAATCGATGCTGCGAGCAGTAGAAAGACGTAGAGCGAACCACCCTCTTCTGTCACCGCGTATCAGATAAACCTGGACTACCACGTATACGCAGATGACTGTGCTCGCCGAGATAGTCACTGACAATTGGTAGACCAAGCCAATCTACGAAAGTTCGCTGCCGTCAGATGAGATCGACGACTCGATCATGTATCAAAACTTGGCTGCTCCGTGAAGGTAATTGCATCTGTTTGAGCATTGCGAGATCAACATATGCTGGAGCCCTTACTACCGGCCTTTTATCGACCCCAGCGCCGTACTCTTTCCGAACATTCGAGCAAAGGCTGTGTGCTCCATGGTAATGCGCAGTGTTCGCCTGACGTGTCAGCCTCAGATCGCTCATCAGCCTGGTACTTGACAAAAAGGTCAGCATGCGCGTTGAACGCCGTTTCGTCCTCTATTTCTTGATCAAGCTTTTGCTGCTCTTCATCAGATTCGCAGGTGCTCATTTCTGCCTTTTCCCTCTCCCAAGTACGAGGCCCACCTTTCGGTGCCAGATCTTACTGGACCTGTTCCTCGGGGGCCCGCCTCTTGCTTATCCGTTCGTAGCGGGCGTTGTCGTAGTGTAGATGTACACAGGGTGAAGAGCAATGTGGTTGTCGAAGTATGGATTGTGGGTCAATGACCGTGGTGATCTCGTGCAGATAGACTTTTCTGAGCTGCATTTTCATCTTTAGCGTCGCGCTCTCCCTTTTCCGACCGCGGCAATGAGAGTGACACATTTTGCCTCTCCTTGCGAGTCAGACTCACATCTCTCCTTCCAGTGTGCTTCGTCCTGTACTTGTTCAGAAGGCTGATCTCGATGCGTATCTTCCAATCTCTCCGGCCGGCGAGATGCTCCCAAGACGAGACACTTTCCAGTAGAGGCTTGTCTTTGCTTCGAGGTCGCCGCGATCGTGGTTTGTCATCGTTGCTGGTTTACTGCCAATGTCTTGCTGCATGGTTCGGCGCATGTTCATTGTGATGGCACTCTGTAATCGCAGACTGCTGATCTTTTACGATCGAAAAGTTATCCACAGGACCAGAAGAGATTTGTGTTCTCGTGGTCATCGACCTTCTCTTCACATTATGCCATTAAGATATGTAATATATACTAATATGTCCAAGTCGTCTCTTCTTCTCTTCTCGTATTCGTTTCATGTCTGTTTCCATTTCCATGCAATTCATTTCGTTTCCCAGCCGTTTCAAATCATTGCATACGTGCTTCGTCACGTTGCATAGAAACTCCAAAAAGCGCCGTCGCTGAAAGTACCGTGTCAAAAAAATTTCAAAAATGCTTGTTTCTTCATCCAGCTTTTACGCGATCAATGCCAAAGCAATCCCTGCCATCTCTTCCACTGAACCTTGAGAAAGCGTATCTTGAAGGTCCGCCGCCAATCGGAGCATCAGCGGCTACTGGCACAGGCTGGCTCTGAGCCGCGACTCTTGCTCGTCCATATCCGCGGATACTGTCTGCCAATGAGACCTTGCTCTCGGTCGGTGGAAGTCCTCCGGAGGCTACTGGTGCATAGTAGCCAGAATTGTCGCCCCGCTCCTGCCTGGACGAGGATGAAGACAGAAGGCGTGTGACGAGATCGATCTTGCTGACCGGGTTGCGGAAAGCGAAATCGTCAAGAAGGCGAGATTGATAGACGCAGTCTCGAATGCCGGCGAAGCTGTTGAGATGCGTTGGTAGTGCAGCATGGCGGAGAGCGGAGCTAGGGATGACCGCGAGGTATGCCAGTGCGTTGATCGTGACGAAAGCGGAGAGGGCGTAATATGCTGGCATGTGAGCATAGATCCTGACCCGTTGTGTTGGGATGTCGAATTGTGCCCAGAAGACGCCTGTTGCGAGGATTGGGATAGCGATGTTGAGAAGTGCAACAGCGCTGATGAAAGCGACGCGCCAGTGGGAGTTGAAGGTTGCTGCGAGTGTTGCTACGATAGGCATGTCAGCGGCGTAGCTCGGAAGGAGGGTGCGTCCTGCTACGTCTCCGGTCAAATCGTCGGTCCAGGATGTGCTTTTTCGAGCATGCGTGGCATTGACGCCAGTCAGGCTCTCGAATGGTGCAAGTCTGCGGTGTGCGAGGTCGATGTCAATCCAGAAGAGGAAGACAAGGAGAGCAATAACGCCAGGTACGATGGAGTAGAGGAAGTTGGTTCCGCTGAAACCAAGGTTGCCAACTGCTGCGGGCACCATAGGATCGAAGCCGTCGCTGACTGCCGTAGAAGGGAGGTATGAGACGATGAGAAAGGCCAGTACGAGGACGATGGCGATGATTGGCCAGAGAATTGCAAAGCTGAGCTTGAGAAACCAAGGCACAGCAGAGCTACGGTGCTCGTCTCTCGACTCAATCTCAGTCTCGTCGGTGCTGCGACGAAGCATCGCCTCCTTGGAGTGGCGTGGAATCTGGGGCGAGGCACCTGATTCGAGATCAGTGCCTTGGTCAGAATAGTGCTTCTCACGGATGCGACCATCCTCTACAGCATATTGACGAGCTGGCTTGTCAGCGATGCCATAAGCGTGGAAGACCTCGTTTGGTCGATGAGCCGAGCGCCAGTATCCGACTTGTGGCGCTGTCTCGCCTTCGCCATCAAGCGCATTGCTGCGTTCGAGAAGAACCATCATGTCCGCAAGGCTGCGTGGATCCCATTTCAGACCCGTCTCTGCACGGCGCAGATAGATCATTAGCACGAGAAGAGCCAAGATCTGGAGCACATAGAGCCCAACCACAGCCCAGATCGCGCCTTGTGTCGCAATCCAGTGCCAGACATTGTTGTCGTTCTGGTGAACATTGAAGCTGCTGCCGAGGAGTGGAATCGTCCAGATCTGCAGCCATGCAATGAACACGAACAGACCGATCACTGGCAGCCTCGCACCAAAGTGGCCGAAGTAGGGCAGCACAAATCCTCGTGGTACCAATGGCAGCTTTGCGCCTGCGAGTCTGCTTGGTGGCGAAGAACCGGGACCCATGGCAATAAATGGTGCGATGCGGTAGACTGCAATCACAATCTGGAAAAGCCAGACCAGAAGAATCATGCCGAGAATTGTTGGCAGGTACTGGAAGACGAAGTACCGCACATCGCCGAAGCTGGCATACGCCCACAACCCCATCTTGATTCTGCTCCAGATTGCAGTGAAGATGAGACAGATGAGGAAGAGCAGAACCAGGAAAGCATACCCGGCAAGTGCCAAAGGTCGGAGGATGCCCGGCACGAAGTTGAGCGGTGGCTGTCGAGATTCTGCTTGTGACACGGGCATGAAGACATCGGGTCCAGCGGGTCTTGGTTGTGGTGATCCGGGCTGACTGAGTCGCTGAGGGTTGCGTGGTGGTGGCACATCGATGTTGTCGTATGGTTCCTGCTGGATCTCTTCCCGCTTCTCCTCTTGCGGCACTTCCTCATATCGGTGCCGTTGTTGAATAGGCAGTGGAGCCGTGACCGCCGCAGGTACGTGAGCTTGTCGAGAGGCCTCGTAAGGGTATGCTCCATCAACACCTGGCGCAATGTCGTATCGTCGGCTACCTCGCACCTCCTCATCTCTCGTCAACTGGTCGAGGGCAAAGTGGATGTATGGTGTATCGTCCACGCCCGGTGTTGGTGCATCTCTTTCGCGATTGATCTGCTGTGCCGTTGAGCTCTGAGCCAGCGTTGGTGATATTCTGTTCGCCGTTCGTGGTGGAGAGCCATCTTCCATGACCACACTTGGGACAGGCTTTCTTCGAATGCCACCTTCTCTTAGCTGAGTCTGGCCCTGAGGAGGGGCAGAAGAGGAAGAAGAGGCGCCAACCAGAGGAAGCACAGCACCAATGGCTTCGTCACTGCTGAGCCGTCGCTTGCCTTCACCTCTCATCGGAGTCTTCCTGTGCTGTGCCTCCTCGCCCTCCGCTTCGCCACCATTCCGCTCTTGAATCGTTTGAGCCAATGCTGTGGTGCTTTGTTGAGGAGTTCGGTATCGACTGGGTGGGGTTTGGAAGCGAGTGATGGTGTGCTGCGATCGACTAGCAGCTCCGAGGATGTCGTTGGAGTGAGTGGATGAGTTGGACCCAGATAGTGAGTAGTAATCTTCAGAGGCAGTGACAGACTGAAGTGAGGGTCGGTGGTGGACTACGCTGGGGTTGGAGACTGTTGAAGGATATATGGTTAGCAGGTGTTGAGATATATTGCATGCATTGATACTGCAAGCCTTGACATGGGTGAGCCTTGGTGGTACATACCATTGGTCTGCCTCAGAACGAATGAATCGTCTGGTCGTTGGGCGGTAGTGGGTGTGAGTGAGCTCGACATTGAGCTCTGATTAGTAGAACGATCGAGGACTATAGAGACAGTGGACTCTGCATGATAGATTGATATTATAGCATTAACGATAGCGACAACAACAACCATCGATTGTCGACACACGTGCGATAAGAGGAATGAGAACCGTGGTTCGGGATGCTCGGACAAACTGCATTGAACGTCCTGTACCTGATGTACATAGACCTACATGAAAAAAATAGGCTGGTGGAACTGGTGGGATGGCTGGCTGGCTGGCTGCTGTGCAGGTGGTTAGGAGGGGAGGGGCTGGGAGACCACTCGAGCTTGTCTGATTCGCTCCTCTGCGGCAGAAAGCGAGATTATGCTGTAGCGCATACGAGAGGTAAGAGTACGATTCAATAAAGCGTGTGTTGTGTTTGTGATGCGTCATGCGTCATGCGTCATGGATGTTGTGAGGGCTTGTATTGTCGCTGTGTGAGGGAGAAGAGGAGGAGGAGTTGTTGTGTTTTGGCTCCCCAGCCATCGCCATCGCCATCGCCATCGCGATTTCTTCCGCGGCTCAACTGCCTCTGCCTCTGCCTCTGCCTCAACCTCAGGCATACGGCTACTCCCGCTCCGCTCCTTCTTCGTCTTGGCATTCAAGCTTCGTGACCTCAAGCGTTGACGGCGACTACGAAAGACACAATCACACCTCAAGATCCTCCAGATTTACCGCCAAAATGCCTGGACTGCTCGGAAAGAAGTTCCCTACGCCAGTTGGTTAGTCTGCGATGCGCGCATGGTCTGCAAAGGGCTGCGCGGGAGACATGGAGATCAGCGCGAAGAGGAGAAGAGCTAACATACTGCCTCACAGCGAAGCCAATGTGGCCATTCTACACTGCCGGTACGTCCTACGATGCGATAAGCGAGACTCCGATTACATGAAAGAGCTTGGAAAGGTGGATTGGAAGCAGAGAAGGACTAAGCGCGGAAAAGAGGTCGGATGTGAGCAGCAGCTGATATGGTGTTCACACAGGCCTTGTCATCGCATACGGCATTAACTCCTTCGCGACTGTGCTTGCAAACAGTGAGTTCGGCATTCCTGGGTCCTGATGATGGGTTACTGATATGGAAACAGCCGATGAGTACAAGAACGACCCGAGAAACCCAAACAAGAGTACCAAGCCGGCGCACTAGGAGGGTGAAATCTAAAGAGGACAGCATGCATGATCAGAAGGGGCGATAGATACTCGTTTGCTAGTCGTGAAAGCATGGCTTACGGCAGCTACGAGGAAAGAGCGCAGATGCAGAAGCTACTGTACATATATACCACCGACTGAATCTCATCTGTTGCTCGGAGCACTTCCACCTCTTCCCTTTAGCTTACAACATTTCAGTAACACCGCCTACGAAGCCGTGAGCATGACAGAAGACAACTCGTAGAGCTGAGAATGTGATCTAGGAGAGGGACGACTTAACCTACAGAGCTGGACATTTGACTCAGGTGAGATTAGAAGATCCCACACGGCTTCCGTTCAGGCTTACTCGGCGACCACAACTCCTTTGGTGTCGGTGGTTCTGCCGTCGCTCGCACTGCAGCACTCATTTCATCGAGCTAGCACAAGCGATTTTCGTCGCAAAACATCTGGAACTCACTGAGCTACAGCACATCTCGGAACGATGCGAAACATGATGCCACGCCAGGAGTGTGAGGTGTGTTATTGGAGGGCAATGGGGGTCGCAGTCCTCGAAAAACTAAAGTAAAAGGATCGCGGCTACAATGCTCCACCTTACCCAGTCATTCCAAAGACCTGCGAGAGGGGCAGGGATTCATTCCATGGCTTGCGTAGACTTGTCTTGCTTTTCTGAAATTCACATTGTGCGAAATAGACCTGCGCATCTCGAGCTAAGGATGATTCTCGAGGCCAACTTCCATGAGAAATCATCTCATTCTGTTTGCAGCACGAAAGAACTTGTTCAGCAGAGCGAAAGGATTTGCCTTCCATGGCCTGTCGGCAAGATTTGAGACACTATAGAATCCAAGCCCGACATTCATGAAGCAAAAGAACAATCGCCCTTAGCTCAACGATCTTGTACAACAACAACAGCATCAGCAGCAGGGAAGAGGTGATTTCTACAATTTACTACTGATGAGGGTTTTCGGTCAACGAGCCAAATATGTGGATCCATTTATGACCTCTGACCGTTGAGCTAAGAATGATTGTCGAGGTCGAGGCAAGATGGAATATAATTTATAGCCTGACGCTATGCATGATGGTCAAAGAACGGACCTGGGCCATGCAAGATAACGAAAGACTTCGATGTTTGGACTCGATTTGGGACGTGCGACCAAGAAGATGTATCGGAGCAAAAGAACAATCGCACTCAGCTGAACAACCTCATACACCACCACCATCATCATCAACACGGCTAGAGACCGAGCGTGGTGATGAGGAGATGCTCGATTAACGACCCAAATATCTTGAATCGATTTACAACCTCCGACCATTGAGCTAAGAATGATTGTTAAGACCGAGGCCGACTCGAACCGATCAAATAGCTGGATGCCGTAAGTCATGTGAAAGATCAGATATCCTAATTCATCGAAAGGAAGAAGTGAATCAGAGCGAAAAAAAAACAATCGCCCTTAGCTCAACGATCTTGCTGATCAGCAGCAGGCTGTGGCAGAATGCTACCACTTCCCATTGATGAAGACGTTGATTGTCGATCGAATGATTCGACCAATTCACATTCGATCTACAACCTCTGACCGTTGAGCTAAGAATGATCGTCAAGGTCGAGGGCTGAAAGTAACTAATGTATAGCCTCGTTCCTGCAGACATGTGAATGCGTACGACTCCAAGCCTAGCAGGTATAAGAGGAGGGATCAGAGCAAAAAGAACAATCACCCTTAGCTCAAGGATCTCGCTTTCCGTCAACGCCCCCGTACGAGGATGCTCGCATGTGATGTTGAGGAAGTGCTTGGTCGATGATCCGAATTATTCAAATGATCTCGAACTCGATTTACAACCTCTGACCGTTGAGCTAAGAATGATCGTCGAGACTGAGGGCAAGTTGATCTGATTTCATAGCTTCATGGCTGCTGGCATGTGATGAGAGTGCTTTCCGCTGGGATGGGAGGAAGGGTTGTGGAGGACTTGACTGCCACAGCTGATCAAGGAAAGACGTTCGCACCGACACGTCTAGACTAGAGTGAATGCTCTGCACTTACAAGCTCATTGACAAGAGCCCTAGCGGCTGTTTTGACTGCTATCAGCCGGTGGAACAAAATGATACCGCAAAAACAAATCACCCTTAGCTCAATGACCACCAGCCAAACAAGATGAACGCCCAGGGCAGCTGGTCTGCGAGGGAGATCTGTGTTGACTGAAGCAATACCACGCATTCCAGGTGGAGACGACTTACAAGCCGCTTTACCATTGAGCTAAGAATGATTGTTCAAGAGGCACGGAAAGTAAATGGTATGTCTAGCTTAGCATCGGCCAGATTGTGAAGTAAAAGAGCAGGAGGCAAAACGAATCGCTCTCAGCTCAACGCTTTCCTCGAATTCTCTCCACAACCTGCAGCACGTTCGAAGTCTTGAGCTGCAGAAAGATGAGCGAACAAGATCAATCTTGGCCAAGCATTGCCTTACAGAAATGAGTTACTGGCCGCTTTGCCATTGAGCTAAGAACGATTTTCAATAAAAGCTCTATTGCAACGTGTATATAGACCTTGCGTCCAGCCTTGAAATGAAGCAAAAGGAGTATCAAAACGAATCGCCCTCAGCTCAAGGCAACCAGAGCGGTTTTGGGAGTGGAGGAAGTGCACCTTCCTTGCCCTCAACCATGTCTGTGATTCAGCCATGCATTCCATGTGAGAATGACTTACAAGCCGCTGTACCATTGAGCTAAGAATGATTGTCAACACCATCTCGGTCATGCTGTGTATGTATAGTTTAGCGAGAGCCCTATGTCCGAGCAAAAGTTGTTGCGTGTGATTGGAAGGCAGAAGAGCAAAACGAATCGCCCTCAGCTCAATAGCCATCAGCATTCGTGAACAGTCTTGCTAGACATAGATGTCTGAACAGCAGTCCCTGTCGCCGAATTGGGCCATGCATTGCTAGACAATGACTGACAGGCGCTTTACCATTGAGCTAAGAATGATCGTCAACAGCAGCGCCATCTATTCACGTATGTATACCTTGCCTGGGATCGTTCGAAATGGAGCAAAAGGTTGATGTCCGGAAGGCAAAAGATCAAAACAAATCGCCCTCAGCTCAATGGCTGCCAGAACCCCCACCATTCAAAGCTCCGGACCAACTCAAATTTGTGGTTCGAAAGTGAACAGCGTTCTGGCCGATGACCACGCACTACCACAATAGCGACTCACAGGCGCTATACCATTGAGCTAAGAACCATTGTCGAGACACTGGTGATTTATCCTCGTATTTGTACCGTGGATGCAGCTGCTCTGAGATTGTGAATGCTGCTGGTTTTGAGTCTTGCAAAGGATGCTTGTCAAGTGATTTGGTTCAACTCATCTTATATTGCACACGCATGATAATCTCGTACATACATCTGATCTGGTTCTAACGCCTTCGTATCTCGTAATCAATTCTGTCGTATAGGCAGTGGTGGCATTCTCAATGCATCTGGTGGAAGGAAGATCAAGCTTGAGCCTCAGTTCCCAAGCAGGATGAGATTGGTTTTACTCATCGTCATCGCCAAATAATGCACCAAGGCCCATCCTGTCTCGCAGTCTCGTCGTCCTGCTTGTACGTGCAGCATTCTGGTTCTGCGAATTGTAGTACCGCACATCATGCTGAAGTTGAGCGTTGACTCTGGCTCCCATAGGCGAAGCACCAAGCGACGTCGCCTTCGTGAAGGCCTCTCCAGTATCATCTGGTTCGCCGACTTCATCTCCGTCGGCGCCATCGTTCCAGCTGTGAACAGTACATGTGCCCAGGCCGTGATCCCAGCCATTCCAACTTGTGGCAGCAATGACAGGTGCGCTTGGATGCCATGAGCAGTCTCGAACGATTGTCTTCCAGACGCCGCCTCGGCCATAGTAGTCATAGCGATCTACGAAGCGCTCGTCGGAAACAGGTCGGGAGTTCTTGGTCGCAGCGAGCACATTGATGGGTGTGCCAGCTTCGTTGCCGTCGAGATTCCAGACATAGATCTTACCATCGTGCGAGCCTGAGTAGATGTACCGACCATCAGTTGAACCGGACGGCGAGAAGTGACATCGGATGAGCGTCTTCAGTACGCGATGACCGCGGAATGTGACGAGTGAGCAGTCGTAAGGATGCGGCGTGTGGTCATCAGTGTCGTACGGGCTGAAGCGGTAGTCAAAGTTGGTGGTGTAGTCTTGGGGATTGATCCGCTCGCCTTGGTCTGTGCTGACCATCTTTCGGAGATCCCACAGCTTGCATGTCTGGTCTTTGCCGTTACTGATGACATATCTGCCATCACCTTTGCTATCGATGTAAGTCAAACCTTCAGTGTGGCCCAGGAACATGCCTGCAGGCCTCATGCTAGCCAGTGACCTTCGATCCCAGACCTTCAGGGTAGTGTCGTCAGATCCAGAGTACAGAATGTGCGGGCTCATCTTGTCACCGAAACAGACAGCGTTGACATCGTCGGTGTGACCAGGTATTCGCAAGATGCTCCGCTGAGCTTCGAGGTCGTAGACGTACACACTCTGGTCGCTTGTTCCGGCGACGATCTCGCCACCATCACCACTAAATCGCAGACTCCAGATACCAAAGTGCCCTCGACTGCGGCCCCAGCCACCTCCTCCACCGAAGCCATGTCCTCCTCCGCCAGAATCTGAGAAGTCAAGAAGTCTAGGTTCTGATTCGTCGCCTTGTTCTGTGTTCGCCAAGCATATCTGACTTCTGATACTGCTGTATGCGAGTAGCTTGTTATCTGGTGATAGAGATGCATCTGTGATCGTCCACTGTCCGCCATAGTAGTGTACCGTCTTGTAGTACTTCCAGTCGTAAGGATTGCTGGTGTCGTACATTCGCACTTTGAAGTCCTGGCCGCATGCGAAGAAGAATGAGCCGTCTTCCGAGAACTGGCCAGAGTAGCATCGCGCATTGAGGTTTATGATCAAGTCGGCCTTCGATCCTGGAATCATATCCTGGGAGGCGAGATTGTTGAGAACGCGCTGTCGTCCTCGATGTTCAATACCCATCTCCCGGTCCATCATTCGCCATGCGAGCTTTCGGCGATGTCGTTTCGTTTCCTGCGCGATGGGAAGACCACAAGCAGTATGCCGGCATCGATCGTTGTTGCCAAAGGTGCCCTGCTCCATCAAGTCCTTTCCTTGCTCTGATGGAATCGGCGGATAGCGATCTCCAACGACTGTGCGCCTCCGCCGTGCTCTTCTAGCACCATATCCAACGTAGCCATACTCTTCGTCATCGTCCTCTTCATCGTTGTCGTCCAGTGCTACATGTCGCGCTCTCCCTTGCGATCGTGTTGTGGGACCGCCTGTAAGGCCAGAAAGAACACCCCGCAGACCAGCGTGGTTGAGAAGCTGTAGGATTTGCTGCTGCGTCAAGCTTATGGTCGGTCTCTGTGTCTGCTGCGGTGTTCGACTGCCTTCGTCTTCCTCTTCTGCATTTTCTCCGGCATCTTCATCGTCATCCTCCGTTGATACTTCTAGCGTAATCTCCTCGCCGTCGGCATCTCTAAGCACACCTTCCTCCGCATCGAAGTACACCGTTGTTTCACCTCCCTCGGCGTCATCTTCATCAGGATCCTCTACTGAAGGCGTCACTTCGTCGCTCGCAAGCTGAGAGATCGAGTTAGCATGCCCCCGGCTCAGATGGTAAGGCGTACCTCGAAATCCATGTCGTCATCGTCTTCTGTCTCCCATGTTGTCGAAGGTGTGTATGCTTCTTGTCCACTCATTGTGTCTGGCCAAAGGATTGAACCGAATCGATATGAAAGCCCAGATCGACCAAGAGTAGTAGAACGAGAGACAGTAGTAGTATGCCGCGTTGGTTGGAAAGCTTAGAGGTCATCGAGCTATCGGCGATACAGAGCTTATCGCCATGAAGGCCGAGGTTTTGGAATTCCAACATCATTTTGATTACAGATTGAAACAGCACCGTCAAATACATAGCCGGCTGTTCTTCACTGCTGGCTCCTGCTCTTCTTCTTCTCTTCCAACATTATTCCACGGGACTGTTCATTGATATTGCCCGCGGCGTCTCCTCATGATTCACGAATTCTCAAACAAGGCCTTCGCAGAGAGACGACTGCGTACGGCCTTGTAAGCAGCCACAAACATCAAGCCATTACAGTTTCGCAAAGGCCACCACGGAGCAGTTGCTTCCTCGTTCGCATTCCATTCAATACCTCAATCTGCTCCATATCTGGGAGGAGAGGCCCTAGCTTGAGAGATGTACGGGCGAGAAGTACCATAGACTGGTCATGTCGCACGGCTGTGCGGCATTGGACTTCTCTCGAATACTATTGATCCTCAGCTACCAGCTTACCCCTCACTATACAAGTCTCGACTGCCTTGGTTGTCGCTATAGACACGACTATTACCATGTAACCTCAGCCTCGTGCTGCTTTGACTCCACTTCTCATCGCAAGCATGTTTAGGAATACCATCAGGATAGGTCGCCTCTCAAGGCCACTGATATCTGCTTACTCTCCGGGTCAAGGACTAGCAACATATGCCACACCTGATACGCAGACAAGTACATCTACAAGTCCCGGAGTTCCCAACGCCATCAATGTCGAACGCATGGCAGGAGGCTGTGGCGCCTTCATCCACAACATCGACTTGCGAAGCCTCACAAATGACACTGCGAAGACAGTCCGGCAAGCTCTCCTTGACAACAATGTAATCTTCTTTCGGAACCAACATCTGTCACCCTCAGAGTTCTTACACTTCACCTCCTTCTTCGGAAAACCGGTCGAATACCCATTTGTCAAAGGTATAGACGGCTACCCCGAAGTAATCCAAGTCCTCAAGAAAGAAACCGAGACAGGCGCAAATTTCGGCGGGGTCTGGCACAGCGATACAACTTACCTTCCCGAGCCTCCCATGGGCTCAATCCTCCTCGCCAAAGAAGTGCCTTCTGTTGGTGGCGACACATTATGGTCAAACCAATATCAAGCCTACGAAACTCTATCATCAGGTCTGAAACGAACTCTCGAACCTCTGCTCTGTATTCAGTCCTCAGCGAAAGCGGATGCTTCAAAGACCCGAGAAGATCGGATTGCTGATTCTGGACGTAAGACGGATCACATGGAACAGCTTCATCCTGTTGTGCGAACACATCCTGAGACGGGACGTAAAGCTTTGTTCGTGAATGTTGCTCATACTACACGCTTTGAGGGCTGGACGGAAGATGAAAGTGCGCCATTATTACAGTATTTACACAAACATCAGGTCAAACCAGAGTTCACGTGTAGATTGAGATGGGAACCAGGAACGATTGCGTTTTGGGATAACAGATGTACGCAGCATTATCCTTTGAATGATTATCACGGGTACAGGAGGAGGATGCATAGAATAACTTTAGCAGGTGACAAGCCAGTATAGTGTAGATAGTATTAATCTCTGTCGATATCATATACACTTCCGATCCCCCTACACAACCGTCCCACCAACGCCCGTAGTCCCCACAACACTCGCCTTATTCTCTTCCACGACACTCTCCCTGTTCGCCATACTAGCCCTCCTCTCACTCTCAGCATAAGGATCAGCAAACTGATAAAGCGGCTCAAAGACTTGTACATCCCTTCTCAAAATATGCTTGTTGAAGTACCAAGGCAGTTTTTCCGTGTAGTACTTCGCATGTTCCTTGTTTCCAACATTGAAGACATTATCTAATTCTTCAAGCGTGAGGTTTTTGGTTTCGGGTAGCAAGAAGTAGCAGAAAACCCAACCGAAGAGATTCCAGGCTGCGTACCATCCGAAAGCACCCGTGGGTGTGAAGGCTTGGACTAAAGCGGGCCAGGTTAGGGAGAGGATGAAGTTGAAGCCCTGATGAAAAACATTAGCGGCGAGCAAGATTTGAGGTGAAGTGAGGTGAATTAAGTCTTACCCAAGTCGTAGCCGTAGCAAAACTCATCCCAATATCCCTAATATAAAGTGGGAAAGCCTCAGCCGAATATGTGAACGGCACCGGTCCCTCTCCAGGAGAATACACAACCATGAAAAGATAAATACTAGCAGCGATCGACCCGAGTTTCGCATTCGTGGGTTCCGGGCCTTCGGGTCCTTGTGTGTCTGGGATTAGGAAGGAGAATCCACACCAGAAGAGACAGATGGCCATTAGTGGGAATGTTACGAGTAACAAATTGCGACGACCGAAAGTGTCGATCGTGTAGATTGCTGGAATTGCGAAGAGCCAGTTTGTTACACCTGTGCCGAAGGAGACGAGGAGGGCGTTTGTTTCGTTAAAACCGGCGTCTAAGAAGATTTGGGTTGAGTAGTAGGCGATTACGTTTACGCCGCAGAACTGGGAGGGAGTGGATTAGTATCGAGGACAATGGGAGGGTGTTAGGAAGGTGGCTTACTTGTTGCATGAACATGACGAAGAATGAGGATTGTGCTGCGCGACGGTTTCGCTTGACTGTGAAGAACTCTTTCCATAAGCTCTTGCCTTCTCTTTGTTGGGCTTCGACTTCGAGGAGTTTGGAGGCATAGTACATGTCTCTCGCTGCTTGGATCTTATGGGATCGTAGGCGAGACATGGCGTGGAATGCTTTGTCGAATTTGCCTTTTTCCATGTACCAGCGAGGAGATTCCGGGCAGATGTATACCATGAACATGACGATGAGCGGCGGGATTGAGGTCGATCCAAGCATCCATCGCCATTGTGTATCTTCGCCCAGGAAGTCCAGAGGTTGGAAAGCGACACTGACGACGAAACCGAGCATGATGCCGAATGCTGTCCACATCTGCCACATCATTGTCAATGCGCCTCGAATGGTCTTTGGGGCGGACTCGGCAGCGTAGACGGGTGTGGTGCTAGACTTGGCACCGACGGCGAAACCAAGAGAGAAGCGTGCGATGAGTAGATTGTACCACGAGTCAGCAGCTGCCATCCAAATGCCTGAGACGAAGGAGATGAAGCAGGATATCCAGATTGTTCCTCGGCGTCCGAAGAACTTGTTGAGCGGGGCGTTCGTCCAGCAGCCGAGCAATGCTGAACACAGATATGGTGCACCGTTCAGAAGTCCACGAAGCCAGACTTGCTCTTCGCCGATGCCGAATGTTCGGAAGTAGAATTGCTGAGCACCATTGACAGATGTCTGGTCCATGCCTTGCACGATGGCTGAACCTGCGCAAAGCACGACCAAGAAGTAGAGCATGAATGGCTGGCGCCAGCGATGAGCCATCTCATCCCGAAGCCAGGTCTTCTCTTCTTCTGATAGCTGATCGATCATTTCAAATCCATTGTCTCGCTGAGTGACGCGTGCTAGGAGCGCGCCTTTGCGAAAAGCATCTCGGTCCTCCTGAAGGCCACGAGCTTCTACAAAGTCGTCTGCGTCTCGAAGCACATCCTCCTCGCTCATGCCAAGGAGAGGATTCTTGAGCAGAGCTGCCACACTAGCCTGTCGAGGTGGGCCATCTTCTGTGGTCTCGTGGAATTCCTTGCCTTCATCGGAAGAAGAGGCCGTGGATGGCGAAGGCCTCTTTTCCGGTTCAATGTGGCTCGCAGCCTCTTCATCTTTTCTGGGGGCTGCCATGGTTGGGAATGAATCCGACAAGGAGATTTGAGCAAGGTACAGCCTCAGATGACAAGACAACAGGACAAGAAAACAGAATACTTAACACTCAAGATTTTCAACGTAAACGGCGCTGCTACTTCGTGCCACCACACACAAGACTCTCTTGTCGCTGAAGCAGCGCGTTGGCAAACGTAAGCCATGCCTCGCTATAAGACTCGACAAGAGATCTTGTGTACGACAGACGAGAAGTCTCGCAGAGTTCGCGCAATGGCGGCCTCTTGACATAGGCGCGATGACGTGCTGTCTTCTCGGCTTTACGCTTGGCAGAGAGAGGAACCCAAGATCGACGCATTCTTTCACGGAGCCCCAACAACGCCAATGTCTTGACAATGCACTCCACGTGCGGTCGCGTGGCCCGTTGCGCCAGAAACGGTGTTTGAACTGGCGATCTGTGGTTCTTTGTCGAGCAGAACTTCATCTCCTCCTTGCCACAGCGGTGCCAAGCCCAGCACAAGTTGCGGCTGAGGCGCTGCGAGATCCTTTGGAAGACGGCACAATTCTCGGATGGTCTGCCGCATTGGCGAACAGAGGACTGTTCACGAGCATTCCCTTGAGCCTGCCGCAGCATCTTAGGGCTGTAACAATGTTTTGGGCGTTTTCGCATGAGGAGTTCATTGATGAGATCTTGGCTGGAATGACATCCCGAGGGCAGCCAAGCAATAAATCTGAACAGCAGACCGGTTGCGGGTTGCCCGTGGGCAGCCCAGCATTGTATCCACATGATAGAGGCAGCCAAGACAGCGGTGTCTTCTCCGACCCCGACAAATAATGAATGATTTGTTCCAATGCAACGTGTGGAGGCAGAGCCTGTCGTCGCTGCTGATTCGTAACTTGCCTTTCTCGACAGCATCTTGTGATTTTCGAGAGACTTGTGCAGTCGACCGAAGTTGGTGCTTCAAGTTTAGATGCTGTAGCGGAGGAAGTGATCAGCTTATCGCATTTCGGGATGTTCAAGAGGTCTGAACTTTGACTTCATCCAGTCAGCCAACTTGCAGAGATCTGCTTGTGCACAGAAGTTAATTGCATAGAAGAGGTCTTTGGCCTTGGTCTGGTCAAGTGGCGTAGAGGTCGGCTCAACCCACACATCTGATTCCTCCAGAAGAAGATCCTTTCTCCTCCCAACTGCTGGAGTTATGCTTGCCTTCTCGCGGAAGCGAGACCTGCGAGAACCACAATGGGTATACGAAGGACCTGATTGCATGCAAAGCGATTCCCATGGTCCGAAGGAGGCCATGAGCAACCGCCGACTGCTTCAGCAGCGACAGATCATTGCATAAGACCGGCGTCCAAGGAGTACAGGCCACAGCTTCGACATTCATCGCTGGCCCATGTTCCGGAGCCTTTCGCGAGAATGGTGCTGAAAAGACCGGCCACCTCAGCAGGAGTTCGCACTGTCCTGGAGTGCTAGGTCGATGCTTCAGTCCTTGTACTGAGCGAGTCTTGCTGCTGAAGCGCGGGGCGAAACGTTCGAATACCCAAGCTCTTATCTGCGCAAAGGCTCGATGTTGCGGATCTGTCTATGGCCGACCAGGCTTTGTGACTGCATCAAGCCTTCACGATGGAGTCGTGAGGCACCTTCCTACGTCCCATGCTCGAGCTTGAGCAAGTTTGATTGCAGGTGGATGCGGCGCGTTGAACACTTGGGGTCGCTACCATTCTGAACGACATTCGGGGTCTTCTCCATTCTGCGTTGCATCGCCGTCTCGGATGATCATGCCGTGCGAGGACCACAATTCGTGAAGCCGAAGAAGCCGTGTCGTCTCGAATTTGGCTGTGCTCCAGTCTCAGTCTCAGACCATCTCGCTTGCGAGCCGACCTAGCGCGTAAGTAGAAGGTTTTCTAATAATAGACCGTCACAGCTCAAATAGTAAGACCTGCTAAGAGCAAACTTTCTCTATAGTCAAGTCTTTCTAGTACTTTAGTATCTAATAATAGTAGATATTAATAAGATAGTATAAGGACTTCGAGGAAGTAATATCTCCTACTAAGGCTTATCTTAGTATATACGCCGCGTACGTAACGCGTAGGCTTTTCACGTAGCGTCGTACGTATACTCGAATATATACTTATTAGTTCTACTTTCTATTAACTTATCGATTAATAGATATCCTATACGTTACTATATATCTAGTTTCTTATAGTTCTAATAAGTCTATCTATCGTAGTAGCCTATAGGACCTCGTATAATAGATATAGGCGAAGCGACCGCGTTAGGCGGTAAAACTAATAATAATAATATATCTATAACTAACGAGGAACGTATCTAATAGGATACCGAATAATAAGCTATATTTAATAAGTAATAGGCTATACTAAACGAGCGCCTTATACGCGAAAAGATAGAATAGAAACTACTAAAATAAGAAGTCTAAGCTTAGGAGATCGAGCGTAAAAATATATATCTTCGTATATAGTATAATACTAGGAGAGTATAGGTAAGAGCTAGTCGAGAAGTAGGTAATAAGTAACTAGAGTAAGAGTCTATAGGGCCCGTTACTACTAATAACTCTAACTCTTCCGACTCCGAATCTATAGAGACTATATCTTATATCCTTCTATATCGACTAAGTCTACGTTCTATACTAGTATATATTCTAAGCGATATAGGTAAGCTAAGTATAGTAGACGTAGTCGCGGGCCTTACGAGTAGTAAGTTACGACTAAAGGAACCTAAGCCTTTTAGAAGTAATACTATTAAGGAGATAAGGAGGTTTCTATAGGAACTAGCCTTAATCTTTATATTATCTAGGGATGCCTATCGTACGAATAATAGTAAGACGCTTTATAGTATTATATATCTTATAGGCGATATATATAAGAAGTAGTATAATAACTATAATATCGAGAATCTAAGTATATATATATATTAGGATTTTAAGGACTTCTATTACGACTATATCGGCGATCCTATAAACCGTATACTTAATATAACTCTCGAGTATAAGAGTATTCGTTAGTATAAGAACTAGTCGGTTTAGAACTTTACCCTCGAGCTTATAGTACTAGAAGATTAGCTAAGCGACTATACTAAGGCGTAACGAATACGATACCTACTCGTAAAGCTATAGCCTACGCTACGTAGCGTAATTATTAAGTACTACGCCGTCCTAGTATTACGATAAGAGCTCGTAGAGCTTACGGCTCGTATTAAGATACTAGATAAGGTATATAGTAAGCGACGAGAGTATAATAACGATAACTATAGTAAAAGTAAGAAGAAGCGTCGCTTCGATAACTATAGTAGCGGTAGTAGCGGTAGTAAGGAGTAGTCTACTCGCGATCGAAAAGTAAGCGATAAGTAATCGCGAAGTAATAATAAGAAAGGCAACTAGAATATTAATAAGGTCGAATATTATAGGTACTATAGGAAGAGCTATTATAAAACCGACTATCCTAACCGCTACTTATAGAAAGATAACGACTCGTATAGTATACGTAAGATTAAAGTAGCTAAAGAAGGAAAAGATAAAGTACCGCCTAAGAGCTAAGAGTAAGTACTATAACTAATTCTAGTAGCTTAGTAGTCTATATACTATCGAAGCGAGTACGTAGCGTAATAGTTATATAGGAGAGTAACGTATAAGTCGAATACTTACTCGATAATACTACCGATATTAATATTATCTCTCGAGAATTTATCCTTTAGTATTAACCCTAGTAAATTATAGATACTATACTTCCCTCTATAGATAGCTTTTAAAGAGAAAGAGGGTACTACTATAGAGTATACTACCTAAGCCTATATATCGTAGATATAACCGGATAAGAACGGGTTACGAGTAGAACCTTCTATATATTCGAGATACCTAATCTAGATATTATCTTAGGTCGGCCTTAGAAAAGGGATTAGAAGGTTATTATAGATAGCGTAACCGATACGTAGACGTACGGCAAGCCTAGTATAGTAAGCTCGGTAACGGTACGAGAACTATAGTAGTTTTAGAAAGATATATATAACGTATCTTACGTATATATAATTAACCTATATAGCGTTATAGTCGGTAATAATATAGATCTACTAGAAGAGTTTAAGGACTTTATAGATATCTTTACTATAACTCTAGAGGCTCGACGCTAGCTATACGTAGATATAGAGTATACGATTAACCTTATCGATAGGAAAAAGCTACTATATAAAGCCCTCTATTACTAGTCTAAGCGAGAACTTCGTAAGCTCCGTAAGTATCTAGTTAAGGTATTAGATAATAACTAGATCTAGCTTAGTATAAGCGAAGCGGATACGCCGATCCTATTTATACTAAAGAAAAATAATAGTCTCTAACTTTATATTAATTATAGAAGGTTAAACGAAATTACTATTAAGAATCGTTACTCTCTACCCCTTATAAGCGAGACGTTTAATAGGCTTAAGGACGCTAAATAGTATACGTCCTTAGATCTATAGGATACCTACTATCGTATCTAGATTAAGCGAGGCGACGAGTAGAAGACTATATTTTATATATACTATAGATACTTTAAGTACTATATTATACCTTTCGGCTTAACTAACGTACCTATAACGTTTTAAGGATATATTAATAGAGCCCTAGCCGGGTTAGTTAATATCTACTATATAGTCTACCTCGATAATATCCTAGTCTATAGTAAGATATAAGAGGATTATATACGCGATATACGTACTATACTTAAGCGTCTTCGGATATTCTCTCTATATACGAACTAGAAGAAATACTCGTTTTAGAAGAAATAAGTAGAGTTCCTAGGATATATCGTTAGTACTAAAGGTATATCGATAGATTAGAGTAGGGTAAACGTAATTATAGAGTAGCCGCGACCTACTATACTTACTAAAGTCTAGTCCTTCCTAGGATTCTATAACTTCTATTATAGGTTTATCCCTAACTACTCTTAGATAGTTATACCTCTAATAGCTCTCTTTAAAGGAGCTAAGAATAGTAAGAAGCTAGGTTAGATTAAGTAGGACGTAGCCGAAGAGTAGGCTTTTAAGAGCCTAAAGGATACCTTCTATTCTATATCGATACTTCGATATTTCGACCCTACGAAGCCTTTATATCTCGAGACTAACGTATCTACGTTCGTAGTAGTAGGTATCCTTTCGTAATAAGGAGAAGAAGGCTACTAGTATCCTATTACTTTCTAGTTAAGGAAGATAATCCCTATAGAGACTAACTATAAGATCTATAATTAAGAACTACTAGTAGTAGTAGAATCCTTTAAGTATTAGAGACTATACTTCGACAGCTTATAGTATATAGTACGCGTACTCGTCGACTATACTAATCTTAAAGGATTTACGACTATAAAGTAACTAGTTAGTAGGTAGATAAGGTAGGCTATATTCCTAGTACCCTTCGACTTTACGATTAAGTACTAGGTAGGAAAGAAGAACCCTACTAATATACTATCGAGGAGAAGCGACTATAAAGGCGAAATATAAGCGATAAGTAACTTACTACCTATATTCTAAGCTAAGCTTTTAGTATAGTTAGACCTAACTAGAAGTATAGAACTAGTAGTAAAACGTATCTCGGTAATATATATCTCTATAAGAGAATTAGAAGTAACGTAAGTATAGTATAATAACTTCGTTTACTATCTAGTAAAAATAGCGACTATAGTCGTTAAAGATAACGGCCCTTACTACTATATACTAGATCTATTACTTAGCTTTATACGGATACTCTAGTAATTAGAGCTATTAGCTAAAGAGTTATATAAGGCTATAAAGAGTAATAGTAGTATATTTAAAGGGT
The DNA here is from genome assembly GCA_014298035.1 of Pseudocercospora fuligena. Taxonomy (NCBI): domain Eukaryota; kingdom Fungi; phylum Ascomycota; class Dothideomycetes; order Mycosphaerellales; family Mycosphaerellaceae; genus Pseudocercospora; species Pseudocercospora fuligena. The sequence continues at coordinate 566,240 of JABCIY010000022.1, forward strand.
ATTCGCTCCGCGATAATATCCTTTTTTAGGATAATATAATTTATATACTAAAGGATTACGTATTAAGAGCGTAGGTTATACGTATATATTATAACGACGTCTTAGTAGGGCATTTTAGCTATATAAAGATAGTAGAGTTAATATATAGGAAGTACTACTAGCCTAATATATCTTAGGAGATAGCCGAGTATATCTCTATCTATAGTATCTACTAGTAGTTAAAGGCGAAGCGGTACCGCCCCTATAGCAAACTATCTACGCTACTAATACTAGTAAGACCGTAGTAAGAATTAATAATAGACTTTATTACTAATCTTCCGCTAAGTAAGCTTAGCTCCTATATCTATACTATAATACTCGTAATAGTCGACCGCTATATAAAGATAAGCCTCTTTATCCTAATAACGAAGAAGTATATAGCTATAGAGCTTATAGAAATCCTATAAAGGGAGGTAATTAGGAGTTTTAGAGTACTAAGCGGTATTATTAGCGATCGAGGGTCGCTATTTACTAGCTAGTTTTAGAGCGACTTCTACTATAAGACGTATATAAAGTATAAGCTTAGTACTATATTCTATCTATAGACCGACGGTTAAACGAAGAGAGTAAACTAGATACTAGAGTAGTACCTACGATACTACTACTTAGAGGACTAAGAAGACTAGGCGTCTTAGCTAGTATAAGCGGAGTTTATATATAATAATAGTATATACCCTATACTACGTATAAGTCCCTTTAGGATATTATACGGATACGATCTAGATATAGTATCTATATTAACTCTAGCGACTTCTATAGCTCGGGACGAGCTATCTAAGAGAAGGATACTAGCGGTAATCGATACTATAGATAGATTATAATAAGTATATAAAATACTTACGTAATACTAGAAAACTATAGCTAAGTATTAAGCGAAGTACTATAACGCTTATTATAAAGTAAAGAAGTATAGTATAGGTAACCTAGTACTACTAGTATCTAAGAATATTAAGCTAGATATACTAAAGAAGAAACTTAGACCGAAGTTTCTTAGACTATTTTATATTATCGATATAGTAGATATATAGACGTATCGCCTAGCGCTACTATTAAGTACGAAGATCTATAATATCTTTTATATATTACTACTAGAGCCTTAGAAGGGCCGTAAGGATAAGGAATATAAAGTAAGTATATCTATTATAGAGGAAGCGGATAAATAGTAAATAGAAGAGATTATAAAGAAGAGGATATAGAAATAGAAGGTATATTACCTTATTAAGTAGGTAGGATAGCTAGATAAGTATAATATATAGAAACTAGCTAAGTATATTAAAGATACTATAGCGCTTAATACCTTCGAGGCGTAAGCGAAGAGTAGATAGAAATAAAACAAGACTAAGATAAGTTAATAGTATATACTCGTTTCGCTATTAAAAAACTATATAGGGCTTAGCGGCCTATATATACTAAGTAGTAGGAGAGGAGGTTACGCGTATATACTATATAGGCGCGTATTTAGTCGGAGTCGTTACTAGGAGTAATAGTATAGCCTATAATCTCGTCGACGGCGTCGATAGCCTCGATAAGACTATTATCGGCTAGATACTAGAGCGGTTAGTATACGAAGCGTATATAATATAGAGTAGTAACTTACGTAGCGACTAATCTCGACGAGAGCGGTAAGGGAGATATTAATATACTTAAGCGTACTAATAGTATCGAGGCCGCTAAGTATAGCTATAGTACTACTAGTACGCTTACTCTTAAGTAGAATACTATTAGAGGAGATCTTATTCTTATTATAATAGAAGGTACGAAGGGTTAGCTTAATAGCTATATACGATTAGTATACGAAGCGTAAGCGATAAGTAAGATATATATACTAGAGATAGCTATAGTAAGCTTATTATCGATATTAGCCTAGATTTACTAGCGCTCCTCGAGATCGTCGTAGGCTTCTAGCTCGAACTTATTACGCGTAGTATATACGTCGCGTAAGCGCGATAGTAGCGCTAAGAGGGCGGGAGCTAATACTAGCTTATACTTCTAGTTAATATCCTTATAGTAGCGATAGCGGACGGCCTAGCTAGGATCGAAGTAGCCCTCGGTATAAATATCGACTAGGTCGACTAGTAAACGATTAGTATATATAGTATAACTATAACGGAAGCGAGAAGCTTACGATTAGCGGTTATATAGTTATAATAGTAGATATAACTCTCGGCTATAATCTTAGTATACTTCTTAAGAGTAGTAAGTATAGATATAGCGGTTATACGGCGCTTACCTAGAATATTAGAGGGATCTACGGTAGCTATAGTAAAGATATTAAAGTTATTTAAAGAGAAGAAAAGGATACTTACTAGTAGGTTACTAGATATAGGAGGGGCGTATATATAGTATAGGCTATAAATAAGGGACACGCTTAGGAATAGGAAAGAGTTCTTAGGTAGACTTCGTAGACTACTTATACTTACTATATATACTTAAACCTATTACTATAGACTATCTATAAAGCCGCTTTACTTTACGTAATTACGAATATATATATAAACAACCTAGTAATAAAGTCTTTACTATAAATAGTAAAGGCTAAGTACTAGAATAGTATAGCGACGGAAATCTCGTATATAGTAACTAGTATAGAGCGACGAGAACGTACGAGAAGTATAATAAATACGCTAGATAGAGAAGCTTAATATAAGATTAGGCTATATCTATAGCTAAGGATAGCTATACTAGGGAGAAGGAGATAATTATAAGGACCTCGAGGAGGTAATATCTCCTACTAAGGCTTACTTTAGTATATACGCCGCGTATATAATACGTAGGCTTTTTATATAGTATTATACGTATACTCGAATATATACTTATTAGTTCTATCTTCTATCGACTTATCGGTTAACGGGTGTCCTATACGTTGCTATATACCTAGCCCCTTATAGATAGTCTAAATTAATATAATTTAGATACTAAATTAATATTAAATCTATTATCTACTTATTAAATTATTATAAGACTCGAGATTTCCTTACTTATATTATTTATCTTACTAGCCTCTATAATAGTTATTAGAGAGCTATTATTGATTTAGTAGAAATAGAAAAGATATAATAAATAAGTGTTTCTCCGCGTTAAAGTATATCCCCGCTGTTGCCGCAGACGCGACCGCGCCCTCAACACAACATGGAAATAACTCAATTTGAAGTTGCAGAGAAGACTATCGGCTTGCAAGTCACACTAAATATGGCTCAGGAGACATTGACGTTGGACGGGATCGCGCCATCGTCACTGCATGAAAATTGCTCGAGTTCAAGAAGACTGGCAGTCACAAGTCACGAAGCATAGCACAGAAGACACTGACGTTTGACGCGACATTGATACATGACGAGAACTTCATTACATTACTTTTGACTATGTCATCCGAGACTACTTCTTGAATGGATTCCTGTTTCCACTGGTAGCCATTCTAGCACCAGGGTACTTCGAGTCTGGCCCGAACACACTCTTGCCTGCTGGCAAATTCGGGCAGTCACCCAAAGTCTTCAATACCGGCTCCATCTGAGATCCAACCAGTCCCAACACAGTGCTCAAAGTGGCACCAGAGAAGACGTTATCCAAGAAGCTTGGAGTGTCAGCACGAATAGCCTGAGCAATAAAGCAAGCCATGCGCTGAGGGTCGGACAGGTCAGTGACGCTGTTGACAAACCCGCCAGAGATATCGCCCAGGTCAAAGCCATCGAAGCTGTTCACTTCACCAGTGTTGCCACCGACAAGGCAAGCGGATGGGTATGACGCGCATTGCTGGGCAGTGGAGATGGTGATGTCGTTGAGCGTCCAGGCATCGTCGTTGTGGCGGCGGTACCAGTTGTCTGGAATGCGCTCGTGGCCGTACTTGTACTGCAAGTTGCCGCTGGCGTCCTTGGTGTACGAGAAGAAGCTCATAAAGACCTCTGGTGTCAGAAATCCTCGCGGCTCCGTTGCGCTGTGGTTTGCCAAGAGCTCGAAGGCGAACATGTGAGCGCCGAAGGTGAAGGCGATGCCAGCGTAGGGTGGCGAAAAGTAATTGGGGTTGTTGGCGATCGAGTACTTCTTGCGATTGTCGGAGTGCTCAGCCATGACTCTTGGAGTCAAGTTGCCGCCGGTCCTGGCCTTTGCAAGGTCGAGGAGCTCCTGCATGAAGACTGGATACGATGCGCAATTCGAGTTCATGCTTGGTGCAAGCCAGTCGCCACGAGTGATCGATGCATCACCCTCGCTGCGAAGATGACCGTAGGCACAGATACCAGTTTCGTTGCCAAGGAGGTCGCCTACAGCACCAAGTGACTGCGTCTTGTCGCTGTGGTAGCCAATGCTCCATCGTCCCGAGACTGGGTCTCCGTTGAAGAAGGAGGTAGCAGTTTGTAGGAAGATGGTGGCAGTTTTGTCTAGGCCGAATGCCTCCCAAAGACCAGTGTTGATGGCATTCGCATCCACAATGCCTGAACGTGGTAAATATCCGTGGTTCGCTGCAGCGTTGAGACCAGCACATGGCCCTCGAATGTCACCGGGTCCTGGTGCTTGCCATGCGTGGTCACCAGATGTCGACACCAGCTGGCTTGAGGCATCGAACTTGTTGAAAGAGGCGTGCAATGGCGAACCTGGCCACTCTGGAAATGGAATGGCACCATCTGGAACACCCACTTGGCCTGAATAGAAGTCAGTCCTGAAGTCTTGATGGGTCACTTGGACAACTCACGCTCTTCCATACGCTGCTTCTCCACCATCTGTGCAATGTGCGGGAATGCCGCTGCTGCATTGAGCAGCGCAGCTGTTGCGAAAGCCTTGGAAAGCATGATGGCTGCTGGACTGTCTTGCAAAAGAATTTTGCTGCAATCCTTACACAGCCGTGACAGGGGATATATAGCTACTTTCTTGGCCTCCTTCCTGGATGTCCTTCTTTCCGGCGGCAAATGCCTGATACATCGTACGCTCGCACGCACTCTTTGCAGCTCGCGGGGTATGTTGCACTAAGGCCATGAGGCTCCGACATTCCAATCTCAGGAAAGCAGCCCAGCCGGATGCAGGACCATTTTGCATGTCACCAGCGCAAGCCAATGCAGATCATAGCAAGCTAAAGACCCTTCGTGGCTGCTTTGAGTGCAAGCTACAGCGCAAACCCGTCTAGCCGGTACGATTCTACTTAAGCTTCTTTGCTAAGATTAAGTGCGCTCGCACGACCTATTTGTCGCGACAGCCACAAGAGCGCCAACAAATGGTCAGCAGGTCTTGGGTCCTGCCTGATTCAGCTAAACCGACGATCTTTTGCTTGAAGGAGTCGGCATATGAATATGAAAAATTGCTCAAGAACAGCTAGCAGGCACCACAATACGACCTCTCAAATTCTCCGAGCCAAGTCCGTCGAATCCGTGACAGGTACTGCACTTGGCAAAGAGTCTTGTACACAGCGAAGCGCTATCCACATACGCAGGTGGCGAGGCCAGCAAGAGCTGCTTGTTATAGATCTCATGTCATGCCTTCATATGCGTCGATCAAGGGTGCCGGAAGAGGTGAAAGCGCACCAAGTTCGCCACAGCAGTCTGCACAATGCAATTTCTCTATGCTGACGAGAGGTAGGTACAGACAATTAGCAAGATCTTCAGACAGGACAACTTGCTATGATCTGCAGACAGCGCACTATCAGTAGCGCTGAAACCCTGCATACTGCAACATGTACACCGCGGGAGCTTGTGGCGGAGACAAGCAAGAGAAGATAATTGATCATCTCGGCGACGCTGTGCATGCAGGAATCAAACGAGAAGAACCATGGTGGCTGCGGTCTCTTCGACGATCGCATTCATGACCCAGCAATCCCAACTCAATTCAACCCAGGTGTTGTTGCAGGAAGGTCAGCCCAGGGAGAGAAGATGGGTCTGATGACTGGAAGTCGAGAACACTCCAGGCGGCACTTGTTTCAACTTCGACATGATGCAGATATCGCAGTGCTTTGCGCGAAGAGCCCTGCAGCCCTATCAGCTATTCGTCCGTCCTCTCCGCCGCGGACGAACCGACACAAGTCCTGTATTTGTACCATCGCAATCTCTACTCCAAGTTCTGCTCGTAAGCAACGAAGATGTTTGCAGAGTCACTGCCACATGCTCGTGATTTTCAGCGGTGAGTGCGGAAAAAGATGTAAAATTTTGGCTCTAAAGCTGCTCTGTCGCCTTGTATTCTCTACGTTAGACGTGTCTTTATCGTAAGTCGTGTATACATTATAGCCCTAGTTGTACTTACTGTCGTCGCCGCCGTCGCTATTACAAGTCGACCTACCGTTACTCTATCGATATCGTAGTTTTTAGCTTTAGGATTTATTTAATTTATATTTATATATCTCTACTATATAACTAATACTCCTTTTTTCTTCTACTAATATCGTTCCTTAAATATTCGTTCCGTTACTTTTCTATTACCTTAGACTTAATATAGTTCTTTATATTAATATATAGTAAAGCTATTATTTTATAAGTATTTTATAGATTTTATAGAGGCTTTTAATCTTATAGTATATAAAAGTAGTATGGTCCAGATCTTAGACATATAGTCTTTCTATCTTATCCCTAAGATACTTATCTATACTACCCCTGACATAGTGTTTTAAAGAAGCAAAGCTCATCGATGTAGGTCTGAGCCTGAGATGACTGGCAGTCAGCGCGCTCCATCGGCGGTCGTTCGGAGACTCGCGGACCGTCCAGCAAAATCCACAGAAACGAATTTCGGGCTCTTCCATGTGGAAACTGTACTGGGTCACACAAGCAAGACTTTTCTGCGCAAAAACGCGTCTTGATGATGACCTTCCGCAGACTCAATTGTCGTGCCGCAGGTGACTGCCGCCGACCTTCGTCGAAAATGATAAGTTCGAAGCCTGCCGTCGATCAAATCTGATTGGTGTGCGACGCATCCGAGCGTCTTCGCTTGCCTTCAGGAGAGCTTCATGTCCCATCTCAACTCAGCTTCGTCTCCGATATCAGCCATTTCCATCCAATTTTTCCGTCATCTCAATCGCATCCTGCAGTCTGGAAAAGCGGAGAGTTATATGGATCTGTGCAAGAATCATTCACTCCCCTGCGTCGCACCGTTCGTTTTGTGACAAGCGCTAAAGGACATAGCCGCCTACCGCAATTCTGCCATGCGATGCACACGCGATGCGTCCTGCCATTTGTGGTAAATATGGACCGGTGGCGGCTGTCACTACGATGCTAGCCATCTGATCTTACCACATCATCCAAGTCCAGAGCTTGATTCTTGCTCCCGAAACTCCACCTCATGCTGAAGAGTCGCTACAGCCCTGTTGTCGGGGAGCATGGCCCTGCGGCGCGATGCTGCAATGGAATCCTCACAATGGAGTCGCGAACATGGTCTATGCAGGAACCGTGCACCGCATAGATTGATCGACGAAGATGGAACTCCAGCATTGTCGTGAGCAGAGACTCGCTTCAAGACCCTTTGCCTTTTCTCCAGCTTCACTCAACTTCAGACAGCCTTTCGTTGACCTCCACCTGTTCGTTGCCACTCGTTGTCGATTTCATCTGGAGTTTGGAGTTCATCGTGCAGCTGCTCACGACACCCGGTCCTACTCCTGGCCAAATCAGGCATGACAAGATCGAGACCACAATAACTGTACCCTCGCGCTTTCGACCGTTTCGGCCGCAGTCATGACGAAAGTCATCTTCGACGATAATGCGCCAAATGTGGCAGCCACAATCATTATCCTGACTTCACTCTCCCTCGTCGTGTATCCTATGCGAGTGTATACACGAGTGAAAGGGAATGCTTGGGGGTGGGATGACTGGTCCATGACCTTTGCCCTGATACCATATGCAGCTCTCAGCGTATTTTGCCTTGGAGGCTCATTCCTCGGCATAGGAGTCCATAAATGGAAGCTTACTGCTGCTCAGAATGAGACCGGAATGATGGTAAGCATGATCATATCATATCAGCTCGTCATCGTACTTACGCATACGACAGTGGTTCTTCTTCTTCGAATGCTTCTATTGCCTTGCGATCATTCCCATCAAGCTCAGTATATCTTTCATGCTTATGAGAGTCGCTGGACCGAAGAAGAACTATATCTACGCGCTTTGGGCAATGTCCACTCTTTTCATCGTTATGAACCTGATCAGCTTCTTCTACATCGTCTTCCGCTGCAACCCAGTGAGCTACGCTTGGAACACAAACCAGCCCGGAGGTAGCTGTCTACCAAGCACAGATTTGGCAGACATTTACTACGCCGATACAGCGGTGAATATCATCACGGACTGGTTCTGCGCATTGCTGTATGTGATCCTTCCAGAGACCCCAAGTACGATGAAGCTAACGTCAAGTAGCCCTATTCCTCTCCTATGGGACTTGAAACTCAACACAAACTCCAAGATCTCGGTCGGGTTCCTCCTGTCTCTTGGTGTGCTCGCCTCGCTGTCGGCATGCATCCGCCTGAAATACACCGTCAACCTAAACAGCAGTGACGATTATCTGTTCAGCGTCGCGGACGTACTCATATGGGGATTTGCCGAGAACGGAGTCGGGTTTATCGTTGGCTGCATATCAACACTTCGGCCCTTGTTCCGCAAAATGTTCCACCTTGGAGACAGCACAGGCGGCTCTGGCATGAAGCTCTCCGAGGGCTATGGGCATAGCTATGGCAACAGCAGAGGAAGACTTGAGAATGGGCATGGAAGCGGCTTCATGGACCCTCCTCCTGCATACAGTGGCGGCAATTCCAAGGGCAAGACGAAGACAGCAGTGACAAGCAGTCAGCTTGGGAGAAAGACATCGGCGGATTCTGGAACTGAAAGCGAAGAGTATATCCTCCAAGATATGACTGGAGTGGACATGAGATCTGGCATTCAGGTGTCTCGTAGCGTTGTACAGACAAGAGGCGATTGAGAGTGGGAAAGATCAAGGTAATCACGCACACAGAGATGACTATATAATTGACAATGGCTTGCCATTTGCTAGGATATGTCTAGCATTCGAAGATCTGACTCATTGATCTGAAATATGGCCAGTAATACCTTACACTATGGCTTGGTGTTATGCTGTCTCGAGCCCTACCTATTGGGATGGTCGGAAGGCAGGCAAGCCCGAGTCAGCTCCAGTGATCACAGCCAGATCCATATAAGAGCATGTCGTCGCAATTGACGAGACAGTTCTCTGACGCTGACCAAAATCCTCGGCGTCGGTCCAACATCAGCGACACCACGCCGCAATCTCTTCCTACTTCACGGAAGCGAAGAAGTGCATAATCCTTTCGTTCCTGCGAGTCAACTTGGCACGATCGCCTTGCGGAGGTAAATTCAGAGCCTGAAGTATCGAAGGCAGCTGCACCAACCAGTAGAAAGAATGTCAAGCAGATTCAATCCCTTTTAAAGTCAGTCTTCTCGACCTGTCATATTTGTAATTTAGTATGAGTTGAATTCGAAAAGTCTTTAAGCTCGAAGCGCCGATTCTTTATGCAGCAACAAGCCTGCATCCCGGAAAGCTGCTGTTCCGCTGCCAATCACTTCGGTCCAAGCACACATGGCACAGCTGAGGATCGCGACATATTGATCCCGTTGTGACTCTGCTTCCACACGGAGCAGTGGTCCGACAGCAGTATTACACAGTCCACCGGTTCCGACGATACGAGTCTTCAATTAGAACTGCCGGTGAAGTGAGTTTAGGGTTCTTGGATCAAGCCCGAACAACAAAAGTGTCAGCCAAGTCGACCAACCGGTCTTGAGCCGGAAGTCGCGAAGTGGAGGTGGGAAAAACGTGGCTTAAAAGTCTGGGGTGTGGGGAACGATGGCGACAAAAGGATTCGTTCCGTTGACGACCTTCTCTCCTGACTTACCACCTGACGATCTTGCCTTTCCGTGCTCGTAGCACACGAGTTGCCATGCGGTACCAAGCAGGGCAAGAGGTGCACTTGGAGCCACGTTTCGCAGAAATCCTACACCGGCGAGACATCCTGAATGGTGGAGGAGAGCAAGACCCTTGATGTCCCGATCAACAACGAATGCAACCTCACGCCTCGCGAAATGCTTGGAAGAAACCCCGCTTCAGGATTTATCGCATGGCTGCGACAAGGACCTATTGCTTGAAAGCTTGCCTTCTTGGCGGGAATCGTGAGATGTTGGTTGGTCTATTCCCGACGAAATCGCTCACGCAATCAAACGGCCAAGAAACCACCAAGAGTCGGCTCAAAGACGGACAGTATGTCAGTGGCTTTCCGTGAATCTTTGACAAGCGATCATGCTCCTATATGCCCTTGAGCGGTCCCGACGTGGAGAGAGCGCGGCCGCAATGTACTTTGTTGGTGTTCAAAGGACTGGCATGCTTGCAATGTGAGGCGTTGCTGTGGTAGCATTCAGCTCGTGAGCTCGATTCGGAAAGCGGTAAGGTGGACTGCACGCGAGGTCAGGATGGACGCTGCACGACCGCCGCTCAAGCAAGGGGAGCATTGAAATGCCCTGTGGTTCCCCGGACGCTCGAGCACCTTATTTGTTTCCTTGGGTTTGCGGAGTGAACGCAGCTCTCTTTGATTTCTTGTCTTGCTCGTTGGAGCTCAATAAGTGAGCTGGCATCATGGGGCTTCAAATCGGAAATATCTACGCCATCACGGCTGTGGCCGTGATAGGTGGTGGTCTTTTTGGTGAGTCGTGTCATGTGCTTTGTAGCCATATCGTCTTAGCTAATATGCAGCTCAGGCTTCGACATCTCCTCGATGTCAGCCATTTTGGGCACTACCGCCTACAAGTGCTACTTCAATCAAGGCCCCCGCGGTCCTGGATACGATAACAGCAATGAGTGCTCTGGACCGACCGCCAGTGTCCAGGGAGGAATCACAGCAGCAATGCCAGGTGGCAGCTGGCTGGGTGCTTTAGTTTCTGGTTACCTCTCCGACATCTTTGGCAGGAAGAAGTCCATCATGATCGGCTGCATAATCTGGGTGATCGGATCGACCATCATCTGCGCATCACAGAACATTGGCATGCTCATTGTTGGACGTGTTATCAATGGCTTCTGCGTGGGCATCGAATCTGCACAAGTACCAGTATATGTCTCGGAGATCGCTCCTCCTTCGAAACGTGGTCGACTGGTCGCATTTCAGCAGTGGGCCATTACCTGGGGAATCTTGATTCTCTACTACATCTCATATGGCGCGTCGTTTGTTGGCGGTCAGGACGTCGACAACTACAGCACTACTGTCTTCCGACTGCCATGGGGACTTCAAATGCTTCCAGCTGTGTTGCTCTTCTTCGCCATGTTCTTCCTGCCTGAGTCGCCACGTTGTAAGTTCCACAAGCACCTTTCCTCAAGCATCGCTGACAAGTTGGTACAGGGCTAGCTCGCAAAGACCGCTGGGAGGATTGCAAAGCCGTATTGACCCTAGTCCACGGCAAAGGCAACCCAGACAGCCCACTTGTCTCTCAAGAGCTGCACGATATTCGCGAGATGTGCCAGTTCGAGGCTCAAAACTCCGATGTCACCTACTGGGAGCTTCTTACGCCGAAGCTGCTCAACAGAACACACATCGGTGTCTTCACTCAGATTTGGTCGCAATTGACTGGCATGAACGTCATGAGTAAGTTCTAGCAGCGACCGCCACCTACCCAGCACTAACGCTCCTAACAGTGTACTACATAACCTACGTCTTCAGCATGGCCGGCTACAGCGGCAACGCCAACCTTCTCGCCTCTTCGATCCAATACATCATCAACGTCCTCATGACCGTGCCCGCCCTAATCTGGCTGGATCGCTGGGGCCGTCGACCAACCCTCATAATCGGAGCCTTCTTCATGATGGTCTGGATGTTCACCAACGCCGCAATTCTCGGTGCTCGCGGCGAAATCGTCCCAGGAGGCGTCGACGGGGTCGCAGCAGTATCCATGCGTCTCCGAGGAGCACCAGCCAAAGGTCTCATCGCATCAACTTACCTCTTCGTCGCATCCTTCGCACCAACTTGGGGACCAGTTTCCTGGGTCTACCCACCAGAACTCTACCCTCTACGAGTTCGTGGAAAAGCAGTCGCTCTCTCGACTTCTGCGAATTGGGCTTTTAACTGTGCATTGGGGGCGTTCGTGCCTCCGGCTTTCGTCAATATTCGTTGGAAGGTGTATATCGTATTCGGAGTTTTCAATGTTTGTATGCTTATCCATTCTGCGTTACTGTTCCCTGAGACTGCTGGAAAGACTTTGGAGGAAACTGAACTTATGTTTGAGGATCCTAATGGTATTCCTGGAATGGGGACGCCGCCTTGGAGGACGAGAGTGCAGTATCATCATGCTCTTGCGTTTGAGCATGGGGAGTTGGCTGGAGAGAAGAAGGCGGACTTTGCTGAGAGGAGTCCAGAGAGGCATAATGAGAGTGTTGAGGCTAAGGCATGAGTATGAGGGAGGAGAAAGAGGGTGCTGTATGTATTCAGAGAGCAGAGATTTGAGAGAGTGAGAGATTGTGTAGTTGGAGTAGTACCATCAAGAATGTGCAGAGGCTCTGATTCTTCCGGTTCGAGCATAGTGACTTGCTGACTACCGTACCGGAACCTCGCATCTACCTCGCATACGGCTATGTCGGAGAACTGTAGACCGTCGAAGAGTACTAGCAGTACTCAATTTTTCCTCCTTAGGCAACAGTATTCCTTACCGCGACCTCGCCGGCGTGGGATCGCCGTCTGACACTAGTCAGAATAGAACGCAAGATTGACTATATAGACTGCAGGGGTCGTGCGAAGTCCGTCTCTCGTATAGAACTTCCATTGATCTGCTTGAATCTCCATCTTTTGATAAGTTATTCTTCTATCCCTTCCATCATTGCAGAAGTCATAGGAGAGTTTCGAACTTTGATGAAGCTTTAAGTTCGTCGCGGAATCCGCGCTCATGGCAACAAAATTCAAATCGTTCCTTCCATTCGACTTCATCCTGCCAACAAAGCAGCAGCACATCTCCTCTCATTCTTCATTCGATCTTCCGTTCGAGTTGCCAGGTCCTTCAGGAAAAACTCGGATGCGAGAGCAAGCACCTCCGCTCTCCGACATCTACCCCAAAGAACGAATATTTATGGAAGTCAGCAGCGGATTTCGATATTTTGAGGCCGACTGACTGACTGAGCAGCCCCAAGAATCTTGGTTGGCATCAATCAATAATGGTCACTGCATGGATCCAGCTGGCGGCACCTTCCCTATGAATTTCTCCACGGCTGGAAGCCTTGCAGCAACTGGACGCCCTGAAATCCTCGATACCAGCAACGTCCTAATGATCTCTGACCCGGCTTCGGATCGACCCTGATATTCGCCATCGTCAAGTGCTTCGCCTCCCTCATAATTCTGACTTCGCCTCTGGATGGAAGGAGCGCTCGCAATTTCTGGCACAGGCATTACAAAAGCTTCCTTGAACGACATTCTTGCACCACTCTCGGGACGTGCACATTTGGGAAAGACAAGAATCGTGCACCTTTCTCTCGCCATTCTGCAATGTGCGATGAAGTTGTCGTGCTTGTTGACACGGGACGATGAGAAGCCTGAGTGCGATGGTAGCTTCTCTGCATGAAGCCAAGCTGGCGATCGACTTACGGCGTGCGAAAGATATCCCGACTTGGGATATCATCGTTATTGCTTCAATCAACGTTGTTCCCGAGGATTGGAATCGACATTGAAGATCGCCTTCCTCGATGCTGTGGTTGTGCAAGGCTAGCCAATACGTTTTGAGCAGCAACGCACGTTCGAGCGCCAGTCAAAGCAAAAGCTGTACAGCCCGCTCCTGCACCTGACGAAGGATGATCATAAGGCCAGCCAGCGCAACATGTGTACTCCATCACATCGCCTGTTGGACGGCGGAAAGTCGACTACTCTCAGAAAGCGGACTTGTCGTCTCTATTATGCATATCTACACACTCTGCCGTCTCAAACAAGAGAGAAGAAATAATGCTGCCGCTGCTGCTGCTATACAAGCCGATAAATCTGGTCCGCAACCGCCTCGGCTGATTCGAATAAAGTCGCTTTTCGACATCCAGATCCAGATACCCAGTTTCGATACGCCATGCCAATAATCCCAGGCTTGCCCATCCAACGCAATGCATTAAAACAATTTTATTCAAGACACGCCATGATGTTGAATCATCAAGCCCATTCCGTGACAACGACTTGCGGTTTCTCTTTCGTCACTGCTTGTCGGGTGCTCGGTCGTGGTTTCCTGATGTGGAGAATCCGGAGGACGAGGGCTTCCACAGGCAGCAGTACTAGCCATATTCTGTTCGCCAAGAATGAAAGCGCGACGGAGAAGGTTGCGACTACGGCGTCCAGGTAGTAGTGGTTTGCGGTCGCGACGATGATCGAAAGGACGAAGATGGGATACAGTATGCCGGCCACGATCCAGAGAAAGCTGACGATAGGTGACTTTCCGGTCCGTCGGCCACGGAACATATGGAAGAGACCAGAGTGGTATAGGAATGTCACACCGATGATAAAGGCGTATGTGAAGTGCAAGCTCGGCATGGCTGCCAGTTGGTTCACATTCGCTCCACCGACCCAAACACTCTCGGCATGCTCTTGTCGCACAGTATCCTTAAAGCCGAACGAATCTGGGAGCAGTCGAGGTGGCATGCAGGGCCAGAAAGAGAAGATCGCAAAGGCAGAGAAGTTGCCCAGGGTCATGGTGCGTCGGACGATGGCGAAAATGTCGTGGCTCGGTGCGGCATAGTAGTACCAAGAGATGAATCTACAACACGTCAGTAAGTCAGAAACGGTAACGCGATGCGCTACCAACTTACGCGACAGTTCCTGGAATGTGCACCAGGGAGTAGAACTGGTTGAAGATCGTGATGAAGGATGTATGTCCATTCAAGAAGAATCGCTGAAAGTCGACTTCGGTGATCGGGAAGAAGATCTTGAAGATGGTGTTGTGTTCGAGGGTAAGGATGTCGATGCCATGTTGCTGAGCCAGCTCAGTCACTCCATCGCCTCCATATCTTGAGTATAATGCAGCCCCGATCTTCTTTGTCAAAGCATATGCGACATAGTTGAGCACCCAATAGAGCATCTCCACGAGGAACGGGAAACGCTGCAATATCCGGCTCGGGAAATTGATATCAGAGTCGCTCCTCGACACAAACGGCGATCGCGATTGGAGGTCTACACTGGTTTTGGGTCGATCCGGACTCGTTGATCGGGATGATGAACTGCTCTCCTCATAATCATGACTATGGCTCTTGATGAGTGATTCGCTCGAGTCGTCTCTTCGGTTCGGTATTATTCGAAAGTTTCGATCTCGGTTCATGTATAGGGAAACAACCATGATCGTCAGGACGAGCTGGCAGGAGAGTCAGCACTTCCGGTCCACCAATTCTCAGCCTCGACCATGCTCACCAAAGGTTCAAACCATGCGCGAGACTGCGACTGCGGCTTTCCCAAGTCTGGAGCCGTGCCATTGCCTTGCGCGATATCCATATTGACTGACCACCCACTACGTATCACCAATTCTCCTCTTTCTTGTTGTTGTCTGTCGGACTCGAGGCCGTGGCTGCGGAGACGCCGGAACACGACACCATACGCTAATTACAGATGTAACCCAAAAACAATAGAATGGAAGGAAGTGAAGCCAAAGGTATGTGTGTCGTGTGTCCGGTGCTTTGTTTGCAGTGAGGTTGAGAAAAAGGCGAATGCGCAGCTGGAAGGTTGAATAAGGAGTGTCGCGTGCGTGAGATGAGCGATGCTTTCGTCTCCACTCCGCTTCAGCCCTTGTTTGTTTCCGAAGTTCCGCCCGGGGTTTCTCAAGTCTTAACTCAGCAGCCACGAATACGCTCTATACGCTGAACGACGACACCGAATATTACTATTCTTCTGGATGCAACATACTGCAACTGCGAATGAATGTCTGCTTCTGTGGTAGACACTACTCTCGCAAGCCTCCCCACTTGCGCCTAGTGAAGGAAGCTTGGTTTATTGGCTTCACGACACAAAATCGTCATTCGGCGTATTAAAGAACAGGAATGATCTGGCGCTAATTCGACGCCGCAGCAGCAGGTACATCATGGGCTGAAGCACGCGACCTTGGCCACGGCCAACATTCTTTGTCTTCAGGAACATGTTTCAAATGCGACAGAACGACATTGCAATACTGGCCTCGTGCGCCTCACAGTCGTGCAAAATGAGATTGTTATCGCATGCTGAAAGTCCAAGAACTGCGCACGTAAGCAAGACGACAAACAAACCAGCAAGTCGCTGTCACAGTATGCACACAGCCTCTTTCGCCGTTACAAGGTTTCCTGCAGACGCCGGATTGGCAAAAGTCTGGAATGCCAC
Organism: Pseudocercospora fuligena; assembly: GCA_014298035.1. Lineage (NCBI taxonomy): Eukaryota > Fungi > Ascomycota > Dothideomycetes > Mycosphaerellales > Mycosphaerellaceae > Pseudocercospora > Pseudocercospora fuligena. Next base: position 582,534 of record JABCIY010000022.1, read on the forward strand.
TTCATACCGAGGTCGCGTTCTTCGCAGTTGTAGAAAAGCAATGTCAGTATTTCTTGTTCTTGGTAATGCAAAATAGAGCTGGCTATTTTGATGCTTAATCAAAACAGCGCAGGGACAAGATGATGTGAGAAAAGCGCAACCAGAATGCCGACGCCAAAGCTGCAAGATATCCTTGAAACTGTGGCCGGTATTTGACGAAATCAGAAACGTATCCCTCGTGCTCGTTTTGCGGATGCGGAAACAATGGACGCCGAATGTAAAGGGTGCCAAGAATATGAACATGCATCAGATTCAGTGAGACGACCTATTCACATGCACACGCTCAGACACGGTGACTAGTTTCGACCTTGGCGCCTCAAGCCGTGAACATTCAACAAGTGCATGGCTTGTACGAAGATCCGCGTACAATCCGACGACGCATCAATTGACAGATCGAGGGTAGACATCACTAATCAAGAGCCTTTGCTTAGCACGAGATCTAGAGCCGGAGCGCCACGGGGCCTATAAGTCTACGTCGACCTCATGTCCACATTTATACTCTTCTTTTGTCCTCATCGAGATTTGACACGATACTCTCTAGGACTGTTCAGCTCGGTCTTCTTGACATGCCATGGTGTGGTTCGAGCCTAGCATCGATTGCATAACCAACGAATGCCGTCGCAAGAGCTGGGATCTAGCGACCCCCACGGAGAAGACATTACAGAGACCAGACTATCAGCACAGATGGCCAAATGCACAAGAGACTGATCAGGGTGATCATTGCCTTACCTTCGCTGTCAAAGCCATGGGAGCGGCAATGGCTCGCGCTGGGTTTGAGAAGTCGAAGTGACTGACATGCTTCGCCATTCCAAGGCTTCCAGCGCGCGATGAGATATGTTGTGGGGAAAGCAAGAGGAGGCTCGTCGTCGTCGAACCAGTCTTGCCGCTGCGAACGTGGTGATCGTGCGCCTGAATCAGATGCCTCGCGAATTTTGAGAACGCTCGTCCTCGATTGAAAGTCTCAAAGCGAGGAGACAGATTGCTAGCAACGCCTTGCGCAAGGACTTCTGCGTTCGAGTGGGAGCTCTATGGCCGAGGGCTGCTTGGAGGCCACGCCACTCCATATGCTTCGTCCTGCTTAAGGGAGTGTGGCAGGCTGCGCTGAGATTCATAGGTCATCGTTATATATCGCAAGGCTCGGTGGGCGACGTCAATGTATATGAGCTGCGGATGGCGACGTTTCAGAAGTCTTCGCGGTTTGTGTCATTGCGTCGACTTTGTGAACCAGGTTTCCGTTGTCCGCATCTTTGAGCATTGGACTCGGTGCAATTAAGCTGAGCTCTGCTCTCGCCCAAAATCCGCTGTTTAGGTGGAGAAGCTGTTCGAGCTGTCCGCCAAGCCTCCCAACCTTCTGCCCGGCTGCATGAACAACGACAGGGAAGTGCAAACACAGAGGCAGCCTTACTGTGTCTTCAGACCCGGTTATAGCATGATGGAGTACTAGAAGGTTTACCTATGTACCGGTCATTGGAGACTTGTAGCGGTAGACTAGCGGATGCTCACATCTGGGGTTGTAGTATAGGATGTACCAACAATTTGTGGCTTATGCAGCAGGTCACAAGTGCGTTAGGTGCTTCGGCAGTCGGCTGAGATGGTGTGCTGTGATTGTGCCATACTGTTTTCAATGCTTGCTGCATGAAGAGAAGTCGGATGCGTTATTGTGAGGTGTGGACTCTCAGTATTAGGTGTACTTGCACGTGAGTATGCTTCCACGCCTTGGACTTGAGAAGTTGGAGACCGGTAAGTGCATATGCTGGGCTGTGGTCCGACAGAGATCTGGTATGATCCCTTGGTCGAACTTTGCAGAGGCATGAGGGCGTAGCGATATTGGTACATCAAAAGTCGAAGGCATGATTGGAGTAATCCCACGCATTCTGCGATGTGGTCTTGCTGGGAGAGCAGAATGTTTATGAGGATCGTGAGGTGGTCGAAAGACCATGGGCTGATCGGCTTTGTGTCCAAGCATTATTTTACAGTGGTGCCATCTGCCAGCCTGATCGCGTGTGGGAAAGCAAGAGCCGGTGACCCGGATGATAACTCGTGTCCTCTGTCCAGCAGGAGCGGTTAGTTTTTGTTCTGATGAGGTTGACCACGAACAAGCATTAGGGCGGTTGCCCGATGGAGAACCAGAAAGAAGAGTCTTTGAGGTGGCCGGCCTCTCCTGGATGTTTGTCTGAAATTTTGGTCCTCAATCGGAGAATAGTTTGTGTCGGCTGGTCTACGTTAAGCGACGAACGTGTATTCTTGCTTGTGTCAGCTATCATATGCTTAGCAACAACATGCTTCTAGAGATCGAAGTTGCTGCTTCGAAGACGAAGCTGGACATCGACGTCTTTTCAGTCCAATGGCAGACCAGGCGGTGCTCCCTGCTTCTCAATCCCTTTTCTGCCGTCCCAGCTCCACGGCCAAGGAAAGGCAAAATGAGGCTCGCTGTGGAGATGAAGTCTCGGAGGCCTGAAGCGAAAGTACGTTGATGTATCGCGAAGAAGCCTCATGCAGCAGTCTGTCCATGAATACCACACCATACATATATCGTCACTCTCCGTGCAGAACTCATGCCGCAAAGAGTAGTGCAGTTGTCGAACCGTCTATTTGGTGTCGAAGAGCTCCCTGCAAAGGTAAGGACATTTGACTTCAATTCCTGCATCGACGCCCCGCTCCGCACACGGCATCATACAGAATGAACCAAACACTTGGGACTGCAAACACTGGTCGCAGGTCGCGTGCCGCTGACTTCGATGAATGCATCGAGGAAGTACCAGAGGGTGTCAAACGGACCAATTGGTGGTGTAAGATGGGAAAAAGACGTGCTTGTGTACTTTTAGAAACGCAGATCGACAGCAGGCGCAGAGACAGCGAGCCCCCTGAAGTACTGCACACCTGAAACCGCCAGGCATTTCGCTCGCTATAGTCGGCCTCAGCCGAAGGAGTCAACCAGCACGCTCACTTCGACCAGAAGCGGTGCCAGGTCTTCGGGTCTGAGAAGGAGAACGGCGGCGAGTGCTGGATGGGAGTAGGCGACGTTGTATATAGCGAACAAGAAAATAAATACAAGGCGGGATAGTAGAGGCTCCCGCTCGGCGGTGGAATCTGGATCGACAGCGCTAACGTCGATCGCATTAGGCTTGATATAGCCTTTCCAGTGCAGCATGGGCCACATTTGCACTATCCGTATCCTGTTAATCCCCTAGAATCTTCAGAATTTTGTTGGAGAGCGATAATCATTATCAAAGACGTGGGAGAACTGCTGGCATCGCACCGCGCGTTGTACAACTGCGTGCGACTGTTTGTGCTGGTGGAGTACTGGAGTACGGTAGTGCCAGGAAACGTGCTGGAGCCCGCCGACCACTGTGCCGCGCGCGCACCTCGCCCATTCTGCCATCCGCCACGTCGACCTTGTACGCGGATGAGGGTACACCGCGCACGCTCGCATTCGCCCTGACCTGGACATTGCGGCGCCGTCTGGAGCCTGCATGCCGGTCGAGTAATTGTTGGCATCGCGCAAACACACGTACACGACCCATCACGCCGACGCACGAAGCATGTCATTCCTATTCAAGTCCTCCAAGAAGGGCGCACCCGAACCGCGACCTGCCAACCCGAACGCGCCATCTCTACATGCTACGAGGGACACCATTTCGCGAGATGGACCTGGGCCGCAGAGCGGTATACCGACACTGAATGGCGCACCCAATGGCGCGAAACCAGGCTCGCCGACACCTGCGCAGACTGGTAGCGTCAATGGCAGCTTAAACTCGCTATCAGAGAAGCCGTCTTTTCAAGCTCGACCGCCAGATGAGCGGGTGATGGCCATCAAGGAGGAAGGCGTGCGACCTGCTGGACCGCCAAGCCCAGAGCAGAAGTCATTGCGCGAGGCGAGAGATGGGAGTCAAGATGCAGTATGTCGCAGATGGAGATAATGAGAGATGGTCGCGGCCGGCATACTGACAATGTGACAGCAGCAGAGATTCCCCATGGGCCAGCGGCCCTCACAAGACCAAGCTTCATCACCATACCCATGGTCACAGCGCAGGCTAAATTTCACAGTAACGCATTCGAATCCCTTTCCCCGATATGGCGCAGCAGTAAATGCAAGTGCCAGCAAGGATGGATCGATATATTTGATGGGTGGTCTCATCAATGGCAGCACTGTGAAGGGTGATCTATGGATGGTAGAGGCCGGTCCTCAAGCATCAGGCAGCATGACCTGCTTCCCAGTCGCAACCACCAGTGAAGGCCCAGGACCAAGAGTGGGCCATGCCAGCTTACTAGTTGGCAATGCTTTCATCGTTTTCGGCGGTGACACGAAAATGGACGAGGGCGATATGCTGGACGACACTCTCTACCTGCTTAACACCTGTAAGTTCATGTGACGATCTGTATCTTGCGATCATGTGTCTGATTGTATGCAGCCACCAAGCAATGGTCAAGAGCATTGCCCGCTGGACCGAGACCACCTGGTCGCTATGGCCACACTTTGAACATACTGGGCAGCAAAATCTACATCTTTGGTGGTCAAGTAGAAGGATACTTCTTTAATGACTTGGTTGCCTTCGATCTCAATGCGCTACAGCAAGCCACCAACAGATGGGAAATTCTTATTCAGAACACCATAGACGGCGGTCCTCCTCACGGCCAGATACCACCTGCGCGAACGAACCACACTATTATTACATGGCAAGATCGACTCTATCTTTTTGGCGGTACCGATGGCATAAACTGGTACAACGATGTGTGGTCATACTCGCCTGCATCGAACTCTTGGGTGCAACTGGACTGCATAGGATATATTCCATCGCCTCGAGAGGGACATGCGGCAGCATTGGTTGGGGATGTCATGTACATCTTCGGTGGTCGTAATGAGGAGGGTAATGATCTTGGTGACTTGGCGGCATTCCGAATAAGCTCAAGGAGATGGTACACTTTCCAGAACATGGGTCCGAGCCCGAGCCCCAGATCCGGACACAGCATGACCACTGTTGGAAAACAGATTGTGGTTCTTGCAGGTGAGCCTAGTAGTGCGCCCAGAGACCCTGTCGAGCTCGGATTGGCCTACTTTTTGGATACGAGCAAGATACGATACCCACCAGACTCCACGCAAACGCCTCCGAATGAGAGAGTGCAGCAGGCACGACGCCCTAGTAATGACCGTGCCGGCTCACAAGGACGAGGACAACCCAGAGCAGAGCTCATGGACCGCGAGCATGGAGACAATACCCGCATACGCTCACCAGATGGTGCATCAAGGCTTCCGCGCGCACAAGGCCAACTACCTGCACCTGCGGGGCCGCCTCCACAAGCTCCCGCGCAACGACAACCGGGGCCGCAACCAGCTGCTAGGCAGCCTTCGAGGACGCCAGATCGCGCCTTCAGCCCATCCAACGAGAATGAGCGACCGCAAAGAATGGACAATGTCATGACCTCTGAGACTCATCGACCTTCACCTGTGCAGAGGGATCGCGGAATGCCGATGTCTCCTAGCTTCGAGGAAGATCGAGACCAGTACTCGCAGCCACCAGGCGCGAAGCCCGAGACCTATCAGCCTTCACAACAGCAGCCTTTTGATCTTGGAGCCAGGAATGCTTCCCGCACCGAATCACGAAATGACTCCAGACAGCAGCATTCAAAGTCTGATGGCACACCTAGGCCGTCGATGGACAGCGGTCCAATGTCGAAGGTCAGACAGATATCAGAAGATCGTGAACTGCCAATGGACTCAGGTATTGGCTCGTCGCCGGCTTTCCATCAACAGCTTGATGACACTGCTCGAGAGGTTGAGCTTCTGAGGCAGAAGAATGCGTGGTATGCCTCCGAGCTGCTTCTTGCGAAGAAATCTGGCTACCAGTCACGTTCAACAGAGTCACCGGTCTTTGATGAACGCGTCAATGATGCTTTCAAAGATGATGACAAGCCACTGATTGAGGCGCTGTTGAGAATGCGATCAGAACTTTCCAAGGTGCAGGAGACTATTGAAGAGCAAAGCAAGAGCGCCGCCGAGCGCATTGCGGAGGTTGAGAAGCAGCGAGACGTTGCAATCAACGAAGCTGTATTCGCCAAAGCGAAGCTTGCAGGTCAAGGCAGTCCCCAGCCGGATGGCGAGCCGAAAACGCTTGATCGAAACAACGACATCAGTCGACGACTCGCATCATCACTGGAGGCACAAAGCGAGCTCAGCCGACGAATGGACACTTTGATTCAGGAGGTCGAAGCAGAAAAGAAAGCTCGCGAGCTGGCAGAGGACACGGCAGATGCCGCGCAAAAACGTGCAGCAGAACTGGACACTTACAGGCAACAGCACACTTCTGAGATCGAAAGTCTGCGCTCGGAATTGCACGAAGCAGAAAAGGCCCACCGTGAAGCTGCCGCCAGCCATGCCGAGATCCTGACACAGCACAAGATTCTTTCTGTTGATAAGGAGGAGCTCAGCAGGAAACTTGATACGGTGACAGCGGACGGCAAGGATCACACGACCACGCTTATCACGTTGCGAGAGGCTGTCACTGCTTCGAGCGACAAAGCTGAGCTTTTGGAGCGGAAGCTTGAGGAAGAGCGCAACAATCGCGACCAGCTTGAGAGAAGCTTGCGAGAGCTGAAGACTCAGCATGAACAGCGCACCACTGAGCTTGACAGCGCAACTCGACGACTTAGAGATGCCGAAGAACTTGCTGAGAAGCACGCTGCCGAAGCGAGAACCCACCGCGAAGCTGTTCTGACTGGCTTTGGTCAAATCAGTCAACGAGACATCAGCAATGACGATGCGCACGACGAGCGTGTCACTATCTTGCAACAGCAAGTCGAAGCGGCCAATGCCATGGTCAGACAAAATCAAGCCGCTGCAGATTCTGCTGCCGAGAAGCTGCGACGTGCCGAAGAGCGCATTGCCGGCCTTGAGACGTATCAAGAGCAAGCCAGCCGCGAAGGTCTTTCTATCCGAAAGCAACTGCAGGTGGCTATGAAGGAGAACCAGGCTCTCAATGCCGAAAAGGCAGACCTCGAGCAAAAGCTTGAACGACACATGCTGGAGACAAACGCACTTTCCGTGCAGCACGCATCACTCAAGGACATCTTGAACGAGCGTGGCATAAATCCGGCTGAGAAAAGAAGGTCTCGCGCACTGGATTCGCCAAGCATGCAACGCTTCAGCACACCAGACCTGCATCGCGTCCGAGATCTGGAGCAGCAGCTGGAAGCTAACTCGAAGTCACACGAAGAGCTCAAAGCACAGTTCGAAGAGATCAATGTTCGCGGAGAACAAATGAAGCGCGAGTATGAGGAGAAGCTTGCAGCGCTGGACAACGATCACCAAGCTGCAGTGAAGTACTTGCGTGGTACTGAAAAGATGCTTTCTAAGATGAAGCAAGAGATGCAGCGCGTTAAGAACGAGAATGGAGACCTGAAGAAGAAGCTTGACAAGGCAAAGGACGATTTCGAATCAACAAAGGGCACATTCGGCAGTCGCTCCACCGACGATGTCGAAGCAGAGAGGGAGAGAATGCGACAAGAGATGTCCAAACAGCACTCCAGCCTGCAGAGCACCGTCGAAGAAATGGAAGGCCGCATCACCAAGATGCAAGAGCAGCTGCAGAGCACTCAGACCGAGCTGACACAAGCCAAGACTTCGCACGCGTCGGCGCAAAGCGATCTCGCGACTTTGCAGACGACCTTTGCAACGTCGCGGACCGACATCGAGCGCCTACAAAAGGAGAATGCTCTCCTTGAAGAGCGTGCCAAGGACGCAGAAAACAAGGTCCAACTGCTGCTCGACCAGGTGGAATCGAGCGTGGATAACTACCGACGACAATCTCGCATGCGCGATCCTGGCGAGACTCCACTTCTCAACGGCACTGTCCATCAGCGACCACCCAGCATCAGTGAAGCAAGCGATGCAACCGGTGTCTCGAACCACCTCACCAAGACCCACAGCCGGAACATCTCTAATAGCGGTGACAGCACATACTCTGCTGGAGCTGAATCTGGCGGCGAAGCCGGACGAAACTCACTGGCACTGGACTCGCTCGCCAGCGAACTGGATGCGCTGCGCACGCACTGGGAAACCACGAACAAGAATTATCGTCTCTCCGACCGCTTTGAGTACGACCGCACTCCAACATCTGCGAACGCCCCAGGCACGAGCACGTTGGCCGACTGGCGGCGCGGACTAGAGTTAGACGACGATGATGATCATACACGACCTGGCACCAGCGATGGTGCTAAACGACATGACAGAGATCAACAATCTACCCCTACCGCATCGACGCCAACTTCAGCAACACATCCGGCGGTCCGTGTGGGACGAGGTTTGCTGTAATATGAAAAGTCATTTTTGTTAACTGCAAGAAATCAATGTTTGCATGATGCTCAAGATCAATCAAGAATTCAGGGACTATCCCAACAGCAAGGGAGTAGGAATTCGAACGGAATGGGAATAGGTTATCGGCGCAAGTCATTTTCGTGGAGGAGTTGAATCGGCGAATTAATGTCTTTCCTGCCAAGACGACAAACTTGGCTTTGGTGTTCAATCACTTTTATTCTTTCTGTTGATGGGTGGGTGGGTGTCTTGGGTCATGAGAAGCAAGAAAGAAGATGGAAAGAAAGCTGGTCGCCGTGCTTCCACTGCGACTGTGTAGATATATATACCCCCTTGCCACAACCACTTGATGTAGGAATTTAGGATTTTCTCTAAGACGAAGTCACTCCCATCTGTTTCGGTAACAGATCATTCATCACTTCCACTCACGCACTGACAACGACATTGCGCAGCGACCGCGTTTATGCTTCATGATGCTTGCCGGACCATACAGCATATATTCATTAATTCTTCGAAACACTACCTACTGTTTTCGTTCGCGGTTTTGCTTGATTTTGGCAACATGATCTCGACTTTCAGAGCAGGCCCTACTCCAAGTCTTCAATCTTTGAGTTGCATTGGCGGCATGACCAATATTTGCAGTCGCGATGTCGTTGTTGTCTTCGGCTCGGGATGACGTGGCCGATTTGGCCGTCCTCGACCGCAGCTCCCTCTTGGCATGGCTTCCTCAAACACAACAATCGACTATGACTAGATAATTTACATACGGAGTGAACGAATCGAATAGATGGGTCTTACAGCAGCATAATGTCGATACGAGCATAGCTCCGTATTTGGCGAAGGAGTTCTTTGCATAGAGATCGCGATCACAGCCAGCAATTCCGCCACCATGAACCTCCACGAACTTCCCGAAGAACTCATCCAAGGTATTCTCTCCCCCCTAGACCGACCAGATCTCTGCTCTCTCAACCTCGCATCACAATGGTACTACAAAGTCGCGACTCCTCTAATATGGCGAGAACTGGAGTTGACCGATTGCCGGACTTACCATCCCGACCTCGACTCTACAGACGAACACGATGATACACCCATGCTCAAGAAACTCCTCGTCCTGGTCAAGAGGCCATGGATTGCGAGGGAAGTTCAAATACTCACGCATCGATGTCATTTAAGTCCACCTGGGATTTTCAATGAACTGCCACATATGCCGTTTTGTTCCCAGACTTTGTCGACTGATTGGAGAACTGTAGAGTTGGTCAAGATGGCAATCAAAGAAATGAAGAAGGTGACGACTGTTAGGATTGTGTTGGGTCATCCTTGGATTGTGGATGCGATCTTGAGAAGTTTTTTTGATTATGAAAGGCAGGATGCGATGCCTGTGCGAAGACTCTGGCTTGAGAACTGTCAGATCAATGCAGCTTTGGCGAAATCGATGAAATCAGTCGGGTATGATTTGCCTGAGAAGCTGGAGTTCGACGGACTGGAAAGCGTTAGGTTTCGACGTTTGCCTTTGAGACCTGGCACCAAGGTCGACGTGATGCTCACCAGGAATCAACTTGTGTATTCCAGAGGAGGAGTGTACCATGAGTTCCAGGATGGTCTTGGTGGACACTATCGAACGACTTGCAATACCGCATTCATGGAAGCTCAAGCTGGAGAGAACTACTTGATGTGGCTAGAGGCGCAGAGGAAGATGGAGGAGTTGGCTCGGACTGGTCGAGATCCTGGATGGATCAGCTCGCCACTTGACAGACATCCGCTTGAAGAGCTTTTCGAAGCATCGCATGACTTCGATGAACGGATATTTGAGGCTCTGGAAAACATCACTGATCTGCCTCAGGAGCTTAGATATGGCAATCTTTCAAGGGCTGCTCGAGCTGAGATGGCGTATCGTGGTCACTTGCTTGATCCTGATGGCTCGGGCCAGCCATCTATCTCGGCATTGTCAAGCACAAAAACAGAAAGGGTTTCTTCTGCGCAAGTGGCTAACGCCATGCTTTATAATGCGAGCACGACGTTGACCTCATTGAATCTGGATTGGGTTCTAACCACCCCCCAAACGCATTGCTCGAAAAGCTTGGCGAATTGGTGCTCCTTCTATCTAGACCTCTTCAATTGTCGATTCCCGCACCTGCGCGCATTCCAATTCAGGAATTGTGTCACGCCTGATAACATAATGCCACCTGGTCTCTACCTCCTCGATCACTCAAATATACTAGAAAGCATTCCTGAGATGTTGCTACGCCAGAACGGAACCAGCGACGACGATTTGGTTGCATCACTGGATCTTGCTGGGCTAGCTTTCATGGAAGCTCATCAGAATCTTCAGTGTCTGGCTTGGCCGATGGATCATCTCTTCTCACATCGTGGTGTCTCTGCCGACATCTCAGAACGTGTCGACGCAGTCATTGAGAACTTAGGTAGAACACTGATCGATTTGAGAATCGACACGGTGTTCAGAAATTACGGCGAGCCAGCGACAGAAGAGGATGAATGCTACGACTATGGACCCAGGACTCGTCGAAGACATTTCATTACCAGATTTGCAGCGCGGATGCAGAAAGTGCAAAGCATCAAGATCGAGGGCGGCATGCCACGAGACGAACGCAGAGAAATCATTCGCGCCTTACGCGCCTCTCCACTGCAGAAAATTGTCATGATCGGTATATCAAGCCCGATCGGCAATACCTGGGGTCAAGATGGTGAAGAGGTAAGAGACCTCATCGACGACCATGAACGCTTGGATCTCGAAGGCGAAGACAAGTCAACAATCTATGCTCTTGCCTCTCAAACCCCCTCCCGGCCTCCTCAAAACTCCCATTTTGAACCACAGTACGGCTGGACAGGCATGCCTCCTATGCTTCACACTTTAGCCTCCTACCACTCATCCACAATCCGCGAACTCAAATTCTGTGGATACAAAGGCTCAGCTATCATCTTATCACCAACAGCAATCACAACACCTCTCTTCACTCCCATGAAGTACTTCGACAACCTCGAATCCGTGATATTATCCTTTTGGCTCGTCACCACATTCGAAGGTTCGGATCGTGATGCAGAAGTCATTGCTTACTGGACCAATTCCCGCACTCCTGCCTCTACCGCTCTGGTACGCATCACCGACGAAGAACCTGAAGGTTGGGAAAAAGAATTGAGAACAAAGTTCGCTCCTGATGCTTTGGCTTGGAGAATCACGAGTTTCTTGGGGCCGTTCTTGAGTGAAAAGGCGAAGAAGAGAAAGGGTGGAGTACATGTTCGAGCCAGCTTTTGTGTGGGTGATTTCGGTGGAATCTTCGATTTGGATCTTTGGATTGGGAAGGGTAGTTTGGAAAGTGATGTTTGTCTTGGGTTTGTGGGGCCTAGAGAGGAGTTTGAAGAAGAAAGGAGGAAGGGTAAGATGGAGGGTAGGAGGTGGTTTTGATCACGCCCTTCATCATTCATTGCTGGTCCACTCTGCGACCAAAGCACTGAAGGCGATACCTGGTTCGAGTCGTTCCGAAATTCATGTGCCCGATCCCATCAATGCGAAACGCCTTCGCACTTTCCTTCTGAAATAGGACAGCATGCCTTGATCAAAACGTCGCGGGATCTCGATCAAGCTCTAGGATCCGTTATGTCCTCATTTCTCTATGTCTCATTAGCCTCTATTCCCGCTCTCTCACACCGTTTCTCGAGATACATACCATGAGTATGATGAACAACGATCCCATCTCCATTGTCGTACGTCTCTCCATTCTCGTCTTCTTGAGTCTCTTTTTTGATGTAGACACCGACTCGCCGAGTGGCTTTATCTTTGGTCTCTTGGTTGGCGGTAGTGTCTGCTTTTGCTTCGGACTTGGATGGCTCATAGGTTTGATCTTTGTTGGGCATGATGTTGGACTCGGATGTGTAAAGATGCTTGTTCGAGCTTATTAGCTTGTCCTGAATGGGATGGTTGTTGTGTTATACAAGCAACAACGAAAGTGCGTCTAGGATGTATTACATTTTTGCCATGGCTGTTACATGCTGTTCAATAAAGCATATGACTTGCATGTGAAGCTCGAGTATCTGCGGCTGGGAGCGGTTGTAGTCATTCACTCACCGTGCACGTGCGGTCCAAAAGCATGAGATCCTTCCTGATATTCAGGGGAAAGTTCCAGAGTCGCGGCTTCGTCCACAGCTCATTCTATGGGTTGATAGCGTGGCTTGTGATGTGCAATCATGAAGACCTGTTTCCTGACACGCCCGCGAGAGACCGCTATGATGTGAGGTGAGACTTCTACCACCTTTCCATCCGTAGGCTCAATCAGTGCGATCGATGTCATGTCGCCTTCCCTTCGTCAAGAGGAATGTCATGTTGAACATGCGATGATGTGAACGGCTCACATCCAGCCCTCTCCCCCAGCATGTGTTCACTTCATGCTTTCGAAAGCACAACCACGGTTCTCCATATCTTTCGTAGAAGGGGCATGAGGTCTCGTCTAAACTCGTGAAGTCGCATCGGGGGGACTAGCAACCATCACCGGAACTCACGCACTTCCTAAATACCATCCACGCTCAACTGCAACTGGGAAGGGGCACGTACGTCCATTCTCTGGAGCATCGTGACATTTCCTTCAACCTGCCACTTGCAGAGTCGCGGTTCTTCCTAAGGACATCAAGTACGACTACGGCATCAAAGACGATGGTCTCAGCAAGAAGGCGCGTGGTATAGGACCGAAAGGAGTCCGCGGGCGATACGCACGTCTCTCGCCTCAGCAGAAGACTGACTACCTGCTGTGCCTCCCGCTGGATGTTTAGAAGCAGCTTGCCGCGCTCAAGACCTGGAAGACCACGGCCGCCAAGGTTGCGATCGCCGCGGACACAGAGCGGATTCTCTGTCAGTAGACCCAGGCCCACTCCCAAGAAGGGTGAATTTGACGTCTTCTAAGAGATGACCTTACTTTTCGCATCCAGACCTCTCACTCAACATGTATCCAATTCATGCTTTCGAGAGTACAACCATGTATATGCAGTTTCTTTGCAAGGATGAAGTAGAGTTGTGAGGTCGCATCAAAACGATGTTAATGTCTTACGAGGGTTGACCTATTATCAACTCACATAGCTCGACTTCCAACATACTACTACTGCAAACCACCCTGCTGATTATTTTGATTATTCAGCGCCCGCTGCATAACTTGAAACTGCGCACTCAACGCATCACCTTGATTCTGATTTCCGAATTGCATATTCCCAGCCATACTCATACCACCCATATTCATATTTTGCTGCTGCTGTTGCTGTGCCGCAGATTGTGCGAGCAGAGCTTGATGTTGACGTAAGGTTTGCATGTATTCGGGATCGCTCGAAGATGTACCCGCCACTGCTTGACCTTGATGTTGAGCCTGTTGAGCTCGTGCGGCCATTTGTTGGGCGCGTGCGGCTTGTTGTCGTTGCGCTTGTTGGCGCATGAGCATTTGGACTGCTGGAGGGAGATTTGACAGGATTTGCTGAGGAACGTTGTTCAAACCGCCGTACTGAGATGCAAGATGTGCGAGTTGTTGCTGAGCTTGTCGCAATTGCTGCTGCTGCATCTGTTGTCGCGCGGCTTGTTGCTGAGGCGTCATCTGATGACTGCTATCGCCACCCTGCGGATGTCCATGATTCATTTGTGGAGTGCCCTGCATTCCAGGATGGGGACTTCCAGCGTGCGCAGCTTGCTGCTGTTGTGCTTGCATGAGTCTTTGCTGTGTGGCCACCTGCTGTTGCTGCTGTCTCACCATCATAGCTTGACGCTGAGCCAGTGCCGCTGCCATTTGCGGGTTTCCTTGAGCCTGTTGCATAAACTGCTGCTGTTGTGCTGCTTGGCGCAACTGGTTTTGGCGGATGTTCTGGATTTGTTCGGGCGTCATAGCAGACATCTGGTTCGGGTTGTGCTGTCCAGGAGACATGCCGTTCTGCGCAGCTTGCATTCTCTGTTGGGCCTGCAACATGGCTAGCTGCTCGGGCGTCATACCATTACCGACTTGCGGAGTAGCCATGGCCATTGTTGCTGCCGGCGTCCCAGGTGCTGGACTCGCTTGAGGCATGCGCAGCGTCTGCGACACCTGCCTATTAGGTCCTGCATTTTGCATGTGCGGCGTAGCTTGCGGCATCTGTGGGGTTGCGTTCCGGCTCGGGTGCTGCTGCTGACTGACCTGTCGAGCCATCGCATTTGCAACATTTGGATTTTGTATGGTTGCTGAAGCGGGCCGTTGTGGGCTGCCCGCTCCTTGACTGGTTGTGGCAGCCATGGGAAAGCCGCCTTGCGCCAGCATCGGCGAAGAGTTCATCATGGATGGAGTCTGCTGGCGCACGACCGGACTTGATTGTGCCATTGATGCCGGGTGCTGGAAGTTGTTCTGCTGATTCATCATCATGTTGTTTTGCTGAGGATGAGCATGATTTTGCGCCATGAGCGCGGCCTGTTGTGCCTGGAGCTGAGCTGCCTGTATGCGTTGCTGCTCTTGCTGTTGTCGGGCCATGTTCTGTCGCTGGGCCATGATTTGCCGTTGCTTCGCTTCTTGAGCTCGTGCTTGAGCAGCCTGAGCGGCGGCTTGCTCTTCTTGTTGGCGACGTTGCAGAGCAATTTGCGCCTCTTCTTCCTTCTTCTGGCGTTCTTGCTCTTCGTGCTTCTCTCGCACCATCTGGATCGTCTTGAATCTACCAAATCCGAGCGCAGCCGCTGTACCTGCATTCTCGCTCGCAGCTGCGCCTGGACCAGAGGAAGGCTTGATGCGCTCGTCCATGATGAGCATTCTACGCTCAGCCTCGGCAGCCTTCTCGTCATCCGCGGCCATCTCTGCTGTAGTTCTCTTACGAGTCTTGGAAGACGGTGGCATATCTTGATGTAGAGGATGTGCCAACGCGTCCAAGACTTTGTGAGCTGTTTCGGGCGCATCAACAGGTCCGAGCATGAGGCTGCGCTCGGTCTCGACCAAAACATCTGCTTGCCACTGGTAGAAGTCTTTCTCTTCTAAACACATCTTGCCGTCTCCCTTCACTGCGCCTCCGATCGGCGTAGGCGGGACAGCTAGCGAGGGTGTGGGTGGTTGCGCGCCGTCGGCTCCCTTCTTCTTGCTTCTCGTGAGATCTGATGCCGGTGTTCTTGCCAAGATCATCATGTCGTAGTGCATAGACAGTTCGGTGGGGAATAGCACTACACTGGCAATCTGAGGTCCATTCCTCTCCTTGTTCGCACTCTTCTCCACTCCCTTCTTCGTGTCTTCATCAGCGTCAGCGTCTGGCTGCTCTTCCTTGGCCTTCTTCGGGTATGGCGCAAAGCCCGAGGGTGTGATATAGTTGTTGTAGACGTGCATAGAGTAGCGGCCTGGTCCTCCATCCGCGGCAGAATCGTTCCTGCCTTTGTCCTTTGCACTTGCCGTCCGGTGGTTATGCACCTCTATGATCAGGCAGCCATGGTAGAAGGGTACATTGTTGGCGTGGATCTCCTCTAGCATTTCGTGCGGTACGCGCTGCTTCTTCAAAGCGTCAATGATGAACTTCATGGGGCCATCGTAGGCATAGCTGCCCTCCTGCGTGTCGAAGCGAAAGTAGGTAGGATGGAGGTGCAGCACCATAGACGGTGGCTTGCCTGCATGCTGCTTGAGGATCCAGTCGCGCGTGCGCACTGCTGGCGCCGGTCCTCGGTCTGTCCTCTGCCTCTTGCTGGCGGGCTCGCTTCCATCTTCAACCGCCGTGCCATTCATGTTCGCCCGCTTCAGTGATGCAATACTCGGCTTCAGGCCATCGCGACGCTGTGACGTGCGCGGTTGACCCGGACGCACGACAGCCGCGGTGGCCATGGCGGAGAGGGAGAGCTATATTGGGTATCAGCGACCTTATTACTGTGCGCCAGTCTTCGGGTAGCGATTCAGTGAAGGTCGAAGCTAAAGGTAGTTGTGTCGTGGAGTCGCGCGGTGATGCGCTCGGCTGGTATGGTCTGTGAAGTGCGCGATGTGGACGTCTAAGTGGTTGGAAAGAATGCGCGTCTGATTTCACGACTAGAGATATGTCTCTTGTGCGCTGGCAGTGGAGGTTGCTGAACAATGAGTGGTATTGTGAGGCCGTCAATAATAGTGGGACGTCGGCAGCGTCGATCACGGTTCACAACTTCACGCGACCTCCCTAATCGGCTTCGGCTTGCCGAGAAAAAAGCTTACTGATACTGATATGCTTCTCCATTCATTCATTATACGAGAGCACTCAACTTAACATTATTCTCGGCCCCTCCATGCTCTTGACTTGCACATTCGGCTCTTGTGCCTGCTAAGAAGTACTGAGGCACCATGCATGAGATCGTGACATTGCAGTTCGGGAACCAGGCCAACTATCTTTCTACGCATTATTGGAACACTCAGGTGGGCAGGTGCAACCGTCTCTCTCATATCGGCGTTTACGAAATTCATCCTGACCTGTATCCAGGAATCTTACTTTACATATGCAGGACAAGATGAATCTCCAGTCGACCACGACCTATCCTTCCGCCCCGGCATTGGAGCTGATGGATCAGATACATACACGCCACGAACCGTGATCTATGACCTCAAAGGGGCATTTGGCACATTACGACGCGACAATGCTCTATACGAGTTGCAGAATCAGCAAAGTCCGGCACAGCAGAATCCTTGGGGCAGTAATGCAATACCTCTACGACTACCACCCATTACACCAAGCGCATACCAACAAGCACTTGATGCTGGAACTGATCTGCCCTCGCTGACTTCAGACACTGTCCGATTCTGGTCCGATTACAATCACGTCTTCTATCACCCGAAAAGCATCGTGCAGCTGAACGAGTATGAACTGAACAGCTCTCTGATGCCATTTGAGCAATGGTCGAAGGGTGAGGAGCTTTTCGCTAACCTTGACCGAGAGCATGATTTGCTCGACCGGGACCTGAGACCATTCCTCGAGGAATGTGACCAGCTACAGGGCATTCAGATCTTCTCGGGCACCGATGATGCCTGGGGCGGATTTGCTTCATCATATCTCGAACGTATAGCGGACGAGCTAGGCAAAGGGTGCCGCTGGGTTTTCGGCCTGCAAGACACTCGGCGAACTACCAGAGATCGACAGCTCTTGCAACTGGCCAACACCGCGCAATCCATATATGCACTCAATCCATCAGCCAGCTTGCATGTTCCAATAGCTAGCCTTCCAGCAAGCCTTCCCGCATATGCATCGCTGGGAGACTCAAGTCGTTGGTGCACTGCGGCACTACAGGCGGCAGCGATTGAGTCAATAACATTACCGACTAGGCTCCGCGGTACCCACAGCGCGGGAGCGACATTTGACAACCTGGAGTCAGTACTGAACGGCGAGGGAAACCGGCGCATAGCTGCGTGTCAAATTTCAGTCTCGGTAGAGAGCCCTGATCACGAAGGGCTCCCGGCTAACGGAACATCGGATTCGCGAATGACCAAAGGTTTAGTACATGACGATGAGCGAGACAGTGATGAGACTAAGGCGGATATCGACCTGTTCCCGCAGCTTGCAGTCACATCGGCTGCCTCTCGGCGTCAAGACCGACGGCGACCGCAGCTGTTCAGCAAGATCTCATCTGTCCGCGACAAGTATGGACACCAGTCAGAGCTTGACACTCACGATGAGCAAGATCGAGCTCGCTTCTCAGCCGGACCGAGAACTTACTCGTACAGGCCCATTCTGTCATTCTCAATGCTCTCATCATATCCACGCATCTTCAACTTCGAACCGCGATCCACAGATCTTGCGATAGATGCCTCTCTATCAACCCATTCGGACATCGCACAACGTCTGCGAAGCGTGGAAGGAATTGCACGACGCATGGCTGGTGTTGACGAACGCGAGGCTCTATGCGATGGTCTAGCAGCGATGGCAGATGAGTACGAGGAAGGGTGGATAAGTGATAGCGAAAGTGAGGACGAATGAAGGCAACCGCGAAGTGGTCCCGCATCGTGTTCATCACACATGCCAGAGACACCCACCCAAGAGCTCGACTGGATAAAACCAGGAGAAGAGCATTAGCGCAGGATCCTATCCTCGTGGAACAATGTCAGAGTCCAAAGCGCTGAAGGTGCATGAAGCCTCCAGCACGCACTAGTCTCGGATCCACCTCTTTGAGCCTTGCATGTGACAAACAATCTCACTTCAAACCGCCTCATTTCTAAGATACCGCACCGCGCACTCTGTTCAAGCTCTCGACCACAACACGAACTGTTGGCATACATCCACCAACATCGCCGCGCACACATATCAGCTCATCAGCAACAACGACAAACATGACGCAGCCTCTAAACCCGACCGTGTCGAAACAAGCCTTCGACCTCACACCCATTGAGAACCTCATCAAATCTGAACTAGAATACTGGATCTCCTACCTCCGTGAAGTCCGCTCCGACGACAAACCCTCTTACTCAGAAATCCTCAACAACAGCCCCAACGACACCTCAGCAAAGACCAAAATCCAAGCCCTCCGCCACATCCTCGAAACTTTACCTCTTCGCCACAAAGCTCTAGCTTCAGCCTACAACACAGCCGCCGAATTTGAAATCTCAGACCAACTGGCTACTTTAATCGAGAGTTTGAAGGACGAGGATACGCAGGTGGAATTAGAGGGTTGGTATGAGAAAACACTGGTTAAGAGTAATAAAGTGAAGCATGAGGTTTTGGGGTTGGAGAAAGAGATCATGGAACTGGAGGATGGGAGGTTGGAGGAACTGAAGGGTTTGATGGGGATCTTGGCGGATGTGAGGGGGATGATTGGGGAGGGATATGTTGGGAAAGAAGAGATTGAGAGATTGGTTGCGGCTATGGATGCGGTTGGTTTGCATTGTGATGGGGTAATGAGGAAGTCTGAGGAGGGTGGGAACGGAAGTGATGAGAGTTGGGGTTTGGGGAGGTGGTGAGATTTGGCGTGCGTATCAACATCAAGGGATGTAACGATCAGGCCTTCGCAGCCGACTCAACAGCCTCCGCAATCTCCTCAGCTGGAGCACCATCGGTACCTTCAGCTTGAGATTCCTCCGAAACGACTCCTTCAGCCTGACCAGCGGGTTCATCAATAGCATCATCTTTAGCCTGCGCTTCTCCCGATTTGACCTCTTCAGCCTGACCACCCTCATCTTCATCACCATCATCCTTCCGACGCCTTTCCCTAACCCCAAAAACCGTCCCCAAAACCCCACTTCCTTCCGATTCTCAGTCTCAGCTTTCCTTCGTCTTCGCAATTCCCCAGCAGTTGGTGCTTTCTTTTTACAACTTGCACGACCTACTCACAAAAAGCTATCAATCCAAAAGTCCAATTTGCTGAGAAAGGAGAAAACTTCTTACTCACCTCCAGCAAGCCACCACATAATCCTAGGAACACGTTCTTCATCACCTAATTTCTCTTGCCCACTTGTCGATCCCAAGGCTAGTCGAGCGTATGCTTTCGCGCTACGAGAACCCGGGATTTGGAAGTCGTCTTCGGCTCCGCCTCCTCGGAGACCTTTCAATCTCGGAGCTTCTGATACTTCCTCATCGCGTTCCTCGAATATCGTAAACGGCTTTTTCTGCGCATCCTCAGCTTCCTGCTTCTTCCCTTTGAAATTCTGAATCCAACTCTCTCTAACCCCCGTAACCCCGGCCCTAATCATTTCAAAACTCGTCGGTCTCCTCCACTCCTTCTTCACCGAAGATTTCACATACTCCGGACTCTCAACTCCCGTTCCTACCGATTTGTCCGTAACTCTTAAATTATCTTCCCATAGCAGAATATTGAGCACATATCTCATTTTCTGATCGATTAAAGTTTCGAGAGTTGTGGCGAGTTTATGACGATCTTCTGGTTCCATTTTTTGAGTTAGGGAACGGATTCGCTGGAGGGGAGGGATGTCGGTTGGGTGAGCTAGGAGGGTTGTGGTAGTGGGTTTGGTGAGGAGGCCTTTGTAGATTGCTACTCGACCTGTGCGGTGGAGGATGTTGTGGACTTCGCTTTCGAGGGTAGTTAGGAAGTAGAGGTCGATGGGTCGGGTGCGAGTGGTGAAGTTCGAGGGGCGAGGAGATAGGAGTTTGCTGTTTGGGATGGGGCCTGATGGAGGTGTGAATTTTGGGAGGTTGATGTGTTTGCCTTGTGGTCCACTGGAAATGGGATGCTCGCTGAACAGCGTGTGATCGAGGAAGCTGGCTTCGGCCTGCTGATCGCTAGAGGGCAACGTGACATTGACACGGCGTAGGGCTTTGCGTATGACTGGCACATGTTCATCGAGTTTCTTAAATGCAGCAGATTCGAAGATCTTTTGTACAGCGCCTGTCTTCTTTTGCAATGGATGACCTGTTTCTGGATGTCGGTTTGAGGCTTCGTATATGTCTTTGCTTCTGCCAGGCCTTTGACTTTGCTCGGATTGCAGCGATGTGCGTAGCGATGATTTACTCAAATCATCGCTCCAAGTGGAGGTCTCCATCGATGCCGCAGACGATTGCAATTATGCGGAGCAAGTCGTAGAGGTATGGACGCGAGAGTGATGTCTTGTATGCAGCATGCTTCACCGTTGCCAATCATGAGGACTTATTTGTCTTCATTGCCACTGAACGTATTGTGTAAAGCCATCTCGGTTCAGAAGCGCCATAGTATATCGGTTGTTTCGTTAGGGTATGTTGCTTGTTGAGGCTGGCCACTTTCATGTTTGTAGAATCATAGAGTGGCCACCTGGAACATCTTCATGAGCATTTAAAGCCTTAGCAGTCTTAGAAGTCGTAATCTTGGCTACGAGTAAAGTTTACGGTCTTCGTAGTCTGTTGAGATCCTCGTATTGCATCTCCGAGGATCCGTGAATGCTTGTTCCGACTGCGATCGAAGTATTTGTCCCGAGAACTTCTTGATCGTGGTCTTTTGCTTCGACCCAATATGACAATTCCGATCGAACTTAAGAAGTAATGAAGTTCCTGCACAAAGCTGTCATAGGCCAAGACTGCCGCACTATGATGGAGCTTTACTAGACACCGAGAGTTTCATGCGTTGCCATTTAGTTCTGATGGCTGGACGGGATACATGAGGTAGTAACTCGCATATTTCTGGCCACGCAAGACCAAGGTCTCGACGAGAATGCACTAGAAGTTCAGTTTCTTCGCGTGTCCATCCGCGGCCGTGGTCCGCTGCACCACGATTCCTCCCAGTCGTAATGAAAGGTCTAATAAAGTATTTCCAGCGGCTTTGCACCGACTGAACCGACCTTGGAGCGAATGCGGCGACTATCTCTGGCCAAGGCCTCCGCTCCATGCACATCGACTCAAGCCTGTCATCCTCGTCCTTAGTCCATCTCTGGGGTGGATTACCGGCAGTAGTGTTGGGATCAAGTTTGAAAACATGGCGCTTTTGATATACCGCCATCAGCGAACGTCCCAGAGCATCTCCGATAGCCTGTGCGGAGCATCCAGCTTGGGTCATTTCTGAAAGCACTTGGAGCTCCTCTGCTGTCCACGGCGAGGCTACCCGCTTCTTAGACGCATCTCTCTTGGCTGAATCTGTTGTGTGACTTGATGAATGCCGATTGTGTGATGTTGACGCGGTTGAAGAGTCCCTCTGAACCCGATGGAAGAGCGTGATTGTTCGTGAGCGGAAAGGTCCTCGCAAGAGCGCCGCTTCACAGACCATGAGATGCATTTATGTGGTATCTCAGCTCGTATCATGGCCACGGCATCTGCAGTTTGCGTCGATGCGATGCGTTACAGATGAGAAGATGTTTTGGACGTGAAGTTTGCAAACCTGAGGTGGATGCTTGCAAACAGCGCTTGTTCCAATGCGGTAATGCCGACCTCGATTCCAAAGGTATTGTAAATTATGTAATGTAACCGATTATTAATATTAACAACTATGTAACTATACGAAGAAGAACAAGAGTCCCTTATTACTATAGTAGAGTAATATACCTATTATATAGTAGCTTAGTAAAGATTAGCTAACTAAACTATAATACTCCCTCTTAAATAGATACTATATAATTTTCTTAATTAGATACTTTAGATCCTAACTTTAGAATTTACTTTATCTCTTATCTAGCTTTATATACTATATTATCTATTTTAGCTTACTTCTAAATAAGTTAGATAGTAACTAGATTAAGTCTTAGATATTATAAGCTACTATAATTCTATATACTAATTAGCCTAATTATAATTATAGGCAAATAATTAAAGTAAGGTCCTTAGCTATAATTATAGACCTACTATCTATCTATAAAAGAATATATTTCTTCTACTAGTAATCTAATCTTCTATATTCTATAACTACTACTACTAGTACTACTAGTAGTACTACCTACTAGTACTCTTACCTATCTATATAGTAATAACTCTATTAAGTATAATAAGTAAGTTATACTAATATAAGTTTTTATTATATATAGGTACTAATAGCTTTTAGAATATCTATAGTAGTCTCTTATACTAAATCTAATTAGGTACTTTAGGCTATTATTAATATAGCCTATACTAACCTACTTAACTCTAATAATATTATATTATAGTAGTACTTCGATATACTTAAGGCTTAGAACTAAGACTATAACTTCTCTATTACCTCTAACTATTCTACTATCTACTAGATAGTATTCTTTAATAATACTACTAATAGTAGTATCTCCTTAACTTAGACTCCTTACTTTAATAGTAATAGTATAATTAACTTAGATAGCTATACTAACTATCTTCTAGCTATTCTTACTAAGGCTTCTAGTATCTTAGTTTCTTAGACTAGTAATAACTATACTTAGTACTTTACTTCTAATACTAACCTAGTCTTTACTATCTACTATAAGATTACTATATAGATTTATAGTATTACCTTCTTTAATAATACTTATATTAACTATAACTACTCTCTCTAGTATTATAAGTATAATATCTCTAAATATTAGAATATATAGTCTAGTTAGTAATCTAGTAGAAGATACTAAGATAGGCTAAATTATATAATAATAATTATATAACTTATCTAAGCTAATATCTTTTAGGTTTAGCTCTAACCTATAGATAAATAATATACTTACTATTCCTACTTTAGTCCCTACTATTCCTTATAGCTTCTATTATAGTTTATAATCTATTTATATCTATTAGCCCTCCTTAGCTTAATAGGTTATAAGCCTAGGTTTATAACTATAAGATAGAAAGACTAAAGTAGTATAGGTTACTCCTAAATCTATAAGTCTAGTCTTAGAAGGAAGAAGTAAAATAGGAGAGGAAGACTTAAAATAGATCTATATATATTATATAAAGAAGCCCTATATATATAAGCTATAAAAGAACTTAGTAAGATATACTTAGAAAGTATAAAGGGAATAGATAAGCCTAAGTTTTAAGTACTTTTAGATAAGCTTTAGATTTAGTATCTAGTACTACTAATATTCTAATCTATAGATTATAATAGTTAGAAAGGACTTAAGGAAGTTATTAGCCCTATAGAATAGGAATCTATACTAAGTTTTTAGTAACCTTTAAAACTAATAGGCCTAGTAGAGCTAGGGATCTATAACTAAGGAAGATAGCTATCTAGAAACTATTATTTTTAGACTAAAAAAAGAGCTTATTTCTAGAGTTTATTTAGGTTTAATTTATAGAAGAAATTATAGATTAAGAAGGAGGAATTAGTAAGAGATAAGCTATACTAATCTTAATAAGAGAGAATTATAAATTATAGTTTAAGATAATTAGGATATACCTAATAAAGCTAAAGGTTAAATAGGTACTAGATAAAGTAGTCCTTAGTATCCTAGTATCTATACTATCTAAGTATATCTTAATAATATTATTAGAATTACTAGACTAGTTAATTAGAAGAGTAAGTTATAAGGTTTATAATATAATAGTATTATATAAAATATTTATCTATATTTTAAAAGATAACTAGGATAAATATTAAGAGCTTAAATATATAAAGTATCTATAGATATAGGTAAAAGGAAAATATAAGAGGAAGCTTTAGATAATAGGAAGAAGCTTACTTTAATAGTATACTAATTTTAGTATAGAAGAAGGCTAAATAGTTAATAAAGTATAGTAAAGCCTAAGTAGTATAGCTAGGAAGATAGTATTAATCTCTCTATAGTTTAAGGAAATTAAGACTAAGAAGAGAAGGATTTAATAGCTTTTAGTAGTCCTTCTAGAATTATTTAGTACTATTAGGAATAGGATAGATCTAAGATAGGACCTAAGCCTATAAGATATTCTTAGTATTCTAAAAGAAAAATAGGAATAGATAATAAGCTAGAAGATAGCTATATTTACTAAGAAAAGAAATTAGATAGATAGGGATTTACTATATTTCCTATATAAAGGAAAGTACTAGATTAGAGAATACCCTAACTTAAATAAGGTAAAAGTAGCTATTAAGCTAAAGTAGAGCTATAGAGTAGTAAAGAAATAATCCCTATCTAGAGCTAGAAAGGGATCTTTACTAGATAAGAAGTAACTTAAAGAAATAGTAAAAAAACTAAGTCTAAGAATATAATCCCTAGAAAAGAAGACTAGGAAACTATCTTCTAAGAAAGCCTATATAGTATAAGATATAGAAATACCCTCTAAAATATTTTCTCCTTCTAAAAAGGAAGATATAGATAAGATAGCTTATTTAACTATTAAAGTAAAAGATAAGTATAAGCTATCTAAATAGCTACTTAACTCTTATACTTCTATCTATATAACTAATTAAGAATTACTCTTTAGAGATATAAAATCTTTTAAAAAGAAGAAGTAGATTAAGGTTAGAGATAGCTATCTAATAGCTATATATATTAAGAATATAGTTATAGGTAGAAGAAGAGGTAAGTAGATTATACTAAAAGATATTCTCTTTATATCTAGGCTTAGAATTAATCTTATTTCTTAGAACTAATTTAGTAAGTAGTTTAGTATTTAACTACTAAAATTTATACTTTATTTACCTAATAGAAAGCTAGTTATCTAGATAAGGCTTTTAGAAGGAGTACTATTTATTAAGGAAATTAGCTAAGATCTAGATAAACTTATATTTATATATATTTCCTAGGATCTAATAAATAATAATACCTATACCTTTATAGCTTAGACTAACTAGAATTAGTAGGAGCTATAGTATAGAAGAGTTAAATACTTTAAAGAAGTACTACTAAAGGATCTTTATAAAGTTACTAATCTAAAGGAAAGAATTCCTATCCCTATAAAGTATTAGCCTTATAGAGTATATTCTCTAGCTAAAATAAAGAAATATAGAAGAAAGGAGACTAAGAGAAAGCCTACTAGACTTTCCCTTATCTTAATTAATATCTATAGACTACTACTTATATTAAGGCTAGGTTTTAAATAGTAGCTTAAGATTATTAATAACTTTTCTAGAAAGAAGTAGGTATTCCTATTAAAGTTAAGAAAAGATATAGTAGATATACTATAAGAATAGAAAAGAAAAGCTAAACTATAATTAGAGAATTAGCTTTAAGTAGTAAGAAGTAATAGGGTAAGAGAATTACTTATATTATTTAAATAGTAGGAGAAGGAATCTAGAATCTCCTATTATATAACTAAGATATATAACTTAATCTAAAATAGAGTTATAGAAAGATCTATCTAGATATCTAAGGAATATATTAGAGTAATACTTAAAGAGTTAAATATACTAGTTAAATTCTAGCTAGAAGTATTAAATACCTATACTATTATAAGAAATACCCTTCTAAATAGGCTAGATATTAATAGGTTTAAAGTTTTACCTAATATAGCTTTTACTAGAAAGAGACCTTCTATATTATACTTTAAGGTTTAGGGATATAGAGTAGTTATATATATAGATACTAAATCTTAGCTAGTATTAGCTAGTAGCTAATCGGGTTTTTAGAGCGTTACTTTTACGTATAGTTTTAGACTTTAGATTAGATATAGCGACGACGCTAGTAAGATAGTAATATAACTAGTAGTAATAGAATTTAGTTATATTTTCTAAGAGATTCTATATATTCGATATCTATATCCTACTATCTATATCTAACTACTATATATATAAGATCTATCTACTTCTACCTATATCTAGTAGGATATTCTAATCTAGCTAGTCCTACTACTAGCTCTTCTTATATTTCTACCTATTCTAGGATTATATAGGTTACGGCTAATAACTAGAGCTAAAGATAGGGCCTTCTTATAAATAAGAATAGCGATAGATTTAGATATAAGAGATAGAACTAGATAGTATTAGCTAAGCTAGTAGATAGTAGTATAAATCTATTAGTATATTTAGTAAAATAGATAGGAGTTATTAGCTCTCTACTTAGTATAATTTAGATAGGTACCTAGTATATAAGTACTCTAATTAATATCTAATCTTATCTACTATAAAGATACCCTATATACGATTAATTAGTTTCTAGATTTAATACGAGTTATCTAGTCGGAGAGTTTTCTAAGTAATAAATACTATCTAGCCTACTATATATTAGTAGATAGTATAGGAAGTTAAGTTATTTAATATTTTAGTTAAGGAACGTAGTCCTATTCCTTAGACGGATAGAAGCGCTACTTTTTAGTATACTAGGAGAGAGTATAGTCCTACTCCTCGATAAATATAAGTATTACCTTCTAGTATAGATAGATACTCTTAATCTTTTACTAAAGATAGCTTCGATAGTATCTTCTAAAAGCGAGAGGCCTATAATATTTACGATCTAGATATAATCTAGAATAGATAGATCCCTATTCTAAGGATATAGTTCTATTCCTTAGATAGATAGGAGTACTACTTTCTAGTATACTAGAAGAGGATATAGTCCTACTTCTTAATAAATAGGAACGTTACTTTTATAAATACTCTTAGTCTTTACTAAAGATTATTTCTATAATACCTTCTAAAGATAAGAGGGCTATAATATTATATATACTATTTCTAGGTTATAGTACTTATAAGACTAGTCTAGAAATAGAGATTTATTATAAATATCTAGCTTTAGCTAGAAGAGATCTAACTTATCTAGAGAGAATTCTAGTCTCTAGCTAGAAGATAACTATCTAGAAGTTACGATCCTAGAGAAGGAAGAATTAGTATACTACCCGCCTTTTAGAAAGATAGTATAGTATACTTTTAGATACTATAGAGACGACTTTTTCGATTCTTACTTAGATAGTATATATATAGTAGAAGAAAGATCTTAAATATAGAGATATTCGAGATTCCTAAGACTTCTATATATATCTATCTCTTATTTACTACCTACGTCGGATATCGTATTATATCTTAACTTAGAAGAGTTTCTAGATTAGTAGAGTAGCGATATATAACGATTTTTTAGTACCGATCTATTAAACTAGTAGAATTATCCTCTAGAGGAGCGACTTCGTTATAATATATCTTTACTATCCGATTATTTAGAGTATCTATATATTAGTATACTATATAATAACGATAATAGTTTAGAAGCCTCTCTAGAGAGGTTCCCTATACTAGAATCCTCTATATCTAAAGAGATATCTACTAAAGAGATATCGAACGAGAGTCTATCTAGATAACTAGAAGTACTAGCTTTAGGACTAATAAATATTATTATAGTAAACTAGGATAACTTCTTAAGGCTAATAAGCTAGTTATAACTAAAACTACTATAGTCTAGTAGTCCCGAGAATCTACTCTTTAATAGAAATAATACTACTAAGTTCGTCGAGTAGTTCGAGGATTATATTATCGAGTATAGCTTAATATATAGAGATATCTTATATCGTTACTTTCGAATAAACTATAATATACTAGTATAAGGCAATATTAAGATCTTAGCTAGGTTTAAGGATCTAGCCGACTAGGAGAAGTTAAAGAAAGCTATATTAGTAGAGTATTACTAGTATAATATCTACTAGGAAGTAGATAGTATTATATAGCTAAGAGACCTATACTTCTAGAAAAGAGACGAGAAAGATAATATCGAGGACTACTACTATAAGTATAGAAGTACTCTAAGTAAAATACTATTAGAGGATCTATTAGTAGTCGAACGAACCTAGCTATTCCTTATAGGATTACTAGTATCCTATTCTAGGAGACTATATAAGAGATACGAGCTATATCTATAAGATCTATCGATATACTAAGACTTTAATAAGATCTTTAACTTAGCTAGATACCTTATTAAAGATAGGTAAGGATTCGTATTATCTAAGAAAAGAGAGGCTACTAATACTTATATCTAAGAATTAAGATAGGATATAGAACGAAGGGCTCCTACTAAGAGAAATAAGCTACTAGCTCTATAGATAAATATATAGTAGTAAATAGAAGAGATTAGTAAGAGATTAGATAAGATAATACTCTACCTCTATACTAAAGATCTAGATAATACTATAGCTATATCTATATAGCTATCGATAGTTTAGTAGTATAGAGTATCCGGAATACTATAAGTTAATAGAATAGGAGTAGTTTCTATTATATAGCTATAGAGTAATATATTAACTATAGATAAGATTAATATATATAATATTTAGAATAATATCGCGCTATAGATAGTTAGTAAGTACTTCGATTATAGAGATATAATCTATCTATAAGTTAACTATCTAGTAATAGAGAACCTAATAGCTAGAGGATTCTACTATAAAGGAAAGAATAGGAGACTCTACTATAGTAGGCTTCTAGAATCTAGTAATCGAGCGGATTTATTATATATAAGATAGCTCGATCGGATAAGGCTAAGGCTATATAAGATACTATCTTTACTTAAGTAGAAGTTTAGAATAGCTATTATCTTCGATACGAAGCTTAGTATAGATATCTATTAGAAGGAATAGAGCTAAAGGAACTATACTAGTATCGAGGATAGTAGACTAAACCCTTAATATAATACCGAAGGCTAGCTCTAGTATAGTAATCCTCTAGCTATAGGATAGATAGTATAGCCTAGTCTATCTTAATAGCCTATAGTATACTAACCTCCTTCGGTATAGTTAGTACTAGATATTATAGTAATAAAGCTAGAAGAGAAGAAGTCGTCGGCTAATATAGTACTAGTATTTATACTAGATTAGATTATAGTTCGTAGTATTAGAGAAATAGTATCTAGATATATACTTAGAGAATATAATAAGTATAGTAACTTCGTAAGGACTAGTAAGTTAGAGTAGATAGATAGCTCTAAAGATATAAGTATATTTATAGCCCTAGTAAAGATAGTATAAGAATATAAGAATACTACTACTAATATAGTATAATAGGCTAGAGGAAAGGAACTAGTCTAGGAGCTAAATAGTCTATCTTAGCTACTAGGAAAACTAGTACCTAAGGTTACTAAGCTAGTAGCGGATATAGCTAGGAGTACTACTACTAAATATAAGTAAGTACTAGAAAGGCTTATTAAGGAGGTTACTACTCTAGAAGATATTTATAAAGATAATAGTTATATAGGGAGTCCTAATCTACTTAGCTAGACTATAGTAGAAGTAGAGGATAAAGAAATATCTAACTAGAAGTACGAGTATCTAGATAGTAAGTCTATATCTATTACTCCTATCTAAGATAAGGCGAAGAAGATATACCCTAAGCTAGTATCCCTCTAGTAAGATAATTATATTAGGAAGTAAGCCCTCTAGTAGGAACCCTTACTTAGTAACTCGGAGCTATTCTAGTTAGATATATAAGCTAGAGCTAAGTATCCTCCGATAATAGAAGAAGATATATAGAAATATAGTAAGAGTATTCCTAGTAGTATAGATATATATATTCCGAATAATCTAGATTACTAGAACTAGTTAAAGAACTATAGGAAGGCTTAGTATAGTAATCCTTATAGAGTAACGGTAGCTTAAGTAGGATTTAATAATAATAATAAACCTAGCTTAATCTATACTAGATTAGATCTAGTATTAGAAATACGGAATCCTATTACTACTATAGCTAGGATATATACTCGGTTATTTTAATAGATAAAGATATCCCCTAATAGTTAAGTTTAGAAGATAGAGGCCGAGATATTTATACTTAGAGTAGATATATAGAATAGATAGTAGAAGGGATATACTACTATCGAGAAGATAGTTCCTATTTATAAGCTATATAAGGATATAACTTAGATTAATACCTTAGTAGCTTCTATACTATTTATAGTTATAGCTAGCCTCTAGGTTAAGATATATATTAGTAGGCTAAAAGTAGAGGATATTATCGGTAAAGATATAGAGATCTATATTATTAGTATTACTCGACTCTAGTATTATAAGCTAGCTCTAGTCTAGATAGAGTACTACTAGCTTAGTACTATTAGTAGCTAGAGTCGATTTATAGGTTATACTATAGTCTAGTATATAGTATATAGTATAGAGTTATATCTCCTATTTATAATAAGCGAGAATATCTATATTCTAATCCTTCTTAGAAGACTATAGATACGACTTAATAGACTCGCCTCTAAGAACTATAATAATAGATCCTAGAAGGGTTCGATTTATATTCGTAATAGATAAAGGATAATCTTTATAGTAATATCTAGGAAAGAAGAGACTATAACTCTTAAGGATTAGCTCTATAGTAAAGCTATTACTTTAAGAAAAGAGTAGGCGGCCTCTTTATCGATAGGAGTACTACTATATAGATAGTATTAGTATACTATATAATAGAGTTTACGAAGTATATTAATCTTTTAAAGAAGCTAAGGATTTACTAGTATATAGATATACTAGAGTTTATAGTAGATAACGAATATAGAAAGAAAAATAGAAAAGTTAGTTATTAGAATTAGCGCTTAGTAGGAGTATAGACTATACGGGATAGTAGCTCCTAAAATTCTAAAGTTATTCTCTAGAGAGGCGACTTTCTCCTAAATTAAAATATTATAAAATAATATAATATTTTATATAACGACGATACTAGATACGAAGAGGAATATAATTACGCCTCTCTATAGTTTTAAGGGAACCTACTAGAACTAGAGTATAATAAGGAAGATCTACTATTAGGAATATATATTAGAGATATCTCTAAAAATAGACTATCTAACTAGGAAATCCTTTATATAATATAAATTAATAGACTAGTAATAGTAGAGAGATAAGTAAGATATAGCTAAGCGAAGATCTATATCTTATATAAGTAGAAAGCCGATAAGATACGACTAGTAGATATAGATATAATAATAATAGATAGCTTAGTACCTAGAAGTATTAAGAACTAGAGGGAGTTATACTTAGAGCGAGAGGCTCTACTTCTAGAAGATATAGGTCTATATAACGGTATCTACTTAGTTAAGAAGTTCTCGAATATAGAACGAGGTTCTCGTATATCTAAGTAAGCTTTCGAGAGCCTATAGTTTAGATACGATCTACTACTAAAAGAGAAGGATCTTATTAAGAAAATACTATATAATAGGAAGGTAGTACTTACTTTTAACTTTATATATTTAGGCTAGATACGAGAGAAGATAGTATCTCTATAAGAAATATATACTATACTATATAAGCTATAGTAGTATCTAGGATTTCGGCTTTACCTAATAATAAAGAAGGTTATTAAGAAGATACTATAAGATAGGCTTAAAGTAAATATCCTAGAGAATAGTTATAGTACTTACTAAGACCCGATCTTTCTAGTCTAGAAGAAGACGGCTCTAGAAGAACTAAAAAAGTACCGTCTAATTAATATAGTATAAGAGTTTAATTAGGTAATAATTCGAGATACTAACCTATCTCTAGATATAGATAGCTTCTTAGAGGAGTTTATAGGGTTAGTAATTACTACTCTAGTTAATATCTTCTTAGAATACGACTAAGTTATACTAGTATAGATTAGTAGAGATCTTATAGGATTCGATTTACTTCTTAGTCTACTAAGATAGACTATACTACTATAGGGTACTACTAACTCGGTTAGCTAGTTCGTTCGGATTATAACTATTATCTTAATATAGTATATCTTATATTTAGTATTACCCTTTCTAGATAATATTAGTATTAAAGGTCCTTAGTTATAGTATAATAATAAGAAGATAGAGTCTAGTATTCGAAGATTTATTATAGAATATATTATATCTATTAATATAGTCTTCTATAACTTAGAAAGAGCGAATATAATAGTAGTATTTAGTAAGCTTTAGCTCCTTTATCGAAAGGTTCGAATAGTTAGCTATATTATAAATAAGTATAGTAGATATCTAGATAATAAGTATATTACGAAAATCCGAGACTAGCTAGATCCTACTAGTATTAAAGAAGTACGTATCTTCCTTAGAGTAGTAGTATACTTCTATATTTAGATTAAGTACTTTATACTAGTAGCTAAACTACTATTCTAGTTACTATAGAAAGAATAGATAAAGTTCGAATAGGGATCTATATAGATAGAAGTAAAGGCGAAGATTATCGAGATACTTATTAGTACTCTAGTACTTAAGTCTATTAACTATAGTAATAAGGGTAGTCCGATTATTATAGTAGTAGATTCTAGTATTAAGGAGTATAGCGAGGTACTAATATAGGCTAACTCTATAAACCTAAAGTAAAGGTATCTAGTAAGATATAAGAGTAGACTATAGATACTAGCTAAGAAGAAGTACGATACTAGTAAACTAGAATACCTCGGAGTCTTTAAGGTACTATATAAGCTTAAGCTATAGCTATTTAGTATATACTTTATACTAGAGATCGATACGAATCCTCTAGTATATTAATTAAATAAAGCTACTATAGATTTACCGAATACTATAGTAATAAAATAGCTTACCTAGATTCGACTCTTTATATTTAAAGTATAATATATATCTAGTAAGAAGTATAGTACTACTAATATACTATTAAGAAAGCCGCCTATAGAAGAAGACTTAATAGAGCTTAAGGAAGAAGATAATATAGAGGCTATTATCGATAAGGACTTCTTTATAGGCTTCTATAGAAATACTAGCTTAGTATCTATAGTAAGCGAGCTAGAATAGATAGATCTACTAGAAGGGAATATATTACTAGAATCGTAGAACCTAGTATATATAAAGACGTTCCTATAAAGACTACTATAGATAAGCTAGTTAGAGTATAGATATCTATTAAAGAAGTCGAGATAGTACCTAATTAAGAGTAAATACCTATTGTACTAGCGAAAGCTAAATACTCTACTATAGAGAGTAATCGATAATCTAGAGAATAGAGAGAAGATCCTACTAGTATTATATAAGCGGAATAGTTACTATAGTATCGATAGGATATATAATCTTCTCTAGCGGCTATACTACTAGAATAGAATATATAGTAATTATACTTAGTATTATAAGATATATAAGTAGTACTCGTTCTAGATAGGGAAGATATATACTTCTAAGTTATATCTATATAAAGCTTAGATAGTAGGAGATTAATAGTTCCTAGATATAGTATATATTAATAGAAGCGGCTCTATTATTATAGTAAGGGAGGCTCTTAGTTAATAGCTAGAAAGGAAAGTATATAATCTATCTAGAAAGAAGATTAAGACTTAGTATATTACTATATTTATTTAGAAAGAGATATTCTATAGATAGGGTATACTATTTAAGATTATAATAGATAGATCGAAGTAATATCTAAAGAAGATATAGTTACTACTAGAGAGTATAGATATAAAGAAGATATAGATCTCGGTATACTATTCTAAAAGTAATACTATAATCGAGATTAGATTTAGAACTATTATAGATATCCTATCTAAGTTAACGAATAGAGATTTTAAGAACTAGAAGAGATATCTTAAAGTAGTACTATTTATAGAGCAAATAACTATCTATAGTATAACTAGATTTATCTCTATATATCTAATAATAGGGCGAGAAGTAGTTCTTCCGATTAAAGTTAAGTTTATAATATATACTATTATAGACTAGTATAAGGTTCGAGATAGAATAACCCTTCTAGAATATTAAGTAAGAATACTAGTAGAAATTATTAAGCTAAGGAGGGCCGATAGGTATAAATAGATTATAAACTATAATAGAAGCTATAAGGAGTAGTAGGGGCTAAAGTAGGAATAGTAAGTATATTATTATTTTCTATAGGTTAGGGCTAAACCTAAAAGGTATTAGCTTAGATTAGTTATATAATTATAATTATATAATCTAGCCTATCTTAGTATCTCTTACTAGGTTACTAACTAGACTATATATTCTAATAGAAATAGATATAATATATAAGGAAGTACGAGTAAGATAGACTCGTATAAGAGACTAGATAACTAAGTACTAGAATAGGACTAAGGATATTATTCTAGAGCCTCTAAAGCTAGATATCCTAGTAATAGTATATAGATCTAAGATTAAGACCTCCTTCTTAGAGAAGCTAGCTTTCTACTAGAAAGGATCTTTTTAGATACGAGAGTATTTATAGAGACTATATTATATAAACGAGCTAGGCGAGTAGCTAGATATCTACCGACTAAATAAATATAATAGTATATCTATAGAAGGAATCTTTCTTTAAGTAGTACTAAAGAAGGTTAGATCCTTCTATATAGTATATAATCTACTAGAAGTAGATCTCGAATTAGAAGAGAAGATAGAGAGAAATAAAAAAGGAATAGAAGAGTAGGAAGGTTCGTTACTATATAAGAGTAAGAGGCTATATAGAAAAGAAGAGATACTAGATAGTAAAAATAGTAGTAATAAAAAGAAAGATATTATAATAGATACTACTATAGAAGGGGAGTATCTATCTCTATAGATTTAAGTTAAAGAAATAAAAAGAGAGGAATAAGAGTAGTATAAGAAGATAGAGATATAAGATATCTAGTAAGATATATAGATAGATAGCTCGTTTCGGAATATCTAGTAATATAGGCTACTCTCTAATAAGTACGAAGTAAGTCCTAAAGCGAAGGAAGGCTATATTCTATCGAAGTTAGAGGACTAATAAATAGTCTATAAACTTCTAATACTTAAATACTATATATCTACTATAGTAGAAAGGGCTATATCTCTAGACTATAGAAGGGCCTTTCTAATATACTTTATTATAGCTCTAATATACTCTATAGTCTAGTTATCTAAGATCTTATCTCTAGATATATCGTTAAGGATAGCCTAAATATTTCGCCTATACTCTTTAGTTTCTAGACCTACTATTATATTTATAGATAGTAATAGTACTACTATTATAGTATCGCTAATTAGTAGAGATCTACTTATCTATAGCGCTAGTAGATATTACTACTAACGATATAGAACGAGTAGATATTAATACTAATAATATAGAATTAGTAGATAGTAGCTTTTAGAGAGTCGAAAGTTAAGAAAATTACGAAATTTCTAAGTTACTCCCTAGAGAGAGTAACTTTTATAACCTAGTACTAGTATAGTATATACTATCTATAGCGATATACTCTAATTCTAGATTATTATATTTATTATCTACTTATTAAAAGTCGAACTAGATACTAGTTATTCTCGCTACTAGATTTACTTTATATTATCTAGACCCTTCTAGAAGTTATCTATCTAGTTTATCTAATATATTATATAATTTACTTAGGTTATTTACTCTAGGTAGGTAGTTATTCGTATCGTATACTACTTACTAGAATACGTTATTTAGTCGTAGCGTTATATATAGAAGGCGCTTATATTATAGAAGGCGCGAGATCCTATATAGTAGTATAAAAAGAAGGCTCTTTATACGATTGTCTTCCTTTCTTCTTTATTAACTAATAACTAAGTATAATAAATAATACTAAGTATAGTAAACCTCTAGTCTATTAACTATCTATAACTACTATTACCTTATATAAGAATACTCTAGTTACTACTAAAAGAATTAGTAGTTTACTATCTTTATAGACTAATTATAAGGACCTATATATAGTATACTATATATTAGCCGTACTAAGCCTTAGGAGGGCCCGGCTTAGCCTACTCTAGGCTATTCTAGCTTTTATAGCTCCTTCGTACTCTCTCCTTTCCCTTCCTTATCGATTCGAGTATCTTATACTTAAAATAGTTTAGTCTATATATTATAACCTACTCTTATATACGAATCGATCTTCTAATATATAACGAACTATTTAGTAATAGCTTCTACCTTAAGGAAGGCTAGTAAATAAACCGCCTAATCTAAAGGCGAGCTAGAAGATTTAGTAATACTAGATACTATTTCTAAGAAGGAGGGGTAATATATCTATAAAAGGCGACGAAGATAAAAGACTAGCTCTACCTAATAAGAACGGACCTATAGAGGACTAAGAAGGGCCGGTCGATAACTAATCTAGCTTAGACGACGATAATCTAGAGCGATAGATCCTCGTAGCCGAGAAAGAGGCTAAGAAGGTAGAATAATAAGCTAAACTAGCTAAAATTAAGACTAGAACTACTACGGCGAACGCGACGATTATAGAACTAGCGGCCGGGAGACTACTAGCTATTATTAGTCGACTTATCTTAGACTATACTATACTAACCTCGACTATAATCTCTAAGACTTATAATCTAATAGTCTTTATAGGTAAGAGCTAAGTAGAATAGTAGTAATAGGCCGACTCGGTAAAGAGAATCTTTTATAGAAACCTAACTATCTATATTACTAAGCTTACTAAAGTAGACTTCGGCGAGGAATAGGTCGATTACGAATACTAGTCGAAATAGAAGTACTATATTAAGTCGCTTAGAATAATCTAACTTATATAGGAAGAAATAAAGGTATATATATTAGACTCGATAGGATCTATAGAGGAAAGGGCCTAATAGGCCTATATACGACTTCGTTACGCTAAATAAGGCCTCTAAGATCTATTAGAGCTTATAGAGTATATAAAGATCTAGTAGAATAAGATTAGTAAGGATAGATAGTTCTATCTAATATATACTTTTATAGTAGTACTATACGACGACCTCTAGAAGAGACTAAGTCTTATTAAGCCGCTACTAGCTATTCTAACGGAGATAGAGGATAGAGTATATAAATAATAGAGATATATAAAACTAGTAGAAGGTAGTAGGATAAAGGGAAAGGATCGCCCGCGCTCCGATACGATCTATAGTAATATAGATAAGGATACGCTAGACCGTAAACGACTATCCGGATCCTAATAGTAGCCTAATAGCCTATCGAAGCCTAATTTAGACCGCGGACTATCCTAAAGGGCTAATAATAACTAGATTCGTTACTATTACTACTAAGAGATAGGCTATAAGCGACCGGAATATCTAGCTCTAAAGTAGAAGAGATCGGAAAATAATAGCCCTATACTATAGAACGCCTCGTTATAGCTAGGAAAGTTTCGTATATAGAGTAGTAGAGATAATCCGTAGAGCCGGGCTCTAAGATATTAAAGCCTTATAAGGAGCTAATTAGGCTCGATCTAGAGTTTACTAGACTAGATAGGCCTAGAAAGATAAAGGGCTTACTCGATTATAGTACCTAAGATAACTTTATTAGTAATATACTAGCTAAAGAGCTTAGTTTATATCTAGAGTATAAGCCTAGTACTCGATATAGGACTCTTAATAGTTAGAGCCTATCTATTAACGGCTACTATTACGTAAAGTTTCTAGCGCTAGATATAAATAGTATAGTAAGAGGATATATAGACGATTTTACTATAGATAGGATTTACGGTTTCGATATAGTCCTAGATATATTCTAGTTATTCTAATAGAATCCCGCTATTAATTTCTACTACTATATAGCGGTATAGAGAAAACGAAATAGCCGAAAATAGTATAAGTTAGCCCTCGTTACTATAGTAACTATACTATAAGATATATTAGATCCCTCGACTATACTATATATAGGATCGCTAGCGCTAAATAACCCCTTATTAATAAAGGTTATCCTAGAGCGATATAAGAAGTACTCGAAGATCTTCTCTAATAAGGATATATTACTATTACTAAATTATAGACTATACGAATTAAGTATCGACCTTATAGATAGTAAGTTATCTCTATAGAATCCGTTATATAACCTCTTAGAGATAGAGCTAGAGGTTCTATAGAAGTATCTAGAAGAATACTTCGAGAAGGGCTAGATTAGACCTTTAAGATTACTAGCTAGTATAGATATCCTCTTCGCGAAGAAGAAAGACGGTAGTCTATACTTATATATTAACTATTAGGCCTTAAACGCTATTACTATTAAGAATCGCTATTCTCTTCTACTTATCTAGAAGTCCTTAGATAGGTTAGCGGACTCGAACGTATATACTAAGCTCGATATATATAATACCTACTATAGGCTTTATATTAAGGATAGTAACGAGTAGAAAACGGCCTTTAGGATCCGTTATAGCCTCTTTAAGTATATAGTAGTCCTATTTAGACTTACGAATACCCTAGGAACCTTCTAGATATAAGAGTAGGTTATAATATATAGGCTAAACTATCCTAAGTATAAGAT
This sequence comes from Pseudocercospora fuligena, assembly GCA_014298035.1. Classification (NCBI taxonomy): domain Eukaryota; kingdom Fungi; phylum Ascomycota; class Dothideomycetes; order Mycosphaerellales; family Mycosphaerellaceae; genus Pseudocercospora; species Pseudocercospora fuligena. Next base: position 621,178 of record JABCIY010000022.1, read on the forward strand.
ACTCGAATCGATAAGAAAGGGAAAGAAGAGAGTATAAAGGAGCTATAAAAGCTAGAATAGTCTAGAGTAGGCTAAGCTAGGCCCTCCCGAGGCTTAGTATAGCTAATATATAGTATACTACGTATAGGTCCTTATAACTACCCTCCTTTTAGGAATCGTTATCCTTAAGATCCTAAGTTTCTATATATCTTTACTTCCTAGGTTTTTTTTATATATAATCTAGGCTACTATATTTTTTAGTATAGTATAGATTTAAGTACTAATCGCGGAAGTAAGGGATACGATTAGTTCTTCTACTAATCTAAATTCCTTTCTATAACCTTAATAAATAAGATAAGCTAGAAATACTATTTTTAGTAGTATAGGTAGAGATACCTATACTAGCCTATTCTAGATTAGTATATACTAACTTAGTATAGTAAGTCCTCTCCGCCGCTATCGTATACTTCTCTTAGCCTATCTAGATCTATTTTAGCCTATTCCGCGCCGATCTATACTATAGTAGCTAAATAGTATAAGAAATAGGCTAACGCTAGTATCTATAATAGTAATCTATATATTAACTATATTACTCCGGCTAATATTACTATAGCTAAGTAGCTCTAGGTATAGCTCCGCCCTAAAATATCCTATCTTAGCCTATTCTAATCTATTTAGAACTTCTATAAGATAGCGAACTTCTAGAACGATAAGTATAAGGACGTCGATAGCTCTAGGTTCTATATAAAGTACTATATCTACTATCTCTATACTAATAGTAAGTACTACGAGGTAGATATACCTATCTTAGTCTATTTAGGCCTATTCTAATCTATTTTAGTTCCCTAAGTCCTATTAAGGCTATATCGACGCCTTTAATACTACTCGTCGCGCCGCTATCGCTCTAAATACTAACGAAGACGTCCTTAAGGCCGTATAAGAGGCTACTACGGAGCTCTACGATATAATTAGATAGTATATATATCTAGCTTAGCCTATTCTAGCCCCTACTAATATATTTCTAGCGATAAGCCCTCCTTCGCTAGTAAGGATAGCCTATACTTATATATAGGCGCCTCTATATCCTCTAAGACTAGCCTACTTATAGCTAAGCGTATCCGTAACGACCGTAGCTTTAAGGTATATAAGCCTATTTTAGCCTAGTTTAGCCTAGCTAATCCTATTATAGCGTAAGGTAGATAATAATAAGGAGAGTACTCTCCGGACTCTAGCTAGTTCGAATAGAAAGAAGCGCCTAATATCTACTCCTAGTATAGTAGATAGCGCTACGGATACTACTATCCTCTATAAAGTAAGCTTAGTCTATCTTACCTAGTTTAGCCTATTCTAATCTATTCTAGTATATTAAGATCCTTAGTACTACTCTCTATACTATTAAAACTACTATCGTAGTCTAGATTAGGGCTACTACTCTTTCTCGTATCCTCTCTAGCCTATTAAACGATATTATAGTCTCTCCTAACGAGATTAATACTAAAGAGAACTAGTTTAGTTTATTTATATATTATATAGGCTCTATAGGGCTATTCTAGCCTATTTTAGCTCTCTTCTTAGCCCTTTTAATATAGTATTTAGGAAGATACTCTAGTTAATAATATATAAATATATCTAATAAGACTTCTAATCCCTTTTCTAAGTTTTTTTTTTTTTACTATAGAAGTCCCTCTATATCTAAAGGATATCTCTATCTATCTATACTAGCCTATTTAGGCCTATCTTAGCCTATTAACGCTCTTAGTATCTCTTTATATCTTATCTAATTAACTTTTTATAAATATATATTACCGATCTACTAATGTCCTTAATATATTCCTAGATATCTTCTTTAGAATTATATCCCTACTAAGATATCCTATAAATCTATCTTCTATCCTTATCGTAGTTCTATCTCTTTATCTCCCTAACTATATAGATATCTAGATTACCTAGAATAAGCTCTTCTAAGTTATTCTAGATCCTTATAGCTTTATCTATTTCTTTATATAGCTCGAATAGTAAGATATAGAACGTTAGGTAGATTAATATCGTTTTTAGTAGCTCTAGAATATATACTATATTACTAATAATCTTCGAGATCTAATATAGGCTAATATACTTATAGTCTAACTTCTTCGAGGCTCTATCGGTAGCTAGGTTTTAGGTAGATAGATATACTATATCCCTTATTATATACTTCTTTAGTATATAGTAGCGGTTATAGTACTTTATTTAGTCTTCCTTAGCTTTTAGTAATCTCTACTTTAGGGAAAGCTACGTTTCGACTACTCGTTTAGTAAGCTACTCTATATTAGCTAAGTTATTACTCTTTTAGACTATTTTAGGCTATCTCGCGCTTAGTAGGTCTCGTACCTAATATATCTAGAATAGAGTAGTCTCGATAGAGGAGTAACTTAAGTTATTATACGCGAACTCCGCTATACTAAATAGCTTTACTTAGTTATCCTACTTATAGTAATAGTATATCTATATATATTACTCTATTATCTAGTTCTAACGCTTAGTCTAGCCGTTAGTCTAAGGATAGTAGACTATACTAAGGGCTCTATATATTCTAAGGTAGTAGTAAAAGGAGCTCTAGTACTTAGATATTAGAATTAGCCCTCTATTAGAGATAATTAACTTTAGTATCCTATATAGGTATATAACTTCCTTTAGGAATATATCTATAAGGCCTTTAGCTAAGATATCCTTCTTTACTAGGATATAATAGACTATCTTAGAGAATCTATCTACTATTATAAGGATTAAGTTATATATTTAGTCTAGATATACGCTTAGTAGGAGATCTATAACGAAGTCTAGTATTAGATTCTTCTAGAGTACCTCTAGTAGGGCTTCTATATAGAGTTTACTATACGGCTTATAGTATCTAGGCTTCGCTCTACTATAAGCTTTATAGCTCTTAGTATAGTCCTTAATATATTATTAGATATCTAGCTAGTCGTACGCTCTCTATACTAGCTCTATAGTTCTTTTAAACCTAAAGTAGCTTATAAGAGGGTTATCGTAGTAGGTTCGGAGTATCTTAAGTCTATATAGATCTACTAGTATATAGATACGCTTATTAAGCTATAGTATACTACTACTATCCTCCTATCTCGTTAGCTAAAGATCTTTCTACCGATCCTTAATCGCTTTATAGATCCGTTAGACTATTAGATCTTTTTACTAGACTACTTAAATTCTCTAGAGGATATCGATCTTATCTTCTATCTCTATTTATACTATCGAGATATACTTAAAGGATCCCTCTAGCTTCGCTACTATCTTTATAATATTAGTAGTAATACTCCTATCTATTATTAGGCCTCCTAGCCCTAACTAGGCCTATAAGGCTTTTAGAACCGGTTTAGAGTCTTCTTAGACTATCTAGTAGCTAGAATAGTCGATATCTATATAGTCCGGCCTTCTACTCGCCGTATCTACTATACTATTAAGCTTACCTAGAATATACGTAATTATAAAGTTAAATATAGAGAGCTATTCTACCTATCTTACTTAGCGCCTTAATAGGGACTTAGTAGTTATAAACTATTATAGGTTATTATAGTCTAATATTAGCTCTATCTAATATCTCGCGCCTTCGAGATAGTATCGATAGTACTTAAACGTTTCGACTATAGCTAGTAGCTTAATATCGTATATATCGTAGTTCCGCTCCGCTATATTTATCTTTCTTAAGAAGTATATAACTAGGAACTACTATATCTTAGCCTTAAACTCGTACTATTAGTATAAGATATCTAATACTATATACTCCGATACGTTAGTTTCGATCTATATAGGCCTTTCTAGATCGAAGTATTTTAATATAGGCGCCGAGTAGAACGCCTCCTTTAGGTCTTAGAATAACTTAAGTATATTAGACGGAATATAGATTTCCTAAGATTCCTCTTTCTACTACTTATAACTACTATAGACTATATTAGGTTCCCTCTCTATTAAACGGTTTAGTAGCGCCGCGATACGAGAAAATCTCTTAATAAAGCGGCGGTAGTAGTTTATAAAGCTAATAAATATATAGATATCGTATACTAATTTAGATACTAGCTAATCTTATATAGTATTAACCTACTCTAGCTCTATCTCTATCCTTTATAGGCTAACCTTATATCTAAGGAAGGATACTAAATCCGTATAGAACTCGTATTTAAACGGTTTATAGTAGAGCTTATACCGTTCTAGATACTTAAGGACTACTAAGATATATTACTCGTATTCCTCTTTATTTTTAGAGAAGATTAGTATATTATCGAGGTATACGATATAGAATACGTTAATTAGATCTAATAAGGTACTATTAATATATATCTAGAAGGTTCCTAGGGTATTCGTAAGTCTAAATAGGACTACTATATACTTAAAGAGGCTATAACGGATCCTAAAGGCTATTTTCTACTCGTTATCGTTCTTAATATAGAGCCTATAGTAGATATTATATATATCGAGCTTAGTATATACGTTCGAGTCCGCTAACCTATCTAAAGACTCCTAGATAAGTAGGAGAGAATAGCGATTCTTAATAGTAATAGTATTTAAGGCCTAATAGTTAATATATAAGTATAGACTACCGTCTTTCTTCTTCGCGAAGAGGATATCTATACTAGCTAGTAATCTCGAAGGTCTAATCTTATCCTTCTCGAAGTACTCTTCTAGATACTTTTATAGAACCTCTAGCTCTATCTCTAAGAGGTTATATAATAGGCTTTATAAGGATAACTTACTATCTACGAGATCGATATTTAATTCGTATAGCCTATAATTTAGTAATAGTAATATATCCTTATTAGAAAAGATCTTCGAGTACTTCTTATATCGCTTTAGGATAACCTTTATTAATAAAAGGTTATTTAGTACTAGCGATCCTATATATAGTATAGTCGAGAGATCTAATATATCTTATAGTATAGTTACTATAGTAACGAGGGCTAATTTATACTATTTTCGGCTATTTCGTTTTCTCTATACTACTATATAGTAGTAGAAATTAATAGCGGGATTCTATTAGGATAACTAGAGTATATCTAGAACTACGTCGAAACCGTAAATCCTATCTATAATAAAATCGTCTATATATCCTCTCGCTATACTATTTATATCTAGCGCTAGAAACTTTACGCGATAGTAGCTATTAATAGATAGGCTCTAACTATTAAGAGTTCTATATCGAGTACTAGGCTTATACTCTAGATATAAACCGAGCTCTTTAGCTAGTATATTACTAATAAAGTTATTTTAAATACTATAATCGAGTAAGCCCTTTACCTTCTTAGGCCTATCTAGTCTAGTAAACTCTAGATTAAGTCTAATTAGCTCCTTATAAGGCTTTAATACTTTAGAGCCCGGCTCCGCGGATTATCTCTACTTCTCTATATATAAAACTTTCCTAGCTATAACGAGATATTCTATAGTATAGGGCTATCGTTTTCCGACCTCTTCTACTTTAGAGCTAGATATTCTAGTCGCTTATAACCTATCTCTTAATAGTAGTAGTAACGAATCTAGTTATTATTAGCCCTTTAGGATAGTCCGCGATCCGAATTAGGCTTCGATAGGCTATTAGACCGCTATTAGGATCCGGATAGTCGTTTATAGTCTAGTATATTCTTATCTATATTACTATAGATCGTATCGGACTACGGGCGACCCTTTCCCTTCGCCCTACTACCTTCTACTAGTTTTATATATCTCTATTATTTATATACTCTATTCTCTACTTCTATTAGAGTAGCTAGTAGAAGCTTAATAAGACTTAGTCTCTTCTAGAGGTTATTATATAGCGCTACTATAAAAATATATATCTATTAGGACTATCTATCCTTACCGATCTCGTCCTACTAGATATTTATATATTCTATAAGCTCTAATAGATCTCGGAGGCCTTATTTAGTATAACGAAGTTATATATAGGCCTATTAGGCCCTCTCTTCTATAGATCCTATTAAGTCTAGTATATATACTTTTATTTCTTTCTATATAGGTTAGGTTATCCTAAGTAACTTAGTATAGCGCTTCTATTTTAACTAGTATTTATAATCGACCTATTCCTCGCTAAAGTCTATTTTAGTAAGCTTTATAACGTAGATAGTTAGGTTTCTATAGAAGATTCTCTCTACCGAGTCGGCCTATTACTACTATTCTACTCGGCTCTTATCTATAAAGACTATTAGATTATAAGTCTTAGGGATTATAGTCGAGGTTAGTATAGTATAGTCTAAGATAAGCCGACTAATAATAGCTAGTAGTCTCCCGGCTACTAGTTCTATAATCGTCGTATTTATCGTAGTAGTTCTAGTCTTAATTTTAGCTAGTTTAGCTTATTATTCTATCTTCTTAGCCTCTTTCTCGGCTATAAGGATCTATCGCTCTAGATTATTATTATCTAAGCTAAATTAGTTATCGACCGGTCCTTCTTAGTCCTCTATAGGTCCGTCCTTATTAGGTAGGGCTAGTCCTTTATCTTCGTCGCCTTCTATAGATATATTATCTCTTCTCCTTAGGAATAGTATCTAGTATTACTAAGTCTTCTAGCTCGCCTCTAGATTAGGCGGTTTATTTACTAGCCTTCCTCGAGGTAGAAGCTATTACTAAATAATTCGTTATATATTAGAAGATCGATTTATATATAAGAGTAGGTTATAATATATAGGCTAAACTATCCTAAATATAAGATACTCGAATCGATAAGAAAGAGAAAGAAGAGAGTATAAAGGAGCTATAAAAGCTAGAATAGCCTAGAGTAGGCTAAGCTAGGCCCTCCTAAGGCTTAGTACGGCTAATATATAGTATACTATATATAGGTCCTTATACTAGGTATATATTAATAGTACTTTATCGAATCTAATTAACGTATTCTATATTATATATCTCGATAATATACTAATCTTCTCTAAAAACGAAGAGGAATATAAGTAATATATCTTAGCGGTCCTTAAGTATCTAGAACGGTATAAGCTCTACTATAAACTATCTAAATACGAGTTCTATACGGATTCGGTATCCTTTCTTAGATATAAGATTAGCCTATAAGAGATAGAGATAGAGCTAGAATAGGTTAATACTATATAAGATTAGCTAGTATCTAAATTAGTATACGATATCTATATATTTATTAGCTTTATAAACTACTACCGCTACTTTATTAGATAAGATATAAAGAGATACTAAGAGCGTTAATAGGCTAAGATAGGCCTAAATAGGCTAGTATAGATAGATAGAGATATCCTTTAGATATAGAGGGACTTCTATAGTAAAAAAAAAAAAAACTTAGAAAAGGGATTAGAAGTCTTATTAGATATATTTATATATTATTAACTAGAGTATCTTCCTAAATACTATATTAAAAGGGCTAAGAAGAGGGCTAAAATAGGCTAGAATAGCCCTATAGAGCCTATATAATATATAAATAAACTAAACTAGTTCTCTTTAGTATTAATCTCGTTAGGAGAGACTATAATATCGTTTAATAGGCTAGAGAGGATACAAGAAAGAGTAGTAGCCCTAATCTAGACTACGATAGTAGTTTTAATAGTATAGAGAGTAGTACTAAGGATCTTAATATACTAGAATAGATTAGAATAGGCTAAACTAGGTAAGATAGACTAAGCTTACTTTATAGAGGATAGTAGTATCCGTAGCGCTATCTACTATACTAGGAGTAGATATTAGGCGCTTCTTTCTATTCGAACTAGCTAGAGTCCGGAGAGTACTCTCCTTATTATTATCTACCTTACGCTATAATAGGATTAGCTAGGCTAAACTAGGCTAAAATAGGCTTATATACCTTAAAGCTACGGTCGTTACGGATACGCTTAGCTATAAGTAGGCTAGTCTTAGAGGATATAGAGGCGCCTATATATAAGTATAGGCTATCCTTACTAGCGAAGGAGGGCTTATCGCTAGAAATATATTAGTAGGGGCTAGAATAGGCTAAGCTAGATATATATACTATCTAATTATATCGTAGAGCTCTATAGTAGCCTCTTATACGGCCTTAAGGGCGTCTTCGTTAGTATTTATAGTAATAGCGGCGCGGCGAGTAGTATTAAAGGCGTCGATATAGCCTTAATAGGACTTAGGGAACTAAAATAGATTAGAATAGGCCTAAATAGACTAAGATAGATATATCTACCTTATAGTACTTGCTATTAGTATAGAGATAGTAGATATAGTACTTTATATAGAACCTAGAGCTATCGACGTCCTTATACTTATTATTCTAGGGGTTCGCTATCTTATAGAAGTTCTAAATAGATTAGAATAGACTAAAATAGGATATTTTAGGGCGGAGCTATACCTAGAGCTACTTAACTATAGTAATATTAGCTAGAGCGATATAGTTAATATATAGATTACTATTATAGGCGCTAGTATTAGCCTATTCCTTATACTACTTAGCCGCTATAGTATAGATCGGTATAGAATAGGCTAAAATAGATCTAGATAGGCTAAGAAAAGTATACGATAGTAGCGGAGAGGACTTACTACGCTAAGTTAGTATATACTAGTCTAGAATAGGCTAGTATAGGTATCTCTATCTATACTACTAAAAAAAGTATTTCTAGCTTATCTTATTTATTAAGGTTATAGAAAGGAATTTAGATTAGTAGAAGAACTAATCGTACTCCTTACTTCCGCGATTAGTACTTAAATCTATACTATACTAAAAAATATAGTAGCCTAGATTATATATAAAAAACCTAGAAAGTAAGAATATATAGAAACTTAGGATCTTAAGGATAACGATCCCTAAAAGGGGGGCAGTTATAAGGACCTATACGTAGTATACTATATATTAGCCGTACTAAGCTTCGGAAGGGCCCGGCTTAGTCTACTCTAGACTATTCTAGCTTTTATAGCTCCTTTTATAAGGACCTCGAGGAGGTAATATCTCCTACTAAGGCTTATCTCGATATATACGCCGCGTATATAATATATAGGCTTTTTATATAGTATTATATATATACTCGAATATATACTTATTAGTTCTACCTTCTATCGACTTATCGGTTAACGGATATCCTATACGTTACTATATACCTAGCCCCTTATAGTTCTAATAAGTCTACCTATCGTAGCGGCCTATAGGACCTCGTACGATAGACGTAGGCGAAGCGACTATATCGGGTAGTAAAACTAATAATAATAATACGCCTATAACCGACGAGGAATATATCTAATAGGATACTAAACGATAAGCTATACTTAATAAGCGATAGGCTATACTAAACGAGCGCCTTATACGCGAAAAGGTAGAATAGAAACTACTAAAATAAGAAGTCTAAGCTTAGGAGATCGAGTATAAAAATATACGTCTTTATATATAGCGCGATACTAGGAGAGTATAGGTAAGAGCTAGTCGAGAAGTAGATAACGAGTAACTAGAGTAAGAGCCTATAGAGCCCGTTACTACTAATAACTCTAACTCTTCCGACTCCGAGTCTATAGAGACTATATCTCGTATCCTTCTATATCGACTAAGTCTATATTCTATACCGGTATATATCCTAAGCGATATAGGTAAGCTAAGTATAGTAGACGTAGTCGCGGGCCTTACGAGTAGTAAGCTACGACTAAAGGAATCTAAGCCTTTTAGAGGTAATACTATTAAGGAGATAAGGAGGTTTCTATAGGAACTAGCCTTAATCTTTATATTATCTAGGGATACCTATCGTACGAATAATAGTAAGACGCTTTATAGTATTATATACCTCGTAGGCGATACGTATAAGAAGTAGTATAATAACTACGATATCGAGAACCTAGATATATATATATATTAGGATTTTAAGGACTTCTACTACGACTATATCGGCGATCCTATAAACCGTATACTTAACGTAACTCTCGAGTATAAGAGTATTCGTTAGCGTAAGAACTAGTCGGTTTAGAACTTTGCCCTCGAGCTTATAGTACTAGAAGATTAGCTAAGCGACTATACTAAGGCGTAACGAGTACGATACCTACTCGCAAAGCTATAGCCTACGCTATATAGCGCAATCGTTAAATACTACGCCGTTCTAGTATTACGATAAGAGCTCGTAGAGCTTACGGCTCGTATTAAGATACCGGATAAGGCGTATAGTAAGCGACGAGAGCGTAACGACGATAACTATAGCGAGAGTAAGAAGAAGCGTCGCTTCGATAACTATAGTAGTGGTAGTAGTAGCGGTAAGGAGTAGTCTACTCGCGATCGAAAAGTAAGCGATAAGTAGTTACGAAGTAATAATAAGAAAGGCAACTAGGATATTAATAAAATCGAATATTATAGATACTATAGGAAGGGCTATTATAAAACCGACTATCCTAACCGCTACTTATAGAAAGATAACGACTCGTATAGTATATATAAGATTAAAGTAGCCGAAGAGGGAAAAGGCAAAGTACTATCTAAGAGCTAAGGATAAGTACTATAACTAATTCTAGTAGCTTAGTAGTCTATATACTATCGAAGCGAGTACGTAGCGTAATAGTTACGTAGGAGGGTAACGTATAAGTCGAATACTTACTCGATAATACTACCGATATTAATATTATCTCTTAAGAATTTATCCTTTAGTATTAACCCTAGTAAATCGTAGATACTATACTTCCCTCTATAGACGGCTTTTAAGGAGAAAGAGGATACTACTATAGAGCGTACTATCTAAGCCTACGTATCGTAGATATAACTAGGTAAGAACGGGTTACGAGTAGAACCTTCTATATATTCGAGATACCTAATCTAGATATTATCTTAGGTCGGCCTTAGAGAAGGGATTAGAAGGTTATCGTAGATAGTATAACCGATACGTAGACGTATAGCAAGCCTAGTATAGTAAGCTCGGTAACGGTATAGGAACTATAGTAGTTTTAGAAAGATATACGTAATATACCTTATATATATATAATTAATCTATATAGCGTTATAGTCGGTAATAATATAGATCTACTAGAAGAGTTTAAGGACTTTATAGATATCTTTACTATAACTCTAGAGGCTCGACGCTAGCTATACGTAGATATAGAGTATATAATCGACCTTATCGGTAGGAAAAAGCTACTATATAAAGCCCTTTACTACTAGTCTAAGCGAGAACTTCGTAAGCTCCGTAAGTATCTAGTTAAGGTATTAGATAATAACTAGATCTAGCTTAGTATAAGCGAAGCGGGTACGCCGATCCTATTCGTACTAAAGAAAGATAGTAGTCTTCGACTCTATATCGATTATAGAGGGTTAAACGAAATTACTATTAAGAATCGTTATCCTCTACCCCTTATAAGCGAGACGCTTAATAGGCTTAAGGACGCCGAATAGTATACGTCCTTAGATCTATAGGATATCTACTATCGTATTCGGATTAAGCGAAGCGACGAGTAGAAGACTATATTTTATATATACTACGGATACTTCGAGTACTATATTATACCTTTTAGCTTAACTAACGTACCTATAACGTTTTAAGGATATATTAATAGAGCCCTAGCCGGATTAGTTAATATCTACTATATAGTCTACCTCGATAATATCCTAGTCTATAGTAAGATATAGGAGGATTATATATACGACGTACGCGCCGTACTTAAGTATCTTCGGATATTCTCTCTATATACGAACCGGAAGAAATACTCGTTTTAGAAGAAATAGGTAGAGTTCCTAGGATATATCGTTAGTACTAAAGGCGTATCGATAGATTAGAGTAGGGTAAATATAATTATAGAGTAGCCGCGACCTACTATACTTACTAAAGTCTAGTCCTTTCTAGGATTCTATAACTTCTATCGTAGGTTTATTCCTAACTACTCTCGGATAGTTATACCTCTAATAGCTCTCTCTAAGGGAGCTAAGAATAGTAAAAAGCTAGATTAGATTAAGTAGGACGTAGCCGAGGAGTAGGCTTTTAAGAGCCTAAAGGATGCCTTCTACTCTATATCGATACTTCGATATTTCGATCCTACGAAGCCCTTATATCTCGAGACCGATATATCTATATTCGTAGTAGTAGGTATCCTTTCGTAATAAGGAGAAGAAGGCTACTAGTATCCTATTACTTTCTAGTTAAGGAAGATAATCCCTATAGAGACTAACTATAAGACCTATAACTAAGAACTACTAGTAGTAGTAGAATCCTTTAAGTATTAGAGACCGTACTTCGATAGCTTATAGTATATAGTATATATACTCGTCGATTACGCTAATCTTAAAGGATTTATAACTATAAAGTAACTAGTTAGTAGGTAGGTAAGGTAGGCTATATTCCTAGTATCCTTCGACTTTACGATTAAGTACTAGATAGGAAAGAAGAATCCTACTAATATACTATCGAGGAGAAGCGACTACGAAGGCGAAACGTAAGCGATAAGTAACCTACTACCTATACTCTAAGCTAAGCTTTTAGTATAGTTAGACCTAACTAGAAGTATAGAACTAGTAGTAAAACGTATCTCGGTAATATATATCTCTATAAGAGGACTAGAAGTAACGTAAGTATAGTATAATAACTTCGTTTACTATCTAGTAAGGATAGTAGCTATAGTTACTAAAAATAACGGCCCTTACTACTATATACTAGAACTATTACTTAGCTTTATATAGATACTCTAGTAATTAGAGCTATTAGCTAAAGAGTTGTATAAGGCTACGAAGAGTAATAGCGGTATATTTAAAGGGTATTCGCTCTATAATAATATCCTTTTTTAGGATAATATAATTTATATACTAAAGGATTACGTATTAAGAGCGTAGATTATACGTATATATTACGACGACGCCTTAGTAGAGCATTTCGGCTATATAAAGATAGTAGAGTTAATATATAGGAAGTACTACTAGCCTAGTATATCTTAAGAGATAGCCGAGTATATCTCTATCTATAGTATCTACTAGCGGTCGAAGGCGAAGCGGTACTATCCCTACGGCGAACTATCTATACTACTAATACTAGTAAGAGCGTAGTAAGAATTAATAATAGACTTTATTACTAATCTTCCGCTAAGTAAGCTTGGCTCCTATATCTATACTACGATACTCGTAATAGTCGATCGCTATATAAAGATAAGCCTCTTTATCCTAACGACGAAGAAGTATATAGCCGTAGAGCTTACGAAGATCCTATAAAGGGAGATAATTAGAAGGTTTAGAGTACTAAGCGGTATTATTAGCGATCGAGGGTCGCTATTTACTAGCTAGTTTTAGAGCGACTTCTACTATAAGACGTATATAAAACGTAAGCTTAGTACTATATTCTATCTATAGACCGACGGTTAGACGGAGAGAGTAAACTAGACGCTAGAGTAGTACCTACGGTACTACTACTTAGAAGACTAAGAAGACTAGGCGTCTTAGCTAGCGTAAGCGGAATTTATATATAATAATAGTATATACCCTATACTATATATAAGTCCCTTTAGGATATTATACGGATACGATCTAGATATAGTATCTATATTAACTCTAGCGACTTCTATAGCTCGGGACGAGCTATCTAAGGGAAGGGTACCGGCGGCAATCGACGCTATAGATAGGTTACGATAAGTATACGAGATACTTACGTAACGCTAGAAAACTATAGCTAAATATTAAGCGAAGTATTACAACGCTTATTATAAAGTAAAGAAGTATAGTATAGGTAACCTAGTACTACTAGTATCTAAGAATATTAAGCTAGATATACTAAAGAAGAAACTTAGACTAAAGTTTCTTAGACCGTTTCGTATTATCGATATAGTAGGTATATAGACGTATCGCCTAGCGCTACCGTTAAGTACGAAGATCTATAATATCTTTTATATATTACTACTAGAGCCTTAGAAGGGCCGTAAAGGTAAGGAATATAAAGTAAGTATACCTATCGTAGAGGAAGCGGATAAGTAGTAAGTAGAAGAGATCGTAAAGAAGAGGATATAGAAATAGAAGATATATTACCTTATTAAGTAGATAGGATAGCTAGATAAGTATAATATATAGGAACTAGCTAAGTACGTTAAAGATACTATAGCGCTTAACGCCTTCGAGGCGTAAGCGAAGAGTAGATAGAAATAAAATAAGACTAAGATAAGTTAATAGTATATACTCGTTTCGCTATTAAAAAACTATATAGGGCTTAGCGCCTATAGGTACTAAGTAGTAGGAGAGGAGGTACGCGTATATACCGCGTAGGCGCGTATTTAGTCGGAGTCGTTACTAGGAGTAATAGTATAGGCCTATAATCTCGTCGACGGTATCGATAGCCTTAGTAAGGCTATCGTCGGCTAGATACTAGAGCGGTTAGTATATACGAGCGTATACGATACGGAGTAGTAACTTATATAGCGACTAATCTCGACGAGAGTAGTAAGGGAGGTATTAATATACTTAAGCGTACCGATAGTATCGAGGCCGCCGAGCGTAGCTATAGTACGCTAGCGTACTTACTCTTAAGTAGAATACTATCGGAGGAGACTTATTCTTATTATAGTAGAAGGCGCGGAGGGTTAGCTTAATAGCTATATACGATTAGTATACGAAGCGTAAGCGATAAGTAAGATATATATACTAGAGACGGCTATAGCGAGCTCGTTATCGATATTAGCCTAGACTTACTAGCGCTCCTCGAGATCGTTATAGGCGTCTAGCTCGAACTTATTATACGTATACGTACGTCGCGTAAGCGCGATAGTAGCGCTAAGAGGGCGGGAGCTAATACCGGCTTATACTTCTAGTTAATATCCTTATAGTAGCGATAGCGGATAGCTAGCTAGGATCGAAGTAGCCTTAGTATAGATATCGACTAGATCGACTAGTAAACGATTAGTATATATAGTAGCAACTATAATAGGAGCGAGAAGCTTACGGTTAGCGGTTATATAGTCGTAATAGCGGATATAACCCTCGGCTATAACCTTAGTACGCTTCTTAGAGTAGTAAGTATAGATATAGCGGTTATATAGCGCTTACCTAGAGTATTAGAGGGACCTATAGTAGCTATAGTAAAGATATTAAGGTTATTTAAAGAGAAGAAAAGGGTACTTACTAGTAGGTTACTAGGTATAGGAAGGGCGTATACGTAGTATAGGCTATAAATAGGAGAGATACTTAGGAATAGGAGAGAGTTCTTAGATAGGCTTCGTAGGCTACTTATACTCGCTATATATACTTAAACCCGTTACTATAGACTACCGTAAAGCCGCTTTACTTTACGTAATACGAATATATATATAAATAATATAGTAATAAAGCCTTTACTATAAATAGTAAAGGCTAAGTACTAGAATAGTATAGCGACGGAAATCTCGTATATAGTAACTAGTATAGAGCGACGAGAACGTACGAGAAGCGTAACGAATACGCTAGATAGAGGGAGCTTAATATAAGATTAGGCTATACCTATAGCTAAGGATAGCTATACTAGAGAGAAGGAGATAATTATAAGGACCTCGAGGAGATAATATCTCCTACTAAGGCTTGCCTCGTACGTACGCCGCGTATACGTAACGCGTAGGCTTTTTACGTAGCGTCGTATACTCGAATATATACTTATTAGTTCTACCTTCTATCGACTTATCGGTTAATAGGTATCCTATACGTTACTATATATCTAGCCTT